>OY987326.1:182979695-184179695 GCA_963920685.1 Polydrusus tereticollis
GTGATATGCCGTAAATTTAGGAGTACAGTATAAATTATGCCTCTATTAAAATATACCGCAATAACTAACTACCAAAGGATTTTGATATTTTGAATATATTTGATGCTCATAGCATTATCACATTTCCAAAGGCTCTAAATTTTAGAAAAATGTTCTAATAGAATATGTCTATCAATATAAAGTAAAGGTATTGTTAGGTTTTTTAAAAAATACGACCTACAACAGTCTCTGCTACAGCATGGCTGACTCTGTAGAAACTTCTGTGAAACCATAATAATTATATCAATAATCGAGTTGTCGTTATGATAATATTTTCTTCCAATATCCGACTCCACTATCCATAAAAGTTATGTTAGAAAATTCATATTGAGCGCATTGTAATTTTTTAAAAGAAATTCACTTCACACACAAAGATGTAGCCATTCAATCCATGAAAATAATGCAAGTCAGTATGCGTATGTTATGGCTAACTGTTTAAATGTCTATTCCTTCCACGTTTATCGGAAGAAATACTTTTTATACTAGTATTTTAGTTGAAATAAGATCATAAATCATCTATACAAAACAAGCGTCCCTTATGGATTTGAACGAAAAATCATAGATTCGACTATTTTCATGAAAAATAAAATCTAAGTACGGATAAATGCAGGAAGATTATCTATTTTCTTGGTTAGAAAGTGATGTAGTTTAAGATTTATAACTTAGGAATAAATAAATTATTATTAATCTTTTCGACCTATTTCTCTTGCATATTTAATTTCTTTGATAGTAAGAACTAATCTTTTTATTTTACAAAGTAAAAAAAAGCTAAAGATCGGCGTTGTCAGTCAGGTATAAGAACTGATTTAACACGATGGTTTTTGTACAAACGTTCACATACAATTGTATGCTTTTTAACCGATTGTGTTGGAAAAAATGACGATTTATAGATTAGATATTTAGACGAAGAGCTAACCTTCTCAATAAACTATTGATTATTGCCCTGCTAGCTAGACAACACTTTTTATGTTAGTCAAAAAAAAAATTTTTTTTTTTCGGACGCTATTACAGATTTCATCGTTAACTAACAAACATTAAGACCAAAAAATTAGCGTGCAAGATGAAATGTATAGGTTCACTTCATTTCTACATTATTTTACAACTCTCAATCGCATTAAAAACAAGATCGAATAAAAAATAACTTATGACATATGGACGAAAAATGTTTTTCGGGCTATTTAGGTTAGCGACCGCATTACGTCTGAAATACTACATTTTCGAGCTTATAACATAATTTACTATTTTAACGTTAAAATAGGGGAAATGATGTATCGAAATGCATACTTTTTTTGTCGGTCACGAGATTATAGTTTCTTTTAAAATGAACTCTAATATTTACAACACAAATTATCCTTTAAGCCACTTTAGTTTAAAACTCGTCTGTCGCTTTCCCTATATGTGAGTTGATTAAAGTATAGCGTAGTATATATTTAGATGAATTTCGCAAATGTTGAATACTTTCAAAACTGAAAAAGCCGCCCTTTGCAATAAATATCTCCGTAGAGTTAGGTACCCTGCAGATTAAGGGTATTTCAGCGGATAATCATATACAAATTCAAAGATTTTGTCTATTTTAATGGATTAACAAACAATATCTATAGGATGACTTTACTGATAAAAAAAAAATAACAAAAATCTATTAAGTCTAGGCTCACATGAAATTCCATAAAGAGCAGCTGCATAGCCTTATCACATCAAACTATATTTTTATTTCGTTCTATTGTCAAAAGTCTGTGTTTAGGAGATTATCGTTCATTTTAAAATGAACTCTAATATGTACATCACCATAAACTACCTCTTAAGCCGCCGTAAAAATACACTTTTCGATTTACCTCTATATTGATTTTCTAATATTAAATATCTACAATAGTCGAAATTCGCTCGCTAATACCTATGTATGCAAGGTTCTTCAAAAAATGACAATTTTTGTTGTTTAATGGCTTGAAAAAATGGAAAAAGGAGGTTTTTGCATCCATTTATTTCCAGATGAGTGTTAAAAATACTTATAAAACTCGGTATACCGAAGATCAACCATTAATGAGAGGGTTGAGTCCTGTTTTGCCAAATCCTGATTTTATAATTTGACGTTGGCAACGGTACAATTTTTTAACATTTATCATAAGAGGCGTATATTTTTGGGGCTTAGATCTACCAGTTTATCCACGCCCCATTTATTGTTAGTGCTTTAGTAATTTTACTTTCCAATTATTTTTTACCAAAACGCGTAGTTGAAACAGTGTCTATATCAGACGATATAATAAATTTTAAGGATTAATTTGCTTACAAATACACTTCAATTTATTTAGGCTAAAGCAGCCAGACATATACTGGAACTACGAAAACCCTATTACAATTTGGTTGCCTAGAGAAAATTTTGTAAAAAACATAGCTTTCTACACAAATGCTTGCACATTATGTACCTATCATTTTAAGATACCTGGCGACATCAATGTAAGCATTGACATAATGACGCAAGATATAGGTAGGTACTAGAATATTCAAGATTTCTATTAACGATACACTTCAGCATACATGCGAGATGTCATTAATGTCTACGGAAGGCAACAGACATACCAGCTATTTTTACATGGGATTCCATAGACTTGAACGCTTCTTGTTTAGAAATATTTGATGTCATCTTGAGGAGTTCCGTATTGAAGCATCAAACCTACCTGCCAAATAATTGACGAAATATGGGATATCATAAAATATGTCCCCCATCGAACTAAATGATCCTATAAACCAGCTTCACAGACCGTAATTTGTGATGCTAACACGATTAATACGCAATAGAACAAGATTAAGAAACAAAATTTAAAGTAGCTCTTTATCACACGAAAATAATTAAATAATTTACGGTTACAGAACAATAATTATTTTAAAAAGCTGTATAACTAAATATATTATGTTATTAGGAATATTCTGTCTAAAGTAACAGCTGATCTTAGTCGAAAATGAGATCGTATTATTGATTGTTGAATTCGTTAGGTATGAAATAAAATTAGAGATTTCGTCTATTTTTTTCACGATTAAAAAAGAATACCTCTATTTAGCTAAAAATGAAACGATTACAGTGGTAGATTAATTCACTTTACCAAGCATGTAAACTACTAATTTTGCAATAAATATCTTCTATATTTCTAGGTAGGTTTACTCGAAAATGTTGGGCTATTTTCATCAAAAATCCCGATACGAAATTGAAAAATTTGCCTATTTTTGTCGGTTTACAAAGTGATAGTGGAATATTGATTTGATCAAAGAACAATAATTATTTTAAAAATGTTGTATAATTAACTAAATGTCGGTGTTATCAGGCAGGCAAGAAGTTATTTATCTGAATCTTATTTGTACCATTAGCGTTTATATACAAATGTTAGTGGTTTTCAAAAATTGATATCTCGGAAATTATTAGGTTTAGACTTATAATACGCTTATTAAAAAATAATGACTACTTTATGCAAAATTCAAAAATATTATAAGATGTAGGATATCCCAGTAACTTAACCAAAGATTTTCGGTCTTCGTAAAGCTTTATACGTTTCTTCAGCGTACCAAACATTCACTTTTTTTAAATATTGACATCGGGTTAGGATTCTGAACATAGGATTAACATCACTCCAATAGTGAACATGTTGCGTTGTCACAGTTCCATTCGTCGAAAAGTAAACAAAACCGTTTGAGCTACGTGGGGAATAAATAAAGTTGGCTTGTTGAAAAATTTTAATATTTATTAAGGTAAAAGACTATAAATATATCGATACAACACTTTGGCATTTCTAATACTACAAACATGAATATCTAAAATGTGATATTTAAAACCATCAACTCTCTCTCCCTTCTCTAATTTTGGTACACCAATGCTGTCTTCTAAGTTTATAATATATGGCGTCCTGCAGTTTAATTCCAAAAATGTTTTAACTAAAAATTCCTCTTTAACACGTCCTTTAACGTAAATAATGTCTGCGTCTATCAGATTGTTGGATATGATATTATGTAGTTCCTTGTAATCGGTATCACCATAATTATAAAGGATACCATGATGATTTCCAAATAGATATTTGACTTGTTTCTTGCAAGCCTTACTTAAGGTGTCGAATGGTTTAACTGGTTTAAAAAAGTAACTTTTCATACTATTTCCATCATAAATAGCCAATTCTTTCGCGTAAAATTCAGGTATGTTAAATCCTTGAATATCGACTACAACGAACTTCATTGTCTGAAGACTCAAATCAAGCAAGTATATTTTCATATTTTTATCGCTCTTAAGTTCGATTTCAAAAGCACACCCCCACTTTTCGATAATTTCACAGTCTTAGCACATAGATCTTATATTTTTATTTACGATCAATTCATCTTTATTCGCCAATCGTCTCAAACGAGTCTGCTTTTGAAAGTAATATAGCCTTAGTATTCAGAAAATATTAATAATATCGGAGCTTAAAACATCCTTGACACTAAAAAATCATTGTGTTTCCTAACAAAACCCATCATCTTGTCTATTTAGCTTGCTTTCCTATTGTTTAGCAGGTTAAATAAAATTATTATTTCGCTCTTTTTGTCGGTACTGAATCGTTAGGGGAATACGTTTCTAGTTCTATAAGAGAGACAGTTAAAATTTATGTAAGCAATCAAAAATCCTACACTATGAGCTACTTAGTTAAAATTTCATATTTCCTTCCTGGATCAGGCAAAATTTGTGATGTGTCGGACAAAATTTATAAAAATACGAAAAAAAATGCTGGATGCATTTTTAGCGTGACTTTCTATTTAATACCATCTTATTTCAAGCTATAATTCGGTTGTCAAAATGAGAATAAAATAATTTTCCCATGGTTTATGTCATCTTAAAAAAGTCAAAAGGTTATATTCTGTAGAGGGTCAGATACATTCAAATTTAAATATTTTCTCCAAGAAGAATTTTAAGATAGTATTATAGTAAATAAAAATTCTATACCTCCAATATTTCTTGGAAACATATCGTGTTCTAGCGACATAACCCAAAAGTACCTCTATTCAGAAACGCATCGTACTTTTCTTGTCAATAATTGTCTCATTGTCCCATCCATTACATTATTATAATCTTAAAGCACCTGTTACCAGCATTATCTGTTTTTATGGTTTTCATAAAACATAGCGATTACCGATGAAAATTAAACGAAAACTTAATAAATAACTTTTTTTTCAACTGAAATAGACTGATTTTCGATGGAAAAATGTTACTTATAACTAAAAATGAATATAAGACATATACGCAATGATATTTAGAATAAATCAATGTTTTCTAAAATTACTATGAAATATTCACAAAATCGTTTCGTTATAACCAAAGCAGCAAGGCTTGCAGATTTCGTATAGAGTTCAAACGCGATACTGAGATGATCTTTTTTTTTTATATTTTTGTAGAATAATGCACCACTACGTTGTAAGTACTTGAGAGAGGACTTTCTTGAAAAATCCTCAAATTTCTCTGCAATTTTGTTCCTTCTAGAGTTAAATTCACACAGAAAACCCCGTATTCTTATCTTTCAGGTTGGTATATTAAAAAGGGCTTATTAGTATGGTTTAGAAAACAAGCAATATTAATTAACGGATGTTTTTTCGTCGTATGAAGAGTTGAAAAATTTTTTTTTTCCACTCCAATGGTTGCGATGCAGAGAGTCGGGTTTCATCATAATCTTTCAGGGTAGCTCAGGTTTGATTGCATGTAGAGAGTCGGGTTTCATCATAATCTTTCAGGGTAGCTCAGGTTTGATTACATGTACTAAGGTTAGTGCTCCTTGCAATCGGTTTCAGGTTTGACGCGCCCCCCTCAGGTTTGTTCAGGTTTCTCAAACGTTTGAGAAACCTGAACAAACCTGAGGGGGGCGCGTCAAACCTGAAACCGATTGCAAGGAGCACTAACCTTAGTACATGTAATCAAACCTGAGCTACCCTGAAAGATTATGATGAAACCCGACTCTCTACATGCAATCAAACCTGAGCTACCCTGAAAGATTATGATGAAACCCGACTCTCTGCATCGCAACCATTGGAGTGGAAAAAAAAAATTTTTCAACTCTTCATACGACGAAAAAACATCCGTTAATTAATATTGCTTGTTTTCTAAACCATACTAATAAGCCCTTTTTAATATACCAACCTGAAAGATAAGAATACGGGGTTTTCTGTGTGAATTTAACTCTAGAAGGAACAAAATTGCAGAGAAATTTGAGGATTTTTCAAGAAAGTCCTCTCTCAAGTACTTACAACGTAGTGGTGCATTATTCTACAAAAATATAAAAAAAAAAGATCATCTCAGTATCGCGTTTGAACTCTATACGAAATCTGCAAGCCTTGCTGCTTTGGTTATAACGAAACGATTTTGTGAATATTTCATAGTAATTTTAGAAAACATTGATTTATTCTAAATATCATTGCGTATATGTCTTATATTCATTTTTAGTTATAAGTAACATTTTTCCATCGAAAATCAGTCTATTTCAGTTGAAAAAAAAGTTATTTATTAAGTTTTCGTTTAATTTTCATCGGTAATCGCTATGTTTTATGAAAACCATAAAAACAGATAATGCTGGTAACAGGTGCTTTAAGATTATAATAATGTAATGGATGGGACAATGAGACAATTATTGACAAGAAAAGTACGATGCGTTTCTGAATAGAGGTACTTTTGGGTTATGTCGCTAGAACACGATATGTTTCCAAGAAATATTGGAGGTATAGAATTTTTATTTACTATAATACTATCTTAAAATTCTTCTTGGAGAAAATATTTAAATTTGAATGTATCTGACCCTCTACAGAATATAACCTTTTGACTTTTTTAAGATGACATAAACCATGGGAAAATTATTTTATTCTCATTTTGACAACCGAATTATAGCTTGAAATAAGATGGTATTAAATAGAAAGTCACGCTAAAAATGCATCCAGCATTTTTTTTCGTATTTTTATAAATTTTGTCCGACACATCACAAATTTTGCCTGATCCAGGAAGGAAATATGAAATTTTAACTAAGTAGCTCATAGTGTAGGATTTTTGATTGCTTACATAAATTTTAACTGTCTCTCTTATAGAACTAGAAACGTATTCCCCTAACGATTCAGTACCGACAAAAAGAGCGAAATAATAATTTTATTTAACCTGCTAAACAATAGGAAAGCAAGCTAAATAGACAAGATGATGGGTTTTGTTAGGAAACACAATGATTTTTTAGTGTCAAGGATGTTTTAAGCTCCGATATTATTAATATTTTCTGAATACTAAGGCTATATTACTTTCAAAAGCAGACTCGTTTGAGACGATTGGCGAATAAAGATGAATTGATCGTAAATAAAAATATAAGATCTATGTGCTAAGACTGTGAAATTATCGAAAAGTGGGGGTGTGCTTTTGAAATCGAACTTAAGAGCGATAAAAATATGAAAATATACTTGCTTGATTTGAGTCTTCAGACAATGAAGTTCGTTGTAGTCGATATTCAAGGATTTAACATACCTGAATTTTACGCGAAAGAATTGGCTATTTATGATGGAAATAGTATGAAAAGTTACTTTTTTAAACCAGTTAAACCATTCGACACCTTAAGTAAGGCTTGCAAGAAACAAGTCAAATATCTATTTGGAAATCATCATGGTATCCTTTATAATTATGGTGATACCGATTACAAGGAACTACATAATATCATATCCAACAATCTGATAGACGCAGACATTATTTACGTTAAAGGACGTGTTAAAGAGGAATTTTTAGTTAAAACATTTTTGGAATTAAACTGCAGGACGCCATATATTATAAACTTAGAAGACAGCATTGGTGTACCAAAATTAGAGAAGGGAGAGAGAGTTGATGGTTTTAAATATCACATTTTAGATATTCATGTTTGTAGTATTAGAAATGCCAAAGTGTTGTATCGATATATTTATAGTCTTTTACCTTAATAAATATTAAAATTTTTCAACAAGCCAACTTTATTTATTCCCCACGTAGCTCAAACGGTTTTGTTTACTTTTCGACGAATGGAACTGTGACAACGCAACATGTTCACTATTGGAGTGATGTTAATCCTATGTTCAGAATCCTAACCCGATGTCAATATTTAAAAAAAGTGAATGTTTGGTACGCTGAAGAAACGTATAAAGCTTTACGAAGACCGAAAATCTTTGGTTAAGTTACTGGGATATCCTACATCTTATAATATTTTTGAATTTTGCATAAAGTAGTCATTATTTTTTAATAAGCGTATTATAAGTCTAAACCTAATAATTTCCGAGATATCAATTTTTGAAAACCACTAACATTTGTATATAAACGCTAATGGTACAAATAAGATTCAGATAAATAACTTCTTGCCTGCCTGATAACACCGACATTTAGTTAATTATACAACATTTTTAAAATAATTATTGTTCTTTGATCAAATCAATATTCCACTATCACTTTGTAAACCGACAAAAATAGGCAAATTTTTCAATTTCGTATCGGGATTTTTGATGAAAATAGCCCAACATTTTCGAGTAAACCTACCTAGAAATATAGAAGATATTTATTGCAAAATTAGTAGTTTACATGCTTGGTAAAGTGAATTAATCTACCACTGTAATCGTTTCATTTTTAGCTAAATAGAGGTATTCTTTTTTAATCGTGAAAAAAATAGACGAAATCTCTAATTTTATTTCATACCTAACGAATTCAACAATCAATAATACGATCTCATTTTCGACTAAGATCAGCTGTTACTTTAGACAGAATATTCCTAATAACATAATATATTTAGTTATACAGCTTTTTAAAATAATTATTGTTCTGTAACCGTAAATTATTTAATTATTTTCGTGTGATAAAGAGCTACTTTAAATTTTGTTTCTTAATCTTGTTCTATTGCGTATTAATCGTGTTAGCATCACAAATTACGGTCTGTGAAGCTGGTTTATAGGATCATTTAGTTCGATGGGGGACATATTTTATGATATCCCATATTTCGTCAATTATTTGGCAGGTAGGTTTGATGCTTCAATACGGAACTCCTCAAGATGACATCAAATATTTCTAAACAAGAAGCGTTCAAGTCTATGGAATCCCATGTAAAAATAGCTGGTATGTCTGTTGCCTTCCGTAGACATTAATGACATCTCGCATGTATGCTGAAGTGTATCGTTAATAGAAATCTTGAATATTCTAGTACCTACCTATATCTTGCGTCATTATGTCAATGCTTACATTGATGTCGCCAGGTATCTTAAAATGATAGGTACATAATGTGCAAGCATTTGTGTAGAAAGCTATGTTTTTTACAAAATTTTCTCTAGGCAACCAAATTGTAATAGGGTTTTCGTAGTTCCAGTATATGTCTGGCTGCTTTAGCCTAAATAAATTGAAGTGTATTTGTAAGCAAATTAATCCTTAAAATTTATTATATCGTCTGATATAGACACTGTTTCAACTACGCGTTTTGGTAAAAAATAATTGGAAAGTAAAATTACTAAAGCACTAACAATAAATGGGGCGTGGATAAACTGGTAGATCTAAGCCCCAAAAATATACGCCTCTTATGATAAATGTTAAAAAATTGTACCGTTGCCAACGTCAAATTATAAATCAGGATTTGGCAAACAGGACTCAACCCTCTCATTAATGGTTGATCTTCGGTATACCGAGTTTTATAAGTATTTTTAACACTCATCTGGAAATAAATGGATGCAAAAACCTCCTTTTTCCATTTTTTCAAGCCATTAAACAACAAAATTGTCATTTTTTGAAGAAACCTTGCATACATAGGTATTAGCGAGCGAATTTCGACTATTGTAGATATTTAATATTAGAAAATCAATATAGAGGTAAATCGAAAAGTGTATTTTTACGGCGGCTTAAGAGGTAGTTTATGGTGATGTACATATTAGAGTTCATTTTAAAATGAACGATAATCTCCTAAACACAGACTTTTGACAATAGAACGAAATAAAAATATAGTTTGATGTGATAAGGCTATGCAGCTGCTCTTTATGGAATTTCATGTGAGCCTAGACTTAATAGATTTTTGTTATTTTTTTTTTTATCAGTAAAGTCATCCTATAGATATTGTTTGTTAATCCATTAAAATAGACAAAATCTTTGAATTTGTATATGATTATCCGCTGAAATACCCTTAATCTGCAGGGTACCTAACTCTACGGAGATATTTATTGCAAAGGGCGGCTTTTTCAGTTTTGAAAGTATTCAACATTTGCGAAATTCATCTAAATATATACTACGCTATACTTTAATCAAACTCACAATATAGGGAAAGCGACAGACGAGTTTTAAACTAAAGTGGCTTAAAGGATAATTTGTGTTGTAAATATTAGAGTTCATTTTAAAAGAAACTATAATCTCGTGACCGACAAAAAAAAGTATGCATTTCGATACATCATTTCCCCTATTTTAACGTTAAAATAGTAAATTATGTTATAAGCTCGAAAAATGTAGTATTTCAGACGTAATGCGGTCGCTAACCTAAATAGCCCGAAAAACATTTTTCGTCCATATGTCATAAGTTATTTTTTATTCGATCTTGTTTTTAATGCGATTGAGAGTTGTAAAATAATGTAGAAATGAAGTGAACCTATACATTTCATCTTGCACGCTAATTTTTTGGTCTTAATGTTTGTTAGTTAACGATGAAATCTGTAATAGCGTCCGAAAAAAAAAAATTTTTTTTTTGACTAACATAAAAAGTGTTGTCTAGCTAGCAGGGCAATAATCAATAGTTTATTGAGAAGGTTAGCTCTTCGTCTAAATATCTAATCTATAAATCGTCATTTTTTCCAACACAATCGGTTAAAAAGCATACAATTGTATGTGAACGTTTGTACAAAAACCATCGTGTTAAATCAGTTCTTATACCTGACTGACAACGCCGATCTTTAGCTTTTTTTTACTTTGTAAAATAAAAAGATTAGTTCTTACTATCAAAGAAATTAAATATGCAAGAGAAATAGGTCGAAAAGATTAATAATAATTTATTTATTCCTAAGTTATAAATCTTAACTACATCACTTTCTAAACCAAGAAAATAGATAATCTTCCTGCATTATTCCGTACTTAGATTTATTTTTCATGAAAATAGTCGAATCTATGATTTTCGTTCAAATCCATAAGGGACGCTTGTTTTGTATAGATGATTTATGATCTTATTTTCAACTAAAATACTAGTATAAAAAAGTATTTCTTCCGATAAACGTGGAAGGAATAGACATTTAAACAGTTAGCCATAACATACGCATACTGACTTGCATTATTTTCATGGATTGAATGGCTACATCTTTGTGTGTGAAGTGAATTTCTTTTTAAAAAATTACAATGCGCTCAATTATGAATTTTCTAACATAACTTTTATGGATAGTGGAGTCGGATATTGGAAGAAAATATTATCATAACGACAACTCGATTATTGATATAATTATTATGGTTTCACAGAAGTTTCTACAGAGTCAGCCATGCTGTAGCAGAGACTGTTGTAGGTCGTATTTTTTAAAAAAACCTAACAATACCTTTACTTTATATTGATAGACATATTCTATTAGAACATTTTTCTAAAATTTAGAGCCTTTGGAAATGTGATAATGCTATGAGCATCAAATATATTCAAAATATCAAAAATCCTTTGGTAGTTAGTTATTGCGGTATATTTTAATAGAGGCATAATTTATACTGTACTCCTAAATTTACGGCATATCACTTTGTTTATGTTATTATATTCACAGAGACTATTAATCTAACCAACTTTTATTTACGAAAAATTAAAAACTGAAATACTCTATTTTATTGCCGATTGTTCGCAAAGACACTTGGAGTTGTTATTTTACTTTTTCTACCTCTTTTTCCCCGGTTGCGGAGAAATATGTTAGGGGAAGTTTGGGTATCCTCAGACGGTTATATGCAATGATTCAAGCTTCTAAAAAAGTACTAAGGCAAGTAATTATCAATTTGAATTTATGTATGTCGAAGGTAATGTGTTACTCATAAATATACATGATGAAAACATTTATTGTTCGATTGCATGTAATTTTTAAGAGTCTAGAAATAAGCAAATAATGTTCTTTAACGTTTCTTTATAAACATCTCGAGTTACCTGTCCTTCCCCTGCATCATAGAAGGGTATTTGCCGACAAAGTTTGACCATTTTTTATGATTCGAGAGTTGGGTATTCTCTACAGATGTAAACTGACGTCATTCGAGTAGTCCGAGCTTGTTAGATTTTAGCTTATATTCTTATTATGTGATTTTAAAATTATGTATGCGTTTGTTTAATTCATTGTAAAGGATTTGTTATTATGCTAATTTCAAAAGTTAAATGTTGGTGAGAATATTGAATTTTTTTATTAAAATATCTAAAGTAAATATCTAATTGATTTTTTTTAGCGCTAATTGGGATTTTAATTAACTACCTCAGAGTCGGTATACACTATATTTTGCAGCGCAATTGCTTTCACACCCAGTAATGTATTATGATTTTTTTGGATGGTCGTTATATTGTGAGTTTCTTAAGTTAGCCAGATTAATAATAAATTAAAAAACCAACGTGATTTGCTTATTGTTGCCATTGAGAATTAGGGTTGTAAAATATTTAACAACCCTATATTTTTATGCTCGTGTTGAAAATAAGTTAAGATTGCTACTTTGATGCCTACGCCTAATATTCATAATTTTATTGGGGGTTCTACCTGATGACAAATACTGCTTATGATACCTATCTAGTGGGTATTTTCAGTTTAAGGGCCGAATAATATAGAGTTATTGTGCATACATCATCGCAAACAAAAGGTAGCTTTTTTATATTATTTCGTATTTACAATCCATTTAACTACAATTTTACACTGTGAATTAATTTTTTTTACTTTTTTCCTGAAATTGTAGCCTATTTACTTATATTATGATATTATCCGAAATTTTTATAAAAGCATTATGAGGGCTTTTACCTGATGGCGAACACAAGTTGTATAGTACCTATACCTGCTTGGTATTTTATACGTATTTAAGTTTTATTTACTTTTTATTACTCTGTTCTCATTACAAGATAGTCCTATAATTTATCCATTTCCAGTACAAAGAAATCGCTAGTTAATGGTTCTAGATGGTAATTATTTTATTGTATTTTATACAGGGTGAGGATTTTAAAGTGTTACAACGCAATATCTGAAAAACGGCTATAAATATTTTAGTCAAATTTTGGGACGTGGATAGGGAGGTTGGGGGACAAATTTTAAAATATTTTTGATATTTACCCCCCCTCCAGATTTGATGTGGCTAGTGACAAATTTGAAATGTCAAATGGAAAGGTATTTTTTTTTTTTGATAATTCGATTCCTCGTCAATAACTACGTAAGTGAGCAGAAAATTGTTACATTTGCTCTACTAGTTGCTTAGTTACGAATTTTTCAATAAATAAAATAGGAATACTTAAAACTACACATTTTAAATCATGACACCTATGATTATTGTTTATCCAAACCTTTAATTATGTTGTATCCTAGGAAACCACTTTTGACTTTGACAAGTAGTGATAATCTGATAAAGTTCATTATTCAGTGCAATTATGGAACAATCTTATGACATTGAAATAGACATGTTGTTAATTCTGGGAGAATGTAGAAAAAACTACCGGGAAGCGGCGCAATTGTGGACTGTTAGGTTTCCCGCCATTCAAAAATCTCATATGGCATTTAAGCGATTAGAAGATCGAGGCCGCAGCACGGGAATCCTAAAAAATAAGAACAGAGTTAGAAGACAAACAAAAACTAATGACGATATGGCCGTTGGAGTGTTGGGTGTAATAGCTGTAAATCCTCATGTTGGTTCAAGGGAACTTGCTCGTGATTCAGGAATGTGCCAAAAATCGGTACTGGCTATTTTACACAAGCACAATTTTCACCCTTACCACATAACTATTCATCAGGAATTGTATGGCCAAGACTTTCAAAATAGGATTACATTTTGTACGTGGTTACAAACTTTAATTCACGAAAACAATGCATTTTTAAGAAAGATAGTATTTTCTGACGAAGCTACATTTACCAATTGTGGTCAGGTAATTATTTAAATCAATATGGATTAATGTAACTTTTAATAATCAAAAATATGTAATCCACTACTTGATGGGTGTACATAAATAAATACATATTAACGGGTGTTTAGAGAATATTCACATACATTTAGATTTATTTTTAATTTTATACTGATTCAATCAATTTTGCTTTTCTTAATTTAAGGTCAACCGGCACAATTTACACTATTGGGCACCTCAAAATCCTCACTGGATGAGATTTCTGCCAAACCAACATCCTTGGTCGGTTAATACCTGGTGTGGCATAGTCGGAGATAGAGTCATTGGACCACATTTTTTTGACCGTCACCTAAATGGAGAAATGTATAATAATTTTTTACAAACCGATTTGCCACAACTTCTGAATAATAATGGAAATCAACAAGAACTATGGTTTCAGCAAGATGGTGCTCCGCCACATTTTGCCCGACAAGCTCGAGATACACTAAATGAAATGTTTGGAAACAGATGGATTGGTCGTGGTGGTCCTGTAAATTGGCCTGCAAGGTCACCAGATTTAACCCCATTAGATTTTTTCTTGTGGGGATTTATAAAAGAGAAAGTTATGGCTACACCACCGACCACACCAGAAAACATGAAAGATCGTATTCAACAAGCATGTAATTTAGTAACGCCTCAAATGTTAACTCGCGTGCGCAACTCATGTCAAAAAAGAATTGCAAAATGTTTAGAAATGGATGGGGGTCATTTCGAACACCTTTTGAACCATGATCGTCGTTAGATTTTTTAAGGAATTATCATTTTTAAGTATTCCTATTTTATTTATTGAAAAATTCGTAACTAAGCAACTAGTAGAGCAAATGTAACAATTTTCTGCTCACTTACGTAGTTATTGACGAGGAATCGAATTATCAAAAAAAAAATACCTTTCCATTTGACATTTCAAATTTGTCACTAGCCACATCAAATCTGGAGGGGGGGTAAATATCAAAAATATTTTAAAATTTGTCCCCCAACCTCCCTATCCACGTCCCAAAATTTGACTAAAATATTTATAGCCGTTTTTCAGATATTGCGTTGTAACACTTTAAAATCCTCACCCTGTATAAGTGGTGCAAAAATTGGAAACAATTATTAGATATGCTACTGAATTTTAATGAGGGTCCTTCGGAATAATAAATAAAGGTTTATGTCCCTTTCTTTTTAAATCGAGTCGGCAGAGGGTTTGAGAGGGTTATTTAGGTATAAATAATTATTGTGGTGACAAATGTACCGCATTATTATACTTATCTTGTTAGACCATATAAATTAGGGATTTATTTCGCTTTGCCATTCACCAGCGGCGTTTCAACTAAGGGAAAATAATAAAAAGTCTGGTTTAAGGATGGCTCAGGTCGGATCGTAAAAAGTTGGGTTTAAGGATGGCTCAGGTCGGATCGTAAAAAGTTGGGTTTAAGGATGGCTTATAAAAATTGGGATTTAATTATCCCGCTTTAGCAGCGGCGTTTCACTAAGGTTAAATCATAAAAAGTCGGGTTTTATCTCGGGTCAGTTCGCATCGTAAAAAGTTGGGTTTAAGGATGGCTTATAAAAATTGGGATTTAATTATCCCGCTTTAGCAGCGGCGTTTCACTAAGGTTAAATCATAAAAAGTCGGGTTTTATCTCGGGTTATTTTGTAAACAGCACCACCGAACCACCCGGGTTAGGTCATAAAACGCACCACCGAACCACCCGGGTTAGATCATAAAACGCACCACCGAACCACCCGGGTTAGATCGTAAAACGCACCACCTGCACCACCTGGGTTAGATCGTAAAACAGCACCACCAGCACCACCTGATCTCGCTCTCTCAATATCTCTCTACTGATATTGTTTAAGACTTTAAAAGCAAAGCAAACGTCTGCAAGCAAGAGTGTTTAGATTCAGGTATGACATAGTTTGATCACAATTTAAATTTAAACCTGTTTTAAATAAATGGTATCTAGTAAATGTTATGAATTTATGCTGAAAATTTTCCAGTCTATTTACATGAATTAGAAAATACGGTGACCAAACTATGTTTGAAAACTCCAAAATTGATCTGACATAAGAATGCATTAAAACTTCTAAAAGATCACTTTTTTTATAACATTCTTCAAAATATATATCGTTTGCCGTCATGTAGTTTTAAATCTCCAATTTTATATTATTTGAACCTGGAGCCTTATATACTTGGCGTAGCTCGCATTGCCCATTACTATCACGCTATTCTGATGAAGGTTTGGTAAAATAAATTTTTGAACCATTCTTCAAAAAGTTCTGCCGTTGTATCTTCATGGTAGTCCACGCGGGAGTCTTTAATGTTCTTTGCAGAAAACCACAAGGCATTTGGGACCAAACTGTTTTCTGACTCGGCATGTAAAATGGTAATTATTTTCCCTTCATTTTACGGAGCTCTTGTTTTACCCCTGCCGGAAGAATCGAACCATCCTTTGGATGGTGTGTCATGCGTGTCAAAGCATGTCTCATCGAGGTATTGAAGACCTCAACAATAGAATAACGCTTATACAGTGAGCTCAAAAAGGTTGGAATAAATTCGTTTAAAATTCAGGTGATTATTTTCTGGAAAAACGCTTGGACATGTCGATTATTATTTTTAATTGCGAATTTTTTTGACATAAGAAATGTGTATACAGGTTGTCTCAAGAAGAACATATACCGTCAACATTAATTTTTTTAAATAGAACACCCTGTATAATATATTATTTTTAAATTCTACGATACATTCTAAACACTTTTTGTATAACATACCATATCTCCAAAATCAACGGTTTTCGATATATTGACTTTTTTTCCGGTACGAAAACTACAATTAAAAATCTATATACTCTTTACATCTATTTTTAGTCTATAATATTTACATAGACTATATTAAATTTTATTTTAATAAATGTTGAAATTGACCGCCACCAACTTCCTGGCAATATGCAAGTCGATCTTTGAATTCTTCCAAAACGTTATGAATTACCTGGGGCTCTATTAATCTAACATCATGCCTTATTCGAGCTTTAAGTTCATCAATATTGTTAGGTCTGTTAAAGTATACTTTAGATTTTAAATAGCCCCACAGAAAAAAATCTATCGGAATCAAATCTGGTGACCTTGCCGGCCATTCTATTGGACCCCGTCGACCAATCCACTTGCCAGGAATGACTATATCCAAGTACTCACGCACCGGGCGTGTGGAATGGGCTGGTGCTCCGTCTTGCTTTGCTGGTACCATAAGTTATTGTTGGGAATGTCTGGCTCATCTGGATTTGGATAGAGTACAGCAAGTGCCGGTATTAACTCAAATTCTAAAAATTCTAAATACAGTTCGCCATTTAACGTACCATCAAAAAAGAAGGGACCCGGTTATCAACAATTCCAGCCCAAACATTCACTTTTTGCGGGTATTGTGTGTGGGACTCCATGATCGAGTGCGGATTTTCCTTAGCCCAATATCGACAGTTTTGGCGATTCACATGCCCATTTAGAGTAAACGTTGCTTAATCAGAGAACACAATTCTTTTTAAAATTTGAGGATCTTCAATGTATCTGTTCATCATTATTTCGCAAAATTCTGTTCTTCTATCCGGGTCATCTTCGTTAAGTTCATGAACCAACGAACTGTACCCTATAGGGATGCCATTTATTTTTGTGTAAATAATTCAATACAGTTGCTTGACAAATATTATTTTCCGTGGCAATACCGCGAGTAATACTATGGTGGTTTTCTTGGACAGCTAAGAGGACATTTAACTGCACATCTTCTGAAATCCTAGGTCGACCTTGAATATAATTGTCTCTAACATGCCCCAAATCCCTATATTTTTTTACAATTTTACTAACAACAGATTGAGATATTGGTGCTCGGTTTGGGTACTTATTGTTAAATAACTCACACACTTCTGTTTGGGTTCGCATCCTATCTCCATAGCCAAGCATCATTAGTACCTCTATTCTATCTGTTTCACTTAACCGCGCCATTTTTACAGAATTACTTGAAGTTAGATAGATCTACATAATTTGATGAATTTTTGACAAGAAGTAAATGTATGTGTCAAAATAAATTAATTCAGGTAACAGGTTACAATAATAATAAAGAAATGCGCAATTAAAACTAAAAATCCACGGATCTCAGCATTTTTTCAGAAAAATATTAAAATGTCAATATATCGAAAACCGTTAATTTTGGAGATATGGTATGTTATACAAAAAGTGTTTAGAATGTATCGTAGAATTTACAAGTAATATAATATACAGAGTGTTCTATTTAAAAAAAAAATAATGTTTACGGTATATGTTCTTCTTGAGACAACCTGTATACACATTTCTTATGTTAAAAAATTCGCAATTAAAAATAATAATCGACATGTCTAAGCGTTTTTCCAGAAAATAATCACCTGAATTTTAAACGAATTTATTCCAACCTTTTTGAGCTCAGATATAAACATAGAAAAACAAACAGATAAACTTTCCTCAATGTCCGAGAGGAATTTTAAAATAGACTTTATTATTGTCTTTCTAATAACGGCACACATTTTAAACACTTAATAAAATAATTTCTTGGGACAAAATAAATTAGTTGCATTTCTGTTTTATCTTTCCACTTAACTCGCAAACCGATTACCCGATTTCACTTTTCTTGGTACGGTTGGAGAGACAATTTAATGCCCTTTGTAACGATGTATCACTCGATAGGTAGTGACATTTGACATTTTAAAGTGAGGTTGGCTGAAAGTTTGGGGTCAATAGTTAAATTCTATTAAACGTGTAATTAAACTTCCCCGACGATATTGAAATTGATGTGTTTTTTGCCAAATCTGATATCTTTCAAAAATCAAGTGATATTTAGGGTGATTCGTTTTGAAATGGAAGCTATGCAGGTATCTAGATACGCCTTTCTAAGCTAGAATATCTTTATTTAAATTTACCAGTGAAAACTGTTTATTTCTACAGGTTCTGTTGTTTGAGAGATGACTGCGTGTATTATATGCACAACACAGCAAAACTATATATTTTCTCCTAACTCCTAAAATATCCCTGTTGCCGTTTACTACACTTTTAATTTTATTTTACTTACCGTAAACTTCTATACCAGCATCTGCCAGTCTGTGATAATTGGGCGAATCAAAGGCTCTTAATAAATTCGAACTAATTTTTGTTGTCCTGTTGCCTCGCAGAAGCTTGCTGGCAAAAAACACGCACACCTCTGGAATGTCATAACAACCGGCAAGGATAAGGGAAGATAAAAAGTTGTCTTTGGCGTCGCTTCTTGTTTCAAAAATTGGAATCTAAAAATAGGAAACCCATAAAATATTTATTTTTTCAAGAGAGGTCAGAACTTCATATGAATATATGTCCTAAAAGTCTTAACTGTTGAATTACAGGGTGCTAAAGTTTTAAGAAAAAAACCTTTGTTATGACCCTATATATTTTTGTGACACGTGGGACGCATCTGCTATGCATCAAGAGGCATTTTCTGCTGTGTACAACATGATTTTTTATTCTTGCCAGTGGCGTTCGTGCGGGATTTGCACCGAATCATTTTAAAGAGAAAAGTGATACGCCACTACTTTTTCTTAAAATAAAAATTATTTTTGAAATCCTCATTCCCTCCTAAGCAAATCTGGTTTCTTCATTTTGTTTCGTTTGAGGTATGGTTTTCGCATAAGAAAATAAAATTCATTCATTTGCATATCGCTAGACCACTTACGAAAAAAAACAATGTATGTGACTTTAAACAATAATTTATTTAGAGAATCATTTTTAAACGGTAAAATTATAAAAATATAGTAATCTAAATACATTTTGGAATGCTAACACAAAAATACCCTGAATGCACAAGGAAACAAATTAAATTAGATGTCAAAAATGTCTACCTCCTGCAAATATGCATGCCTCTGCTCTTTTTCTCATGGACTCACGTACTCTTTGGAAAATGCCGGGACTCTTTCTAATAGTTTCGCAAGAAACTATGATGCGATTTCTCAACTGCTGTTCAGTATGAGTTGGTCTGCTGTAAGCCAATGTTTTAAGATGGCCCCACAAAAAGTAATCTAAACTATTGAGGTCCGGAAATCTAGGTGGCCATGCATGTGGTCCTCCCCGACCTATCCAGCAATTATTGTAATTTTGGTTTGAATGTTCACGCGCCACAGCACTGAAGTGCTTTAAACAGTGTCATTCGAGGGACCCTAAGCTGAACCACGTACGGATGGGTTGCAGTGGCTCGTCGTGTATTTCTACCAAGCACTGCTCTGGGTGGAATCAAACGGGCAACCTCAGTTGAGCACTTGCCATGAAAATATTTGTAAAATACACTCAAGTCGCCAACCTGCCTTCGATCCTTAAGGCTTTCCAGGTTGTTTTTTGGATCATCGTCACCGATCAACCGAATTCTTTGAATGGAATCTAGCAATCTTAGCAGAGCCCCAAAAGCCAACTAGAGTTTACATACAATAAAAAGAAAAAAATAATTAAATAAGGTCCTCATTTGCATTGATGATAATTTCTTTAGTCCAAAAATAAGCATGATATGCTGTTGGATTCAGAATAAAAAGTAGAGTTTATAAAGCGTAAAATAAAATTTTTAGATTATTAAAAAAAAAAGTTGATGATGATTGCAAAAAAAACGAAACGTCGGATTAAAAATTTAATTAAACCTTGTTGTAGAAAATAAAAAGTGGCAATGATAATGTAAAATTTATTTTGACATCCCTCTTCAAATAGAATCAGAATTTTTGATATTTGAAAACATGTCGTTTCAGAGTTCGACAATGCGCAACTTTTCTCTAATTAAATTATCTCTGTATGTCCGATGGTTTACGAGATCCCTGTAGAGTGCATTCTTATCTGAGACACCCTGTATTTTCTTAGTAACAATAACATCACATACAATTTCAAATAAAGAGAAAAAGCGGCGCGTTGGAATCCTGCGATAACCGTTGACCACTAAATGCATACAAAAATAGTTCTGCTGAAATGAAATTTATTGTTAGGCATTTTGAAACATCACGGTTTATAAACTCGTGTTAGTTATTGGGTCATTCCATAAAGAAATTGCATAACTTTACAACAATATGTCTTCATAGAATTCAAAACAAAATGAAAAATAACTTTCTGAAACGAAATAAATTTTGTTTTTAACACATCCAGGTCGCATATTTTTTTATTCTATTTTTACACTAAGAGACATATTAAAATTCGTATATATATCAGTTAAGCTGCTAAAGGTCAATAACAA
The DNA here is from genome assembly GCA_963920685.1 of Polydrusus tereticollis. Classification (NCBI taxonomy): domain Eukaryota; kingdom Metazoa; phylum Arthropoda; class Insecta; order Coleoptera; family Curculionidae; genus Polydrusus; species Polydrusus tereticollis. Next base: position 183,001,044 of record OY987326.1, read on the forward strand.
TAATAAATAAGGCAAGATTTGACAATTGAGACGTCAACTATCATGGGGGTCAGAATGTTTACGTTTTGAATTGTTTCTGTTTTGTTTTGTTTTAAGGATTTTTCTATTATTTCATTATTGGACTGTGTACGTTCATGCGTAAGTAATAATAATTCTAAAGAAAAAGTATTGTATCTTGCTAACAACAGAAAGCGCCACAGGCAATTTTGTTCAGGAAAATTGTCAGTAAGTCTTTGCCATAGGCATCGTAACTATAGATCCGACACGTCATTCATAAATGTTATAAAATTGTTATGCCAAAATCGTTTGGTGGCGAGACGCTGTGAGGAGCTAGGTGGGGCCGGGAGTGGGGATTACGCTGTCTTTACATATGCATACGGCAAAACTCCAGGAAAACAACATCCGCTATGCCGAGTATTGCCGAGTCGATGCGGATGGCCACGAAAATGATGGAGTCTGGGCGGATTAATTGCTGGGTTGCCATACTACAGATTTTTTACAAGGTTTTAGGAAATGTTATATATTTCCCATCATGTCAATCTAGTTAATCATAGAAGTTAATACTTTTAACAGAGTAAGCCCAGAAAACTACGTTTTCTGTGACGTAAGTCTGGCAAACCAAGTGGAGGGGAGCAGCTTGCATGTTGATTTACTTTACACTGGAATACATTGATGACAACACGTTTATTTGTTATTGTTCGGTCTAATAGTTACGATGTCTATGGACTTTGCGTATTCAAATTTTACATACTTATAACGAGACTACAGAAATTAAGGGAAAATAGTGTACAGGGTGTCCAGTTTTTGATGGTTTTACGAGGTATCTCCGTTATTAGTAAAGATAGAAGGATACGGTTTTCGCAGCACTGTGCTACTTTTTTATGAAACAAAAGATGCCGCAATCAGAATTTATCTAGTCCTTCTTGTTTTTGATATACGGGATGTTTTTAAAAATTTTACATTTTGGGACACCCGTCATATTTAGGTTACCCTGTAGCGTATCTGCAACAAGATTGAGCACCCGCTCACAATGCCCTAATTATTAGGGCCTTCTTAAACAATAATTTCCCGGGCCATTGGATTGGAACTAACAATTTGAGCAATATTTATAAGAAAGTTCTATAAAGGTTCAGCTTTTGTTTCTAGTGTTATACATAGTAAAACAGAACTCGATTTATGGATTGTTAATATTTTTACTGATATGTAACTGCTAATTAGATTAAGGAGTCCAAAATATATTTCTTGGTCATAGCCTAATAAAACATGTATATTTTTTAATAAAACGTAAATTTCGTGCTTAATATTAAAAATAAAAATAAGGTATTATATATTTCTGAGAAACTCGTTATAAACTAAATTATATTAAAAAATATATAGGGTGACCCATTTAAAAAAAAAAACAATTTTTTTTTCTCAGAAACTATTGAACGTAGAAAAAATCTGAGTAAATCACTGGATTCTACGTAAAAAACTACAAAAAGAACATTTGTTTTCTCTTTGATAAGCTACAGGGTATGTATGTATGCATAGTTCCTGCCTACATTTTTAACGGTCTGGAAAATGGTAAAATTTTTATGGTTTTATGAGATGTTTCTATGCAACAGGGTGCTCAAATTTTAATCCAACATCTCGGAATTTTTATTATTGTCTGGGGAGTTTCTTTTTCTTTTCTAAACGGGATTTAGATTATTGTAATACCCTGTATTCCTGTATTCTTTTCTATAGGGTGACTAGGGTGCGCTTCTTAAAATGGAACTGCTCCTTAACTTTTACCTTCGCTGTTTAGGAAAAAAGATGTGTAATAAATATTTTTAATATTTTTTAATAATTATTAATAATCTTTTTGGACCTAATTTCATTCGTTATGGTACTTTCTGACTAAAAAAAGCAATAACCATAAATATCTCATTAACATCGACAAGTTTTGAATTGAAAAGAAAATATTCTCCATGGACACTTAAAAACATGAATTTACTGGAAACAAAACCTTTCTTAGAAAGCACCCTTACCTTCTAGGGTCTAGTTTATGAAGTTCGAAAACACATGGGTCTTATTACATGCAACGTTTCTCGAAAACAAAGAATGCGCGGGAATTGAATCATATAGTTTGGTATTAAAGGAAAAATAGATAAAGTTGCGACTTTGAGACTAAAACCGGTATCTGCCCTGCACACGTTGTAAAAAGGGTTTAGATGTTTATTTTTTCCTACTTAACACCTGAATAACACAGGACACAAGCAAAAACGACTTTGTAGGTTTTTTTTAACATATCTAACTCTTTTTGTATATAATTAGAATAGGACTTTGTTGTTTTGTATAAATTATAGGTTTAAGTCATTTTCTATGAGAGGAAATGAATATTTTCAATTATATCCTTTCCGTGGGCTAGGTCGGCGAATAGCCTAAGAATATTAAACAGGTGGTCAATGAGGGTTTAAAATTTAAGAGTGCAACTACACTGGTCAATCAGTATGGGACGCGGGAACGCCCATTACTTGTTTTAGGAGTTTTTGATTGGGTTAAAGTTGAAAGATTGGGATTTTGGGAGTCAAAGGGTGTGGTATTCGGGCCACAAGTGCTTTTCGAGAACGCAGAAATATCAGTTCCGAGATTGTTACCGAACTATCTGGTCGACTTACTAATTCTCGTGTAAAGTGATCCTTTTTTTCTTAATTGAATAAAGTTATAAATTTAATCTCTTATCGTTTATTAATCAGTGTTTTGAGGTAAGACGTGTACCATCTGGTAGTACATTCTGTTCTATTTCTAAATTTTTTTTATTGGGGGATTTAACAGTCGAAATTAATTTCTCTTTTTATTGGGGATTTTCATTAGACGCATGTCGATTATTCAGTTTGAATAGGTACTGAATAATAATTATCTAGTTGGGCTTTAGTTTCGAAACCTCTCTTTTTCGCTAGATGTAAATAGTCCTTTGTAAATATCTTTAGGGCTCTTTTTGTAAAATATCACTTTCTTTTTCGTTGTAATAGATTTTAAGTGTTTTGAGAAAGTTGTTGTTTTATTTGGCTAATAAGAATTCTTGACCAAACAACTTGTAAGGTTCACTTAACGAGGATTCTGCGGTTCGCGTTAGTCTCGCGGGCGCGGGTAATACGTGTGCCTGCTGACCAGCTGACCAGAGGAGTAAGGGATCCTTCCCCAGCTACGACTGCCTGTTAGATTCAGATTAGGTCCAGGTGGGTAAGTGCATCTGAATAGGTACTAGCAATATTAATTAATGGCTACACCCGACGATATCAGAACTTCGAGATTCTTTAAGAGTGCTTTTGCCCCGATTCAGATTATAGGATAGATAGGGAAACGTCTCCATTAAATTGTGCGGAATGATACTGACTAGGTCTCCACGCTACCACGTTCTCTAAACCAAGTCTATCACCACCACGTTATTTTGTCACACAAATTAGAGGTTAGCTAGTTCTTTAAGAAAAAATGCGAAAGCGGAATACCTTAAAAAAACTCTTTGAACAGTTAAGACAAAACAGAGAAAATTTGAAAAGTATGAACAGAAGACGTCAAAAAAGGGCCCTTACAGCAAAATTGGAGGAAGATATATACTCCTTTATTTTATTGGAGACCCAGAAAAATGGGCATAGATGGGCTGTTGGAAATCCAAAAGCAGTAAACTCTATTAAAAAACAATGCCGAAGGAATGTTAATGTCTGTTGCAGGATTTATCACAATCATATCATTTGTCCCATTAACGTTAAAAAAAACACTTAAAAGATACTAATTCTAAACGCAAGCAGGTAAAAATAAAATATGCAGGGTATGCTGAGGTGCATTTAATTTTTGGAAAGTCATTTCCAACTGTTTGAAGGCAAAAGGCTTTATGTTGAAAGATTTCCAGCTCAGACATTGTCAAGTCCAAAAACCTTTCAAAGGGTTGATCGGAGTCTAATTAATTTACAATGTTATTAAAATACCAAAATAATGAAAACATTTAAATGTTATTTCGGCAAATGTTCAATATGAGTTCCACGTACTTCAATACATTTTCTTAGTCTTTGAATATTGTCCCGCTGCACTGCAAATAATATTCCGGCATTATTACGGACGGACGGACGTTAGAATGCTGTGTTATTCTCGCTAGTAGTTATTCTCAAATATTTCCTCGTGTTGAATAAACTAATTTTTTTAGATGCCCGCAGAAGTAAAAGTCTACGGGATTTAGGTCCGGAGACCTTGGTGGCCATAAAACAGGCCCACCTCGGCCTATCCATCGAGGGCCAAAAACGCCTGTTAAATATTGACGTACTATACGGTTATAATGAGGTGGGGCACCATTATGCATGTACCACATTTGCATTCTTCTATCAATGGGCACGTCTTCCAATAAGTTATTTAAATTTAGCAGCAAAACTTCTAAATAAATCTCACCATTGAGTCTCTTTTTCAAAACAAATGGACCTATACGGTTATTTCCGATAACGCCAGCCCACACATTTACCATAAACCTTTGTCGGTGTTTGCTTTTAGTTATTGCGTTCGAATTTTCATCAGCCTAAAAATGTAAATTGTGTGAGTTTATTATGTCATCTCTTATAAAACCGGCTTCATCGGTAAACAAAATAAGGTTAGAACAATTTAGATTTACGATATTATGTTGCTGTATAAGCGAGTTGGAGTATTGAAGTCTTGCTGGATAAATCATCAAATTTTAATCGCAGTTTTTTGACATGTTTGTACACAAACTTTAAAAAATAAACACAAAGTCAATAATTTTCCCAATTCCTGCTTTGTATAAACGATGTTTGCACAACAATCCGTTCAGCGAGACTGGCGGTCTGCGTCCGGAAAAAATGGCGAATCGGTAGCTTGGGATGCTGTCGGCACACTTCAATTTTTACGCTGAGTGCGCCAGCTGGTCTGTTTATGCTGTGCCAAAACTGTCAATTTTTTTTTATTTAATTAACATTTTTCAAATTTCCGTTACTTCTTAAAATTGTCAAAATTCCGTTTCTCTTAAATAAAATACCCCATATATTATCCCCAAAATGAAGGAATCATGAAATTTGCCTTCAAATCTTGTATACTTTTTAATATTTAACCTTTTTCAATAAAGTACTTCTTTTTTTATTGATTTATTATAATTTCTATATGCTTATTATATATTTTTTAATTGTTTAATATTTCTCAATTTTTTAAAATTTTTATATAAAACAGAAAATGGAAATTGATACACAAATAGTGTGAATGCGCTAGTAAGCCGGCCACCTCTAGTAGCCGGCCAAAAATGACTTTCATTACTTATAATCTATATCCAATTTTCCGATATTTCTGTTTTCTTTTTACATAAACTCTGTTATAACATACCTATTCTATAATACCGTTATATTTGTTTGAGATTTGCGATGTTCATTCCTTTCTCTTTTTTTTTATATAAGTAATATGCACTATGTTTTTTTTTTTCATAGATTTATTTGAGCTTGCAATATGAATTGATATAAAATTCTGAAAGAAAATTCTTAAACAAAGAGAGACGCTGGTCATTTGGTTTTACCAGAGCCACAAACATACATACATACATACATCCACACATACTTATAATTTGAATTTGGCAAAAGTTTAGCTCTATTTCTTACATTTGTTATCTTCTTTTACTTTCCAAGAACACATATATCAATATTTTCTTATTATAAGTCGAACCTTACTTCCGTAAATTGGCGCGATAAATTAGGTGTCAGTCATTGTCTCTCCAAAAACAGTTTACAAAAGCCAGTGAAGATCAATCAGGGCAATTTTAAAGGTAAGTTAAACTAATCCTATCCTAGATATGTTTACCGGAAGAAGATTTTTTGGATGAATGTTTAAATAATTAATAACAATTCCAAAATATATTCATTTTTATTTTTGGGTACAAAAATAATATGACCGGTTACTGGCATTAAATTATTATAAAGTTACTAGTGGACGGCCACCATGGCCGACTACTGGCAAAATTTAAAAAAATTTATTTTGTCTATATCAGGCTTACAAATACATAAACAGATTCTTCATTTGCCATCATGTACTATGGTGTATCAAAAACGTACATATCAGTAGTCGGCCTGGTCTAAAATGAATGATAAATTCCCTAAGGGATATTAAAGTTAGTGATCGACTACTGGCAAAGTCATAAGTTGATGATTGTGCTAGTTCTCGGCCAGAAGATTTTTTTGGCTATAAAAGCACTTTAATCTAACGAAAAAATGTTTTCTTTACATTATAGACGATCTACGCCAGGCCATGCAGGCCCAAAAGAAAGTTCCATTGATATTCTCTAGAGTCCTTAGAAAAAGCTTCAGATTCTATGAGAAATGGAGCTAAAATTCGAGAAACTTGCCGATAGTATGCTATACCACGTGCAACTCTGCAGGACCGCCTCGCAGCTCGTGTCGCAAGCAATAAGCCTCAATGAATGGGCACCAGATCCATATACACACACCGCCATAATTAAAGGAACGGTCCAAATTTGCCTTAAGTTTAAAATCAATTTTCCCTTTCGATTTTCACTCGATTTCGATAGTTTTTCTTTTAAATTTTAGCTTGATTCTTTAGAAATGCTGTTGGCCTATTAACATTTTTAAACGATTTGTCTTTATGTATGATACTGGGGCGGAAAGAAAGTAATGATTTTTCCATTTTCCATAATGGGTGATTTAGAACCGACTGATATCGCTAGAGCGGTAACATTGATCGAAAATGGTCGATCTTACAGTGATATTGCTGAAATGTTTGGTAAAACAAAATCAACGATCCATTTTAATTTTACTCCTACCGCGTCTCTTTCGGTGGAGGCACAATTATGGTGTGGGGTGGCATAAGCTTAGAAGCACGCACAGAGTTAGTGGTTATTGATGGCGGTGCTTTAACTGCAGATAGGTATATAAGAGATGTTCTTCAATACCATGTGATACCTTTCGCCCCACATATCGGAGCCAATTTCCTCTTAATACAGGACAATGCTCGCCCGCACGTAGCTCATTGTGTAACTCACTTTCTGAATCAAGTGGAGATACCGACAATGAATTGGCCTGCATGTTCACCAGACTTGAATCCGATTGAACATGTCTGGGATATGCTAGGCAGATGACTTAGGTCAAGAATTCCTGCTGTCCAAAACACAGACGAGGTGAGAACTGCAATAATTGAAATATGGGAGAATTTGCCGCAGGAAATTATTGACAACGTCGTCAAAAGTATGGGACGTCGGATGGCTTTAGTCGTAAGGGCTCGTGGAGGAAATATACGATATTGAAAAAAATAATCCTTGTAAATATTCTTGATCATCAAATGTTTAAAACAAATCAAATCAAAACAAACAATTAATTTTTTTAAAAAGCGGTACTTTTGTCTTTAAGCACGCTTCAAAGTGGCACGAAGCTTTGCAAAACATACTGCAATTAGCTAGCTATTTATTCTTTTAATAAATTCCATTTAAATTTGTACGGAGAAAAAAGGATATCTAGAAAAAAATTGAAAAAAAAATCGTTTTTTTTTTCAAACCCTGTATTTTCCGTAATAATTAAGGTATCAGAGTGAATAAATACAGAAAATGTTCAGAAAAGATAAGGTCACAATTAATTATTATAAAATGTTTCCAATTGTCATTTGGTCACTCCACAGGGTGTCTCAAAAATTACTGAAAAATCATTATTTTCTTCCGCCCCTGTATCATATATAAAGACGAATCGTTTAAAAATGTTAATAAGCCAACAGCATTTCTGAAGAATCGAGCTAAAATTTAAAAGAAAAACTATCGAAATCGAGTGAAAATCGAAAGAGAAAATTGATTTTAAACTTAAGGTAAATTTGGACCGTTCCTCTAATTATGGCGGTGTGGGTATAAGCACATAAGTAGTCACCAATAACCTTACATGCAATAGAGCCTATGCCGACGTCCACCTCCTTAACCGATGCTTTTAAAAAATATCTTAAATACTCTAAGCTAAGTCAATTCCAAAAACAAAACGTCCGAAAGCTGGACCCTTCCACAAGTGTCATTTTGTTCAATGTTTGGAGAAGATATTGCATGCATGGAGAAGGATAGAGTACAAAATGAGAAAGAAGAAGCAATGAAAAGGAAAAGGAATTCATTAGAACGAAAAAAAAAGGGAAATGGTTAATAATACTAATAAAAAAAAAGAAAAACCCAACGAAGAAAGCGAGATTTTAGAAAAATACTTTGAAAAAAATATTGTGCTAAATGTGAAGATGAAGATGATGCAGAAGCAGAAGGCGATAATAAAGTGAGATGTGACTGGTGTCCCAGGTAGTTTCTAGATTGTGTGTCTAGATTATAACTGCGATTTTTGCGAATCCTTTTCTAACTTTACCTATACTTTTAAGAAATGACTTTGCATATTTTATGTATTCTTAGTAGGAGGTACATTTAAGTGTTTTTTCTATATTTTTAGAAACATAATTTTTGTGTATTTTTATAATATGTTTTCCTCTTGTTATTGATAAAATAAAAAATGCAAGCACGGGCCTGTACTAAATAACCATTAATATATGCCAACTTCTGGTAAAGGCACGGCCGACTACTAAACAATAAGTGGCCGACTTCTGAAAAAACTGATATTTTTCAGAAAAACTTAAAAATAAAATATTTACGTACTCTCTCGAGTATTTTTTTTTCAATCGCTCACTTAATGTTTATACTTGACAAGGATACATATATTGTTATTCTAAGTATTAAATGAACAGATTTATTTAAAAAAGAAAAATAGAATGATCAAAAAAGGCCGACTACTAGCGCAGTCACCCTAATACATCTTTTTATTTGCAAACACTAAACAAAAATTAACTTAATAATTAAATGCAACAGTTTGGTGTTAACTTTTTCTACAATGGAACAAAACTTGTTTCTAAATGTGCATTTAATAACCTATTAAATAACTCTGGGGTTCTTTGTGCTAAAGATTTTTGCAGGAATTAAAATTGTTCTATTTTTATTGTTGCTTAATTTGAATATTAAGAATTTTCTTGTAAAAAAAAAATCACGACTTATTAAACCTGTAACAATATTTAATATAAATTACTACTTACTTGGGACCCGGTGACAATAACAGGTTTTTGAAGATCCTCTAACATGAATGACAGGGCTGATGACGTATAGGCCAGAGTATCTGTACCATGAAGCACGACGAAACCATCGAAGTGATCATAGTCTTTCTTAAATAAAATTGTAAAATATTACACCAAAATTTTAGATACGAGTTCTTCAAATTTTGCTGCTATTGTTATAGAGTACTGGTATACCATACCTTAATAAAAACCTTATTAAAAAGTTACATTTTTTAATTATTAGAGGGATTTTAAGCCAACACAATTTAGAGCGCTTAACGTTGCAGTTAGGAGAAATCGAATCAATGACCCTTATTCTATTGAACTAAGATAAATAAGATCACATAGTATAATAGTTGAGGACATTGACCTTTTTTGTAAATAACATATGTAATCTGAGTAGTTAAGCAGATTCATTAGCAAGACATGCAATTTTTGGACATTGGCCCCTTTTCTACCAAGCTCCAGATTTAAGCTACGTGTATTTGACACACGGTTTACAGTTAGCTTTAGACCGGACAACAGCTGTTTAAATAATCCTTACTGGTGGTTTGAAGAGCCTTATTGAGAAATGTGTGGAGTACAATAAACCTCTAGTACTTATCTTCGTAGATTATGAGAAAGCATTCGATTCAGTAGACCAACACACAATGCTGAAGGCTGCAGAATAGATTATCGGTACTCGACAGTTATCAAACATATTTATGAGAATGCTACTGCATGTGTCAGACTCCATGACAACACGGACAAATTCAATATCGAAAGAGGTGTACGTCAGGGTGACACCATCTCACCAAAACTTTTCAATACTGTTCTCCAGTACATGTACAAACAAACAAACTGGGACAACTTAGGTGTGAATATAAACGGTGAAAGACTCAATCACCTAAGATTTGCCGACGATATAGTCCTCATAGCCGATCGATTGGATGATGCCATCTCAATGTTAAAAAATCTTAATGAAGAGTCAAAGAAAGTAGGACTTAAAATAAATTGCCCCAAAACCAAGATCATGACAAACCTCGTGCTCGGTGAGGGCTTGTACATCGACGGTACCAGGGTGGAAGAAACTATATCCTTTAAATACCTCGGACACGACATTTCCATTAGAAGAGATAATCAGACCCTAGAGATTCTTCAAAGAATAGGGCTCGCATGGGCTGCATATGGGAATCTCAAATATGTGTTCAAGGCAGAGCTGCCTAACTGCCTAAAGAGAAAGGTTTTTAACCAGTGTGTCCTTCCAGTCCTTACCTACGGAACCGAAACCCTAAGAATGACTAAACGGACAATAAAGAAAATACGAATTACGCAACTAGCGATGGAACGATCAATGCTAGGAATCTCTCTCAAGGATCACATACCAAATACTGAAAGCCGCAGACGATCAGGAGTTGCAGACGCCGTAGAGAGAATAACTGTATTAAAATGGAACTGGGCAGGACACATTGCGAGATCTGCTGATGGTAGATGGACAAGACGAATCCTTGAATGGAGGCCTAGATCGGAAGCCTTCAGAAATAGAGGACGTCCCCCCACCAGATGGACCGTCGACATAAAACGCATCAGTACCAATTGGATGCAGACAGCACAAGACCGAACACAATGGAAATTATTAAGGAAGGCTTACGTCCAGCAGTGGACTTCGATGAGCCGATTGATGATGATGATGACTGGTAATACTGGTAACTACGCCCGAGAAAAGCAAATAACGAGAAGCGAGAATATGACATTTGGCAAAATCATTGAAGTGGGAGGTAACCCGGTGAACTGTCATAAGTTTAAGCCGGCCGTGTTTCAGCCGTTAGTCCGTATGTCAATGCGTTATCGAGTTAGTTATCGGTTTCTTTGAGAGAAATATATTGTTTAAGTGTTTGTTTTTGTAAGTGCTGTGCCATTATATATTAATCTAAACCTTTTAAATTACTAAACAAGTTGAAGAAAATACCCGCCAACAGACCTAGATATAACATTTTAGTTTTAGGATTGTCAATTAAAAATGTAAGGAAAGGTAACAAACTGCTGTTCAATATTTAAAAAGAAATAAAGGGATACATAAGAAAATCCTGTTTCTCTACTCTATTAGTAAGAACTTACTTACGCACTGTCTACTTTATCCATAAAACTCTAATTACACACACTATATTGTTAGAAGCCAAGCTGTGCGTAAGAGCAATTACGTAATATTATAATGTCCGCAATAATAAGGGCAATTTTCGCTAACGTTCGTAGCGTAATTTTCGAAATCGTGTGCAATGGGCTTTTTACGACTCTCAATTTTATTTCCTTTCTAAAATGTACTATCACTAAGTAACGCACAACCAATAAAATATTTCAAAAACATTTATTTTTTATTTTATTGCATTATTTATGATTTTACGAAATTTGCTAAAAAGTCAATTACATGAAACACAGAAGCTATTCATGAAAAAGGTACTTCTTACTTCCACATTTTTTATTTTAGTGTAAAGCATTTACTTCATCTCTTTAGTGCTTCTTGCAGTATAATAACCCGGCCTACTGTCAAGATTTCAAGGTGAAGGACATATAGTTTGGTCCCTATTATATCAATGCTAAACTCGGATTTTGTCGCTTCTTTTCTCGGGCTACGCACTATACCCTTACGGTTGCGGTGATATCTGTTTAGAATTTACTTTAATTTCTAGACCCGTACGTCAGCATCAAGTGCTAATTGCAACGTTAAACGTAAACTTGCTAATTAACTAACAAATCTCGTAACTATGTTAATTTATTTTAAACATATTTACCTTAATATCTTTGGCAATTCTAATCCAATCTTTAAACGACATATTACTTGAGTCAAGCAGCGGGTCATATTCTAGTATTCTGTAAACGACTGTATGGGTATCAATCATCCTAAAATGAAAATAAATTGATACGGGATGATCTTTACTTCTTAAATGTCTTCGATTGTATAATCATATCCCTGCATCACTCGCGCTATGAGCATTTGACTTTTTGGGTGCCTTCTTTAAGATTATCTCATATATTATATTTAGTGACAAATGGGTTAAACTTATATGGGGAACCTATGAGTCATCCTAGCTTCTTGCCCCCAGAGGGTCACTATGGTCGGCACTGCCCTTTGCTCGTTTGCAACACATCAGGCTGCATATTAATCTGTTGACCACCGCTCTCTCTGTCATATTATTATTATAGAGTGCGCGTCTAAAGTCCCCCCTCCCCCCCTGTTTACTTCTGATTATCAAATGTGAGACTAATGTAATTTTGGTACGTTTAATAATGACTACAATACTATCATTTTAGTATAAATTCTGGACTCAGTTTTTGAAGATGGCGGCAGAGCGCCATTTTGAATAAAATTTTTAAATGACAGATGGGGTCGAGTGATACCTTGTTGGAAAGGTATTTTCAATCTATGAACGATTCCCAAGTTTGAAAACATTTTATCGATTAATTTCAAAATGACGGCCACTTTTGTTAATGTGGGTTAATTTGATTTTTAAGCAATAGTAGGCGATATTTTTATCATTTTATAACAACAAAAAAACTACCAAAATTACAAACACTACTTAAGGTGCTCAAAATGTTCACCATTTACTTCTTGGCACATGTATAGCCTATCGTGAAATTCTTCGCGAACATTATGAAAAATTTCTTAACTAATTATTGATGCGCACACTTGAATTATTCTCTGGCGCAAATCGTCTAATGACTGAGGCTGGGTTATGAATACTTTGGACTTAATAAATCCCCACAAAAAGAAGTCCATAAGAGTTAAGTCCGGTGAGCGAGCAGGCCATTCGACAGCACCACGACGACCAATCCTGCGCCCGGGATAGTGCTGATCAAGGTAGTTCCTAACATCTCTACAATAATGCGGCGGAGCTCCATCTTGTTGAAATATTATAGGCATATCACCAAATTCATCAAGATTTTCCTCAACACACTCCAGAATTAAATATTCTACGGTATTTTCAATCATATCCAGATACACCGGTCCAGTTAAATTTTCCTGGATAAATAGTGGCCCAATCCCAAAATACCTGCCCAAACGTTAAGTTTCTGAGAGAACTGGGTATTACATTCCCTGTAACTATGAGGATTTACATCGCTCCAATACCGAACATTTTGACGGTAAACTTTTCTGTTGAGAAAGAAAATACACTCATCACTAAAACAAATACATTTAAGGTAATTTGGGTAACGGTTTCATCTTGCACCCATTAATTCACAAAACTCTAGTCTACGATCCGGATCATCTTGTGTCAACTTGTGTAACAATTTCAATTTGTAGGGATGAAATTTAGAACGTTTCAATACTCTCTCAACACTTTTAGTACTTACTTCGCATTCAGCTGCTACAAGCGATGTCGGCTGCATTGGATTAATTTTTATATTTTAATTTAAACCGGATTTTGCAGAAATTAAAATTGTTTGTGGTTGTAATAGGGTTGGATAATAACGCGAGTTATGTCTGTCAAAAAATGTCGGTTTACTCGAGTAGATTATGCAAAAAATTGACCCTATCACTTGCTGATTTGAGTACGATGTATGAGTCTAGATGTATCTATAGGCTATAGATATTAACAGAACATTTTTATATGCAACATTAAAGAAAAGCTTTGATCTATAAACAGCCTAAAAAAAGTTGGCACACGATAATGTTATAAAGTATTAAATGTCAGTAACATCAATGACTTACTGCTGATGCAAATCGTAATTTAAATGATTTATGATTTGTAAGAAACAAGATATTAGATACCCATTTTTATGCTCCAAACTCCAAAATAAATCATGTAGGTGTTAAATTATACGGGAAATAATTGAAAACACAACTATTTTTTCTCAACTTTTGTGCCAAAAATCGGAGACAAAAAATATTGTTGTCGCAATACATGTGAAACTTCTATGAATTCATTGTGATAACAGTATTATTTTAATAGAAAGAAGTCTGTCCCTTTTCTTTTCGTCAGACCCAATCTTGGGACGAGTTTCGACATATTATGGTTTAACGGCAAGGCTATAGAATCTGACGAAAAGAAAAGAAACCTTACAGTGCATTTCAACACACAATGTAACGATACATATGCGAGATGTTGCACGTGGCGACATCTCGTGGCAATCGAGCTATTTACCCAAGCAGACCAGCGAGGACTTACAGAAGTCCAAACGCTAGAATGGAACCCGCCAAAGCAGGTTCGTTATATTGTGTGTTGAAATGCACTATAAAGTCCCTTTCCTTTTCGTCAGAGTCTATAGCTTTGCCGATGAGCCGTAATACGGCGAAACGCGTCCAAGGATTGGGTCTGACGGAAAGAAAAGGGACACACTTATTTCTTTTTAATCGCATTTTCGGTTCGCAAAAGCCGACAACATTCAGCGCCACCTGACATTAGATACCTGCTTATGCGGGTTATATTCCAGCGTTTGGTCTTCTCTAAGTCCTCGCTGATCTGGTTGGGTGGATTGCTCGATTTCCACGAGATATCGCCACGTGCAACATCTCGCCTATGTGTAGTGTTATTTTAATTAACTTCGCACATGGTGGATTTGGTGGTTAGATACAAGCACTGCAGGAAAAATCCTTTATGGTGCTGTGTAGACGGTACGTGTGCGAAGGTTTTCAATTTTAACGATAACCTTCATGACTTTATGGTGAAAGTATTGTAATTTATAATTTATGCTATAATAATTTAATCAAATAAAAGTATGCTGTACTTACGGTAAGATAAGTTCATTTTCTCTGAAAGGAATAAAGGGGCTCAACTCATCGGCCAAAAGTTGATCATGCATTTCGGATAATTTGACTTTTTGGAGAAATGCATTTGGTATCGGAATGTAAACTAAAAAAAATCCCTAATATAATAAAATTATATTTTATCTATTTTAATTATAAAAAGCGGTCAAGCACAAGTCAACATTGCATGATAAATATTCCGCGTTATAAATTTTAACGACAATAACCTGCAATATTCAAAAAATATCAAGTGGGTTTCCAAAGGTGGTTTAAATTTAATCCCTGCCTAAATTGAGAATTAAATGTTTACTGACAATTATTGTAAGAATGCGATAATACTAGCCAGAAATTCCGTCCGTATGTTTCAAGGGGATATTCTACATATGAAAACTTAAAAAAGTTCCTATGAATGTAGGTCCTTAAATGTCTTATTAGATGTGGGGGTCCAAAGATGACCTCCAAAGACTAGTTTCTATTTTATTTCTTTGTCACTGCTTGAGGTACTGGTGTGCGTCTTAGCACACGAACAAATATTAATGAATGCTAATTTTTGATATTGTGAGTTATCGTTGAAATATACCAACAGAATTTCCGAACACCCTGTAGGGTAGAGTGGGGCTAACTGATCTACTTTAGAATTAACCTTTGTTTCCAGCATTTGGTAAGCATAAAAATGTCAGCTTTGTTGGTATCATAAGTATTATTGTCAGAACAACTGAATGGCAAACAGCATTTTGTGATGAACTGTAAAATGGCTTACTTAATCTGACAGCCAGGTTAACTGATCCATGCGGGTAGGTTAACTGAACAGTACCATAATTTTGTTTGTAATTAACAGAAATGCTCAATAAGTATTATTGATTGGCATAAACACGCATACTAAATATTAAAAAATATTTTTTAATATACAGTGAAACTAAATTCAGTAAAATCTACATTAAATGTAAACATGTTTGCAAACCTGGCACAACTACTTTTTATTGGCATGGATAACTTATAATCTTATAAATAATGTCCTCTATTGGAACAACACCGCCTTCACTTTTCTAGGAAATCTTTGTTAGATTGTCACGTTCCAGAAAAGTAACGTCATAGCCATTAAGTAGAATATCTTTGACTTTAATCACGTAATGTCTAAATTTGAAGCAGGCTTGCCATATACTCTTACGAGAACATAGTCTCCTTGAGATACCTTCATAGCATTATTTTCAAGATCGTCAAAATCCTCGAGAGAATCAGAACTTTCCTTATAAGTAATATTGTCATCACCAGATCTTCAAAAATTCCTTTTTTTCACGGCACCTTTCTTAGCTTCACTCAATTTAGATTTCTTTCTGGCCTTCTCTTCCCGAATTCTAGTTTCCTCTTCTAAATTTTTTTCGGTTAATACCACTGAGTTTCCTTTTTTGCGTCGAGTTGTAGATTTGCGCGGCTCTGCTTTCGGATAAGGACGAATATGCTCGGATGTTATAATATGTGACACTCCAGTTTGACCGACTTGATCCACAGGTTTCAATGCTGATACTACAGTAGAGATTTGATTTCCCATCGATGATGTTTCAGGTTGTTGCTGATCCTGTGGACTTGTCCCGTCAGTAACATATGATGACAAGAAAACGTCATTAGGAAATATTTCATCATTAAGTGGCTCCATTCCTGTTGCTCTAAACCCACTATTTTTTTTTTTTTTTTAAATAAGGCAGAGCACTGCAGGATAAATCCTTTATGGCGATCTGGGAGCGGTGCGTGTGCGCAGGAAACGATTCACGTTGGTCTTAAATCTTTGAAGATTATACTCGTTGGGGAAGACGATCTCAGGGAGATCGTTCCAGAGTGATGACATTCTCCAGATGAAAGAATTTTGAAACAGTGTCGTTCGAGGGACACCAAGCTGAACCGCGTACTGGTGGGCTGCAGTGGCTCGTCGTGTATTTCTACCATGCACCGCTCTGGGTGGTATCAAGTGGGCAACCTCAGTTGAAAACTTGCCATGAAAATATTTGTAAAATAGACTCAAGTCGCCAACCTTCCTTCGATGTTCAAGGCTTTCCAGGTTGTTTGTCAGACTATGGTCACCGATCAAGCGAATGGCTCTTCTTTGAATGGAATCCAGCAATCTCAGGGTATGTTTAGGAGCAGAGCCCCTAATATGCGAACAGTACTCCAGCGATGGTCGAATTTGGGCTTTATAGAGCATCAAAAGTTGTTGGGGTGTATAGAGGTTCTTTGTTCGGAAAAGTACTCCAAGCTTCTGCGAGGCTGCCTTAGCAATGGCCGCAACGTGACCATGCCAAGACATATGACTATCCATATTAACGCCCAATAAATGAATTGATAAAGCCAAGGGGAACGAGTGTCCCGCCATAACTATATCCAGTTCTTCAACATTAACTATTTTAGAAAAAACTGCCGCCTGGGTCTTTTTAGCGTTTAATTCTACTTGGTTACTGTCACCCCAAGATAGAATTTCTTCCAGGTCTTTGTTAAGATGTGAGACCTCTTGCTGCCTATAGAGATGTGCATTAGCAGCCGATGCCCGAGCATCCAAAGTAAAAGATGAAACAATTGTGCTGTCATCAGCGAAGCTATATATAGGATTTTTAGTTTTTTTCCAAAAGATCGTTAATATATAGTAAGAAAAGGGTGGGCGACAATATAGAACCTTGAGGGACTCCGGCGTTGATGTTAAATGTGTCTGAAAGAAATCTGTCCATCACCACTCGCAGAGAACGGTCTTTAAGAAAGCTCGACAGCCATGAACAAAATTGAACCGGCATTCCGTATGCTCTCACTTTAGTTAGGAGCCCCTCATGCCATACTCGGTCAAAAGCCTTGGAAATATACTATATATTTTTCTTGGAGTAAATGCTTGAAGAAAAGTATCTTCAGCCAGACCACCTACGTCGTAAATGGTAGTTGCTTATCCTGGATGATTTACCATCCATCTGTCACACGCTGCACCATAAAATTTCTTTAAAGGGCCAAATACTGCCACGACTAAGGGTTGCAACTTGTGACTGCAATGGGGTGGTAAGGTCAATAAGATTATTTCATTTTATTTTGCAAAATTCAGCGCAGCAATGCTCAAACGACTCTCGTGGTTGTCAATTATAATTAGTTTGGGCTATTCACTGCAAAAAATTACTGTAAAATTACAGTTTGGTTCCATGATATATTCACTATTTATCCTCAATATATTATGGTATTTTATTATTACAAAATCAGTTATGCAAATTTCATTTGTAAAAGAAAAAAATATTCCGAAATATGATACTTCCCTAATTAGCGTCAATTTTTACATTATACAGGGTGTTACAAATTCGAGATACGAGCATTGGAATCTCGGAAACCATAGAAGTTAGAGAAACGGTTAAATGGGGGCAAAGTTATGCAATTCAGTGCTAATTAAAATGCCCCTTTAAAAGTTTCAAAATTCGGAATACTTTCGATATTATTCGAAAAAAACCGAAATTTTGCAAAATCGTTTTTATTTTTTCCTGAGCTCATTTAAATAGCTATTTAAAAATAAATGACACTTTGTCGTTGCAACTTTTTCTCTACAAAATGACGTTATTAAACTAAAGATCCGACGTTTCGTCTCCGAGCGGCCAACATCAACTTTATTTTTTTTAATACGGACCTGTAATTTTTTTACCGATTTTTAAACCCCCTCTACCCTCAAAATATAATGGCGGCACTACTTTCTAATAATGAATTGTTTTTGCTTATTTCCTTTTAAATTCGTATTTAACATTTTTCAGTCCGGTCCTGGCAACGAATCACAATATTAGTTAAACACTCTATTTTATTTAAAACATTTATACATACAAGTAACATAATTTATTTTATAAGAATTTTCTAATAATTATAAATTTCTTAATTATAAAACCTAATTTTCTAAATGTTCAAAAATATTGCCGTTTTGCTTAATGCAACGATCGATTCTTCTACCAATTTTGGCGACATCCCTTTCAGCCGATCTTCTCCTTATCCTACCAACTGCAACCTGTATGCGTTCTTCCAGTTCCTCATTTTTATAAATAAAATTTTTTAATGCCCCCCATAAAAGAAATCCAGAGGCGAAATATCTGGCGACCTCGCTGGCGACTCTATTGCCCCACCATTTCCGATCCACCTATCAGTATGATGAACTTTAAACAAACTTTGAAGAATTGGAAGAATAATACAACATACAGTTCGTAGGCTATAAAGGTCAATTGATAGGGGGTAATATAGCAAAGATCATAAGAAACATCGATCTGTGCATAGGTAGGTACCTGTGGGTTAAAGGAAATGTTTTTGAACATTTTGGAAATTAGAGCTTTCCTAATAAACTCAAATTTTCATAGAACCCATTTGTAAAGGTTTTTATAAAAATAACGTTTTTAATTATAATTGTGATTCGTTGCCAGAACCGGACTGACAAATGTAAAATACGAATTTAAAAGGAAATAAGCAAAAACAATTCATTACTAGAAAGTAATACCGCCATTACATTTTGAGGGTAGGGGGGTTTAAAAATCGGTAAAAAAAATTCCAGGTCCGTATTTAAAAAAATAAAGTTGATGTTGGCCGCTCGGAGACGAAACGTCGGATCTATAGTTTAATTACGTCATTTTGTAGAGGAGAAAAAGTTTTAAATAGCTATTCAAATGAGCTCAGGAAATAATAAAAACCATTTTGCAAAATTTCGGTTTTTTTCGAATAATATCGGAAGTATTCGAAATTTTGAAACTTTTAAAGCGGCATTTTAATCAGCACCGAATTGCACAACTTTGGTTGTTTGCCGAGATTCCAATGCTCGTATGTCGAATTTGTAACACCCTGTATGTTCTGTAAACCTGTCACGCCGCCCTGCTACAAACTAGCTCTTGAAAGAATCGCATAACTTGTTAAGGAAAATGACAACACGAGACAAGAGTCCAAACCGCGTGGTCATTTCTTTGTGAGTTCTGCAACGATAACATTTTGTGTAGCTCACTATTGGTGTGATAGTTTTGTATACTACAAACGAAGTAGGTCGTTTTAAGAAAAGAAGTTCCTGTGAACATATTATGTCCGGAAATGCTTCGTTTCGGAGATACAGGGTGTTACAATTTTTAAGCGGAACAAAAAATATGTATGCCACTGCCGTTTTCTCTTTTGATAACACTGCTATGTAGGCAGTTTAATGGCTAATGCGAAGTACATTTTGATAATTTTTTGATTTCGGCTTTGTTTAGAAGATAAATGCAATTTTATCAAACACTGATATAGGAATATCGATATGCAAATAAATGTCATTTATCTTTTTATTATTCTTTTTATTGAGAACGGCTGCTCGTAGCGACTTCTACCAAGTGTACCTTTTTTCACGTAAAAATGTTTGCGAAATCTATTTTCTTGCTTAAAAATGTAATACAAGCACTTTTAAAAAAGTTACGACCTCTCAAAGAGTAAGAAGACATGTAGGTAACGCTCTCTACAAGTAGGAGCCATACTAACATTAAATTCGAATTTCGCATTTCAAAAAACCCCTTGATACCAATTTTAGTTGTTCAATTATAGACATTATTTCAAAAATTAATTAGAAAAAACAAAAATAAAAATAAAACTGTAACACACTGTATCTTCGAAACGAAGCATTTCCGGACATAAGTTCATAGGAACTTTTTTTCTTAAAACGACCTTACGTATCACCCTCTGAAGTTTCGTACCGTAGTTAGGAAACACCCTGTATATTATCACATCTATGAAATCAGCTTAATTTGCTCATTTCAAAAATATATAATACGCCTATGTTCGTACCAGCCGTTGAAAGAGTAGGTGTGTCATATATCTCCAGGAGAAGGAGGAGAACTTGTTAAGTTTGTTGGAATTATAAATGCTTTGGGAAATGCTCTCCCACCTGTTTATGTTGTTCCAAGAATTAGAAACCCTGAAGATTGCATCACAGGAGCTCCTGCTTTCTCACTAATTATAAACAATAAATATGAATGAATGACCAAAGAATTGTCTCCAAAAGTATTAGATCACATTAAAATCCACAGTCACTGCTCTAAAGACCGACCTATATTACTACTTCTGGACAACCACGAGTCCCATGTTTACTTTGAAGCGATTAAATGTTGCAAAGAAAATGGAATTTCTCTCTTGTCATTTCTGCCAAATACCACACAACCTTTAGATGTTGGTGTGTTTGGATCATTTAAGGGATCATTAGTGGTAGCGTTTAATGATTGGTTGCTTTCAAATCCTGGAAAATCAGTAAGAATCCGAAATCAAGGCGAATTATCGAATTTTCCTTTAATCTGAGTCATTTCAATATCTAACATATCAAATGCGAAATGCGATGCGTTTAAAAATCTTAATCTGTTAATCGTCAGGATACTTGCAAGCACTGTTACCGGCACAATTCAAAAAAATAATAACGAAAATGGTCCAGAGCGTCGGCACTTTGCAGAACCCGAAAAACCCCTATTGATGCCGAAATACATAGTTTACCCAGATTTGAAGTCGCGTCAACATCAGAAAATATAAAAACGCAGAACAAAAAAATTCTACTAGACGAGATTAAACCATTTTCAAAATGAAACAAGACAAATAAGAAATCAAGAAAGCAATCCAAATCAAAAATACTTCTACACCAGTCATGGAGGAAATAGAGAAGGATCAAAAGGAGAGGCAGAAAAAAGCTTCGTTAGAAAGATCAAAATCAATCAAACGAGAAGTCTTGCCGGAAGTGGTTAATGATGACAGCGACAGTAGTCATGGTTATTTGGAACTTATGGACGCTGATATTGATTCATCTAGGGATGAATCTTCAATATTTGCGGTGCACGACTTTATTTAAAATGTACACGACTTTGTTTTAACAAAGTTTTGTACCAAAATGTGAACAAAATATTACATAGGGCAGGTTTTGTCTAAAAATCTGAACGAGTATACAATAAAATCTTTAAGACGTAAAAATATCTCGAGCACTTTTGCCTTTCTAGATATTTTAACCATAGAACGAGAAGAAATAATAATATGGTTTTGTCTACGCCAAATAATTCTGGCACGGTTCGAACTTCCTTTCTGTACAAGTTTAAATTCAATTTTAAAGGGTGGAATGTTCGATAAAACAATATTTTCTTGTAACGAAAAATTAATTTCCTAATATTTTCTTCATCATGAAAAGGATATATGCCCTAATATGTTGATTTTTTAAGTATAGTTGATTCCACCCCATTCTATGAATGAATCTACTATCTAGTATGGGGAAGATAGAACCAAGTTCCACATTTTTTTTTTAATTTTGCTAAAAGTAAAGTTTAATCTATGTTTGTTCTTATACATAAAACTATGATGTAAGAAGTATTCATAAATACAGCCAAATAATAAAAACCAAAAAAAAAAACTCTTCCTTCCAAAATACAGGGTGATTCTCGACGAAGGCGTATTAGACGTTTTTGGCGAACCAGTCAATGGAATGATTTAAAAATTTGGTTTGTTGCATAAAAGGACATGCTCTACACAGCTGAAATATTTTGGATAATGCGGTATTGCCGCTTCTCTTAGAAAGTAGTAGCAACTTTGATATTTTAAATGGAACACCCTGCATATTAAGTTATTCTTACAATCGCTAGTAGTTGCTTAACACATTTCCTTATCACTTCCCTATTACCTATCTCTTGCCGATTTTGAGATATTAATTATTTTCCATTTTTTTTTTCTCGAAAGACATGGCCTGCAATACATGGTGATATTTTTAAACTTTGAGATGCTAAGTCACTGAAATTCGGTTGGTAGTTAGGCAATACCTGGAGGCCTTTTATGTTATTGTATTTGATTATTATACAGGTTGGTCTAAAAATCCAATTATTTTGGTTACTTGAAATAATGTGTAAAAGTCGATTATTTCAAATGAAACACCCTAAATATTATTACTGATTTAAAAAGCTGATAATATTTGCTATTTATTTATGTATATTATACCATACCTATACCCAACTAGTCAAGTTTCTGATTTATAAGTATTTTTATTTCAAAAAGGTTCTTTGAAATAGTTATTCAACTGAATTTTTTAGTTATTGTGCCATGTATTCTCTAATGTTTTGTGTCCTGTCACTGTTGTTATGGTTTCGATATTTTAGTTCCTCTAGCCCTTGTCAGCCGAACAATAATTAATTAAAAGCTATGGAAGAAAACTATTCAAACGCAGTTTTAACGAATTTATTTATTCTGTTTGTAGAATGTGATAAAATTATAAGCAGGGCATGTAGAAAGTTTAATGAGATGTATCCGAATCTATCGCCAATGAACAATAAAAAATTTGTACGATTACAAAATAATTTCGTTGCGTTTGGTTAAACTTTAAAAGGGCAAAGAGCACGACCCGTAACTTCTGATGAAGACAACAAGATTAATGTTTTGGATGCATTTCCCCAATAAATAAATAGCAAATTTTATCAGCTCTTCAAATCAGTAATAATATCCATGGTGTTTCTAGTAGAAGCGGCAACCGCGCATTATCCAAAAAATATTTAAGCTGTGTAGAGCGTGTCCTTTTATGCAACAAACCGAATTTTTGGATCATTCCATTGACTGGTTCGCCAGAAACGTCTAATACGCCATCGTCGTAAATCATCCTGTATAAGTTTTAAAGCAGTAAGCGGTTGAACCATCCCCACTCTCCTATATTATCGTAAGTAAAGTCAAATTTTAATACCTACCTAAAGAAATAAATAAATATAAAATAAAACAATGCAGTCTTCCTCCACAGTTTAACTGTTAAAATAGAAAACATATAGGAAAAGTTTAAAGGAAGGTTTTTTGAAAATTAAGAATTATGAGCTTGTATGATTAAGTTTAGATGAGTAACAAATATATTAAGTTCAAATAAAGAAAGATTGTGACATCTGGAGGAGAGAAGTTTTCTTTTAACTTGTTTTTAAATTATAGGTTTTATTTAGTAAAAAATTTATGTAAAATATTGAAAAGTTTTTTTATTTAAAATTTAGAGTGTTTTTTCTTCATTTTTTTCTCCATTGTTAGCTTATATGATGATATGGGGCTTTGCCCCATATTTTAAAAAAGGTATAAAAAATTATCATTTTATTTTTTGGTATTAAAATTAATTTTGTTTAAAATCCAATTGTCACAGTGTCCAACCTGCAACACATTGGAAAAGGTAGATGTCAGAACGGGATAGGTACCTATTACCTGCTCTGAGAAAAACCATTTATTTGAACTTACTTTCAATTTCGGAACCTGATATTTTGGTACCAGCATAGAGCAAATTAAACATGGAATCCACTAAAAAAAAAAAGTGGGTATACCATTCAAAAATAAAAAGTTGACTATGATTTCTCGAAAGTGAAACATCTGGCAACGTCGCC
Organism: Polydrusus tereticollis; assembly: GCA_963920685.1. NCBI lineage: Eukaryota > Metazoa > Arthropoda > Insecta > Coleoptera > Curculionidae > Polydrusus > Polydrusus tereticollis. The sequence goes on from OY987326.1 coordinate 183,025,200, forward strand.
GGTACTTCCAGCGAACGCAGAATGTTGTATTCCCTCTAGGTTCCAAATTTCATAAAGCGGTTCCAAAAGGTTCGTGAGATAATTGGACATTGCGGAACTTTTGGGACACACTGTATAATGTAAACACTATTAGTTCGATTTTCGACTAATAAAGTAGCTTATAACTCAAACGTGGGTTATAACCATAACTCACTAGTGGGTTATGATTATAACTCACGCAGGCACATCTTTTATCGCGCCAGTCGCTAAATTCTTTGAAAGTTTTGTCATAACTATCTCTTGACTTGTGGGGAATAATAAATAAACACGCTAGGTCAGCTTCTTTTTGAATTTCGGCTGGAGTTTTTTTATATTTTGAAAAACCACCATCGAAAATGGCAAAAATAATAATTTGATTTACTCTCTTCAAATTTTTGTTATTAATCAATTCCATAACAACAATAATTACACTAGCCTACTTGTACGTGTCAAATTTGTCGTTCAAAAATATGTTATTTAAAATATAATACAGGGTTTTCCAGCTTACATTGAGACAATATAATTTTCTATTTTTTATTAATATTATTTAGTGTTGGATAAAATTTTGTATTGCACTCGTGTGTTAGGTCATATAAGTCACTCGGGAATTAGCCCTCTCGGCCTACGGCCTTGAGGGCTAAACATTTCCCACCGTGACTTACATATAACATAACACACTTGTAAGTACTATAAATAACTATTAATACCAAAAAATAAAATGATAATTTTTTATACTTTTTCTAAAATATGGGGCAAAGCCCCATATCATCATATAAGCTAACAATGGAGAAAAAAACGAAGAAAAACCACTCTAAATTTTAAATAAAAAAACTTTTTAATATTTTACATACATTTTTACTAAACAAATCCTATAAATTAAAAAACAAGTTAAAAAAAAACTTCTCTTCTCCAGATGTCACAATCTTTTTTCTTAATCTTAATTTTCAAAAAACCTTCCTTTAAGCTTTTCCTATATTTCAATAAACATTCACAATCCATACTTCAACTGGTTAACAAAATTAAAGAAAACTTCTCTCTTTTAGAGGTCATAATCTTGTATTATCCTACTTAAATATGTTTCACTTATCTTAATTACAAAACTCAATCTTAACTTTACTTCTCATTCCATATAATTAACCATCTAATACACCAAGTCTAAAGCCTTTCTGTTGTAGGTACTCATTTACTTGAGACAACTTATTTCGATGTTAAACTCGATGCAAGGGCGGTTTTACGGGAGGGGGGGAGGCGTAATTGGGTAATTACCCCCCCCCCCCATGAATTTAGAATTCTAAGCATCATCATTGAAAAAAAGGGCGTGGCACCCAAAAACGTTTCGTCTGCGGCGCTATTTTTTTTCTGCCCCCCCCCCCCCCCGTACTTATTTTCTGGTTACTTCAGGTTAATAAGAGCTTTTCTATATATTACTGCATGCTTGTTTAAAAAAAAGAGTACCTATCTAAATGCATATAATTAATACCATTTTTTAAAAAGAATTGGGATTTGAAATTACCCCCCCCCCCATGTTGAAAAGCTAAAACCGCCCTTGAACTCGATGATGGTATCCCTTGAAGATGAGTATTTAAGTACTCGAAAGAAACATGTCGGGAGCTTAAAGAACTTTTTTTTTTTTTTTAACAATTAAACTGTGTAGGAAGACTGCATTGTTTTATTTTATATTACATTGAATCCACTGAAAGTATGGACTATTTTTTCAAATAAATAAATAAAACGCCAACGATATGCTCGATTTGCTTGTAAATTAATTGCGTAACTTAACTTAAGTATTTAGTAATGAACCGAAATTAATTAAATATTATGGTGCCAAATTACCATGTGCATTTTTTTAAATTTTGTAAATTTGTTTACTCAAGATCATATACGTATTAATAAACTGTAAACACACCATTTAATGATTATAGATATTTTTATTTCTCATAACATTTCATTTATAACTGACTAAAACTGGATTTTATACTTTTACCATAATTAAGATATTACGAAAAATTATCGTGTTACAGTTCAAAGTAGAACAAAAATTAGGTAATGAAAATTACAACTAAATGCTTTACCAGGTGTAATTACAAAGAATGGTTTTTATTTTAGTGAAATGTTTCCTTAAAACCAAAGTGATATTTAAGTTAGATCGGTTATAATTGCCATAAAAAGTGTTAGTGTCCAGTTGTGTTTTAATTGTATTAGTTATTGATGACTTCGCTGATTGTTTACTTTTGGCCTACTGGTTAACAATGCCATTAGTTTATTGCTGTGTATGTTTATAAACTACTATATCTCTGGAATGTCAGTCGTTTGCCAAGCTCTATTAATGATAATGTAATTCGTTTTTGAAATGATTTTGTAAATGATAATTGTGGGAGTTTTCAATCCAGATTGGATTTAATAAAAGTGTATAGGCTATAAGTGGGTCATAAAACGTAGGTATACAGGGTATCCTAGAAATATTCCTGCTGAAATTGACTCTACGACCAAAAATAAGACGAAAATAGCTTATGCAAAAGTTTCGAAAAGTGTCCCCTTAAGAAATAACGGCCTTAAACGTTAAAATCAAGGAGTTCTCGCAATTTCAGTTTTTTAATACTCAAATAAAAAAATTGTGTATTAATTTAAACCGAGTCAAGACGAAGATAGAAGACAAAATGACGAGAATCACGTTTTTGTTTCCATTTATAGAGCTTTACCAGAAATTACAAAAAATCAAACAAGCCGTGTAGAAAACAGTTATTCTATTCGCCGATTGCACGCATGCATTGAACAAAATGGGGAGCATTTCGAGCATTTGCCTAATTTTCTTGACGTTATATAAATAAAACCTTTATATAAAAAGGCAGCCCTGAACTGTAAGACAGTTATAGACCTATAAGTTTATTGCCTGCATTTTTGAAATTCATTGTTGTTTAACAAAAATCAGCACGGCTATCTAAAAGGCAGATCAACACAAACAGCAATTTTTAATTTATTGAATCAATCTTAAAATTCTTTGAGGATGGAAGTATAGCACTTGGCATTTTTATAGACTTATCAAAGGCTAACGACTGTCTAAATAGGAAAATACTGCTAAAGAAGTTGGATCTGTATGGTGTAAGAGGTAATGCATTAAAATTACTATCTTCTTATCTAGATAATCGTTTACAGATAGTAAGTGTAAAAAAAACAGTCAAATGCATAAATCCAGTTTACTTTAATTCTACGGGAATTGCACAAGGTAGCATACTAGGCCCAATATTATTTATTATATTTACAAATGACTTGTACTCAACAGTAAATAATCGCAACCAAAGAACAATTAGTTTTGCGGATGACACCAACTTAATAATTGGAAGCAAATCAATTGGTCAGCTACAGTTAGAAAGTAAAGACCTTCCCCATCAAGTGACTGACTGGTTTGCCAGAAATAAACTAATTCTAAATGCGGAAAAAAACAATATTGTAATGATTAGAACAAAGCAGTCTCCACTGAGCGAAATATCGAGTTGATATAACTCAAATATGAGTTATCCTAGATCGACGCGTGTTGCTAATAGTGGACAGCTCAGACCTCTGAACTACGGCAACCAAATCAAAGAAATTGCATCAAATCACTGTTCGTAAGTAATGATAGCCCTGAAGATGGGTTATTTTATGCACTGGACCCGACTTAAATTATTGGTAAGCTAAGGCTACCGTAGCTAATCGTAACTGGGTTTACCGAACACATGCGACGTGGGCTGCAGCAATTCATTGTTTAAGCTGCCAGAGACCAATATGGGAATTGTGATGCGTTACTACTCGGGCTAGAATAATTCATGATTCGAGCTATCAAAACTTGACTTTTCAGTTGTTCTAGCTTACGATGATTAACTTAACGACTATAGATTTAATCTGTCCTAAAGTTGGAGTATCCTCATTTTCACGCACCTGTATGAGGAGAACAAACTCTGAACAAAGATAAAAGATCCCGCCGATCAACGATTGCGCGGATAGCAAGTCTAGTTATGTGGTCCATGGCAATGCGACGTGCACGAGGTACTAATAACAATGGGATGAAGTTACCGCGCCAAATCGGCACGAGCGCGAATTTGGAACTTTCCGTGACCTCAACATGGATTTTTAGAACACTCTTATGACTTATTCCAACTCAAGGAATAATTTACATATGGTAATGAGTTAAAATAATGCACGTCCAGGTCACAACGGCACTTTAAAATTAATTAGTAAGTTTTTCCAATCCGAAAACTGAGTTTAGGTAACTCAAAAAATGGTTACAAAATAAGAGATTGTGGTTATCCCAAATGTGTTTAAAATGTTGATAAAAAATCTCTTTCTGTGTTAAGGCGAACCAAAAGAAGCTAAGTTATTGTAACGTTTTTAAATAATTTGTGATAATTCGTAGGCTCAGTTTAAAAAACATGTGTTAAAGTAGCTTTAATTCTGCAACCCATGACATCGGTAAATCCATTTTTGTCATTGTAGATCAGAGACTCTCGAGTATTTAGATACCATTGACCAAGGGTGATGGTGACTGAAACCTGACAATTTTTGGGTATATACATGAATAAGTTTCTGGATTGGTCTGATCATATTATTGCTTTGGTAAAAAAACTAAACTCAGTACGTTATAGGATTAGAATAACTGGACAAGACATGAACGAAAGGACAATAAAAATAATGTATTTTGCTAATTTCGACTATATCCTAAGGTATGGGATTATTTTCTGGGATCGAGGTGGATTGCTTCGTTGCACGTTTGGTGCAAAAAAGAGTAATACGTGTTATCAAAAAAATGAGTTACAATGAATTTTGCAGATCAGTTTCTAAGAAATTGAGCATAATGACGGTTAATGCATTGTACATATATGAATGTCTTATGTTCTTGTTTAAAAATAAACATTTTTTGATTTGCAAATCAATTATAATTACACTACCAGAACAAAAAATTTAAACTACCCGTTACACAGTCTTCAAATAACCGAAAAACAACCACAGTACATGTGTGTAAAACTATTTAATGCATGGCCGGCACGACTCAAAAGAATGAAAGGGCAAGGTCTGTCTTAGCGAGGAATTATCTCAACATGTAAATACATAATAGCAATTACGTTTATGTCTAAGATTTTTCTGTTTTTTGTGACGTTATTTCGCTTTGTTATATCGTCGCATGAGAACCAGGTTATTCTATGTCCATTTTTTAAAATTTTACAGTAGAGCATTTTTAAAATTCATCAGCTTTTATTGGGTACATCTTAATTTTATTTTTTTTTCTAGAAGTAAAATTTAGTTAGGTTTAAGGGTTTATAAAAAGTGCGTAATGCAAAAATATACTAAACATTTTGACTGTCTGGGAAAAATTATCATAAAAAAAAGCGGTTGCGGACATAGAATAAATAGCTTTTTACATAAAAATTTAACTCGCAAAAAAGTTATTCCATGTCCACAACCCTTTTTACTGATAATAAAAAACGGTGATAGTTAAGTAACATATTTATTGTAGTTCAAAAAAGGATTAACAAAATAACGTACTTTTAATTTACATATTAAGTAATTTGAAATAGATGCTTAAAAATTCTTTATAATGCATCTCCAAAACTGCAAGTCTACTGCTGAAAAGTGATTAGATAAGCTTCTAATGTGCTCAATTTTATCTGCTACCAGATTAGGATGTGGGGGCTGAACTGTAGGCATTGGGAAATTTTTAAAGAACGCTTGTTGGTTAGCTTGTCTTGTTCGTTTTAAAAACTCCACCATAATAGGATATTCATCGGAGAAATGTTATTTGTATTTAACACAGCTTGAATTATGCTTATAAGAAATCTGAACTAAGGTTTTGTACGGGACTGTTGTCAAAGTTACAGATTTTAATAATATTGCTTTAAAATCCAAAAATGTATTTTTATTCATCTGGACTATATGATAAGCCTTTCTTGCTCTAGCATTTTTTATTGTGCCACGCTCTCAGGGTCGCTTAACATAAACCAAAAAAAATTTAAATGTGGCATATACCCAGGCTAGCTCGGTAAAAGTAATCAATATGAATTTCGAATATTTTCATTTCTTTGGGGCTGACAGTAATTCGGGGTGTTTTGTAATTAAGGTGAACCAAAGAGCCCAAGCTAGAAATCGGCGCCACTGGGTTATATGGATTAATAGGTGTGGTCCACCTTGCTAGTTGATTTATCCCTTAGTAATTCCCCTGAACTACCCTCAAATTTAACCCAGAAAATTATTCCCCAAAGAAATAATCAAATAAGGAAAAAACAAGCATTAGAGATAATGTCTATTCTGATTACGGAATATATATATTTGCTGATAGTAGGTAAAAGAACACAATATGTATATTTATATGATAAATAAAAGCCGGATATCGCACAAGGGAGGCAGTTACTTCAACTACCCTTTTAATATGGATCCATATTTTACAAGGTCCCCTTACAAGTTATGTCAAAAGCTAGAGGTATTATTTAATAATGACTATCAGACCAGACTATTTTACTATAGGTATATTGGCAAGCAACGATTTATTTTAAAAGGTTAATAACACTATTGTCTACGACTTATCTGTTGCGTAATAACGTTGTTGATCCGTCTCGGGCACCAGTCAGGTATTGTCCGGGTCAGCGTTATGGCAATATATCGCTTGCCACTCTGCTCGGGAACTTTGCAGTGGCACCCTCACCAGTTTCAATATAGGAAACCGGGTGCAGAAGAGGAAAATCCCGAGTAAGACAGGAACGTCAAAAGGATGACAGGAAAATAAAAAAAAAAACCCTAAAATAATTCAGGACTCATTAAAATGGAGAAAAGAAACATGAGAAAATAGTTATATAATACGAAACCTACCTCTTTCGGAGGGTTTTCTTAGTAATCCTGGATTTCGGTGAAATGCTCCTTGCCTTTACAAAAGTAGATGATGGATGAACAAAATCTGATGGATTCCAGCGACTAAAAGGAAGACATAGTATGCCATAATGCAAAGATGGCCATTTCTTAAAACAATCACTTACTTGATGGCTTATTTAATCCCCTTTCAGGAAGATTCCATTGGAACATCAACAATCAACAAATTCCAATCGGAAATATAAATCGAGCCGTAGTTCCAGGTTAATCCCAATACGGATGAATTTGGATTCCACAATCACCCCAAATTCACAAACCAGAACACGACTTTAGCCAACACGCTGGAGCACAACTTTTGGTACCAAAATGGTGACTTCCGTTTTCGGCGCCAGACAATTCCCCACCAAAATGCTTAGTTTTACCAGTATGGTAAGAAAACAAAATCCCCATATAGCCAAAGGCCTCCAAAATATCTACCATTCTAACTTATCAAAAAAACAGTAGCGATTCGTCATTATAGATTTAAGCATTTAAACTTTTGGACTAAAACTCCTAAAATTTGCACTCATCACATAGCAATCAATTAAATTTGGGCATTCCCAATGTTATAACATTAATTCTACCTAATCAATATATTAATATAGATCTTTAAATGACTATTGAAAGATAATTAATTTAACCAGCATTAAAAATGTGTGCCGCCTCTGACGGCTCGATACGGATCGATGCACGGCATTCAATCCAATGCGCCAGTCTAGTTACTTTTCTGGGGAATAAACGCACTTTAAAATAGATTACCGCCAACTATTGAATGAGGGAAAATATTTTGTTAACACTTGAATGTATGAAAAAAAATAATTATTGAGGGTCGCTACGATATGGAAATTAATATCTAAATTTATTATAAATAGGTAAGAAACCTTGCGTTTGCGTTTAGTGAACCTACCTACCTTTCTTGACACTTTGGCGACACTTATTGTTTAAACAATTAGAAAATAAAATTTAGAAACAAAATATTCAAAAATTATTTAAATGGTTCCACAAAAAAACGGAACGTTACCTCCTCCCTTCCTTGGAAAGAGGTGATTTTCCTGAAGGAAATCGCCGAGTGAATCTCTCTATAATTTCTTCCCTATGAACTTCCGTCGTCATCGACATGGGCAGGTTTCAAATCCTGAACATGCCACATACCGGTGGACCTACCTGTACCGTCCTGAAGCTCATAAGTCACCAGTCCCACTTTTCTAATGATCTTGAAAGGACCAATATATTTCGGGCTGAGTTTCGCAGTTATATTCTTGGATGCATCTGAGAGGATTTTATTTTTACGCCAGACCAAATCTCCAACACTAAATTGAACTGGACGTCGTCGCAAATTGTACACCTTACGGTTTTTCTCCTGAGCATTAGCAAGTCTATCTTTACCTTGATTAAACATATGCTGGTACCCTAACAGACGCTTATTGACTTCCGACTCTTGCAATGGGGCTACACTTTCTCCTTCCGGAACTGCATACTGATAATCCGCACCATCGCCAACATATTCTCGTCCAAACAAAACAAAATAGGGCGAGAAACCTGTCACTTCACTTTTTGAGGTTCTTATCGCACAGCCTATGGAGGCAAGATTCCTATCCCAATCTCTATGATCCGGGCCCTTCATGTAGGAAGCAATCATAGTCTTTATAATTTTATTATATCGCTCCACTGGATCTGCTTTTGCATTATAGTGCGATGTGTAGTTTAGTCGAGTATTGTATCTTTTACATAGACTTTGGAAATCGTTGCTTCGCATTTGCTTTCCATTATCACAAATCAGGGTTTTCGGAACCCCAAACATACGAAAAACATTATCCTCCACAAATTGGCAAAGGGTTTTAGCCTTAGCCGAACGAAAAGGCTGGAGAAGGACAAATTTACTAAAGTAGTCACTTACTACGAGAAGATGAGTATATCCACTTTTACTCCGAGGAAAAGGTCCCATATAGTCTAAACTTATCATTTGCCATGGACAATCAATCACCGGTCGAGACCCCATGTGACCGCCAGGTGCTTTTTGCTCCCCTTTATGCTGCGCACAAACGCCACATTTTCTAACATATTTAGCTACATCAGCGCGCATCAAAGGCCAGGTATAGCGATTAGCAATCTTCCAATAAGTCTTATAGGAACCAACATGTCCAGCACGCTCTTCATCATGATGCAACTTGATTATCTCCTTACGTCGATCCTTAGGTACTACAATTTTCCAATAATCTGACTCCTTCCTGATTTCTGGAATGGTACACTTAACATATTTATAAAGAATTCCATTTTCCAGTCTCCACTGCGGGTACGTATCCGGTTTATCTTCCACATCCTGTAGAAGTTTCAAATACCAACGATCCGTGGACGTAGAAAAGGTTGTGATTGGATGAACATTAACACTGCCCACTGAAATGGGAACAGAACGGCTGAGAAAGTCGGGAACTACGTGGTCCTTTCCTTTTCGATGAATTATTGTATAATCAAAAGGTTGAAGCCTTAACAACCACCGTGCCAGTCGTCCACTTGGCTCTTTTATACGGTTTAACCAGACCAGAGATGCGTGATCGGTTATAACTGTAAAGTGTGTTCCTTCGAGGTAGTGACGCAACTTTTCTACTGCCCAAATTACACTTAAACATTCTCTTTCAGTAGTAGAATAGTTTCGTTCCTGTTTTGTAAGTGACCTTGACAGAAAACATATGACCTTCTCTTCACTATTTAGAGTTTGTGTAAGCACGGCTCCTAATCCATAGGAAGATGCGTCACATTGCCCCACGTTGGGCGCCAATTATGCCACGCTCTCAGGGTCGCTTAACATAAACCAAAAAAAATTTAAATGTGGCATATACCCAGGCTAGCTCGGTAAAAGTAATCAATATGAATTTCGAATATTTTCATTTCTTTGGGGCTGACAGTAATTCGGGGTGTTTTGTAATTAAGGTGAACCAAAGAGCCCAAGCTAGAAATCGGCGCCACTGGGTTATATGGATTAATAGGTGTGGTCCACCTTGCTAGTTGATTTATCCCTTAGTAATTCCCCTGAACTACCCTCAAATTTAACCCAGAAAATTATTCCCCAAAGAAATAATCAAATAAGGAAAAAACAAGCATTAGAGATAATGTCTATTCTGATTACGGAATATATATATTTGCTGATAGTAGGTAAAAGAACACAATATGTATATTTATATGATAAATAAAAGCCGGATATCGCACAAGGGAGGCAGTTACTTCAACTACCCTTTTAATATGGATCCATATTTTACAAGGTCCCCTTACAAGTTATGTCAAAAGCTAGAGGTATTATTTAATAATGACTATCAGACCAGACTATTTTACTATAGGTATATTGGCAAGCAACGATTTATTTTAAAAGGTTAATAACACTATTGTCTACGACTTATCTGTTGCGTAATAACGTTGTTGATCCGTCTCGGGCACCAGTCAGGTATTGTCCGGGTCAGCGTTATGGCAATATATCGCTTGCCACTCTGCTCGGGAACTTTGCAGTGGCACCCTCACCAGTTTCAATATAGGAAACCGGGTGCAGAAGAGGAAAATCCCGAGTAAGACAGGAACGTCAAAAGGATGACAGGAAAATAAAAAAAAAACCCTAAAATAATTCAGGACTCATTAAAATGGAGAAAAGAAACATGAGAAAATAGTTATATAATACGAAACCTACCTCTTTCGGAGGGTTTTCTTAGTAATCCTGGATTTCGGTGAAATGCTCCTTGCCTTTACAAAAGTAGATGATGGATGAACAAAATCTGATGGATTCCAGCGACTAAAAGGAAGACATAGTATGCCATAATGCAAAGATGGCCATTTCTTAAAACAATCACTTACTTGATGGCTTATTTAATCCCCTTTCAGGAAGATTCCATTGGAACATCAACAATCAACAAATTCCAATCGGAAATATAAATCGAGCCGTAGTTCCAGGTTAATCCCAATACGGATGAATTTGGATTCCACAATCACCCCAAATTCACAAACCAGAACACGACTTTAGCCAACACGCTGGAGCACAACTTTTGGTACCAAAATGGTGACTTCCGTTTTCGGCGCCAGACAATTCCCCACCAAAATGCTTAGTTTTACCAGTATGGTAAGAAAACAAAATCCCCATATAGCCAAAGGCCTCCAAAATATCTACCATTCTAACTTATCAAAAAAACAGTAGCGATTCGTCATTATAGATTTAAGCATTTAAACTTTTGGACTAAAACTCCTAAAATTTGCACTCATCACATAGCAATCAATTAAATTTGGGCATTCCCAATGTTATAACATTAATTCTACCTAATCAATATATTAATATAGATCTTTAAATGACTATTGAAAGATAATTAATTTAACCAGCATTAAAAATGTGTGCCGCCTCTGACGGCTCGATACGGATCGATGCACGGCATTCAATCCAATGCGCCAGTCTAGTTACTTTTCTGGGGAATAAACGCACTTTAAAATAGATTACCGCCAACTATTGAATGAGGGAAAATATTTTGTTAACACTTGAATGTATGAAAAAAAATAATTATTGAGGGTCGCTACGATATGGAAATTAATATCTAAATTTATTATAAATAGGTAAGAAACCTTGCGTTTGCGTTTAGTGAACCTACCTACCTTTCTTGACACTTTGGCGACACTTATTGTTTAAACAATTAGAAAATAAAATTTAGAAACAAAATATTCAAAAATTAATTAAATGGTTCCACAAAAAAAACGGAACGTTACAATTGCTTTATAAATAGCTAGTGGACTGTGGAGTTCCAATTTTTATTTATTAATTTTTTTTCTTGTTTATTGGGTTTTTAGGTCATTTATAAATAATAAAGGTTTGATTTAATGTTCCAATTTTTTTAAACTTCGGTCCAGGGTACTATGCATTGCGTCAACTTCCTGGACACAGCTATGACCTGGGACTTGAAATTTTTGAACAATGCTCTCAATTTCAGGATGCCCATTTAAAAAATACAATAGAGCTGCCGACATGTGCGAGTTTTTATTCTGGAGCACGCATGCATCCGACCACAAAATCAGTTTTGTTAGATTAGGCCTTTCCGATAACAGTTTTTCCAGGAGAACATACAAAGTTGCAATATCTATACCTTTTCTTTCACCCAACTGTTCGTGCCACAAAATGCAATAACCGGTCTTTTGAACAACGTCATTACCAGTCAAATTATACACAGCGTACTTTTTCTTATAATTTGATATTGAAATTTGTGTTTGTGGGCATGTTAAAACACTTTGCATATCAAAACATAGTAGGGCTGTAGACGGATCATTCTTACAGGCTTCTATGTCCTGTTTTTTTTCTTCACGAGCTTCTAGCTTAGCTTTTATATGCCCATTGTATTTTGTATTTAAATTTTCGTTTAATGTTTGTTCTTCTTTTTTTGTATTGTATTCTGTGCACACGTTGCATAAATGTAATGGTAAGGTTCCGAAAGGGATTCTTCTGAGTCGCTCATTACTTTACAACTTATTTTACGACCAAAAACACTGTAAACACGGATACTACACAATATATGCACACACGTGCACGTTGTTCAAAATGTTATGAAAGAAATATTTATGCCAAATTAGTCTATGTCCTCACGTGGTGCAGATGGCCAAATCCTATTGGCTGGTGACGACATAGACTAAAATGACTCGAACATGAAAAACTTTATATGGACATAGTATAAGTTCGACTCTGTGTAAGTAGTGAACCGATTGGCGCAGAGTGACATGGAATAGTTTGGTCGATAGAGCTTCGGACATAGAAAACTTTGATAATAAAATCTCAATTTGAAAAAAAAATGGACATAGAATAACCTGGTTCTCATGCGACGATATGTCATGTAGAAATTTTGAAATAAAATGAGTTATTATTATTATTATTAAATATATTTTGTATAGGTGTGACTAACCTGAACTATCCTGAATTAGCCTCAACTAACTTGAACTAACCTAAACTTTAGTTGACTATAATACGTAAATTTCAAGATTGTACAGGATGTTCCACTATAAATAAACCCCCTTTTAACTTTTATTTATCCGATAATACAGGCGAGAATGTTAAATACAAACGTTGTAGCGTACAATGTAAAGTGTTTTTATGAAATAGTTTTTGTATACTGTAGGTACAAGCAAGAATTATTGTCATCAAGGTGTGCTTTGCATCTAAGGCCGTACTGATTAGCGGTGAAGCTTAATACCTGTCGGGTGTGAATACCAGCATGATCAATCAATCAGTTCCGTCATCTTTAACAGTCGTTACAAGTAATTTAATTCATCGCTAATTTTTCCAATTTCTTGAATAATTCACGTAATGGGTTTTACCTAACAGCACAGGAAATTCATGGTTGAAGCGTATTTTTGGATCGGAATTAGAGTAAATGGTGAGGGGCAATACAATCAGCGTTTGTGCATGGACGATTTTTGCGAAAATTTTTCCAACGTCGCTTTTACTGCTGGGGATTTGTATCATAAAGAATCAGAAACAAGTTCTATATAACATCATAAAGGGAGCTGAAAGACCATCTGTAAGAACAGAAGAACTTATTGCCAACGTTCGGTAAATAATGCAAAATACGCCAACAAAATGTCTAAGACGCCTGTCTCAGGAAGTGAGAAGATCTTGTGGAACATAATAATAATAATAATAATTAAGATCTTTTTATTATGAAATTAAAAATTACAAGAAAGAAGAAAAACTAATAAACAAGAAAAAGTACAAAATAATACAAAAATAACACTAAGCATTACAAGTAAAAGCAGGGCGCAGTCTAGCCGTGGGGCTACTCTACTGAACCCTACACTACCTGTAGAAATAAAGAAAAAATCAAAAAGTATAAGGACAGGTGGAAATAATGATACTTTACATAAGCTACTCATGATTATTATTACAAAAAAAAAAAGAAAAAATAACGCACCAATAAAACAAAAGAATTGACCGAATAATACGGAACAGAACAAAGGTAGATTAAGGAAGTTGTAAATTTTGAAGATTAAGTAAATGTTTTTTTATATTGCAGCTTAAACCCATTACTATCCAGTAAAATAAATTTATTAGGTAAGGAGTTATATAGTTTCACAGCGTTGTAGGTTAATGTTCTTTGAAACATGGCACTCCGATGGTGAGGCATTGTCAGTTTATACGAGAACCTTGTGTCACGGGAGTGTACAGTATCACGAAATACAAACTTATTTTTTAGGGATGGAGGGAGAGTCTCATTTTTCAGCAGTTTTACCAAAAAACTTCCCAAATGCAAAGTCCTACGGTTAGTCATTAATAGCCAGTTCAGATTTTTAAAAGTGTGGGAAATATGATCAAATTTACGAAGTCCATAAATAAGGCGTGCACATGTATTCTGTACTTTTTGTATTCTATATATTATATCTGCTACATCAAGGCATGGCCCATAAATAAAATCACAGTAATTAAAATTGGACAAGACGAGACTTTCACAAAGCATTTTGCGCAATTTAAAATTGAGAACATGACGATTGTTGTATAATACTCTTAAGGAATGTATGACCTCTGAATTAATTTTGTTACATAGCCCCTAAACCTCAAATCAGTATCCAAAATTATACCCAGATTTTTGGCTGTTTTAACCACTGGGAGCTTGACGCCATCAAGAACCATATTGATGTTCTCTTTCAAAGAGTCAAAATTATTTCCATTCCCAAAGAGCATCAAAGATGATTTCAATGGATTTAACTTCAAATTGTGATCCAGAGAGAATTGGTTTAAAATATTTAAATCTTCGTTAAGCAAATTTGATGTAATTAAATAGACCTGGCAGTCGAAGTGAATGAAAATTTGCGTGTCGTCTGCATAAGCCTGAATCTTACAGTGCTTTGGGGATTTCAAGATATCTGAGGTATAAATTATAAAAAGAGAGGTCCAAGGATAGAGCCTTGAGGTACCCCAGACAAAATTTGAATTTGATCCGAGTAATTATTATTGTAAAAAAATTTTTCAACCCTATTGGTGACGTATGATCTAATAAGATTTATAGACGATTCATCCAAGCCGTAATACTTTAAGTTTGCCAACAAGAGTTCATGATTAAGGGTGTCGAAAGCTTTCGAAAAGTCAAGAAGAACCAACGCAGTACTTCATTTTTTATCAATTGCTGACATTATATCATCTATCACCTTAACAAGAGCAACCGATGTACTAAAGTCTTTTCGAAAGCCACATTGGCTCTCTGGAATTATTTTATTGGCGACGCAGAAGTGAAATAATTGACCGTACAAGGACTTTTCAAAAATTTTAGATAATAGTGGCAATATACTTATGATGCGTAGATCATTAAAAGTTGTAGGGCTATTAGTTTTGGGTAATGGTTTACCAACAGAGATTTTCCATTGATCTGGAAAGTAATTAGTCTCAAGACAACAGTTAATAATATGTGTAACATACTGATCTATGTAGGGACTGCAATATTTTAACATTTTTAAGGACACCCTATCAACTCCAGAGGCATTAGAAGTGATAGAGTGAATTATCTTGTGAATATCAGCTACTTCAATTAATCTAAAAGAAAAAGTTAATTTATTATCAAAAATATTACTATTGTATAAATTCACCTTCGGGCTGCAATCTGACACAGTTTGCAAATATATCATTAGGATTGGATAGGTTATCAGGAATATTCTTGTTTGAGCTTATATTAAAAGACTTTAAGGAAATCCAAGTTTTCCTGGGATTATTTTCTGCACAGATGGAATCAAGGTACTGTCTTTTCTCCCTTCTTACCATAGCAACAGCAAAGTTTCTTAAGTTTTTGTAATCTTCCCAGTCATGTATTGCCCGCGTCCTTTTAAATTTCTGCAATGCACGATCCCTATTCTTCATGAAAACCTTTAAGTTAGGTGTAAGCCAAGGCGCTCTAGGTTTTTTAGGCATGTTTATCAAAAAGAGAAAATAATAAGTTATTGAACAAATTAATTTTATTATCTATAGTTTGTTCGTAAATAATGTCATTCCACTGCAGTGCATGAAGATCAATAAGAAAAGAGTTAAAGTTAAACTTGTTAAAATTCCTATACTTAATAGTTCTTGGTTCAGTATGCACCTTCTCGATATTCAAACAACAATAGACGAGTAAATGATCAGAAAAATCAGGAAGGGCTACAGTTCCGGAGTCAACCACCAAAGTATTATCAGTGATGAAAATGGGATCTAGAAGGGTACTTGACGTCCTTGACACTCTAGTAGGTTGGTTAATAATCTAAACGAAATTATAATTTCCAAATAGTAAAGTAAGGGGATTATCTTCTTTGAATAGGTTAACATTAAAGTCACCCAAACAAACTATTTCATCAACTATTGGATAGAGAGCAGAAAAAATATTGTCAAAGTCATTAATGACATTGTTAAAATTAGTGTTCGGAGGACGGTAAAAACACAAAATGCCTAAAATTTATTTATTATTTTAATTTTAACAATTAGAAACTCAAGATAATCGGTGACATTAAATTCAAAATTTATTAGTTCGGGAAATAAATTATTTTTTACATATACCGCCACCCCTCACCTTAAAATGTTTAGGCAACATGAAGGACTATTCTTAAAATACAGTTACATTTGTTACCTTATAAAGTGCAAGTATTTGAATTGACAGACGCAGGAATTACTGTAAGTGGTTTTACCTAAAATTTATTGGAAATATTATAAAACCTGACATTTTTTTCTGATGAAGCCTGGTTCCACCTCACCGGTTATGTGATTCTCAGAATGCACACATGTAGAGTAGTGAAAATCCCAATTTTTTTATAGAGTCCACATTGCACCCTCTAAAAATTGGTGTCTGGTTATCTGTTTCCCGGAGAAGAATTGTGGGTAACATTTTAAATTCATTTGTAGAGCAATTAATTGATGATCAACTATGTTTTGGTGACTTTTAACAGGACGTTGCAACTGCCCATACATCCGCCGAAACTATTAACTACTTAGGCAATTTTATCGACGACAGATAGATCAGTTTTCGACAATACATTGAATTCATCATTTTTCATCATTTAAAGAATAATATTTTTAAAACACCAGTTGAAAATTCAGAACAGTTACAATAAAGAATTATCCAAGAATCTGGTAACATTTCTCCAGAGATGCTGGTCAACACTTTCGAAAATATGATGAGTCGTGTGAATTTATGTTTGGAGCATGGCGGTGGCCAATTCCAGCAATTTCTAAAATTTTTGTTTTCCTCTCTCTATATTCCTACTTTATTAATTTTGTAAACAACAAAAATTCATTTGTTTTTGTTTACTTATTTTAATATTCATCAGTTTGTCATATAATGTGATAATATGAATTTGACAACACCGACAACGACCAGGACGACCAGATTTAGGCAAATCTCTAACATGACCCAATTCTCTAAATTTAACCTTTATTCTACTCTACAAATAAATCCTCAGAAATACGGCCTTATTTATTGATATGTTCAATCGTAATTTTTTCGATAACTGTTGAGTTTAGGTATAGGATATGGTACATGAAACACTTAGAATTCTATGCAAAATTAAAAAAATAAAATAAAAAATATATGTTTTCATTTGACAAAATGACGTTGCTAGTCGTAACTTATTTTTCGGCTACCCTGAATATATGAATTTACCATAAGGACAGACCTGAACTAACCTGAACAGAATTTTTTCTTGTATACTATAATTCGTATTACGTTTAAATAACTATCCTGTTAAAATGCTTCATAACATCTACTGAGCATTCAAAAAGACTCTAATTTTTAAGGGAACTTAAAAGTGATATCATAACCGGTAAAATATATATTGATAAAATTTTCAGTGCCCGAGTGTACAATTTTTGAACTCTCAAACATGTCAGGATTAAATTCAAAGAAGTCCATTTCTCCAAGAGACTTGATTTAATTAATCAAAATCAGCAAAGCACGAAGTCGGCGTCTCATAAAATTCCTTGTTTATTACCACATAATTAAGGGTTACCTCTTTCGCCCTCATAAGGGCATCATCAGACCTGAAAGTGTATAACTTTAAAATTTCAAATTTCCAAGAGAAAAAAACCAAAAAAAAGGAAATCTAAACTATATCTAACATTCACAACAACAAATTTTAGGAATTAAAAGGAACACAAACACGTAACAAACATTACAGATAAAAAACAAGTAACTAACCTAAGAATTTTCTAGTTGAATGAGGGATTTAGTGGTTGTGTATGTGGTTATGTGACTAAATAGTAAATTATTCACATAGACGCTTTTGGGCTTCGTTGATTTTGGTTATTTATGACAGGATAAAAATTATTTTTTGAACTATTCGGGTTTCACAATAGATATATTTAAAAATAAAAGATATATAATGAAAGCAATAACAAAATGTAAGCTTTACTCACCTCCTTTTTCATTTTTTTGCATTCCAATTGTTCCTCCAACATATATCACAAGCACTCTCTTATAATTAATCATACTGTTGTAAAATCAAAAAGTTCAACGCTAACAAAATGTTAAGATATTATTTGTAAATTTAAGGAAAAAACAAAGACACTGTTCGGCAAGAGTTTTGATGTTAACTAATATTAACAGATGACGCTATATTTTGTATGATTTAATATATATCACGTTTTTTTTTTTACTTAAACAAATATTTTTCACATAAAGTCCACAACTAAATTAAATTTTAGATAAGACCAGTTTTAAGATTAAGATAAGACTTCTATTCAGCATTCACAGATTTGTTCAATTAACATTTATTAACAACAACAATTGCTAATATTTAATTTCTTATCCAATCATATTAAAGAATTTCTCAAGCACTAATCACTAGTTAATGTTGTGAATTACCCAGTTTTGATATTAGGCAACTATCTTAATTTTACTTATACTATCGTAGTCGATAATTTTTATGAAACGTAAGTTTTATTTCTAAAACAAATCCATTCTGCGGGATATAAAATATTGATCAAAATTAAATAATTAGTCTAGGTTCCTTGCCATGTACCGGGTGTCCCAATAAGAATGGCTGTCGGCCGTATCTCAGAAAGTGTTAGTCGTATGGCTTGCGGAATAAAAATATATTAGGTAAAGTGGTCATGAGAAATTGCTGGAAATTATTTTCAAGTTTCTTAGACTGGCGCTAGAGAGCGCAACAGTAACGGTAAATATGAATAACGAAGCTTCCTCAAAAGTCGCCTAGTTAAGGTATCCCGAAAATCACATTTATGTATATTTCGAAGATTTATTAACAAAATTCACCTATAGAACGTGTTTGTCACTTTTCAAACAAAGTGGTGGGGGAAGGTTGAACATTATTCGTAATAAATGCTGATAACTCCGGTCTGGCTTAACATAATTTAGTAAACTTAGTTTTGTTAAAAAGGGATTTTCTTACTCTATATATCATCTTATGAACTACGGCAATATGTGTTTTACACTAGGCGCTAGGGGGCGCTGTCTTACAACTTTACAAACATTGCGCGTTTTTTCCATAATTGTAAATATAATAGTATATTCAATTTTACCTGATTACAAGGATGATTAAAAGTCTAAGAAGTCAGCGAAAACCGCAAGTTAATATCTATTTTCAATCCGGAAATATCAACAACAATAATCATAATTACGGAACATTATGATTTTATTTTGAAGTTGCCATTGTAAAGGTTTTTTTAAGAGTCAAATAGGCCTTGGAAAAACAAAATATGAATTGAAACTGTGCACGCGTGTCACCTTTCATTATTAATTAATTGCTGAACGGGTTTACGCAGTACGATACCCCCAAAGGGACCGATACGACAGTAGAATGTTTAATCGTTTAGCTAGCCGTTTTCGTACTACTGAAAGTATTCGTCGCCCTGTATATCGCAGACGCCGCCGAGGTCGAACCGAGGAAAACATTGTAAATGTTTTGGCATATGTGAAATTTAATCCACAAATTAGTATGAGATTAATTGTTAGAGACTTGGGCGTTACTCGCTCTACTGTGCATAGGATTTTATTAGGAGAAAGGTAACTAATTATATCTATATGTTATATCTCTTAAATTGTTTAGAATAATGCCAATAATGTTTCTCTTAATAGTTTTCAAGTCAATGTAATAAGTATTTTGTTTCCCTTTAGGCTACATCCCTACCATATTGTGCTCCACCAGGCTTTGACCCCACAAGATTATGATAGAAGGTTGCAGTTGGTTGCTCAATATGATATTGGAAGATAGAAGTCTCCTCTCCAGAATTTTGTGGACTGATGAAGCTATTTTCCATAGTAATGGAGGAGTAAACCGCCATAATATGCATTATTGGTCGCGGGATAATCCCCATTGGATGCGGGAGGTGCAGCATCAAGGAAGATGGAGTGTCTATGTCTGGTGCGGCATTTTGGGTGGCAGAATAATTGGACCGTTTGTATTCAATGAGTCGCTTACTGGGCAAAGATATTTACATTTTTTAAATTACGAACTCCCAATTCTTCTCGAAGATGTGCCCTTGGATATTCGCAGAACTATGGTTTTCCAACACGATGGATGTCCTGCACATTTTGCGGCAAACGTTCGTCAATTTCTTGACGACACATTTCCTGCAAGGTGGATAGGAAGAGGGAGTATATTTCCGTGGCCTGCCAGGCAATATTATAGGATATATTGTGATACTGTTAATGAAAGTGGTTATTTCTATTTTAGATCACCTGACTTAACATGCCTAGATTTTTATCTATGGGGGAGATTGAAGGATCTTGTTTTCGTTACCAGACCCACCACAAGGAAAAACATGATGGAAAGGATAATAGACAGCAGCAACCGTATCCGTATGACAGAGGTGGAAACTGCTGTATTATCAACCAGGGAGAGATTGGAGTCGTGTATACAGAACGATGGGCGACAATTTGAACATTTAGAGCGCCACTGAGAATTATTGATCATTTTCAAGCACGTGGGTTTTACAGGTCGGCCATTTTGCCTGGATGGCAAACAAAGGTTGATGCCCGTTTGTGCTAATGAGTTATTAGACTCTTTTTGAGTAATGTAATAAGTTTCCAAGTAATTTAAGGATTCATTTATGACCATTTCTAAGAAGTATCTATACCTGTGCTACCTGGACTTAAATAATTTTTCGTGTTCCGACTGTATTCCCATCGTAATACTTATTTGAACCTCCTTGTGTGTGCTTTGACCTTTGTTGTTTATATTGTGATTCTGTTGTGTAAAATTTAAAATTCATGATAAAATATGGAAAGAATGAATATTATAAGACTGTTAGTTGCGATGTTAAATGTAGATATGATGCCAAACTTAAAATTATTGGTGATATTGATCCTTATCTACTTGGAGAGACTGATGTTGGAAATTTAATGTCTTTGCCAGAGGTAGCAATGATGGACTTGGTAAACTACCTTATATTAACGCATAGTTTTTACACTGGTCAGCAGAAAGGCTTGCAAGCATTCAAATTGCATAAATCTGGTTTGGTGCAAAATGTTAATGTAAAGGAAGTAAATCCCAATGCTTATGCCCAAGTAACACAGACTTCTTTAAGCGATCTATGAGATGTTCTATTTAGATCCTTATGTGAAGTCCCAATGTGCTGTCCCAGGGATATCTTTAGGAGTTAACTATCTGAAATTCTTGGGGACCTCTTGGAAAGATATCTTAAAGTCGTCCACTACGGGATGCTAAAAGGCAATACCTGCATAGATCTCTTTGGGACATCTTAAAGATATCCTAAAAAGAAGTGCTGATGTTACTCACAATGAAATTTCCTAAAGTGCTCTCTGCGATATCTTATTGTTACTTTCCTATTCATAGAAATAATAGAAACTCCCTGGGATTACCTACGCAGGACTTTGTTGGGATCTTAGTTTTGTTTATGATGGTATATCCTAAAGTGCTCTCTGCGATATCTTATTGTTACTTATTTCCTATTCATAGAAATAATAGGACCTCTCTAAGATTACCTACGCAGGACGTTGTTGGGACCTTAGTTTTGTTCTTAATAGGTAACGTGCTCTGCTCTATAATAATTTTTGGTATATTATAACTGATAAAATTCCGCCAATAATGATAATAATAATAATAATCTATATATAATTTATTCCCAAAAAATGTTACACCCTGTATATTGCCTTATATTGATATTTTTTAACGGTACCTACGTTATTTTATTGCCGTATTTTACAGCCTGAATTTTTGTGTAGTTTTGTTGTATGAATTGTATTTAAAAATATTTGTGATGTGGGCAGCTTTTCATTGGGAGTTTAAAAAAATACCGACAAAAATATATTACCCTATATAAAATCTTCAATTAATTTATTTGCAGTCTACAGCGATTATACTCATAGGATCGGTTGTCGCATGAAGGGGTCTTTGAAAAATTTGTTTACCATATGTTCTTTCGAAATAGTACACAGTCAGTGTGGACAACTTATAGGTACACAGTGGCGGATCTATAATTCAATATTAGGGTGTGTTAAAGTTGGCGTCTATTACAATAAAAACAAATTTTAGGTATTTTGTCATACTGTATATTGTATATAGTTTGAGGCGTCTGATATCATTCTGAAAAACATATTTGCTTGTTGTTGTTTTAGTTTTTTAAATAGTTTCTCCATAAGTGGCTGGCAAGGTCTTTCCATGTCCTATTCATGATGTTCATAATTTGTTGAATTATTTTTTAAATCGCGGCCATCTAAATTATTTAAAATGACATCAATTTTTTTACTTATTTTTCTTGTTTGACATTGCTAATGGAAAGAAATAGTTTTGTTAATATATCGTGATTCTGATGTTTAATTATTTTTTTAGCAAAACGATAATAACCAGCACATAAAAATACAAATATTTTCCAATTTGATCGACGCCGGCGTATAGGAAAATTAGCAATAGTGCCGACTTCATGTTGAACGGGGGGTAGGTTTAGTACAAATTTAGATCAAAATTTTTCTTTCTAAAAATGTGTTTTGGCTTCATTTACCTCGCATTATGTATATACAGGGTATCCCACTTATAATGATGACAAGGTTTTGTTTTCGTTATTACTGAATTTATTTTTATTCCATATTAGTATGTTCACGTATGACGCTAGGGCGCACTTTCCCAACGCTTAAAATTTCAGTTCATTGGCGATAGTTGAAAAGAAGAATTTAGAAAAGAATAGTTATCTCTTTCGACATATATATGGTTGAAATCTTTAGATAATATGTCGTTAATTATTTTTTTGTTTTCAGCAATATTGCTTTTATTATTATTTATTTTATATATAGCTATTACAGAATTATTGGTCATATATTTTGTGTTATATGTATTATATATATGAGCCTACCTTCGGTTAAGTAAGAGAAGCCAGAAGGCAAACTAGGCTCTGCCTCTTCTATTTATTTTTTGGTTACGTATATATAAAAATCCTTTTTTGTATACCTATATGGAAGAAATATTTAAAACATCTTTTAATTGTTGAGATTGCACGTCTATGGATTGGTCGAGTATTTTTTGGGGTTTTTAGGTAATAATAATTTACGATCAGAAAGATCTTCGGCACTAATAAACATAAAAAAAAACTCTCAATTATGAAGTTGGGGAGGACTTTCTACTTACTTCAATTATTTCAAGCTTATACTTGGTGTAGTGCGAAGTGTTTCATACTATTTTTTTTTGATTTAGTGCTTTATAACTTTTTTAATTTTGTGATTTGTGTAAAGTGCCCAGCTTCAAACAGAAGGTATAGTATTTTTATTTTTTGATCCTCGGCTATGAAAAAGTAGGTACTTAATATGCCGAATTATAAACATTTTGTTATGTACTTCTACAGATATTGCATCACTCAAAAAAGACGTTTCATCAATTAAAAAAGATATTACGGAGGGAATGGGAGCACTTTTCCTTCGCTTAAATAATATTGAAAATGTTCTTCAGACTCAGCAAGTGGTAGGGAAAAACTTTTCCACGGCAATGCGGCGGTGGCAATCTATGTTTCCCTTAAAGGACGAAGAAGACCTACGAAAATGCACGGAATTATTTGAAACCGGCGAGGCAATTATTCAAGAAGAATTGGTACGCATTTCATAATTATTTTCAATAAAATTTGGCAAAATGTATATATTGGGGTCAAGTGTTAGCATATTAGCTTATATTTAATTATATGTATTTTTAGGTAACCTATCTTATGGGAATTGGGGGATCTGGGCCCAAAGACCAGCATACACGAATGTTTAAGGCCATATTTACCAATAGTTTGGGGTTAAAGTGTTCCTGGAAAGGCCTGCGAGGGAACATTAAAATTAAAGATTTGCTAGTAATCAAAATATACATGACTAAGTAAAACATGCTACCTAATTCTTCAATTTATTGATATGTATGATTTTTTAAATTAATTTTAATGAATAGATAAAATATATTACTGAAAGTAGATAGATAGGTAGGTACAGGGTTATCCAACCAAGACTAGACAAGGCGATTTTTTGACTTTTCCTGTACTTTTATAAAAAAACTGAAATAGCCATCTTAAGTCATTTTCTCCCGCGAATTCGATTATCTTCAGCAAAAAACAATTGAACATCAAACAAAAGTACTAGGGGCCACTTTGATATTTTTTTAAATGGGATGCCGTATTTTTAATGAGCTTATCCGGTTTCTCATATAAATTTTGATCTAAAATGTTGGATTTTTAATTATTTTTTTTTTTTTTTTTTTTTTATTTTTAACATTTTCCGAATTTAAAACTGAAGAAAAAAGGCGTTTTTGAATTAAAAATCCAACATTTTAGATCAAAATTTATATGAGAAATCGGATAAGCTCATTAAAAATACGGCATCCCATTTAAAAAAATATCAAAGTGACCCCTAGTACTTTTGTTTGATGTTCAATTGTTTTTGCTGAAGATATTCGAATTCGCGGGAGAAAATGACTTAAGATGGCTATTTCAGTTTTTTTATAAAAGTACAGGAAAAGTCAAAAAATCGCCTTGTCTAGTCTTGGTTGGATAACCCTGTACCTACTAAATACTAAAATTAGACTTTAAGATGAACGGTTCAGTTAAGATCAGTTCAGTATCAAAATTTCTAGGTGTATTGTCACAGGTCTGGAAAACGACAGAAAAGGAGTTCGAAGTGTTTTCCCAGGATTGGCTCAGACACGGTACCCAACAAAAAAAAGGGAAGATTTGCAAAAATGAAAAGTCCAAAAGTCAAAGTCATCCCTTAATCAAATTACAGCCTATATTATACAGTTTTTTTCCTTTAAACTTGGCATAGGCTAACTTTTTTATTTGACGATATAGACCAATAGTTGCTTAAGCAAAGTTTGAGGAATTAGTCAAACTAAGAAAAATACTATTATACAGTGTGTCTACTTAAGTTGGAACCATATCGAAAACTTTTTTATTGTTGGTTTTATGAAAAAATGTATTATTGATAAAAAGTTGTGCATGGTCCAAAACTTAAAATGCAACCATTAGATATCTATTTTGTTAAGCCGTATACGAGGTTTGTCAAAAAATATCAATTTTACTTAAGAGTAAAATACCTTTATTTTTTTACAATACAGAAGAATGTTATAAAGTAAAGTTATTTTGAATTATAAGTTATATTCAGATGCAATTATAGCCATTTAGCATAAAAATGAAGGTTTGGTGATTATTCACTAATCATTCCGTATTCATTATTCTGGCTTGATACAATTTATACATTCAGATTCCAAGAAATTCCCTTATTTCCAAGAAAAAGACAGATTCTACAGTCAACTAGACGGACTACCGATGGGATCATCCCTCTCTCCAGTAATAGCCAACATATACATGGAATGGCTCGAAAGTCAGGCAATTGAAAATGCAAAAATAAAACCGAAACTATGGCTTCGTTACGTTGACGACACATTCATCATTTGGAATAGAAGCGATGACGAACTCCAAACCTTTCTACATCACATGAATAACTTGGCAACAACAATCAAGTTTACCATGGAGAAGGAGGAAAACAATAAACTAGCGTTTCTAGACGTCATAGTACAGAAGAACAGGGACACCATCCAAATATCGGTATATAGAAAGAAAACTCACCCTGGTCGATATCTTAATTACGCCTTAAACCACTCAAATACCACAAAATATGAGATAGTCAAAATACTTGTTAACAGAGCATTTACTCTCTGCAACTCCGAGGAATCTTTCCGAAGAACTCAACACCATCAAAAAGGACCTCAACACAAACGGCTACCCCTCGAGACTAATGGACCAGACTATCAAGAAGCGTAAGAATCACATGAATAGACAGAAAGATGACGTCGAAACTGGACCCACCATAAAGGTACCATATGTCAAGGGAATCTCCTAGAAAATCCGAAGATTAGGACAGCAATACAAAATTCGAACAGTATTCAGCTCCAAAGATTCCTTAAGAAGCCACCTGATGAAGACGAAGCCAACCAGCCAAAGTGACACGAAGAACTGCGTATATAAAATACCTTGCGAGTGCGGACAATCCTATGTTGGTGAAACCCTACGCCCCCTTGAAACAAGAATCAAGGAACACCGAAAGCACACAAAGAAAGGAGAACAAACAGATCCGGTGCGGCAGAACATGCTTGAGCACATGGCCACCACTTGCAATGGTCAGAGGCAAAAATAATACTCAAAGAAGAACACTGGCGAAAGAGGAAATTCAAAGAAGCGGCCGTCATAACCCAAAATCCAGACTGCTTTAGTAAGCCCTCCTTAGACATAAGAAATATTTGAAAACCCTTGTTAAGTAGATGTAAGCTTAGTTTAGAACCACACAGTAACGCATGACTGCACCGATCTCGGTCATGAAAAGAAACTTTAAAACAAAATTGATTTAAGTGATTAACGTCCAAAAAAAAATGTTTTTTCAAAATATATGTTATAAGTGATTTAATAACGAACTTAGAATATTGGCATCAAGCTCGTGTTATATTTCGCATTGGCAACTTGGCCCGTGTATTCCAAGAAGCAGCGTCAGCATGATTGCAAAACGTGATGTTTAGCGTGTGAACCATGCCGACATTGCGGAATATTTAATATAAATACCTTATAGAATTGTTAGAATAGTTAATAGTATAAGATTAAAGGCGTTACTATGCCAATTTTGTATTCGATAAGTTTGTGTTAGTAAAATAATAGTTTTTTTAAAAGTGAACTGAAGTTTTAGTGATATAACATATATATTATTTTCAATGTTGCCTAGACTTTTCTTTATGTGAATAGCGCTCTCGATTAAAAAAATAAATTATATTTATTTGCATATTGTATTACGCTGGTTTCACATTGACGCGCGTAGGCGCACGTACACGCACGTTGGTTGCCGCGCTTGTTTCACACGGACGAGCGTACATGCGCAAATGACTGTTCAAATGACTTTGCGTAATTGCACGTTGTTATATCATTAAATGATAATGGACGAGGCAGATGCTGTACGTTTATGGGTTGTACAGAAAAGGATGAGAATACGAAGACAAATAAGGGAAAGATCATATTAGGTTAATCCAATTTTATAAACAAAATTTTCTTTAAGTCTTCATAATACTTTATATCCGAAGCTTAGAGATAATGATGACAAATTCTTTAATTACTTTACAATGTTAATTAAATCTTTTGATGATCTATGATCTATGATATATTTAAGGACGACCTAAAGGCTGGTAAACACGCAACGAGATATTGCATTTCACCACAAAAAAATCGTCGATACTTTGAGGTAAGTTTGTTTAAATTATTACCAATTATAAACCAAACGCCGTGAGACGCGCGTGTCAATTGAACGGACCAATATCAATGTGCAGTATTTCAATTCGCGTTACGACGCGCGTCTGCGCGCAAATATGAAATATTGCTTCGTTACCTCGGACACGCATCTTTGTGAACGGTAAATAAAACATCTTTGTATCTACATAGGTGAGGCCGACAAACGCGCGTTAATTTGAAACCAGCCTTAGACGTTAAATGTCTACATAACTGTGTTATCAAAAAAGAAAACGGCAGTGGCGTACATATTTTTTGTTCTGTATATCAAAAATTAAGCGCTTGCGGACCTGTTTATAATTCAGTGACGGCTGGTGATGTTAGAACCAGGCAGTGCTGTGTACAAATCCAGTCAGAAGTGAACGACATTTCTTTTAAAAGTTATTACAGAAAGCAACATTTTGTATATTTTGCAAATACCTACTCTTGAACTAGATACAATAAAACGGTATTTACTTACCAAACTGCTTAAAAGGCGAAAAGTTATATTTTAAAATAATATAATTTCCGTCCATTCTTAATTTTTCAACAAAGTAACTTGAAAATTACTATTTTTGCATTTTGCATAGACTTAAAAATATTTTTAGGGGTGTATTCTAAAATTGACAAAACTTATTTGAATTGACTATATCCTGCTTCCAACTTTCGGATCTCTCTTCGAGCACAAGCCGCGAAAAGCAAACAACAAGAAGCGACAAAATCCCGAGTTTAGCATTGATTAAATGGGGCCCAAATTAATTATATGTCCTTCACCTTGAAATTTTGACAGTTGCCGGGTTATTACACTAAAAGAAGCACTAAAGCGATGAAGTAAATTCTTTACACTGAAATAAAAAATGTGGGTACCTAGTTAGAAGTACTATTTTCATGAATATCTTCTGTGTTTCATGTAATTAGCTTTCCAACAAATTTCGTAAAATCATAAAAAAATTAAATAAAATAAAAATATTTTTAAAATATTTTATTCATTGTGCGTTACTTAGTGATAGTACATTTTAGAAATAAAATGAAATAGTATATTCCATACCAAGAGTGGTAAGAAGCCTATTATACACGATTTTGAAAATTACGGTACGAGCGTTAGCGAAAATTGCCATTGTTAATACAGACATTATAATATTACGTAACTGCTCTTATGCATAGCTTGGCTTCTAACAGTATGGTGTGTGTAATTAGAATTTTACGGATAAAGTAGACAGTGCGTAAGTGGGTTCTTACTAATATAGAAGTAGAATAACAGTATTTTCTTATGTGTCCCTTTATTTCTTTTTGAATATTGAACAGCAGCTTTGTTACCTTTCCATACATTTTTAATCAACAATCCTAAAGCGGTGCAGATGTACTTACTGTTGAGGATCCTTTGGAAATGCAAACATGCTTATTCCTTGACCTTCTTTTTAGTGACACCCTCGAAACGCACAGGTATTACCAGGCATATTTTTACAATAGCACAGTACTCACAAAAACAAACAGTTAAACAATACACTTCCTTTAACAAAAACTAAACTCGATAACGATAAATCATCGACTACCGGACTAGCGGCTGAAACACTGCCGGTATAAACTTATGAGAGTTGGCCGGGTTACCCCCCACTCCAATGATTTCGCCAAATGTCATATTGTCGCGTCTCGTTGTTTGCTGTTCTCGGACACAAGATTAAAAAAAATAATTGGCCAGTGTGTACACCAGTGACGGCTCGTGAATTGCCAGCCAGGGCCGACAGCTCGGTACAGGCGTGGGTCCAGAGAAAAATGTTAAGGAAAGTTAAAGAGCGCCGCATGCCAAAAAGTTGTGGAGATCACGCCCAAATTTCGGTTTTGTCTAATATTCTAATATTTGCATTGAACAGATGTATGATAAATTGTTTAATTTCACTTTAATTTTTTTTTATTTCTATGCAAAAAGGTAGGTTTGAGAAAATGTAAATCAAACATTCTTTATTCATGATATTGTTATATAGTATCATATTTTTTTAAGGGGGGGGAGGGTCATGACCCCCAGAACCCCCCTGGATCCGCGCCAGAGTCGGTATATTATTTTTATTTATTTAGATAACATAACTACTAATAAAATAAATATAGAGTTAGTGATATTTTAAGGAGCTTTAGATTCTAAAGCGCGTTAAAACTTTACACACGAAAAGTCTCGCTAATTCGATACAGATTATGGGTGGATATGACAATAATTCTTAAATTTCCGATGTTTTACAATAAATTATTATAATATGTTATATCCAAATAAAGTAATACATTCTTCCCAATTAACAAAAATTAGCGGATTAGCGTTGTACTTCTAACTGGCTCCCTATGTTAAAAAAATTATTGATAGCATTGACAACAGATTTTCCAACAAATACCTACTTATCATATAATAGTAGATTCTGTAACGAGGTTGGATTCTAACCGAGTAGCAGACTATATTTTCTCCACGGCCAAAAAGTACGAATAAAAACAAATAAAATCTGTACAAATCAATTAAGTTATTTATTCGCAATATTCGTAATTTCAGGTGGAGTATTATCCAGTTCCATATCTGATTCATCCGATTTTTCACTCATTTTTTGACTTGCACTAAAATTTGTCTGAAAATAATTATTACAACGCGGCCATTTTTATCTGACACTGACAGTTTCGAAATTCATGGCAACCTATGTCGTTTAGATCAATTACAGAATATTCATTCCGTATCTTGTTATGGAATGAAAATACACGCAAAACGCATAAGAAGCAAGTGTTTCAGAAAAAATATTCCAACTCAAGAGCGAGAATTTTTACATTCTATTATCAAAAATGATTTTGGAATTATTGCATTCAGTAATGGTCGTGGAGAAAAATGTTTCTCTAACACTATTTTAGAAACTACGTATTCTTAACTAAAAAAGTGTTATAGAATGGCTTCATTCTAACACACTGGTACATAATGGAATCATTCTGTATCACCTAGTCAAAACCAACTAACTTTTTTATTCAGCCATCTAAACTGCATGGGGAAACCAAATTATTTTGAAGATCATGATAGCCTTGGATTACTTATTTTACGCTGTCAGGTTATAAATTTGACTTGACAGCGCTTGATTATTCAAGGTAGGTTTATAGTTTTATTACAAAACATTGATTTTATAACATTATAAAATATTTTTTCTCCAATAGTGTTACAGAAAATAACTCGAATGGAATGGCATTTCCGCCCTCGCGAAACCGTAGACCTCGCCTATGGCTCGGCCTACAAACTTTTCGCTCGTGCGAAATTTATCCATTCCATACTTGTTATAGAATATACTATTTTTGTATACCAAATAAATGAAGTTCTTTTAAATTATCGTACAGCCGCACGACGGATTTAAATTTTTTCCTTTTTGATTTGAAAATAAAATGCATGTTATGGACATGACAATTTTTTTTTTATTCTACTTTGTTCACCAAATGAAAGAGAAGACGAAAATACAATGAATAGTATCATTAGGATCCCTTTTTATCTCAGCCTTCAACAGACCACACTCACTCTACCTTATTTTACACTAATTCAGTATTTTTCTTTCAAGAATGATAACAAGCAACCGATAATTAACGAGTATAACAACTAACAAATAATAACAATAACTAACTAACTATACCCTATTTCAAAAAGGTGTAGAGTAATAAAATGGGAAATTCCGTCCAGTTCGGCTCAATTTCGGTTTCGGCCATAGGCGCAGGTAAACTTTGTGCATTAAATTATTTATGATAGCTAACCGCAAATTTTAGAGAATTGAGAAGGTTTGGTAACCTTTCAGTCGTTCAATACGGGAGATTACCACGAGGACATGAATTCGAATGTTTTTGAGGACTATTTCGGTGAAATGATAAAATATCTTCCAGCTGATTCAGTAGTAGTTATGGATAACGCAAGCTATCATTTACGACGCACAGAGAAGACTCCAACTTCATCTTGGAGAAAACAAGAAATTATCGACTGGTTAACCACCAAAAGTATTAAATTTGAAGATAATTTGATAAAGAAGGAACTATTAGCTATAGCAAATTTACACAAACATCGTTTTATGAAATATGCCGAGGAAGATATATCAGAAAACATAGTGTAACTGTGCTGCGCACACCGCCATATCATTGCGAACTAAATCCTATAGAACTTATATGGGCGCCAGTAACAGGATTTGTAGCAAGACACAACACGACATTCAAAATGAAAGACGTTAAGCTACTGTTTGATCAAGCCATTAAGGAAGTGACACCAGAGAACTGGCGAAAAGCAGTCCATCATGTCATTAAAGAAGAGGAGAAAATGTGGGATCTTGACCACCTGATCGATCGGACCGTCGATCCGTTAATTATAAAGTCAAGAGAAGATGACAGTTCCTCAGATGACGAAGAATATTATGATTTTTTATAATTTAATTTCTGTATAATGTATTTTTTGTATTTTGTATTTTTTTTGTAATGTTTAATAAAAAATAAGTGTACCTATATAATACTATGTACATAATGCCTAAATTTTATTCTGTTAAAATAAAATTATTTCCTTTTTACGAGTATAATTTAATTTATTATAATTTTTACGAGTATAATTTAATCTCTGTATAATGTATTTTTTTAAAAGTATTTAATAAAAAATAAGTGTAGCTAATACTATATGCATAATGCCTAATGTTTATTGTTCAAATAAAATTCTTTTCTTTTTACAAATATCCTACGGGCACGCCTTTGTCACCCCATTTTCAATGTTTGTGAATGGGTAACAATAGGCAAAACCCATAAATTGACACAAACCCGGGTGGTACTACCTGCACTTGATGAAAAGAAAGAATTTTGCAATATAATCAATGCCAAATTATGAAAGTGGCTTAAGTATTCGTTGGGTCACTCTGTAGTCCCTTTGCATACCTAATGAGCTTTTATTATTCTACACCATTTTGAAATAGGGTATAGTAACTAACCTTACTTTCTTTAAAGATTTGTTCCAAGCCGCTATTCTATGTCCGAAAGATTATTTCCAGCCTGTCAGTTAAACTTTGAACTTGACAATAGACTGTTGCAGTGATAAATTAGTTGTGCGACCGTTCGGGGGCCTGTGCTGATACGGTTTTTGGTCGGGTTTGAACAAACCTTAAATTTATCGGCAAATCTGTTTTTTCCGTTTGTGACGATGTGTGAAGTTTTCAATTATATTACTATTTATGCGATATAAAGCTAAAAAGTTAAAGGGTGGACATTACATGTCAACTAACCTGCATAATCACTAAATCATATAGCCGTCAATTCTAGAACAGCAACCTAATACCAAGTAATACCCACGTTGTTTTTTTATACCAAATAAATATTAGTAAACGATTTTTAATTTTTAATACAAATTAATAAAATACACCCATGGCCAGTCTCTTGTCAAGTTTTGTTTAAAGCATAATAATGTCTCAATTAAACTACATTTAATTATCATTTAGAATATTAAAAATCTAATAGCTCATCGTAAAGACGCTTTACATATTTTCTTTATTATACTACAATTTCATAATAAATCATTATTCTTTTTCCTATTGTTATGGAAATAGGAATAAATATTTACGTCGCGCGTATAAATATTCCAGAAATATTTTAAGGCTAATGTTGTAAGTTTGGTGATTTGAGCGGGATCATTGCATTCAGTGGCGACTCGTCTTAAAAATAGGACATGTAGCCATGGCACTTCCACAATCAGGCGTGGATTAAGAGTGGTTCTTAGGGTACTATAGCACCTGTCCCCAAGACCAAGGGGGCCTCGACCAGGGCGGTAATAAGAGGGGCTTAAGAACTTAAGATTCCAAAAAAGAAGGAAGTATTTTTGTATATTAATATAATCTTTTAACGAAATTTCAATAAAAAAAATTGTGGGCCCTGTGCTAATAGTATGTAAACTGTATTAAAAATTTGCTATTTACTCTAAGCTAAAGCTCTACAGTAGAAGTAGTATTGAGCCAATTTTAACAAATAATTTTATATTAATATAATTAATTTAAATATAGGAGTAAGAACCTGACAAAAATTGTAGATTTATATTTTTGCAGACAAGATTGCTAGTACTCCCCAACTCCCATATTTATTTCAGCCCGTTACTCCGAGAAATCTCGTAAAGGGGGTATCTGGACACCTACGCGATCTGAAATTCTGGACAATTTTGTTGCACACATTGAGGTATTTCAATTAAATTATACTCTTATAATCTTAAACTTAATGAAAAATATTATTTTACTGTACTGTATGTGTGTTATGGTTTTTTATATTGACTGTTATTCCGTCCAGTTATTCTTTTTTAAATAAATACAAATTAAACTATTTTAATCCCTACCCATTTTTTTTTTTATTTCAGAGATTGAAGCACCCGGACATAGAGCACATTTCAATGTGGATTAAATAACGTAAATTTTAATATGCTGAACATGTGTAACATGTACAAGTTAACATGGACATAAAAAAAATTAAAATTGAATTTTTAATTCGATATTTTTATTAGTGGCAACTATTCACTTCAATTGGGAAAACTAGAGAGCTTGTTTGGGACAATTACATAATTTACTTACAGCAACACAGCCTTTTATTATTCTTAAAATTTACAGTGAATGCCTGTAACTAAGCTGTGTTATTTTTAACAAATAAATACCCAAGTTATGCTAACTAATTATTTAGTAACAGTAACTAAGCAATATAGTTGCTGCAACAAACCGCCAAGTCGTCACATGTTAGTTTATGCAATCTAAAAGCATTTCGTAACTAATTAAAAACAATAGTAACCTTAATAACATAGCGGACCCATCAGCTAAATTATTTAGTTAGTGCTACGAATTGTTTCCAGCAAATCGTAATTAGTTGCTGCGGTAACTAAATTTTTAGTAATAGCTGCAAGTTTCTTTCCTCAGTGTGTGATCTAAAGTTATAAAATGACAACCAGTTATGGAATCTACAACAAGTGAATAGAGCCATTGTTAAAAGTATAGAAAACCTTTGGTATAACCTAGGCTATTCTACATTTTCTACAAATAAACCTGGTAGAGCACATAATAATTATTTATGATATAAGTGAAGCGAGCCTTAAAAATACTTTTAACACAAATATCATACAATATTTTT
The DNA here is from genome assembly GCA_963920685.1 of Polydrusus tereticollis. Classification (NCBI taxonomy): domain Eukaryota; kingdom Metazoa; phylum Arthropoda; class Insecta; order Coleoptera; family Curculionidae; genus Polydrusus; species Polydrusus tereticollis. The sequence goes on from OY987326.1 coordinate 183,059,899, forward strand.
TCTACAAATGGCAATAAAAAGCATACAATAATTGAAAATTAAATGTTAAAGCTGGATTTATAAACTCGAAAAGTTGGTGAGGTTGAAGTTATGATCAAGTTTGTTAGGTTAGATATTTCGAACTCCGAGCATAAAAATTGGTTATCTCAAACTACCCGGGAAGTTTTCGAACCTTACATGAGCTTTACATCAACAACATGAACGAGTGTATAAATGGAACTGAGTGTTTCCTTTAGTTTAAATTGAACTCCTATTTCCAACACCAACTGAACCTCAACCTCGCCAACTTTTCGAGTTTATAAATCCAGCTTTAGAATCTTTTACATCCAGGTAGTTTCTAATAGCATCGTATATTTATATTAAATTAGTTCCCATTTGTGAATAACACCTAGCAAACATCATTGTAGGCTGATTTGTTTACAGAAAAATGGAAAATTTGAAAGGTCCTGTCACTTTTATTAAAACGCTAGCGCTGGCTGTTGTGATTTGCCAAAACTGCAAGAAATACAAGAATTCGATCCACTTAAAGAGATAGAAGAAGCTGCTAACAGAGCTACCTTGGATTTACTGCCACGAAAATCAAGAATTCAATATGAGATTGCTCATAATAAATTTATAAAATGTGAAAAATGTGAAAACAATGGCGTTTCTGGAAAGTATTCCGAAAACATATTCCTGGCCTATTTTGAGGAAAAGGCGGTACCACTCCAGTTTATCGGCTTATGCGAAAAATGGCGTAAAATGAAAAACGTTTCTTGCAATATGTAGCACGTACTTTCAAAGCGACAAATCCGCGAAAAAAAAATGAAAAACTCTTGTTGATTTATGTAGCATATACCGAATTGGAACCAAAAAGGTGGATTAGATGCCGTGTTAGCGCCTGTTTAAACAATATAAGTCTATAATTATTACAATTTTTGTCGAGTGATTAACAGTTAGAGAAACATAACCTCACTTGTCACTCTCACTGTGCTTTTCGGTCGACTATTTTCACATTTTTTTCATATTTCCAATTAAAAAAATGGTTTTCCGCTCGCGGATTTGTCGTTTAGAAAGTACGTGCTACATATTGCAAGAAACGCTTTTCATTTTACGCCATTTTTCGCATAAGCCGATAAACTGGAAAATTACCGAAAAGGCAAAGGTATGGTTGTCATCTTCTCTTTGGTCCCATTATTCAATAATCAAAGCTGTGCTACGTGTAAATAACAACGTAGTTATCAGCAAACATTTTAAATTGATTGCCTACTTGAAGCATCAAGGAGAGGGTTACCAGGCCAAAAAATCAAATATTTTTACTACAGACCAAATTGAACAGTTTCTGAAGTGCGCACCGGATGATGAGTAAAGTGTGTACCAAGGTATACCGTTTGGTTTAATGACTGCAATAAAACCCCTTAATGGCTTAATAATAGTTTCATTATATTGTAAACACCCAAAGAAACCCTGTTTATTGTTCGATTGCCAAACTTACGTTTTTAAATAATTTAGTGGTAAAGTTACCCATATAAAACTATCTTTTACCTTCTGATGAAAGTAGCTACGATTGTAGGAGTAGGTATTTGGTGCCTGCCGCAGGAAGAAGCTTTGTCAGTTGACTCTTGACAACGTGGAAGATATGGAGACTTCATTGGTTATTAAAATATCAGATACCAAAACCAAGGTACCACGAAACTTCACTATCGTTGAAAAATTTTATTTGGATTTTTATCGAAAATATACTGATCTTCGTCCAGCAGATGTCGTACATCGGCGACTCTTCTTAAAATATGTAAGAGGTAAATGTACCAGAAATCCGGTCGGAATTAATAAGTTCGGAAAATTTCCTGCTGCTATAGCAAGATTTCTGCAACTTCCAAATTCGACACTTTATACGGGCTATTGCTTTCGCCGTTCCTCTGCGAGCTTACTTGCCGAAGCTGGAGCAAATTTGACGACAATTAAGCGGCATGGGAGATGGAAATCCTCAACCGTTGCGGAAGGGTACATCGTGGATTCCTTTAAAATAAAAATTATATTGCTCGAAAATTGCTTACAATACAAACGACATCAGCCGATGATGCTTCAACATCAACTGGACATGCTGCTGTTTCTGTTCAATCCTCCTCAACCGCGAAAAACAGCAGAACTAAGGAAGGAATTCATTTTTCAAATTTTTCACATTGCACATAAGTGTAAATAAATTAAATAGAAATGTTTTTTGACGTATTTTTGAAAAAATTGACATTTTACTTTTAACACTAGTGCCTTAAAGTAGGTATTTTAAGGTACTAGTAACTTAAAGTAACATTTTTAAGGCTAGTAGACAGTGTTAAAAGTTCCATTTTTAACACGTTTATAGAAAAAAATATTAAAATCCAGTTTGTTGACTTCTTTATTTAATAATAATAACATTTTCATATTTTATTCAGTGTTATTGATGTTTGCTTGGCCCTTTGGCCTTTTATTATACCTTTTATAGTTTATTACATAGTAGGTCATGAAATTAGTTGTTATCTTACTTATTGCGGGTATACTGGGTATCGGTAAATGAAAACTGAATCACTTTTTTAAGAAAAAACGAAATAACTCTTAAACCGTTGGTGATATTGGTTTACGGTTTAGACGAGTCGTTTGCGATGCAAATTGTTTCCTATACTGCCGAAAGAAACTTGTACTATCCAATTTAAAAATACCGGGAAAAATCAAGAAATTAGTTCAGGTTAGTTCAGGTTAGTTATTTAAACTCCAAGGAATTGCCGCTTAGACCAGTCCAAGTTTAAGAAAAGCCGTTAAAGGAAAGCGACATAATGCCAGTTTTTTAAAAATATGCTAAAGGTTTCCCCACTCCTTTATCAGGTGAGATTCGAAAAAATTTCAATAATAAAAGTTGTAGTGAGCTATGTACTGATTTTAATTATTTATTTGTTTTTCTTCGGTTAAGTGGCATTTCTTGCCGTAAAATAAACGTTCAAAAATAAGTGAGTCTTGCGGCAATTTCCGAAACTTGAAAATATTTTTAGTGAATATCTCTTGGCAATTTTTATGATGGTAGTTTTTTGTTCAAATCTATCAGACGTATCGTTTCCGAAATATGGCCGCTTCGAATCCTTATCCCGACACCCTAGACTACTTTGCTTAAAGCTTAAAAATAACTTACATCTAATAGATAAACCTAATGCTCCTAGATAATTTCTTAAATTATTTTTAAACTTCTGAAATTTATCTTTAACTATATTGCAACAGTATTCCACGCAATTATAATTTCTATTAACTCTAATTACAGGTGATCTTAGTTCATAATTACGAGTGGGTGTTGAATATGTGAATGTGCTTCTATTTTTAAGACGGGTTTTTTTGTTTGGGACATGTAGTGTTAATTCGTGTTTTTATGCTAATGTTATCAACAGACATTTTATTTATAATCTTGCACAAATAAACCACACTTGTATATAAAGTAATAATGATAGCAATCCAATATAATATGTACCGATGGAAGAGGCGTCTTATCGATAATACCTCTATTATTCACGAGAAACCGATTTTCCGAACATTTCTATAAAATAGTAGTTCCATTAATGATCTAATATGACCCCGAGAGCTTTAGCTCGAGGTGCCTTACCTCTGATACTATAGAAAACGGAAAGCTTGACGGGCGGAGCCAAAACGACTCATTTTTATTTTGATTTAGTATAATATAAATCGACCAAATTTTAACAATAACCCAGTGACAATCAATATAAACAAAAACACCTAATGCGTTTCCATGGAAATCAAAGTAATTATTAATATAAATACCTAAAAATTCTACATCTTCTGAAAAGCTTAATTCTTTGTTATTTATTTCCATAACTGGTGGTTTTTCTAAGCTTAACTGTTTTGTTCTAAATAAGCCAGGCCATTGATAAATATTATGAAATGAATTGGGTCCAAAATACTTCCCTGCGCTATCCCTACGTTATTATATAAAAAGTCTGATATGCCCATTTTTCCACTCTTTGTAATTGACACCGCTTGCTTTGTGTCATTTATGTACGATACGAGCCATTTTTTAGCATTCCCCCTGATTCCATACCTTTCAAGTTTTTTACTTAGAATTTCCCTATCTAGACAGTCATATTATGCTTGATAAATCTAAAGACATCTCAAGTGTTAATTCCCCTTTTTCAAGATGATCTACAATAAATTGTATAAATTGAAAAATAGCAGTCTGTGTGAACTTTCCCAGAATAAAACCATGTTGGAATTTTGTAAATCAGTTATATTCCTTTAGTTCTCTGGTATTTCTGGGTCTCCCTTCTTATATAACGACTTAACTAGTGCAATTTTTAAATTGTCAGGGAAAATGCCAGACTCAAAGAGATTATTTATCATGTAGCACAATACCGAATACCCTCTGCATTTCAAAAGCGGACAATTTTACAATGCTTGTTGGAACATCGTCTATGCCACTACTATGTTTATTATTTAATTTGCCTGCTGTTGTACCGATTTTTTTTGTTGTCACAGGCATTAAAAACATAGATCTATCATTCTTAATAATATTACAGTTAAAAGGTATATCATATCATTCAAAATGTCTAAACGTTTAGGGACCACAGATATTAAATGTTCATTAAAATTTTGTGTTTTAGCATCAGGGTCTTCCCTCTAACTCAATTTCTGTTGAGTTTCAGTCTTTTCCACTAATTTTCTTACAGATTGTCCACGTACATTTTGCTTTATTGTCTGAGTTTTTTACTCTGTCCTAATAGCTTTTTACAAGTGATTTAATTAAAATTGGATAATATACCTGTTTTTCGTTACTATACAGTTCTTTATAGCCTTGATTATGTCGTGATAAAGTTAAGAGAATATCCAATCTACGTTTACCGGGGTAATACATGTTTGTTTTTTCCCCATTGGTCTTAAGGGGAAATGCTGATTGAATATTAATTTAAAGTTATTCATGAAAATGTTTCACTGTTTATTTACATCATACTTATTAACTCTATATACTTCCAAACTTCCAACCAGTCTTGATCTCGCAAAGAGTTCAGAAAACTATTTGTATTTTCTTTTCAAAAGGTTCTCTGTATTGCAATTCGTTCTTTTTTTTGTGTTCTACGTTAAAAATTATTTTTTGTGCAGTATGACCTGACAGAAAACTTTCAAATGTAAGCATGTCTGCAAATTCAGAGTTTTGTAAAGATGTTATCTATACAACTAGCGCTACTGTTGGTTATGAGGGTATTTTCAAGAACGGTTGGCTTTAAATTAAACGTATGGCAAATAGCTGAGTTTTTAGAGTAGGTATTTGGTTTTACCATTTCAATATTGCAGTCCCATAGTAAACAATTAGTTTATTTAAAGGCATTGATAAGAAATTCTTAAGTTTTGTCCATAAAAATGTTTATATCTCCAGAAGGTAGTCTATATTATAGATGCAATTATCATTTGTACCTTATTTAATCTGCATTCTGCTACTGCTCATTCAAACACGCTCTCCGTCGGAATCTTGTTTATTTTGCTCGAACTTTAAACTTAACATTTTTTATAATATAACACAGCTGAACCGAACCGAACTGAGCTAGTCTTCTCTTGTACACTGGGCACTGTACCGGGTGACTTCGTATAAACTAGCACCCCCCGTAACTTTTTTATTTTACGCAAAAATGGCTAAACCAAATGTCAACTTGTATGGTATATTTGAAATCAGAAAAAAAAGATCTTTCATTTTAGCCGAAAATATACAGGGCATTCCATTAAAAAAAAACTTTTTGTCGTCCCCCGTATATTATATGCAAAGTTACCGAAAACTACAATGCAGATTTGGAAAGGAAACAATTTCCCCTGCATGACACTTTTTTTATTTTTTCCGTACGATAAAAAATAAAAAAGTTACGGGGGGTGCTAGTTTATACGAAGTCACCCGGTACATCTCTTGCGCTATGATGGTTTAATTCAGGGTCATATTTCATTTTTATGCAATTTAGACAACGTAACACCTCTACTTCACAATCTTTGCCATAATGTTCTTGACCACATTGACATACCTTCATACATAATACCAAAGAAAATTACAGCTATAGTGTTCTTTGGTAATACTTAATAAAAGCTTTTTGGGGTAAGTGAGGACGCCTGACTTTAACTTCCCCTGTTATATATTATACAATAAATATATATTATTATTATTATTATTATTATTAATATTAATATTAATATTATTATTATTAATATTATTATTATTATTATTATTATTATATTATAAATGTAAGGAATCTGAAAAAGACACAAGATTATGAAAATGAAAACGAAACTGTTGTTCCTGATGACGAAAAATAATCCTCCGTGTTTATTACTGTTTATTGTATTATTATTTATTTATTTATTTAACAGCTTGCACTCCCAGTCTAAGTCAAATTAATTCTGTATAAGATGTCAAAAGCGATCTAAATGTGCCCTTTGTGTTTGGGCTCGTACTTTTAGGTCATGCAACCAACACATTATTTATAAACTCTGCTAATGAAGCGGCATTTTATTCATATAAGTGTAGTCGAGTAAAATGACACAGAGTTAAATTTTTGTTTTATTTTTTTTATAGTCAATCTTTAAATGCAAAGTAATAAATCAATCAAAACCGTTTTCTCCATGGGTGTTCAAGATTTTTCGGTATGTATAGATTTAAATAGGCCTGAGTTTTTAAATTTGTGCAGAATTAGTACAAGCATCGACATGAAATTCAAGTTTTATCTCAAATATATATTTTAATATTAAATTTTTTAAGCTTACGATTATGTACAGCCGTAGCATTTATCTGGAATTTTAAAAAGCAATTTTATCAACACTAATTAGAGTCTAGGTATTCATTCCGTTTCTGATCTAATCATTTTATTCCTTTTTTTTGTACCTAATCCTTGTTACCTGTTTGCTAATTATGTGGTTATTATGCCTTTATGGGTGCCTCCATTGGAATAATATACCTATTTATATCTATACATACCTACCTTGGGTGTTTGTTTGTCAGTAAAACCAGTCAATGTGGGAAGTGTCAGTGATTTTTAATTAAATATGAAGCATTTTCAACAATTGCCTGCACGCCCTAGAGTCGGTCCATGTACAGTAAATGAAAAAAAAAACTGTTACGATTCTATTAAAAGTAAGAATGAGAATTTGAGAGTTGACAATGCAGTGCAATTTATAGCAGATATGCTTAACGTTGGGAAAACAACAATATATAAACTTTTAAAAGAAAAAAAAATGTTGGCCTCAAATCTCCAAAAACTTCTCCATGACGACCAAAACTTGAGCTGGATGACGTTTTAATGCAGAGAATAAGGCGAAAAGTTCATAGTTTCTTTTTAAAAAACGGAATTCCCATGCTAGACAAAATTTTGTCCTCGATCCGAGAAGACCAGGACTACCCATTTATGCGTAGACATACGCTTTGGAAATTATTAAAAAACATGAATTTTCGGTGGAAAAAACATAATAGACAATTTTAATAGACAGAAGCGATATCGTCTGTTGGAGAAGAAATTTTTTAAGAAGCATCAGAAAAGCCACAGGGGAAAACAAAAAAATATTTTACCTAGACAAAACATGGCTAAATGAAGGCCACACTGTGACTATATTTTGGCAGGTTGAAAATATTAAAAGTTCAAGGCAAGCTTCTTTGGAAGGATTGTCCACAAGATTAAGACCGCCATCTGGAAAAGGACATCGAATTATCAGAACCCATATTGGAAGTTCTGAAGGCTTCGTTAAAAGTGGTCTACTGATGTTTCAATCTAAAAATACAGGAGACTATCACAAATATATGAATGCCGATGTCTTTGAAGAATGGTTCGAGCAAATGTTTGATCTTATACCAAAAGATGCAATAATTGTATTGGATGCAAGTTATCACTCTAGGCTGACGGAAAAATTACCGACAAGTGCATGCCGTAAAAGTGAAATAACAATGGCTAAGTTTAAGACAACTAGAATTTCCATTAGATTCCAAAAGAAAAGAACTAAAAGAACTATTGGTACTAGCCAATTTACATAAAAATGCATTCAAAAAGTATGTAGTCGATGAAATGGTAAAGTTACGAGGAATATCTGTGCTCAGAGTCCCTCCTTACCACTGCGAACTAGACCCGATCGAACTTATATTAAATATGGGCTTAGATAAAGACAGATGTCGCCAGAAAGAACACGACTTCTAGAATGGTGGCTTTAAAAAAACTCTTTAATAACGTTATGGGTAAAATCAGTGCGGAAAAGTGGAAAAAGTGTACCGATCATGTGATAGAAGAAGAAGAAGCCAAAATGTGGCAGGTACATATAATAATCGAAGAAATGGTTGAACCGCTTATTATAAACGATGTTAATAAAATCAAATAAAACAACGGCAGTCTACCTCCACAATATGTATTTCAATTTTTATGTTTATATCCTACATGTTTCGGACATAGAAATGTCCATCATCAGGGATACTAAAAGAAATTTACAGTGTGAGTTAAAAGTTTTAAGTAAAATGAGAGGACTTACCAGTAGTCGATTACGACAGCTCTATCTTGCATAAGCGACGATCAAAATTATGTTAAAATTGAAATTGTAGGTTCTAATGAATGTTCAAGACTGAATGAGATGTGATATTTGAAATTTTGGTCAAGGTATCTTTGAAGAAGGGGATTCCCAGTCTGCAGCCACTGAGACAGGTGATGAAGCAATTATGTCATTTGTAGCTATTTAAGTGAGGTGCTCAAAGATGCTTCATCTAACCGTGTCTAGGGTGTGGTCAACAAAATACTGGGTTAGACTTGAATAACACATTCTTAGGAAATAAACAATAAATGAAATGAAATTGTGTTAATAAAAGTTCATCTTCCGAATCGGACTATGATTAAGCCATAATGTCAAAGATTTTGGAAAAGGCTTTGTTTGTAAGATTCTATAATATATCTTGGTTTTATAATTATATTATGTAAAATGGTACCACCCATTGCTATTTATTAGTTAATACGATTTTTTAAATGTTCTCATATGTTATAAATACCTACGAATATATTGTAATACAATTTTAGGAGAATAGGCAGGTTTAAGATCTAAAAACTTCCACAATCCACGCTTCTAGCTAAGGGATTTTCCCAATAACAATGGTAAATCCTCAAATATAACAATAGCTTGCGATAAATTCAGGGTGGACCTACCTAAAGAATGCTCATTATTTGGGTCCTTTAATGTAAACACGATAGATTTTAAGGGATGCTGTTTAAATTGTTCTTTGTTCTTTTACTTTCTATTTTAAATAAAAAAAAAGTTTTTTTTAATTATTCCTTTTGGTAACTTTTACTTAAGTAAACTATTTTTTCTTTAGATTTTTTAATAAAATAATAAAAAAGATACAAGTGTTTAAAAAACTGGTGTAATTTAAGGAGAGGTTTCCCTAATTGATCTAGGAATCGCCCATTAAAATATGTGCATAACATTAACGAACAACCTGTATATATTATTATCGGTATATGCGATCAACCGCTAACTTTTAATAGGAATAAAATATTCCTATACAAATCAACAATTAAAAAGTTTTCCATTTGCTTCAAAGTTTTTTGTCATTTCGTCTTAAAGACCTATTTATTTCTCATTTAGGTGCTGAGCTATATTAAAGGTGCCGTAATAGGGACATAATAAAAAGTCATTACCTTATCCTATATGATCATTATCCCATAAACCATCTAATGTTTTATATTAAACTAATTAATGTCGTGACAAAATAAACTAATTAAAGGAATGCTTTTAAAAATGACTACTCTCGTCATTGTATTTTTATGACCATTATCCAAGTCCGGTAATTATTGTTAGTTTTCACTTTGACTCACCGATCGATTTTTTCTATTAATGGATATTTTAATTAGACTATATTTATAGGTGTTACTGCTGATATACCTATGACCAGATGCGGTCGCGTTGCATTTGCGGTCAAATATTTTGCAGGATCATTAAAGCAGCTTATAAATAACACCATATAAAACCCTTTTGGGACATTAATGTGAGATAATTAAAAAATATTGATAAATTTATATTTAATTATATGCAGTTTGTCTACTTAAGTTGGCTACCTACATATGGGAAACTTTTTTATTATTAATTTTACGAAAAAAAGTTATTCTTCATAAAAAGTTCTGCATGGTCCAAAACCTAAAATGCAATCATCAGATATTAAATTTTTCCAAATGTATACGAGGGGTGTAAAAAAATATGAATTTTGCTCAAGAGTAAAATACCTTTATTTTTGACGATATCGAAAACTGTAATTATGAAAAGTTGTTCGGAATGAAAAACTATATTATAATATGAAATTACATCTTTCTACTTAAGATTTTTTTTTATTTTTACGAAATTTGTCAAATTACCGATACAGAACATTTTTATCTTTTTTATTTATTAAAAACATGATAACCTTTCCGTTTCGTTCAGAAAGTAATAAGTAAATTTAATTAATTAATCAATACACCATTGAAATTAAATGAAACATTTAATCTAGGATGCACTGACAAGAATTGGTTGACAGTAACTTCAAAAAATCAGTTGTATTTATAAAATTTAGTAGAAATGCCAGCAACGTTAAGTACTCAAGATAAAATTGAAATTGTGTTAATTGTGGGTGACAATTATAAAACAAATTGAGAAGCTGCAGACATTTTTAATACCCGACACCCAGAGAAAAATCTTCACTATACCACAGTAAGGAAATTATTAAACAAATTTAAGACTTTTGAACAAACGCCAAAAACGGGTCGCCAGTGATGACATGAAATTTGATATAATGCTCTCAGCAATTGAACATCCTAAAAATTCCTTGCGAACACGGGCAGTTTCGATACCGAATTCTATAAGCAAAGATACGGTTTCAAAAATTCTAAAAAAAAAAAGTTGCACCCATACAAGCCCTAATTTATTCATAGGTTAAGACCAGGAGATCATGATAGACGCTTTGAATTCTGTTGTGATGTCCAAGGAATGTTAGAAGGTAATCCATTTATGGGAAGACATATTATTTTTTCGGATGAAGCAACATTTACATCAAATAGAACAATCTCTACCCAAAATTGCCGTTGGTGGAGTGATACTAATCCACATTTTACCGTCAAAACTCGGGACCAGTATGCATTCAAAACAAACGTGTGGTGTGGAATTAATGGAAATACATTAATTGGACCTTTTCTTTTTCATAAATCTTTGAATGCAGACCGTTATTTACATTTTTTAGAGAATGAATTAGACAATTTTCTTGACAACGTTCCCCTCCTTCAACGTCAACAGATATGGTTCCAACAGGATGGTGACCCTTGCCACAGTAGGTTAGATGTAAGGCAATACCTTAAACATCGTTTTAATAGAAGAGTTATACATCGGTTTTCGGAAATTTCTTGGCCACCTCGGTCTCCAGATTTGACCCCACTCGATTTTTCTTGTGGGGTTACCTAAACAAAAGGTGTATCTTCAAAGGCCATTTACAGATGTTGTCCATTTGGAAAGAGTCATTGCAGGATCGGTTCAGAGTATTACTCCGGCTATGGTTAGAAGAGTATTGAAAAAATTTTGCGATAGAACAATTACCTGTATTGATATGTTGAGGCGTTTGTGAATTGAGGAAGTTAATAATGTTCGTTAAAATAATTACAACAAAATGAATTATTATGGTATTATTCATTTAAATGCATCGCTAAAATGTTGCAAGACAGGCATTAAGTAATTGAAAAGTTATCAAGTGTTCAAAAAAAAAATAAGAGATTACTGTTTATTATTAATTATTGATAGAATTTCGGAAAATTTTTTAAAAATGTTTAAATTGTAGTATGTGAACTTAGTCATCAATTTTATTAATTATAAGTTTGGAAAGAGTAAAAAATAAGTTGAGGTAGATGGATCTGATTACATTGTACTTAAACGAATTTTTATTTTAATGGTGTATTAATTAAATTTTTAGAAATAAATTTTGTTTTGTTAGAATTTACTTATTATTTTCTGAACGAAACGGAAAGGTTATTATGTTTTTAATAAATAAAAAAGATAAATGTTCTGTATTGGTAATTTGAGAAATTTTGTAAAAATAAAATAAATTCTTAAGTAGAAAGATGTAATTTCATATTAAAATATAGTTTTTCATTCCGAACAACTTTTTATAATTACAGTTTTCGATATCGTCAAAAATAAAGGTACTTTACTCTTGAGCAAAATTCATATTTTTTTACACCCCTCGTATACACTTGGATAAATTTAATATCTGATGATTGCATTTTAGGTTTTGGACCATGCAGAACTTTTTATGAAGAATAACTTTTTTTCGTAAAATTAATAATAAAAAAGTTTCCCATATGTAGCCAACTTAAGTAGACAAACTGTATAGTAAAGTTTACATTATACCTTTGATCTCTTGACTGCCATAAAACCCTAATTGGTCATCTGGCCATAAAATGCCCCAAATTTACATCGGGTTTTTCGGGTAGAGTCAGAACCGCAGTACACATTATCTGCATCCCTGATGGCTATACCATTTTAAGTAGGTATAAATACCTAATAATATACAGGGTGTCTCTAAAAGGTGCGGGAAAAATGCTAGCACAAATTCCTGAGGCTTAAATATGACGATCTAACCCAACTTACCTCGGTCCAGAAGTGGATCATTTCGGAGATATAGAGCGTCAAAAGTTTAATTCAGTTTTAGTTTTTCATAAATAATTTTTTAATAATTGGTATATTGGCACAATATTTGGCTAGGGGGGGTTTTGTGAGGTGAAAAATTAAAATCTGCTCTCATTTTTATTGTAAAATTTAGAGGCCGCCACATGCGCTACCGTGTTAAGGGTTGATTTGAGCAGCCGTTTTTGAGATATCTGAATTTAAAAAATTCAGGTCGTGTATGGCCAGGTCTAAATTATTGTAATAATTGAATGCAATCTGAAGCGAAGGCGTTAAATTAAAATAACTGTCACTAAAAACTAAAGAGAAGATAATTACATAAATGTGTTGTTAATTTTATTCTCTAGTAAAAACAGTCAATAAGAGATTTATTAACAACAGAAATTTAATTTGATTTAATTTTAAGAAAATGCTTTTAACAAAATAAATGTTCAAAATGACCTCCATGACGTCCATCCAAAAGGAAAAAAAAATACTGTGTGACATATCATCTTAATATTTGTCTAATTTTAGTTGTTTGCAATTGTTTTTATTTGTATTTCTTTATAACGAGTGATTTTTAATTATTTTGCTCAAGGGAGGCCATGCATTTTAAAAGCATCATGGCCGTACTGCGTAGATAAGATGACATGATTGTTTTATGACATTTACGTCTTATTTGAATTTGTGTATTTGTAAAGTTTAAAAATTGGAGAAATTTTGTAATTTTTGCAGTTATTTGAAGGTAGGTTACTATTGCTTTAACTAATATTTCTCCGGGGAGTCGTCTTTTGACTATTATAAAGTGCTATTTGCAGGATATGATTTTATTTTTTATTTTTTTTTTATTTTTCAGCGTATTAAGTTTTGGTGAAGCTTTGTTGCCGGATTGAAAGTTCTACAGTAAAAATGTTTAGTGAAGCACAAAAAATTTTTATTGTTGAAAGTTTTTTTAGAAATGGAAACAAAATAGGCGGTGTGTGGAATAACTCTATGCATGACTGCTTTGATGAATTTCGAACCGAGTTTCCTGATGTTGCGGTGACCTTTCATAATTTTCGTACTGGGTCACAATACCTAATTGATAAATTTCGTCAGACTGGTTCTGTTCAACATAAAAAAGGGGCTGGAAGACCAACGAAACGATCGAATAAGGTTATTGAAGAAGCGCGACAAATTATGGAAAATAATCCTTCAACTTCTATTAGGCATTTATCTCAACAAATTCAGCAAACGGATTTATGTTACAGTATATGTCAAACACTTTTGAAAAAGGATCTGCATCTATACCCTTATCGCGTTACGGCTATTCATGAACTCCTTCCCAATGACGTTCCCCAAAGACTTAATTTTTGTGAATGGTTTTTAAACAATTTTCAAGAAGAAAATAGTGGTGCTTTTGAAAAAACATTTTTTACCGATGAGGCTTATTTTTATTTATCAGGCTATGTTAATTCACAAAATATGCGAATGTGGAATACGCAAAATCCGCATGTTTTTGTAGAAAGACCTCTTCATCCTCAAAAAGTTGGTGTGTGGGCAGCAATTAGTTCTAGACGAATAGTAGGCCCAATTTACTTTGATGGCACAATTACAGCTGAGAGATATCGGATCGAAATTCTGACAACATTTATTAATGAGCTTCACGATGATGAATTGCGGGTAGGTTACTTTCAACAAGATGGCGCTACACCTCATGTAACCAGAGAAAATTTAAATTTTTTAAGTGAATTTTTTGAAAACAGAGTTATAAGCCGAAAAACGCAACAAATATGGCCACCTCGTTCCTGCGATTTAACACCCTGCGATTTCTTCTTGTGGCCTTTTATAAAAAACTCCATTTATCGAACACCAATTGAGGATATAAATGATCTTAAACGAAGGATTTCAGAAAAAATTGCCGAAATTAATAATTCTCCAAACGTATTGGTTAATACACCTCTGAGGGTAAGAAGAAACATCAGAAGGTGTCTAGAGGAAGCGGCCATATAAAGTAGGCTTTCAAAGTAAGATAGCTCAGGATTTTATATTACATACCGTCAAAAAACATTATTTTAGGTTTTCAACGTGACAACGCTGCTTTCTTGCAAATTCGCCCTATGATTTAATCTACGCGCTACTGCTACACTATGTATACTGGGTCACAGCCGCCCTTGAGCAAAATATTTAATAATCACTCGTTACTTAAATACCTATATTTAAGACTTATTATGTATCACACGTCATCTTTATCTTTGTCTAATTTTAGCTGTTTGTAACTATTTTTATTTGTATTTCTTTATACTTAGATTCTTATACTGTTTCGGCTTTGTCAATAAAAACGTCGTCTCTGATAATAAAGCATATTTTGAGTTTGAGTTTGAGTTTAAGTTTATAATTACTCTGAATAGTCAAAACTGATACGTAAGCGTTCTGTGATTCCGAAGGCTAACGGTTCGATTCCCATTGTAGGCACTTTACTTTTTTATGATATTATTATATTCCAAATATTTTTAATTAATTAATAACGTCATGATAATCGAGATAAACAAGAGTGATGACAGCCAAGAAAAGTGCCACGCCCTAAAATGGCGACAAAAATGCAGGATTTCGGCCAATGTTATTTCTTATCGGATTTTGCGCCAGAACTCTCATAGGTCTATCTGCTCCTCCTTTTGTCTCCCACTGCAGGCGCCCATCATGATATTCGTATGATGCAAAATGTAAGAAAGAAATAAAAAAGACATTCATTTTATTTATGGTTTAATATCAAAAAGCATTTAATACTCAAATGTTAAATATTACAAGTTGGTCCATCTTATTATAATATTTTGTACATTATCTTTAAACTCTTAAAACTAACAACAGCTACAACAATACAATAAATCGGTTACAGGATAATAAATGATTGAAGGAGTTACATACCGAAAAAATTTTGGTCAATTTTTACATTTTCTTTTTAAATGAAAAAAATTGTTGGTAATAATTTTCCAAAAATACCAATTGTTGAATTCACAGCCATAAACGTTATATTATTCATCCGTTATTAAAACACTGATTTAAATCGTTTAAAAAAATAGCCGGCTTCAACATTCCAGTGTCATTGTTACCTATGAGCAAGAAATTGCATTTCATAAACGAAAAGTCGTTACTTAAAGTAACGTTTAAACCTGTTTGAAACGTTCTTTGTAGGTTTACGTTCAGCATTCCTATTTTCCTTGACAGCTCGTTTAGGTCTAGCCTCATTTGTTCTAGAGATCGATCTGCAACGAATTTTCCTAATAGGAACCCTGAAAAGAGAAATTATCATTATACAAGGTGGTAATTAAATACGTACGGTGTCCGCCTCTTAAAATGGAAGTTTACCTTTGCCGTTTAGGAAAAAAATATTTAATAACGAAAGTTGGTTGAAACGATTAATGGAAATGATTTGGGATATACAGGGTATCCCAAACTGAATGGTACATTAGCATAATCTAGAAAACGAACACAAATATATTGCTGAAATTTTGGAAATGGAGATAAGACATTCGTTATTTTCTGCGGCCAAATCAGGAGCAGCAAGAAATCAGATATCATAGATATGTACATTGTACATATCTAACGATCTCAAATTTTTGAAATATTTAAATAATTTATAGGTATTTCGGTAATACAGTGACCGGCATAAAGTGCGCAGCATATGGGAAACCTTTTTAACTATGAATTTAGTAAATTTACTTTATTTCAGAAAAGTTCTGCATATCCTCAAACCAAAATAACACCCATCAAATCCGGTAAGAGTCTTATGGTATGCGAGAAAAATTCAAAAATTGAAAATTCCGGTAAGATTAAAGTACCTCCATTTTTCACCTGAGAAAATTTTCTTATTGAAATATTGTTGCAATTTCAAAGATGTACTCAAATACCAAATATCACTTGATTTGGACAAAAAATAGGATTTAATAATTTTTCCTTAATCACCCTGTATAAAAAGTACATCGAGACCATACAGAACGCAAATTTTATTTTTTGTACACTCTGTTAGGGATTGCCGTAAATAGTATGTCATATTATTTAGTTTTTACAACATTAGGGCCTTTTAAAATAAAAACATAAAATTATTAAATATTTTTATATTTTGAGGAAAGAAAATAATTTAATTAAACTGATATTCTGAATTGCACTTTAACTGAAAGCACCTTCCAGATATATAATATATTTATACATAAAAGTGCTAAGTTTTTACTTTATTTAGATTTTAATTATAATCGTTATAGAAAAAAAAATTAAAGATTGAAAATAATTTTTGAATGAATTTTATTGGTCACGTAAAATTATTTTTTTTTTATTTACTATTTTTTACGGTCGTCGGCGTATCAGAGGCCATCTTGAACCGGTCATCGACCGTACGGTTTTTAATCGTGCGGTCTACCGACTGGGGAGTGTGAAACGGCACCTTCATCCTACGAGATATCCGATCTCATCCGGCCTGCCCGGCGTGAATAGGATGGTTTCGATGTCGATTCATTTTACACTCTTCCCTAAGACAAGAGCACGCGGTGTTTCCCAAGCGGTCACCCATCCAAGTACTAACCGCGCTCGACACTGCTTAACTTCGGTGATCTGACGGGAACCGGTGCTTTAAGTGTCGCTAGGCCCTTGCCACGTAAAATTATAATCAACATAGTTTTCATTTATCAAATACATTTTGAGGATAATCCAACTAATAATCAGTCCTATGATCAAACACACAAGTCAACTCTAGACGCTAACCTCAAAATTAACTGTTTTTCAACCATAGTGAAAAATTAACAACATAGTGCTGAATAAATCTTTTAAACTCAAAAATTGAAAACAAAAAATAATAATAATTAAGACTATTTACTTTAATAATAATTATAAGTGTATATTTTTACATGTCCTCTTCCATCCATCCAAGTAAATGCTTGACTTGTTTCGACAGCTGCTTTAATCTTGAATAGTTTTTGTTTATGTACGGTGGCATTGGTGATGAGAAGAAAAATGATTTGTATGATTATTATTTAAGTTTGAAATTCGGATATAAGGAGAGATTCCTTTTCCTTTTTTTAGGTACACCTACCAAACTTTTCGGTGAAATGCAAATTTAAAGCCAAAATATTATTGCTATCCAAACTTGAAAATCAATATCTTAGAAGATGTGATGATTCGAAACAAATCTCTTAAATAGCATTTTGCTAAAAACTTTAGAATAAGGGTATACAATTTCATTTTCCATCGACAATCGTATTTTTTCAGCAAGCAAACATTTTTTATAAAGAATGACTTTTCCTCGAAAAATGAAATGTTTGATCCGTTTGCCCTCTTGTCTATACGCCGGACATATTGTACCTACATAGTAAACAGTAATTTTTGTAATTTAGAGTTACTAACATCCTACATGGCTATAATTAAGAACTGTTTAAATTACTAAAATAAGCAAGAGCTGGGTACTAAAACATAGAAATAAAGTATTCTCTTACAACCAACAACTTAGTTGTTTAAAGTAATGACCATTTTCAAGTAGACACATGAATCGTAGTCATCATATGTTCAGTTGTAGCTCTTTGAATTTCTGTTGGATCCAATTCTTGAAAAGCGCGTGGCACCCTATTTCGCCGATTTTCTTTTCTTCCCACAGTTGTCTTATACACTTCTTTTTTAATCTTGTCTCAGAGATAGAAGCCCGGGGGATTCCCCCGGGGGGAGTAAGATCTGGAAACCGCAGTGGCCAACCCCATGGATCATTATGTCTTATCCATCGATTTTCAAACATTGGTTTCTTGGACACAGTTTGTTATTACTGCTTCAAGATGGTCAATATCCTGAAAAGGTCTATGCCCATACACCATTTGATTTAATCGGCCCCATAAAAAGAAGTCCAGGGTTGTGATGTCAGGCAACCTGGCTGGACAAGGAATATTTGAACGTCTGCCTATCCAACGGTGCGGAGATACTTTATTCAAGTACCCAGTTACTGTGTTAGTACTATGGCATGGGGCTCCATCATGTTGATACAAAATGGTACGTCTTATATTTAGTGGCAGTTCGTCAAGAAATTGAGACAACTGGTTCCTTAAGAAGTCCAGGTAAATGGCAGTGTTTATATTTTGTCGGAAAAGTATGGTCCAACGATCCGATTATTAAAAATACCACACCAAACATTGGTTTTAAATGAATATTGACTACGGCATTCGATTATAAAATTTGGATTGTTGTCACTCCACCACCGACAATTTTGGGAGCATACCACGCCGTTGGAAGTAAACATGACTTCATCTGTAAATAATATTTTTCTTGTAAAAAAAGAATCAACTTCACACTCGCCTTGGAACCAGGCGCAAAATAGGAAGCGGGATTCAAAATCTCTAGGAAGAAGCGTGTGAATGCATTTCGGTTTATATGGATGAAATTTATTTTTTTTTAAAACATTACTAGCTGTAGACTTTTTTACGTCCACGCAGCTTTCACATGCGGCTGTCGCATTGCGGCCGGACGGCCATGTTTTTCCTGAAAAACGACCGCCAACCGCCAACCAGCGCCGCGTGGAAGGAAACGGCATTTATTAAGTCATGAGCGAAGTTTGAAAAGTTGTTGCTTGATTGGTTGAAATTTTTATCCAATAGAGTGATAGTGTCGTAGATAAATCCATAATTTTGGATTAAATTGAATAACAATAAATTATTGTCATTATTCTCTATACTATCCATTTTTAGTTTTCCAAATTCTGGCACAAAACACAATACTAAGCTTACAATAAACAGAAAATCCAAATACAAATGACGGAAGGGCGACGTAAACCCCGAAGAGCCCAAACGCGACAAATAAAAGACATTTGACATTTCGCTGTAACCACATGACTTTAAAATGGCGTCTTCATTGGTCGAAACGAACCTCTCGAACTTCGAACATAAAAATTGGTTATCTCGAACTACACGGGAACGTGTCAAAACTTACGAACTTTGCACGAACTGAGTTTATAAATTGAACTGAGTGTTCCCTTTATAAACGCCAACTTAACCTCAACCTCGCCAACTTTTGGAGTTTGTAAATCCAGCTTTACAGTGTCAAGCAAATCGTCATTGTAACTTTTAAAGATTTTATTAGTTTACAATGTTAATGTTATGGTAACGGAGATTTTTCTTACAGATACGTCAGAAACGAAATAGAGGTGGTAAAAAGTATGGTCCAATAAGATAGTCGCCAATGTATAAGACTAGGGATAATTTAAATGCAACATACTGTTCCTAAATTAGTATTGCAGAAAATACGGAAAATACCGTCCCTATAAATTTCGCATGTGTCATACTTTACTTCCAAGCGACTATTACGAGCGCAGAATGACTTTTTGCGAGTGGTTTACTAGGAAATGCGATAAAAACCCTCATTTTCCCAATAATGTTCTCCGGATAGACAAAAACATTTTTATAATAATGACATCTTTAAACAGATAAGAGTTACAGCACTCGTGGCAACCACACATATCAACCCAACCAGGACAGCTAGAATCCATATAGGTTCAAACGCTGGCAAGGCGGCCCATCGCGGGCAAACTACGTTGGATGTCGCTGGAAGTCAATGTGTCAGTTCAGCATACCAAAAGCTGAATATTGAAAAACAACAAACTCAAAATAAGTTCGTGTACAGAGTTGTCCCTTAGCCTTTCCGTCAGACCCAATCCTTGGACGCGTTTCGCCGTTTATGGCTCCTCAGCAAGGCTCCGGGTCTGACGAGAAGGTAAGGGATAAGGATTATCGCTGTCCTGGTTGGGTTGATACGTGTGGTTGCCACGAGATGTAGCCACGTGCTTCAACTCTTATCTGTTTATTTGCATTTCTGTGTGAAAAGCACTTTGAGGTCCCTTACCTTTTTGTCAGACCCCGAGCCTTGCTGAGGAGCCGTAAACGGCGAAACGCGTCCAAGGATTGGGTCTGATGGAAAGGATAAGAGACAACTCTGTACACAAACTTATTTTAAGTTTGTTGTTTTTCAATGACATCTTTAATAGAAAAATCGTCATTATTGGCCAACAAAAAATGAAAATCGAGTTCATACATTCAGACATCAACATCGTTTTAAATTTAACGTGTGGTGCAGTATTTTGGGAACACGAATTATTGGGCTCATAATTTATGAGGGAACACTTAACTCGGGTATATTTATGTTTGGAGAAAGAGGGTGGAATTTTTGAAAATGAAAAATAATTTCTACTATAAAAATGTTTGAAAAAAAAAATCAAATTAATTAATACCTTGTTAGATTTTTTAGGTAAGCTTCTAAAATTTCTAAATTGTTCATACGTTTCTAATGGTTTGTTATTAGTTTATTCTTATTCTGTGTCATCATGTTTAACATCTATGCATTTGAAAATAAATCTTGCAAATTATGTAAAATTAAGAAATTGTTTTTAAAATCAACCAGAATTTAAATATAACAATAAAAACAAGAAAAAATTAAATAAGGTGCTCATTTGCATTGATGATGGATTTTTTAGACCGAAACGTCTTACAAATAATAAGTGTGAAATGTCGTTGGATTCAGAATAAAAGCGAAAGTTTGTGACGCGTAAAATAAGATTTTTGGACTATTTGAAAACACAAAGATGACGGTTGCGAAAAACGAAACATCGGATTGAAAATTTAATTAAACCTTATTGTAGAGGACAAGAAGTGGTAATGAGAATGTAAAATTTTTTTTTACATATTTTTTCAAATAGAAACAGAAAACAATAAGAACGATAACGCAAAAATTCGGGTTTGTCCGAATATCTTCAGAATTTTTGAAATTTAAAAAGGTAATGTTTTAGAGTTCAGTAATGCGCAACTTTTTTTGTCTCTCCGGTATAAGAGATCCCTGTATATTGCATTCTTATCTGAGATCTGTATATAGTTTTTGACAGGTCGATGAAGCCGTTTTTTCTGATTTCAAAAATGGGTGGGTCAAGAATGAGCGGGTTATTGATCATCAAAGTTGAGCGAGATGCCACGTTATGAATTTTCCCTTTACCTTTAACACAAAACTTAGCAGACCTTGAAATAAATAATTAATTTAAGCTGTCATGGAAATATTTAAATCAAAGTTTCCTAATAGCAATAATGCCATATAAAAATAACAAAAATTATAAACAATATTTACCAAATAAACCATTAGACTTTTAAACGATTATCAGTAAAGATTGCATAAACTACATAAAATTTTCAAAAACTGCTCCATTCTGTTGAATGCAACGTTGCCATCTTTTTATCTTGGCGAACATTTTCGAATGTTAATGGGTTATCATTTGTCTTCAAAAAGTCTATGTCTGGAATATCATATTTGTATATTTTTTCCTTCAGCGGAAATCACACGATGGTAAATCCGGGCTACGGGGTGGATAAAAGATAGGTCCTCGAATTTCAATCTACGTCTCTAAATTTTCGTTTAGATAATTTGTGATTACGATTTCATTGTGAGGTGGAGGATGGAGCATCATGCTGCTGCCATATTAATTGGTTTCTTTGATTTAAAGCTGTCCAAGTTCAAGTCTTTAATGTCACCTTGCATCGTATTAAAATATTTTTGTCCCGTAAGAGTACAGTAAATGATTTGATTGTGATGAATCCCATACCAGACATTAAGATTCCTTCTGCCTAGATTTATCTATGCTCATTTTTCCGATTGAATATGCCTAATGTTAAAAAAAGAGCATTCATATGTAAATTAAACGTTCTTAGTTCTTGAAAAATGTAATATTTTCTGACGAAGCCACTTTCCATTATTGTAGGCCGGTAAGATTTTAAGTTATTTCTCATCATTAGAAATTCAATTTCTTATTCTGGTTATTTATTTTCCTAAAAGTGAGGAGACACAATATGAATCCGCTAGTTTGAAAACCCGCTAAATTTATTGATGTCATATGTTGGTAAATCCTACATGAACTTTAAATGAAATTATAGTAAAAACAACACTACTAAGTCGAGAATCCGTTGGCTCACATACAGTGAGTGAGTGTGCGTTTTCAGATTCGGACACAGTAACATTATCAGATATATTATTGCACTTTCTTAGAACTTCCGTGTAATACTTTAGGTTGTCTAATGTGTGCCACCTCAAAGTTTTTTTAGTAATAATCTTACGTCTTTTAGTTTTTCTATACTGGGACTGACACCACCGGATAGTTGAGGTTGCATGATGCTGCGTACTGACTGTTCCATTTTAAACACCGACTCTTTAAGATCTGACTTAAGGGATTGTTCGCCTCGAATTGTTACTATTTTATTTCTTCCTCTTCTGAGTAAAAACCTTTTACTCATGTTGAAACGAAAGTGCCACCGTGCAGGAGATTTTATTGCATTTTGAGTGTCTTTCTTCCAGTCGTATACCATTACATCACGACCCAATTTAATAATAATTCCATGGTCCTGAAATATTTTCACAAAATCTTCTGGAGAAACAATTCTATCTTTAAACTTGAAAAAGTAGTCCATTCTTTCAGTGGAGTTGATATAATCAAATAAAACGACTTCAGTCTACCTCCACATAGTTTTATTATTAAGATCGTTATCCAACATGTTTCGGACATTTAAATGTCCATCTTCAGGGATACTAAAAGAAATTTCGCTATGTACTATACATAAAGAGAGGAGAAGAGGTACTTACCAGCAATTGATCTTGGTGGTTCAGTTTAGAAAATACGAAGTTCAAAAATGATAAGTCTTTGAAACTGAATCTAGACTTTGGTTCAAGGTGAAAAAGGTTAACATTATAAAATTAAATAAATTAATGACGTTGAAGGTAGAAAAATATTAAAAATTGAACTGAGGAGAAAGAAAATTTAGTATTTCGAAAGTTCACATCCCTCGCTGAAGTAAGAGAACCAGGTAATAAAGATTATTGGGCCAATGGGATTGTCAGTGAGGTTATTATGTTAGCTTTGAGCTATTTAGAGGAAAAATTGGGAATTCAGCTGAAAGAAACCTCATGCAATCACGATTGCTGGCGGGAAATGTGATTTCACATGATAAAATGTGAAGTTATGAAAATGACATATTAAAAAACTGGTACCGGTTCTTAAATACCTAATGTAAAAATTAAAAGTTTACTAGACAAAGGGCATTGGTCAATAAAGTTATTAAGTTGACCAATGCCCTTTGTCTAGTAAACTTTTAATTTTTACATTATTTAAGAACCGGTACCAGTTTTTTAATATGTCATTTTCATAACTTCACACTTTATCATGTGAAATCACATTTCCCGCCAGCAATCGTGATTGCATGAGGTTTGTTTCAGCTGAATTCCCAATTTTTCCTCTAAATAGCTCAAAGCTAACATAATAACCTCACTGACAATCACATTGGCCCAATAATCTTTATTACCTGGTTCTCTTACTTCAGCGAGGGATGTGAACTTTCGAAATACTAAATTTTCTTTCTCCTCAGTTCAATTTTTAATATTTTTCTACCTTCAACGTCATTAATTTATTTAATTTTATAATGTTAACCTTTTTCACCTTGAACCAAAGTCTAGATTCAGTCTCAAAGACTTATCATATTTGAACTTCGTATTTTCTAAACTGAACCACCAAGATCAATTGCTGTATCCCTGAAGATGGACATTTGAATGTCCGAAACATGTTGGATAACGATCTTAATAATAAACTATGTGGAGGTAGACTGAAGTCGTTTTATTTGAATTCTATCTTTTTTTAATAATTTTTGATAGGAGCAAACACCCTATCTGGGGAATAAATGAATGCCCAGCTACGGGAAATATAATTTTTAAGTTTTTAACAGCTGAGGGTGAAAAATAATAGAAATATTATCATTTATTTAAATTATTAAGATATCAACGACACCGTTAGATATAAACGACAACTTGTCGAAATTAAATAGTTATGTGCTGTAGAGCCATATGGCCTTACACGACTCCTGTGATTGGCCGATGTGCTTGGAATTGCTGGCATTTGATTCCAACGCTGTTCGGATTTGCAGACTTTTGAATCTAACCTTATATTTTAAATGTGCTGGGTTTTGCATGTCAAAAAGTTTAATAAGTTATAGGGGACAAGAAAAAGAAATCATTGCCGTATTAAATTAATTTTTGGCCAAAAATGGATTTGTCGGGTATTGAAGCTAGTGGATTCATATGCGCTACTTGGTTTTGGAAGATCCTCACTGGATAAGAACTCTTCCAAATCAACGTCCCTGGTCAATGTCTGGTGTGGAATTATCGGGGATAGAGTTATTGGTCCCCATATCTTTAAAGGATATTTAAAGAAGAAATGTACCCATATTTTTTAAGAATCTAATTACCCCAATTATTAAACCAACACATAAATCTTGACATGACAGCAGGACGGGGCTTCACCCCATTGTGCAGTACAGGTCTGTAATTATTTAAATGAAATATTTGAAAACAGGTGGTAAATAATGATGGAAAATAATTTGAAATTAGGTTCACTTTTTCTTTATTTTTTTGTTTATTTATTTATTGCAATATCATAATAAATCATAATTCCGTAATCAGGGGAGCAAGTCATGACATGATAACATCGCACAGCTGCAAGTTTCTGCGCATGGTACAATTTTCAGATTTTGTTCCGTTATTGATAACGTCAACAGTGTCAATGTTTGATTTTGATGCTGTTTGGTTAATTTGCATAAGTCATTTTTTACTTCTTCATTTGTTTTTCTAATATAGTAAGTATGTCATCTCCATTAATTTATGATATACAGATTCAATACTTCAATATTTAATAACGCGCGCCCTCTACCCTCTACTACCAGAGCATAAATTTTGAGGCATCGAAACGCCCTATCAAATCAAATATTAACAACAAAACTTACCACCTAATACAGCGAAAAACGCCACAGTGAGTAAAAAACTACAGCATAACCTCTTGGTCACAAATTCAGAGTTGCTTTGATTTGCGTTTCTACTAGTTTCGACACTTAGAATTCTTTGCATATTGATACACTTGTATTTACAATACCCTTTAAATTTTTATTGGCTAAAGAGTCTATTTTATTGTTTTTTTTTTAATTATTTTTATTTGCCACTGACGTGTTCACATATTCTGA
The DNA here is from genome assembly GCA_963920685.1 of Polydrusus tereticollis. Classification (NCBI taxonomy): domain Eukaryota; kingdom Metazoa; phylum Arthropoda; class Insecta; order Coleoptera; family Curculionidae; genus Polydrusus; species Polydrusus tereticollis. The sequence continues at coordinate 183,085,563 of OY987326.1, forward strand.
TGGTGTTTAATTTTAATGTTAACCGATCTTGTGTGTTTAAACAAAAACTTAAATTACAACTAAAATTTACGTATATTTCCCAACCAAGCAACATACGTTTTCTAATCTTAACATCGGAAAGTGCGATTTTCAACTGACAATTTTCGTCGGGACGCTGAGCTCATTCATGCGCTGGGAAAACTATAAAACGGGAAACCTGACGCGATAAATTGTTGTCCAAGTGTACTCCTACAAGGGCGCCCACAAAAATATTTGCGAGGTTACAATAAAATCAGAGTATGTAAGTTCAAGGTAACGCAGAAATGTTTAATTTAAAGTTTACGTTTTGTTTTTTTTTTTATTGTTACACATACTGGTGGTCACATACTGGAGTCAATTATTTTAAAACTTACAAAAGCTTTATTATCTAGACTAAACGAGATATGAGACTAACAAAAAATACCGTTTCTATAAAAATGCGACAAATTAAAAATGAGGTGTTTTGAGTACCACCCTCACCCACCCCATGAGCCTCATCCTCTTTAAAATCATAAATAGCACAACCCCACTTTTATCAAAAATGCTTTACCGCGATACTAAAATTAATAGGATTTAATTTAAGCAGAATCTTATAATCTTATAATAAAAATCTTATAATAAAATTAATAATAAAAAAAGCTTAATATAATTTTTAGATAAGAGTTGAGTAAACCGATATAATTTTCTTAAAACTACGTATAAGAATATTTAGTGATATTTGTGCGTACTCTACAGGATGTCTGTCTCACGGTGACCGTTCATTAGAATATTTCGGAAAGTAATACGATTTGAATCCTGCAAATTTGGATAATGGGGTTTTCAGAGACGTTCTCTACAGCGACCTTGTGCGGCTTCGGGTTATACTGCATATTTTAAATGGAGCACCCGGTATAATATACTCCCACACAGCACAATACAGCGGGTCCCACCGGGAACTGCATCGATCGATTATGGAAAAACTATAATTAGGAAAAATCTGAAACTTTGGTGGCTTACTAATGCCTATGGGGGACATTGGTCTAAAATATTTTTAAGAATCTGACACTTCCGGTTATACCGGAAGTAGATGTCAACGTGCTTATTTTAAATGGGACACCCTATATATTATTTCATTTTTAGATTCCTCGTAAACTTCCAATTACTTTTCATGTATAAATGTTCCATACCTAGGTCTAACCGTTTTTGACATATTTCAAATTTTTCGTCAAAAATGACGTTTGCAGATTAAAAAATAGTTATTAATTTTTCCTGTACGGAAGCCTTTATTATTTATTCTGGGTTGTTTTTTTTTGTAGAAAGAGGTCTATTTTAGCACACTTCGTATGATATTTTGATAATTATTAATACAGGGTGTTCAAAAAATAATAGTAAAAATGAAATCGAAAAACATGTCAAAAGTTCATTTTTACAAATGGAAACTACCCATTTTTATAACTTTATCATATTTAGCATTAAAAATAAGAGTAACTTTGTATAAGGTTGCCTATTTAGAAAATTAATAGTTCCCGAAATATTGGCAATTTAATATTTTTCTATTGTAAAAATGCCACGACTTTTCAGTTCAGTAATTATCAGTTGGCCTTGATGGCAGTAGAAAACAATCAAATGGTAACTAAATGTCACTGACACTTAAAAAGTATCAAGAGTCATGCCGGGACGCTTAAATAATTCAAACGAAGATTACTTAAATTTGTTTATTATTTATGGAGAATGTGATAAAGTAATATCAAGAACGTGTGATACATTTGCTACTCGATATCCACAAAAACAGAAACTAACACAAAACACCCTTAAACAACTTATAGAGAACTTTAAAAACTTTGAAAAGCACTAGCAATTAATAGTTCATTAAAAAAAAATTTTTAGGAGGAAAAAAACGCAATAAAAATTATTAGGGTCGTAATTAACGCCCGGTAATTTAATACAATTTGCAGATTAAAAAAATTATATATGCTCGATAAAGAAATCAAACTGTAGTATAAAATAATAAGAAATGCCTGATATTTATTATAAAATGGCAATATAAATATACAATACGTACGCTAAATTCTGTTCGGTATGTTAATGAAATGTGCACTAAAAATATATATAAATGTTCGATAGTTTGGAAATATAAAAAAAATGTGAAAGTAGTCGACCGAAAAGCACAGTGAGAGTGACAAGTGAGGTTATGTTTCTCTAGCTGTTAGTCACTCGACAAAAATTGTAATAATTATAGACTTATATTGGTTAAACAGGCGCTAACACGGCATCTAATCCACCTTTTTGGTTCCAATTCAGTATAATTATTATTTTAAGAAGCATGTAAATTTTATATCGGGCATTCATTATATTTATCGAGCGTTTATTACGTTTATCGAATAATTATTATTTTAAGAAGCATGTAAATTTTATATCGGGCATTCATTATATTTATCGAGCGTTTATTATGTTTATCGAATATTTAGTTTCTTGTCATGCATTTGAATAAATTACCTGGAAAATATAATATGCATTGATATTAAAATATCAAACATATAATTTAATCCCAAATTATTATTAGTAAACACAACATTTTAAAGAAATTATTATTTGAGTAAATGTTCAAATTGACGTCCTTGAACTTCCAGACATTTTTCACATCTTAATAATAATTCTTCATGGGTCGCTTCCTTACTGATTCAGGATCTAAACTGTCAAACTCATTCCTTACTCGCTGCATGCAGTCTTCCATGGTTGTTACTGATGGAGTGGCGTAAACTCGATTTTTAATTGTACCCCAAATAAAAAAATCAAGCACTGTCAGATCTGGGGAGCGGGGTGGCCATAAAAAAGGACCTATGTTGGCTATCCATTGGTCATAAAAAACTTCTTGTAGAAAATTGTTAACTAAGTGGCCACCAAGTGGGGGTGCGCCATCATGTTGGTAGAACAGGTTCCTGTGATCAGCCAGTGGCAAATTGTCCAAATAATCCTCTTAAAAATTGTGCAGGATGTTCAGATAACCTTCGCCTATAAGTTAATAAAGGTGATTTATACATACCCAAATGTTTTTAAAAATATCCAACTCACCACTCAAATTTTCTTGGTAAAAGTGTAATGCCACGACGCCATCCTTTCTAATTGCAGGATTGCTAAAAATTTTGTTCTCTGAACACATGCAAATTTGAATCACTCCAATAATGGGAATTGTGCCGATTAAAAATGCAATTTTTTGTAAATTTAGCTTCATCCATCCAAATGATATTATCCAAAAAAAAATTGTTTTCTTGCGACCAAGTTAATATAAATTCACAGAATGACATTCTTCTGGGAAAGTCAGTTTCTTTTAGGTGCTGAACTATGGTGAATAAGTATGGATGAAATTTATCTTTACATAATATTCTATGTATTGATGATTTGGATAATCCTGATTCCAATGCAGCTTGTCTTACAGATAATGTTGGATTTGCGAAAAAATATCCCAAAATAGCTATTTCTATATTTTCATTATTTACAACAGGTTTATTTCTCTGCACTCTTGCCTTGACCGATCCAAAGTTTTTGAAGTTCTCTATAATTCGTTTAAGGGTGTTTGTGATGGTTTCTGTTTTTGTGGATATCGAACAGCAAATGTATCACACGTTCTTGATATTACTTTATCCCATTCTCCATAAATAACAAACAAATTTAAGTAATCTTCGTTTGAATAATTTAAGCGTCCCGGCATGATTCTTGATACTTTTTAAGTGTCAGTGACATTTAGTTACCATTTGATTGTTTTCTACTGCCATCATGGCCAACTGATAGTCACTGAACTGAAAAGCCGTGGCATTTTTACAATAGAAAAATATTAAATTGCCAATATTTCGGGAACTATTAATTTTCTAAATAGGCAACCTTATACAAAGTTACTCTTATTTTTAATGCTGAATAAGATAAAATTATAAAAATGGGTAGTATCCATTTGAAAAAATGAACTTTTGACAGGTTTTTCGATTTCATTTTTACTATTCTTTTTTGAACACCCTGTGTTAATAATTATCAAAATATCATAAGAAGTGTGCTAAAGTAGACCTCTTTCTACAAAAAAAAAAACAACCCAAATTAAATAATAAAGGCTTCCGTACGGGAAAAATTAATAATTATTTTTTAGTCTGCAAACGTCATTTTTGACGAAAAATTTGAAATATGTCAAAAACGGTTAGACCTAGGTATAGAACATTATACATGAAAAGTAATTGGAAATTTACGAGGAATCTAAAAATGCAATAACATATTTAGAATAAGCACGTTGACATCTACTTCCGGTATAACTGGAAGTGTCAGATTCTTAAAAATAGTTTAGACGAATGTCCCCCATCGGCATTAGTAAGCCACCAAAATTTCAGATTTTTCCTATTTATAGTTTTTCCATAATCGATCGATGCAGTTCCCGGTAGGACACCCTGTATATGTTTTAGAAATATTTCATATTAGTTTTAGATTAAGATTAAGATTAAGATTTTAAATATTCCATAAATATTTAACGTGTAAACTATTATTAAGTAAAAAATATGAATATACAAAGTAGGATGATTATTTATCTCTGAAATTCTTCTTTCTATGGGGACCTGAAACTAGAAATTTAAAAATGAATAATTTTAAATATGAATCATACTAATATTGTCACGCCTGGGGGGTTCTTTCCTTAACGGGGCGTGAATAAAACACTGGCTAGAAAAACACAGATCCTTATATTAATATTTTATAACTTGTTTAACAGGTAGCCTAGAGGAAACCCAGCATGTCTCGTTAGGGGCGGTCAGACTAACCGGCACTCTTGGCCTGGGAGGCTTTTAAGGGGATGTGGCCTGAAAGGCTTTACTTGGACTACGTCTCCGGGGAATCAGCGGACGGGTAAACATCCAGGAGAAAGGCTTTCAATCTATAAGACGTAGAAGCGCTCCTGGGGGAACTAGGGAAGATCAGGAGAGATGGTCTTAAATGCGGTTCGCAGGTTCGCAGTGATTCGCTCTGGTAGGTGGCTTTTTGATGAATATCAAAGGCAGCGCATCGACGCGAACCGCAGATTCGGCAGAGTTCGCTACTAGTTCGTCGCTCGTCTATATTTATGTTTGGTGCGCGCACTACGTTTAGTTCTTGTGTTTAGTCGGGCACCCGAAAACAATTAATTTGGGTTAATAGTAATTATAATTTGGCGATTCTAGCCTAAATCCACTTTCTTTTTTAAATAATGGAACCCCAACAAGAAGTCCAGTAGTCTGATGAGCGGGTTCTTAATCTAATTTTCGAAATTGAACAATTGTAAAAGTACATTTTTATTAATATTTTATTTATAGTATCATTTAAATACATTTTTAACTCATTATTGGTATTTGTCCTGCCAATCAACCTTGCCGCTTGTTAGAAAGTATTGAGAAAACTCGTCACAAATGTTCTTCACTTCCATACATGTTCTTCTGTCCTTTCTTGTAGTGGCATAAAAGATGTTTGTGGTTGATCTTCATCCCTCCATGACCCGTTGATAATTACACCATTTAGTTGCTTATCAAATATACCTGATGGTGTGTATAGAGTTCTTGAATGATTGCTTTTTCTTAAAAAATTATGTAGCAATGCACAACATTCTGTAATCAATCGTGCTTTTTCTTGAGTTATTAAAACGGGTTTCCTTAAAATTCTAAATACAGCAGACATGATTCCGAATACATTTTCAATCATTCTTCTGGCTCTAGAGAGTCTGTAGTGGAATATACGCTTTGACGTGCCTCAATCATGATTTCCGCTATAAGCAACCATAAGATAACTTTTTAGAGGAAATGCGTTGTCCCCAACAATAACATATGGTACCGGCTTATCTCTTATTGGCAGTGGTTCGTCAGAAAGTAGATTTAAAATGCCATTTTCCAATGCTTCATACAAATAACAATTGTTGAATACACCTCCATCTGATATTCGACCTTGCGACCTAAATTACTGTATGTTATACAGTAATCTACATCACACAAAGCCATCAGTACAATACTAAATGATTCTTTGTAGTTTATGTATTCACTACCACCATGTATATCGGACTCACAATTACTATGTTTTGCGCCTATATTCTCCGACACAGTGCGGGAAATTCCATCTTTTTTCAAATAAATCAGCAATCTTTTTCCATTCGTCCAAAGTAGCAGGAATCTGAAAATAATGTTAAAACAATTTATTAAAAACTTGACTTTCTTCTGTATACATATTGATTCAAAACTAAGTACATATCGTAGTAATTGGTAGGCGTGTCTTTACTTTTATTTACAAAGTTCTACTTATTTTCAGGGATATGGAGAGGAAAGTGATGAAAATGAGGAGACTGATGATGAACCTAATACACAAGAAAGTATGAACGATAATTCCGCTACAGAGACCACCCTAAACCCGACCAAAGAACAAGTAGAAAATGTTACCACTGCCAACCAACAAAATCGCAATTTAAAGAGAAAAAAATTACAGAAAGACCTAATATAGACGAAAAATAAACAATGCTTCTGATCCAATAGTCGATAAGGCATATCAATATCTCCTTAAAAAAAGAAATGAAGAAGCCATGACAACTAAAGAGAAAGATGGTTATGTGCTATATTTGGCGTGTTAGTTACTGCCAAGCTCAGAAAAATGGACGAAGTCACTCGGCAGTACGTGAAGAACAACATGAACAATTTAATGTTTAAAGCAACAATTCGTAGGACATATGCCAGACCTACTTTTAGAGAAAATTCAATACCATCTCCCAGTTATTACCAGTCGTCAGATTCATATCTCTCTGACCAGTCCTTCTGCCAACTATATAATACCCACACACCCCAACCATCACCCTCTCCTACCTATTGCTTATCAACGCAGACATCTATAGACTTACCGGTTGTGTCTCCGTTCCCACCAGAACAACCTGACATTTCTCACCTTTCACAACCACAGCCACCTCATTCATTCCAACTCTTACCCCAGCCAGATCTACATACCAAAAACTCATCGTAGATATCTACATGCGATTCACCTACGTAGCTGCTAAATATTTTCGTGATTTTGGTAGTAATGTATGGCATAAAAATGTTTCACAATAAAGATTTAACAAAAATAAATATTTCGTTCTTCTCTTTCTTTTTCTTTTAAATATATGGGATGCATTTGCCAACGGTTAAACAAACGTGATGGCTCAAACTCAAAAATACACAATTTTGTGTTAAAATTTTATGTGACGTATTTATACAGGTACCACCATTTGGGACACACTGTATATTGTATTCTAGAAATATTGAATAATTAACTGCATATAATATATATATCTATGCATATCTACCTTTACTTGGTCTTGTAGTGCTATCTTTAAAGCTTCGCAGACTTCTACTCGTATATAGTAATGGTAGTTTCTTAAGTTGGAATCCTTTTCCTTTACTTCTTTTTAGTTGTAGGAATTTCTTTTCGATTACTTGGTTGGCAGACTTCTATAACTTAAACTCTGGTAGCTATCGCCTGATGCAAGTTAACGTAAAGTTACTGCTAATCTTTCTTTGACAGAAATAGTGCGTCTCCAGTGTGTGGTCTGGTTTCTTATAGATGGGCTTAATTAATAATTATTAATTGCAGAAAATACTCGAAATCAGCTGATGCCATCCGACAAGAATTTTCAAATTTTCCGGAGGGTTCCATTGCTAAATCATTTAGCATTTATCATTATATCTATAAAAAAAATAATAATCATATATTTTTTTTTGCTTAGTAAAACCTGATTATATCGCTGGAGTATTGTTCGCACATTTGGGGCTCTGCTCCTAACATTACCCTGAGATTTATAGGTTCCATTCAAAGAAGAGCATTTTGCTTGATCGATAACCATGATCTGACAAACAACCTGAAAAGCCTTAAACATCGAAGGCAGGTTTGCGACTCGAGTCTATTTTACAAATATTTTCAGGGCAAGTGCTCAACTGAGGTTGCCCGCTTGATTCCACCCAGAGCAGTGCAGGGTAGAAATACACGACGAGCCACTGCAGCCCACCCGTACGTGCTTCAGCTTAGTGTCCCTCGAACGACACTGTTTAAAAATTCTTTCATCTGGAGAACGTCATTACTCTGGAACGACCTCCCTGAGGCCGTGTTCCCCAACGAGTATAATCTCCAAAGATTCAAGACCAACGTGAATCGTTTCCTGCGTACACGCACCACTCGCAGAGCGCCGTAAGGGATTGATCCTACAGTGCTGTGCCTTATCATAAATAAAAAAAAAATTGGTTCTGGTATGCTGTTTTTTCTTTGAAGCCTACGTTTCTCTAAAAATTCTTTATTACTAACAGATTTAATGGGCAGTTTAGCTGATGCAGCTTGTAAAGTAGGTCATTGTGTCAAACACTGTTAAAAGCCTTGTTTATATCTGGGAATATGGCGGCACTTTGCGTTTTAAGTTGTCGTGAGGTTTTTGAAATAAAATAAATTATCTCCCCGAGACTTGGAAAATTTTCAGCAGTTTATGGATCAGCATATCAGTTTTAATAATTTTTTTTTAATTAATAATTTAAAATGTCGTAACTTAAAGAGTTAGGAATTAAATTAATATTAGTACCGGGTCATCACACCGAGTTTATTGAGAAATATTGTCGAAAAATGGAAAATAATACGTATACAAATGCTGACATTAAATTTATTTTTTATTCGTGGCGAGTGCAACAGAATTATAAGTCGAACATGCAGAGTCTTCAACAAAAGGTAAAAGAAATAAACGTTTAATCGTTTTTGTTTTATAATCTCATAAATTATAAAGATTCGGGTGCAGAAATATATAGTCTGTCATGAGTGTCGAAAATACTGCAAACTACTAGGAAATGTTTGGAAAATGTCCAAAAATTAAACCTTGCTACAAAACGGTGATTCAGTATTCTGTCTGCCTAATTTTATAGTAGATATGTACGTATTTTTTTTTCAGATAGCAGTTTTTTTTTTAAATATGAATAGGGTCTTTCCTTATAATTAAACAGCTTCTGACTAACTGTTTGTTGCTAGAGAGAAAAAAAATTAAATAAAGGTTTTAAGAATGTACCTAAATTGCCAGAACCTAAAAGAAAAAACAATCGAGTAACGCGTATTTTTAACCATTCCATGTCATTTTTAGACTAGAAAACCCAACGTTTGGTATAGTTGATCCAAGCTTAATTTGTTGACATAAAAAAAAATTAAACTCCTGACCATAGGCGTCGCTTCTACTAAATAATTAAAATGTGGATTGCTGTAAATTTTTAATATGATTTAATAGTATACCGGGTGTAACAGGATTATGGTACACCCCCCGTATCTCCGTCAGTTTTAAAGATAATTGATTGAAATTTGGGATATTCCATATACATAATAAGCGGCACTTTTTGACCTACAAATGATTTTTTTTTCACTTCCGGTTCTGCCGGAAGTGACACCAACTTTCGATTTTTAAATAGAACACCCTGTATATTATTACATTTTTGAATTCTGCGTAATTTTCTGAATCCAATGATACCACAAAACAACATTTCAAACTTAAAAATTTTCTATTATTTAATTTTTAATTTACAGCTAAAAGAAAATAAGAAAATACAATTATTTTGTTCTAATTTAATGCTAAGAAGTTACTAAGGTGGCTTTGGAATACAAAAAATGAACACAAAACATTACAACAATAATTGTTCGAAATGCTGGCCATTAACGTCAATGCACTTCTGAACTCGCATAGCTGTTTCTTGAAGAACGTTTGCTAATTGCTGTGCCGTTATACTATTAATTGCACGTCTTACTCGCAACTCCAGGTCTTCGCGGGTTGTAACGGCGGTTGCATAGACAATGTTTTTTAAATGGCCCCAAACAAAGATATCAAGAGGTGTTAAGTCGGGTGACCTTGGAGGCCATCTCACAGGACCATTCGTCGAAATTACCTTTTCTTCGAATACCTGTTGAAGGTAATCAATTACTATTCTTGAATTATGGGGGGGAGCTCCATCTTGTTGGAAATATATTCCCTGCCGTAAATGGACAGGTAATTCAGTTAGACTGTCCTCAATTTTATTTTGCAGAAATTCTAAGTATCTAGCTCCAGTCAAGGGTCCTTCAAATATTATTGGACCAATGATTCTACGACCGAGTATTCCAAGCCAAACATTGAAACCGAACCGCACTTGAAAAATGCCCTCCCGCAATAAATTTTGATTGCCTTGTGACGAATACCTTGTATTTTGTCGGTTGCCTAGACAACGTTGTATATCCAACACACAACAATCGAACCTATTTGACGAGACAGTATGTAATTAACAATTACAATAATTGCAATTTTTATTATTCAATCAATAATTAGTTAATATTTTTCAATTGTTTGTTGCTATTTGTTAAGTTTTTTTATAAAATAAAAAAAAAATTGTTATTGGATTTCAGTTACAGTTTTAATTATGTTATATGAAATTGAAAATTGTATGACAAAAAAAAATTTTTATATATATTTCATTCTAGAAATATTCTCCCTAAATACCGCTCGTGCATAAAAATTAACCAGATAATTTTCATTCAAGCTTGTTATACTAATTCCACTCGTTCTTCGAACTCGTGGAATTATAAATAACAAGCTTTCATGAAAATTATCGGTAATTTTTAAGCACTCGTGGTATTACCCCCGAAAACTTGTATCTGACCACGTTTTGTAGCCCTTAGAAGTTTTCTTATAACAATTTGCTCTAAAATAAAAATTGAGGGTGCTTTCAACCTCGAAAGTAACCTTGACATATTGCAAGTGACCTTGAAACTTTCTTTAAGGTCATTTGAAACCTCGAAAGTGACCTTGACATATTGCAAGTGACCTTGAAACTTTTTTGAAGGTCACTTGAAACCTCGAAAATGACCTTGATATATTGCAAGTGACCCCAAAACTTTTTTCAAGGTTACTTGAAACCTTGAAAGTGACCTTGACATATTGCAAGTGACTTTGGGTTATGGCGCATAAATATGGTTTTCTGCTTAATTTCATTATAATTGTTCAGCCTGTTCTTGTTTTCCATTTAATTTGATCGACTAACCGAAAACTAACCCAAAAGCAAACCATGCATTTGATAAATTCATTATCCATCGAAGTATGTCTAAATTCCTTTAATCTGTGGCGAATGTAACTTTTACTGTACATTTCCAATGTAGAAACGCTTTGATAAAAGGATAATGAACGTAAGTATTTTCTTTTATTGTGATATTTAAAACAAGCTCGTTCTAAGAGAACGACATTATTGTTCAAAATTTGTCCTTAAAATGGTTCCATTTATGGATTCCAGATGGGCATCCATAAGTTTGTCAATCGTATGATCCAGTATGGACATCCACAATGGGGTGTTTGCACAAATAATGGATGTCCGGTATGTTCAGCGATGAGAGTCCAGTGGATATCCATTGGGCAGACTTGTGCTGCCTGGGTATACAAATTTCATTTTTATTCTTAGTTATAATGTGTCATAGGTCATGGGATGTATTTCAAAAAAATATTTTCCCATGTGTGAAAACCTGGTGATATTTTTTAAATAAGACACCCGTATTTTAACAATAATATAAACAATTTTACAAGGTACGTAAATAAAACAAACTGTTGTGCACGCAGAGTTTATTTTAAAAATCAAAACAATAAAAAAAAATAGTATAAAACACCCAAAAAACCATTACATTTTAGTATTTTTAAAACAAAATAATAAAAAGGCTTATGTATATAGCAACTGTGTATTAGAAGTTCATACCACATTATTCACAGAAACGTAAATAAAACAGTATGTATATAACATTTTTTAACAACAAAAACCTTAAAGGAAATAAGTTAAAATAAATATATGGTTCCATAAATAAACTAATAAAGACTATTAAATTTGACTAAGTACACCTACGTCGGGTAAAAAGTATGTCCCTTTATTATTATTAGGCATAAAAAACAATAATAGACAACTATCATTAAATTGTCATAAAACAGCCTAGAAATGATTAGCCTTGTATTTTTATTTACACAATTTAGTTGTACCTATTTGCGCAAAATAAGATCATCTTATTATGTCAAAATCAGTTCTTTTTTAAGGGGTCATTCTGGTTCGAAATTTAGAAAATAGCGTTGTTTTTTCATAAGCATACATATTTAAAAACGTATAGTTACATTTTTGCTGCGTAATTCTAATAAAGAATTTTTATGCTTTTGTGCCCGTTATGCGAGGCGAGGTTCGAACGATCAAGGATGTCAATTCTCGACGATACTCCGCGAACTGTTTATAACCGCCCTAAAATACGCCTTCAAAACCCTAGAATAGGATACTAGAAGAATTACAATAGATCACGAAAAGCTTCTCTTCGCGGATGATATAGTTTGTATAACTGATGATCGTGGAGAACTAAAACAAATTGTAAATAAACTCGACCTGGCATCTAAATCGGTTTAACAATAAACCTAAAAAACAAATTTAATCCCCAAAGAAAATTTGAAAGCCCAACACAACGATGGGACTAGTCGATAAATAAATATAATAAATCTTGGATATGAAATCAGAATAGAAAGAGAGAGATAAATCAGACATGCTAAATACGAAAAAGAACAACTTTAGCTTAGACAGCATTCGGGGCGCAACGAAGAGAAGACGTGTCAAACCAATGTATGCTCGCTGTGTTCTCTTATGAAGCAGCAACCTTAACAATTAGGTGCTAATAAGACAACAATAAAATTAATTTCGATAAAATTAAATGGGCGGTAAACTCATTCGAACCGTACAAATCTCCGGGACCGGACGGAATTTGCATAGCAATGCTACAGCAGGCCCCGGACCCTCCCATTAGCAAACTGTGTTTAATACTAAGAGCCAGCTTGGCGTTATGATACATTCCGAGAACATGGAGGCTGACCAAGGTAGTGTTCATACCAAAACATGAGCGCCTAAACTACTAGACCGCCAAGGAATTTCGGCCCATCAGCCTAATGTCATTTGTGCTTAAAACGCTAGATAGACATATAAGGGATGACGTGATAGGCGACAAACCATTCCATCAAGACCAACATGCCTACAGGACAGGAAGTTCAACAAAAACGGCACTACCAATTAGTAAAAAGAGTGGAGAGAACGTCAGAAAATGGCTATGGATAGGTAAAATGCTTGAAGCATTCCTGGACATTGAGGGAGCATTTAATAACACTTCCTTTGCCTTCATCACAAGAGCAACCAAAAACATAGGACTGGAGGAAACCTGCTGCCGATGGATAGATCACATGCTTATGGGCAGGGTTGTGTTCACCTCTCTTCTGGGCGAGACTCAGGCGGTTCTAGTGGCAGGAGGGTGCCCGCATGAGGGAGTTCTTGTCTATCTATTTTTGTTCGACCCCTTGATGTCAAGTAACAAAAGGGCACATATCACATAAGAAAAAAATAAGTTCTATTAAATCCTATAATTGTACAAAATCTGCAGTTGGACGAACATTGTGGTACATATTTTACATTTTGGTTATCTAAATTTTTAGAAAGCGTTTGTAAACATCTAAAGCTACATTTTGCTAGAATCAATTGTATATAAAATAGCGTTAGAAGCATTTTATTTACATATCACAATGCATGTGTAAATTGTACTACAATGGGCGTGAAATATAGTACAGAAATGCGGAATTGCTTTATAAGTACTTGATTTTGTTAAGATGCTGCAGGAAGTCTTAATTTAACTTAATACGTCGTTGATGTCTGCCGTAGAGTGAAAAAGATAAGTCTGGTTTGCTTTGAAAGGAGAAAAACGATGACAGCCTTTCTCTAAAAACAGTGTTTTCAAATTGAGTTTCTATAAATATTCTTATATTTTTCTTTTAAATTCGTGAAGAATGTCTACTTTTTAATTATTTGCACACAATAAAAATGACACGCCATTGTGTATAGACGGAAATACAAGAGAAAAATATCATGAATTGAAAATCGTTTTGTATGTAAGTAGATAGAGCCATGTCTGTTCTGGCTCAAAATCCCATAAGAAATAACATGGACCGAAACTCTGCATTTTTATGGTCATTTTAGGGCGTAGTACTTTTCCCAAACAGACAGGTTGCTTGCTGTTGTTGTGTTAATGTTCTGATGCTGTTCTGTTTGTATATCTGTTTTAAACAGGGCTGATTTAAACATGGTCGTTTTAAACAAAACCATTTCAAACAGGTTTGTTTTAAACAGACATACAAACACAACGGCATCAGAACATCAACATGGGATTTTGAGCCAGAACAGACATAACTCTATCTAATTATGAAGAAAGGATTATGATATTTTTGAAATCTAACCCGTAATAATTGAAATTGTATGCATTTGGCAGCGTTCGGAAAAATCGTAATGTATTTCTAAACTATTTTAAACTAGTTAAAACAGTCAAACGCCAAGATTTAAACGCTAGTAGTAGAAAAGTACGCTTTAATAAAAATTTTAACATTTTGAATGCTAATCAAAATCACTGTAAATATTAGTTGAAAAAGTACACTAAATATTTTATAAATTTGTCAGTAAAAATTATAGCAGTTAAATAATGTTATCCTTATACTTTTAAATGAAAAAATTTTTTTTTACTCGTTAGGGTGTCCTATTTTCGATACTTTTAAGGGGTATAGGAGTTATTATCAAAGATAGACAGTTGCGGCTTTCGCGTCAGTGTGCTACTTTTTAACGAAGCGAAAGATTCCTGTGTCAAATTTGACATGGCTGTCTTCGTTTTTAATCTACAGGGTGATTTTGAAAAACTTTACTTCTTAGGCACCCCTCGTGTATCCGTTATGCGTTAACTTATCAAAAAGGTAGAACCTAACATTGATATAACTTTTTGCGTAGACCTTAGTGGCGTAATCAGTTTCTTTCTAAAAATGTTAGTTTTTTAGATATTAATCAAACAAGCTCAAAATTTGAAATTTTTCCTTTATTTGTAACAGTAGGCTATAACCAATTGCAAAATGTTTACAATAATTGACGTGTTTTATTAAAACTCTTGTATCGATTTCAGATCAGTTAATCGGTAGTGGGGGTAGCCAAATCGCTAAACCCATAGACATCGTAACTATTAGACCGTACGTAGTTTTCTGGGCTTACTCTGTTAAAAGTATTAACTTCTATGATTTACTAGAATAACATGATGTGGGAAATATATAACATTGCCTAAAACCTTGTAAAAAATATGTAGTATGGCAACGCAGCAAAAAAGAATCCGCAAAGATCCCATCATTTTCGTGGCCATCCGCATCGACTCGGCAATACTCGGATGTTCCATTTATTTGTGACAGCGTTTTTCTGTGGGTTTTCCTGGAGTTTTGTCAACCTAACCTTTATTGTTCTGTGGTTTTGTCGCATGCATATGTAAAGACAGCGTAATCCCCACTCCCGACCCCACCTAGCTCCTCACAGCGTCTCGCCACCAAACGATTTTGGCATCACAATTTTATAGCATTTATGAATGGCGTGTCGGATCTATAGTTACGATGCCTATGGCTAAACCCACTCTTAATTAACTGTTTCGGAATCCATCCAAGAGTAGTAACATATTTTCAATAAAATACGCCCAATAATAATTACTCTGAAGATTCAATAAAAGTTAATTTTAATGCTTTTCTAAATTTTTAATTGTATGTAAATACAAAACAACGACCCAGGGTTTTTTAAAGACGGGTTTCAAAATGCCGGCCGTTTTCTTGAATGCAATATGTGCACATATTTCTTATTCTTCCAATTACATTGAAAATAATAATAAATCTGTTATGAAGAGTTAGGAAGGCCAACCCAATTGCCTCAAGAAGGTCCGCTAGAGGTTCAAGTCGTGTCTTATATCTTTGTTTTGCATAAACACCCCAAAAATAACATCCAAAACGGAAAGATCGGGAGATCGTGCGGGCCACCTCACAGGCCCGTTTGTATCTGTCCATCTTTGAGGGAAGTTATTGTTCAAAAATGGCCTTAACAGCAGATAGTTGTGGCCCAGAGCACCGTCTTGTTGGAGATAACGGAATTAGAATGAAGCAGTGGATTGTTTTCCAGCAATTCAGGAATAACTTCAACCAGGATCTTTACCTATTTACGTACTGCGAGACCCCCGTCATATATCCGGTAGACTACGCGTCGGCTCATAATAAGCAGTGATTAACCAACCCTTTTCTCTATTTTTTTTAGATGATGATGATGAACCGTTACTTCTGCGTAAGATACAACATTTTTTTTCTCTCTCCCTGTCTTTGATGTATATTTTGGGACGTGGCTGAATAAACGACCCGTGCTCAATCAGATTGGTTTTTAAACGAGCAAATATTTCTGAAAATGGTTGTCTTCTTTCTGAATACCTAATATGAATGAAAACAATCGCCAGATATGAGAAATTATCCTAATAAAGCGCTTTAAATACATTACATACGTATTGAACTATAATTCAAGATCTTCTTGAGAATTTTCATTGCATTATATAAAACATACCAACATATCATACTTTTCATTAGTATCATAAACGGTCATTGTAATAAAAGGTAAAATAAAATTACCTACGTAAAAAATTATTTCATAAATGATAATAATCAACAAATCTGTCACGTTTTGGACAATTTTATTTATTTCTAATAACTTGGCCATGGCCTACCGTTACAAATAAAGTAAAAAAGTAAAAAATATCGAATTTTGAGCTTGTATTTAAAAATAAATATAAACATTTTACCGAAGAATTGAGACTAATAGTTACTTAAATAGTTTAAAACCGTTTTTCTCAAAATAGTTTTGTTTTAGTTGATTCTTTTCTAGCGGGGGTGCGATATTTTTAAAAAGCCCAGATAATGCTTAATCAATATAAAAAATAATATACAGGGTATCCCATTTAAAAGAAACCATGGTTAATATCTGGAAAACTAACATGGAAAAAAACTGATTACGACACTGAACTCGACGCCACAAGTTCTATCAATATTAGTTTCTACCTTTTTAATAAGTTAACGCATAACGGAAATACGAGGGGTACCTAAAAAGCGAGGGTTTTCAAAATCACCCTCTAGATTAAAAACGAAGACACAGGAATCTTTCCTATCGATAAAAAGTAGCACACTGACGCGAAAACCGCAACTCTCTATCTTTGATAATATCTCCAATACTCCCTAAAAGTACCGAAAATGGGACACCCTGTACAAGGTGAGCCAAATTGAACACGGAGATATAGTCTTTTTCGAAAACGTGCATTTTCGGAAAGTCTCTAACTTTTTTCCACTTGACATTATTTTATTTTTATAAAAACACAAAACCACTTTTTTACGTAAAATTAATTCAATGGTGTAAGTAAAACTTTTTAAAAACAAATATAATTTTAGTATTTCGGACATTTCGGTCACTATGCTACTGTTATGTTACAATTATCTTGAATAAGCAGACCGCTTTTCCCAAAATACAGGCCGTTTTATTAATATTGCGAAAAGATTAACAAATTACGAAATTCCTAGCTTAAAAATATGAAAAAAAAGTACCTATAAACCTCCGGAAATTCTTCGTTTCGGAGCTACAGGTTGTTAAAATTTTTAAGCAGAAAAAAATATGTACGCCACTGCTGTTTGCTTGTTTTGAATATTTCCCTCATATATAAAAAATCTCATAAGAAGTGTGGTCTTTCGCAAGAATTACAGCGATAATTCCACAGTAGAAGCGATAATCCCCCAGTAGGTAGCTATCAATCATAATCAAGTTTTTACTACTACTGTGTACTAACAATCATACAAATCCATAATTTTTGACTGTTTATAAATATATTATTTATTACGTACTTTTTTTTAATTTTAATACTAACTTAATACTTTACATTATATTTATAAATATATTTAAAAAATAATAATAATAATATTATATTTTCTTTACCAACATTGGAGGCGTCTTTTGCATATCCTGGTATATGGGTATTTAAGTGTAACCACGGTTACCGCAAAAACTTTTATTATTGAACTTACTTATGTCAATCTGCGACATTTAAAAAGTGAATTGATTACAAATCAAGATTTCTTTAAAGATATGGAACGTTTTGGTAGTCACTCTATAAAAGAAATTTATACAAGCATTACCAACAGCACAATACAATTTTTCGGGAAATATTCCACCGAATACCACTCGTGCATCAAAAATAACCAGATAATTCTGCTTTCAAGCGTGTTGTAGTATTGTAACTGCATTCGGTTATTTTCATTTTTGATTAAATCTCGAAAAAGCCCTCCTTCTTCGAAGTCGGGCTCTTTCGGATTTAATCATAAATGAAAATAAACTCATTCAGTTACAATACAACACGCTTTCAATCAGAATTATCAGTAATTTTGATGCACTAGTGGTATTATACCCGATAACACTGTTATGTAGATAGTTTAATCGCTAATGCGAAGTTGTTTAGGAGATAAATGCAATTTGATCAAACTCTGACATGGTAATAAATGTCTTTATTTCTTACTAACCAATTATGCCTTTTTCACATAAAAATTATAGAAAATAATGTACTTTCTTGCTTAAAAATGTAATATAAGCACATATAAAAAAGTTATAACTCCTCAAAAGAGTAAAAAGACGTATGTAGTAACGCCCTCTACAGGTGGGAGCCATACTAATATCAAATTCGAATTTCGCATTTCAAAAAACCTCTAGATAACAATTTTAGTTCAAATATCGACAATATTTAAAAAATATACATATTTATAAGAAACAAAAAAAAAATAATACTTTAATACCCTGTACCTCCGAAACGAAGAGAGATAGGTTTATAAGAACTTTTATTCATATTCTTAAGCAAGGACAATTTTTTCACAATATTAATAAAACATCCTGTATAACAACTTACTCAGACAGTTCTAAATACGCTTCAATTTTTTTTATAAACCTTTTACATGCATACATCAATCTACAACATCACTAGGTAAAAAGTTTATTTTCAATAGTAAATAACATCTTTGTGGCGCATCTGAACTACGCTTGTGTATGTAAAGTTGCAGTAAATAAACTAAATAATACCTGATTATATAAAAAAAAAGTATTTCTTGCAAGCCTACCAATCTTTAACCCTAAAAAGATAAAAAAAAAAAACAACAACTAAGTATATTGAGCAAAAAAAAAACTTAAACAAAATTATAAATAAACATACAGGACATTTTATTTGTAAATATAACACGATATTTAAACCGACCGTGCATTTTTTTATGTGGGCCTTAGAGTTTTTCCAACAGCTTCCGTAGTTTTAGAGGAGGTGTTTTACGTATTAAAGTTTTGACCCCATTTAAAGCATATTTAGGCTATGTGTACTTGTGTAGGTATGCGGGACGAGCAAATTAATCGACGCCAGCGCTCGTAGTGGCAGGCTAGTGTCCTGTTATTTTATTTTACATTATTTACAAGATTAGCTTAATTTTGAAATGCATAAATATTAAACATGATGGCACATAATAAAAATAACTTCATAACAAACCATTAGAAACATATGAACAATTTAGAAATTATAGCTCATCTAAAAAATCTAACAAGTAGGTATTATAGTTATTTATGTATTAAGGGCATTATGAAGATGTTTATGCCTTAGAGTAAGTTGCTCGAGGGTATAGACATCAAGTAATACCCGTGTTACATACAATATTTTATGTTCTACTTCAGATGATTCCAAGTTAAATTAAAAGAAAATTTAAAATCACGAAAAGTTTTTTACCTGTATAGTTGCTAAATAAACAAAGGTAATAAGTGTTCATTGTTGTGCTGTGTCAAAGTCAAAACTAAAATTGATATAAAATAATGGATTTTCCGTTGATTCCGGATAGAATTGCTGTGAATGCTGCCAAAGCTTTGGATAATCTTGTCCCAAAGAAGTCTAAAGACGCCTACAATAAGGAATATCAAAGGTTTGGGGATTGGATGAAAAATAATGATGCAAAAATTATCAACGAGACGGTGCTACTCGGATATTTTCAGGAATTGGTATGTTAAAATTGCTGTTGTAAATTATATTAAAATACTAATTATGTATATCGATTATAGTCTGGAACATTCACTCCTAATTCCCTATGGACAAAATATTCAATGTTAAAGAAGACATTAATAGTTAATAAAAATATAGACATTGCAAAATATTGCAAGTTAGGCCAGTATCTAAAGCAAGCATCCAAAGGATATGAAGCGAAGACATCGAAAATTTTGACTCGAGAAGATGTGCTGAATCTCATCCGTGAAGCTCCCAATGAAACTTTTTTGATGTACAAAGTGGCTCTGTTATTTGGTGTATTTGTTGGGTGCCGCCGCCAAGACCTATGTTAATATGTTGGTTGAACATACAGAGGATAGAGGATCCGTAGTAATAGTTAATATTCTCGATACAAAGACCGAAAAAAAGCGTGTCTTCACAATCATTGATGAGAAGGAGATGAGTTGTTTAAAGCTACTAAGAACTTATTGGTCTTTACGCCCGACGAACTGCAACATTAATAGATTCTTTTTGTGTTACCATAAAGGTCGTTGTTTTTCACAGCCAGTTGGAAAGAACACCACAGGCAAGATTCCTTTCATTATTGCAAAATACCTGGGTCTAAGCGATGCGGGC
Source organism: Polydrusus tereticollis (assembly GCA_963920685.1). Taxonomy (NCBI): domain Eukaryota; kingdom Metazoa; phylum Arthropoda; class Insecta; order Coleoptera; family Curculionidae; genus Polydrusus; species Polydrusus tereticollis. The sequence goes on from OY987326.1 coordinate 183,106,125, forward strand.
AAATATACTGGTCATTGTTTGCGCAGAACCTCTGCAACTTTGTTGGCGGACGCGGGGGCAAACATGGCCACATTGAAAACACATGGCGGTTGGAAAAGTTCAGCTGTGGTTGAGGGATATTTGGAAGACAGTATGTCTTCTAAAACAAAATTTCGAAATTAATAGCTTGAGTACCATCAACATCAAACGTTCAATCATCGTCAATTTCTGTTAGTGAAAATTACGAAATAATAGAAAACATCGACTTATCAAAAGCCGGTAAATTCGTTTTTACTAGGTCTTTTCATTTCATTTAATATAAATGATAAATAAGTTTTTTCGTTAATAAAAAGTTGTTACTTTGGTGTCTGGTAACTATGGTATTATGAAACAATAATATTCGAGTAGGACATAAATTAATTTTATTTTCTAAAAACATTTGTCAGGTAAAGTTGTTGTAAGTGTTGTAACATTGTTGCCGTAATTCTCTGTTTAAATTTCCATAAATGTTAATTTGTATGTAATTGAAATATATTACTTAAATCAATTAGACGTATGCGTCTCCCTGTATATTGTATATCCTGTAACATATATGCCGTTAGAAAATCTAAGGATTAGTTGCTTCCTTCCGCCGGATTCATCCCCAGATGCGTTTCGCCGTATAACGGCTCGTCGCTCGAAAGCTACATCTGCTATTGTCCATCGACTTTTCAGGGTCAAGTAGACTCTCCGGTGTTGCTTTCTTTTTCAGAATCTATAGCCTCACTCACTAGCCGTTATACGGCGAAACGCGTCTGGGGTGAATCCGGCGAAAGAAAGCAACTAACCCTTAGATTTTCTAATTGTTGGTACTCGGTCTGGTCGGTTGGTTTCTGACTGATTCTTCTCAGACAGGCCAGGTAATGGCTTTGTTTTTTTTTATCGTACATAATTTTGAATTAGTGGGGATACAAAGCACATCATGACACCTTGAGAAATTTTACAGGCTTTGCCGGAATTTAAAATTATTATATTTAATTTATAATTAATCATATTTAAACGATGATGTTTGTAAAATGAATAAATATATAAAAGGTAAAAGTTATTCGTAGTCAAGCTAGGGCAGTAATTGCCAATGACGCGAGCTACTAAGGGTACTAAAATTGCTGTCCAGTCGACAGCTGTCAGTCGCCGAAAAAGTGGCATCACGATAAAGAAGATTATTAGGGAGATCCTCCGAAGGTAAAAACATTTATATGAAAAACCCTTCCCCTTCCTTAAATGCCTGTGTTTCGTTTCAGTAGGAGGCACAAAACAGAAAGAGTGACTAAATATTCACACCAAAACTACTATATCTGATATCAAATAATGCATTTTACTAGCATTGTAGTGAAAGTTATCACAGTAATCCCTGAATTTTTGATATTGCGAATTTAGACCCTGCTATGTAGCCGATGAGTCAGTCTGATTCTTCGGTTACCGTGTCAGTTACCTAATGCTACACCACTTGGCTTGTAGGTTATCCAGACCAGTGCGCTGGCAATTGCGCTATCGAGGCTGTCAAGCATCAACACTTTTGTCGGTGTCACCTTTCGCCTGAGAATTCTGTTCTTAGTGTACCGCGCACAACCATGAACCACTTCTAGTATTTAGTCGCTATATTTAGACACAATGAACAACTGAGCAAATATTCCCCATAAGAACTCGTGTTAAATCCCCACAAGAACAGGACACTAACCTGTCCCTAGGCGGCGTCACCCGTCGATCTGCGCATAGCCTTCATTTTCAGTTCAATATTATTTATGCCTTATGTACAATTTAATTCAAATATCCTGCATATTAAAACCAAAACTGCATCCACTCAAAATAAATAAATTCGTTTAATAACAAACAAAAAAACAACAACAAAAGTAACATAATTCTACTTGTGTGATTTTAAACCTTTTCACTATTTCTCTAAAAAATCAAGTAGATTTACGTTATATATACAGGGTTCACCATTTAAAACGAAACGGGCTAAATATCTGATTCCACGTTAATTTTTTAAAAAATAGCTCGTACACGTAATTAGATTTGTCAAGGGGGAAGTTTTTTGTTACCAATTTTAACACTGCAACTTGCCCCCTCTAGGGAGGGTGGGACCAACCCTTACTATTTCAAATGGAACAAGGGATTGAGTGATACCTCTTTTAAAAGGGCATTTAATTCTCTTTTAAATGACATCTCATTCCTGTTAAAATACCCAAAAAAATCATATAATTGTAGGAGATATCAATATTAACTTACTGCAAAATTGTAAACTAATAACAGACTATAAAAACCATTTAAGCCTACATTGTTTTAAAATCTGTAATACTATATCAGAAAATCATCCAACAAGGGAAACGGTTAATAATATTAGCATAATTGATCACGTTTTAAATGACATAAATTCTAAATTAGTTCATTCTTTGGACATTCAACACAACCCACTGTCAGATCACAATTGCTTATCATTTACGATTAATCAACCAAATGTTAGGGACTATATGCCAAAGGTATATTTTAATCTAAAAATAATTAACTATAAACAGTTTGTGTACCAATTTAGAAATAATCTCAAGGATATAAAAATAGAAACTTTTCAACAGCTTATAACCCTAATAAATAAAACGAAGAACACTTGTGTATAACTAATAAAACATTAAAAATTAAAAAAGGGAATGAATGGATCAATCAAAATATGTTAGATGTGAATAAATTACGAGATCGAGTATATAATAAAAAAATTAAACACCCACAAATACAACAGTTTCATATGAAATTTAAGAATTATAAAAATCGGGTAAATAATTTAATAAAATCTGCAAAAAAATTATATTTTCGGAAAAAATGGGAATCAGCGGGTGCTGATACCAAAAAACAGTGGAGGTTCATAAATAAATTCTTTGGTAAACAAGCAGAGACAACTGACATTGAGTGTATAGAGGTAAATGGTACAACTATTCATGAAAATAAGGATATTGTGAATTGTTTAAACAAATACTTTGTGGAAATAGGTGAAACTATTGTCAAAGATGTAACGTACGATATAAGTAATTTAGGTATAACTAACACTTTTCGTGAAATCGCTCGTGATAGGTTGATATCTACTTTAGAGTTAACAAACAAAGAGGAAATAACTGAAATTATACTGGAATTGAAAAAAAATTCAGCACCTGGAAACGATGAAGTATCTGTTATCGATTTGATTAACCTTAAAGATGTGATAGTAGAGCCAACTGCAATATTAGTGAATCAGGCATTAACAACTGGTATTTTTCCAAGAGAGCTTAAAACGAGTAAGGTGTGTCCTATTTTTAAAGCCGGTGAAAAAAAGTCAATGAATAATTATAGACCGGTTTCTGTAGTTAGTGTATTCTCCAAAATCCTTGAAAAGGTGATAAAAAAAAAAGAATGACTCAATTTATGGTGGATAATTCATTATGCGATAAGTTCCAGTATGGTTTCATTCAAAAAAATAATACCTTGTCCGCAACCTTTGATTTTGTAAACTTTGTGACTAAAGCCATTAAAATCAAAACAGAATTATAGTAGTAATTTCGGTAGATTTAAGTAAAGCATTTGACACGGTTAGCATGGATATACTCTTAAGAAAATTATGTAATATGGGCTTTGGGGGTAAATTTCATAACATTCTGAGATCTTACCTAGAGGATCGTAGTCAGTACGTTAAATTGGGTAGTGCCTGTAGCGAGATATTACCAGACAATTGTGGGGTACCGCAAGGTTCGGTACTTGGGCCAATACTTTATTCGCTCTTTGTCCTTAACTTACAAGTTGCTGATCTTAAAGCCCAATATTACACATTTGCAGATAATACATTACTAGTATACACAGGTGAAACTGAACAGGAGTTGGAAGAACTAATTAATGAAGATCTTCATAGATATCTTAGATGGCTGTACTCTAATAAATTAAAAATAAATATCGACAAAACCAAGTTTATAATTCTTAAACAAAAAAACAAACTTGTAAATGATTTTGATCTAAAAATTAATAACATTAGATTAGAACAAGTAACATCTCTTAAATATCTAGGCCTGATTGTAGATAAGTTTTTAAACTGGGAAATGCACATAAATAAAATAGTAAATAAAATAAATCCTATGATTCCTGTTATTTATAAGTGTCGACATTACATTTCTTTTAAGACGAAAAAACAAATACATACTGCATTTTTCTTGTCTCATTTGAGGTATCTATTACCCGTTTGGGGAACCTGTGGAAAAATCAAATTCAATGAAATGCAAATCATGCAAAACAAATTTCTAAAAATTTTATTTAACTTTGAGTATCTTACACCTTAAATAATCCTGTTCAGCTCGCAGCTAAACGTTTTAATGGCTTAAGCCAGAATTTACCAATTCGTACCCACTTTTTGTGTAAAGAATACCTGAATACGCCTATATATAAGCTATATAAGTTATAACTTGTAATACGATATCAAAATTAGTTTAATAATTATTAATAAGACTTACTTATTAGTCAACATAACACTGTTAATTGTAAGTTATTTAAATCTCGAGGTCAGAGCTATGTTAAAGCACTGATTTGAGATTCAAAAAATGTTAATTGTTATAATATTTAATTAAAAAAAAAAAAAAATTCGGTCAGACAGTTTCAGGGATAATAATTAAAATAAGTTAAAATGTGCTTTTTACATGCTTCTCCGGCGGGAGTCTCTTAACAAAAAAAGAGGTCTAGCGCCGCCACTGCATCGTAAGGAAAACAAATTTTTTGTGCATGTGCATTTTTTGTTTTGTGTGTTTTGATAAGAGAACCAAAAGTAGTTGTTATTTTTAAACATTTTCAGTCTTGACTTAGTGTAAGTTGTATTTGAGAGTGTTTGAGACTGTGATTAAAAATGGTTTACTCTTTAGAAGAAAGAAAAGGACTGCTAAAACTTTATTAGCGCAACAATGATTGCGCTAGAGCTGCTGCTAGAATTTTCAACGCGCAGTTTCCTGACAAGAATGTTCAGGCCAAATACGTGATGGAACTTGTCAGAAAATTTGATGAAACTGGCTCGGTGCAGAATAAAAAACACAATCGAGTCCGGACGATAACCAATGAGGTGTGCAAATAGGGGTTCTTGGACTTTTAGAAGTCGAACGTACTCAATTTAATAGCATAACATCATTGTCAGAAGGATTTGGGGTCCCTGAAACTTCAGTTCACGGAGTATTAAAACTTGCAAAGTATTATCCTTATAAAATCAGTCTTGTTTATGAGCGCAACGAAAATGACTATGATCGCCGGGCAGAATTTTGCGACCTTATGTCAAATCGCATATTAGAAAATCACAATATTGTCTACAATATCTGTTTCTCAGATGAATTTACATTTACTCTTGTCGGGGCAGTTAATAAACATAATTGCAGGTATTGGTCCGATGAAAACCCTCATCTTTACAGGGAACATCATACTCAAAGATCTGAGAAATTAAATGTATGGGCGGGTATTCTTGGCAACCATATTATTGGTCCCATTTTCATCAATGGAAACTTGACTGGAGAAGTTTACCATCATGATTTATTACAAAATACAATAAATCCTACTATTATAAGAGTAGCACAGGAAGATGAAAATCTTTTAGGACAGGAAGTTATTTTCCAACAGGATGGGGCGCCTCCGCATTATTATGTACGGGTAAGAGAGTACTTGGATCAGACATTTCCAGAAAGATGGATCGGCCGGAGGGCCAGCTAGGTCTCCAGATCTGACGCCACTCGACTTTTTCTTATGGGGGCATCTTAAGACAAAAACTTATGTAACAAAGCCAAACGATTTAGAAGATCTAAGGGAACGAATTGTACAAGAATGCCGACTGATAACACCAGAAATGTTACAGGCAGTTCGTGAAAAATTTGAATCACACCTTTATCATTGCATGGAAGTCGGTGGTGGTCATTTTCAACATCTGTGTAAATAATTACGTTAGTTTTGTATTACATTTAATCATTAGTATTATTGTTATTCAAATAATAGATTAGAAAAAAACCATTACACAATTAGATAATTATCTCTGAAACTCTCTGACCGAATTTCACTAATGAAATGTCATTTGAAAGAGAATTAAATGCCCTTTTAAAAGAGGTATCACTCGATCCCTTGTTCCATTTGAAATTGTAAGGGTTGGTCCCACCCTCCCTAGAGGGTTCAAGTTGCAGTGTTAAAATTGGTAACAAAAACTTCCTCCTTGACAGATCTAATTACGTGTACGAGCGATTTTTTTAAAAATTAACGTGTAATCAGATATTTAGCCTGTTTCGTTTTAAATGGTGATGTTAGAAGTTAGCAAGAACAACTTTCTCAAACTTTTTAAAGTACGTTTGTATTGTGCCTCTTAAATTAACATTTTTCAAAAAACAATTGTGCCAGTATAATTTTACAGTAACTTCATTATTTTAAATGAGACATCTCTATATTATTACAGTAAATTACTATAACAGTTGCTCACGGACTTTCTCAAATAAAAATAGACCAGGGATTTCAAGACCATTTGAGGCCGTAGCCAACATCCGTTTAAATTGTGCCACTAGTGCGACAAAAGCAGGTAGGAAGACACCCAAAAATGGCAACGTTGTAGAGCATTGAGCGCCAGTGACAGCGTGCAATTATCTAAACGTAAACGCGCCAAAAGTATGATGAGGTTTTATCCAGAGAGTAGAACAAATTCTCATAATATGAGAACTGGAACAGATTGTCTACTAACCACTATTTTTAAACTTGTGTTATTTCGACACCTAACTACACCAATGGATTAAATAAAATTAATTATAATCGCACTCACTGGTGAAACGAATTCTGGGAAATAATCCAATTTCTTCCAGACTTGACACTGCCGTACCATCTTTTATTGTTTTTTCAATCAAATTGTACCCTTCCCTTCCTTCTATATCTAAAATATTCTGTTGTATACAAGGTCGTTGGTATGTATGGAAACAGTAAAACAGCTAGCAAACAATATTTAAGACAAAAGTTTTATGGTTTTGTAAAGCCTATTAGAATTAAAAAAAGATAAGTATACATGAGTCAGAAAGCCGTAAAGGAATTAAGTTACCTTTTTTTTAATAGAGCACCCTATATCTTAGAATATTTTTGGATTTTACATAAAATTACAATTATTTTTTATTAAGTGCATTATAGGTCTAAACCCAATAGCTTCCGAGATATCGACTTTTGAAAGATGACATTTTTGAACTTTAACAGCTTCTAGCTTTCTAGCGGTACGCTATAGAGCAAAACGGCTTACATGTCCCTATCTTAAACCGGAAGTACTATATTTCCGGCTTTTGAGCTACATCCGGTTTAACCGGAAGTTGACACTTTTAGAAAGAGAGTTAAAAACTAAGATAGGGACATGTATGCCGTTTTACTCTAAGACGTACCGTTAGAAAGCTAGAAGCTGTCAAAATTCAAAAATGTAATTTTTCAAAACTCAATTTCTCGGAAACTATTAGGTTTATATTTATAATGCAATTAATAAAAAATAATTGTAATTTTATGCAAAATCCAAAAGTATTCCAAGATATAGGGTATTCGATTGAAAAAAAAGTAACTTTATTTCTCTACGGCTTTGCGACTCATCCTGTATACTTGACTTTTAAAAATTCTAATAGACTATAAAAAACCCTAAAACTTTTGTCTTAAATATTTTTTGCTATCTGTTGTACTTTAAGCAATAATCGACCTTTTCTATACATACCAACGACCCTGTATAAAACAGAATTTAAGTGAGTTTAATACCACTGCCGATTTTCATTCTTATAACACCCGAAGCTCAAGAGCGTTAGTTCTGGATAAGCATTATTTTTAGAAATTCTTCGTATAAATATGGGTAAAAAACTATATAAGCTACCATTGAGGGTAAAATCATTTATATTCATTAAATTTAAGTTGAATGTAAGACCTTCTGGTAAATAAATGCTATTAAGTCAGTATTTGTCACATAGCTTTAATTGGCAAATTAAATATAAAGAATTTTCAACAATTGCCTAAACGCCCTAGAGTCGGTCCATGTACAGTAAATGAAAAAAAATTAGTTCTTAACTGTTGACTAAAATTTGGCCGGATGAAAATATTAAAAGTTCAAGGCAAGCTTTTTTGGAAAGATTGTCCATAGGATTAAGACCGCCATCTGGAAAAGGACATCGACTTATAATAACCCATATTGGAAGTTCTGAAGGTTTCGTTAAGGGTAGTCTTCTGATGTTCCAATCTAAAAATACAGGAGACTATCACGAAGATATGAATGCCGATGTCTTTGAAGAATGATTCGAGTAAATGTTGGATCTTACCCCAAAATATAAAATAATTGTATTGGATAATGCAAGTTATCACTGTAGGCTGACGAAAAAATTACCGACAAGTGCGTGGCGTAAAAGTGAAATAACAGAAGGGCTAAGTTTAAGACAAATAGAATTTCCATTAGATTCCTTAAAAAGAACTATTGGTACTAGCCAATTTACATAAAAATGTATTAAAAAAATATGTAGTCGATGAAATGGCAAAGTTATGAGGAATATATGTGCTCAGACTCCCTCCTTGCCACTGCGAGTTAAACCCGATCGAACTTATATGGGCTCAAATAAAGATAGATGTCGCCAGAAAAAAACACGACTTATAAAATGGTGGATTTAAAAAGGTTCTTTATTGAGCTATGGGTAAAATCAGTGCGGAAAAGTGGAAAAAGTGTATCGATCATGTGAAAGAACAAGAAACCAAAATGTGGCAGGTAGATATAATAATCGATGAAATGGTTGAACCGCTTATTATAAACGATGTTAATAAAAGTTCATCTTCCGAATCGGACTATGATTAAGCCATAACGACAAAGTATTATTCGATTTTTGAAAATGCTTTGTTTGTAAGATTATATATTATATCTTGTTTTTGTAATTATTATATTATGTAAAATTGTACCACCCATTGTTATTTATTAGTTATTACGATTTTTTTAATGTTTTGAAATGTTATATATACCTACGAATATAATATATGTAATACAATTTTAGGAGAATAGGCATGTTTAAGATTTTTAATTTAAAAACTTCCCCAATACACGCTTCTGAATAACAGTAGTAAAGTATGATATAGTTTGCTTACGAACCGGTATTTTCTATTCTGATATTCGAGCATTTATATCAATTTACTTTAAAAATAAATTGTAATAATATACGAGGCGTCGTCAAAATAATAAAGTTTTCATACATTTTGACTAGATAACACTGGATATTCGAAATCATTTAAACAATATGCACAATATCCACACTATCGCCAAATTGAAGTTGTTCTTGAAATCCTCGTGAAACATCCTGGGTTTAACGATTTAATATACTAGTGGCATATCACAGAAAACTCTTATGATCAACCATGTGTCAAAACTAGCTCTTAAGGTCGAATCCCTTCATTATCAATATTTAGTCTTGGCAAATTGTATGTTCAATGAAACTAAAAATATAAATAAAAAAACCTTTTTGTGTTTACTTCTTTTTCTAGTGCTATAACGATGAGTTACTAAGTGATTCTATATAAAAAAAAATTAGAAAATAAATTTATATTAACATAGGTCCGCATCATCAGTTTTTTTTAAATTTATTAGAATCTACTTACATAGAAATAAACTCTCAAGTATAAGTTAGTGTTGTTGGAGGTCACTTTTTTTAAATATCAGGTGACCCCTATTGCAACCAGTGGCGTGGTAATAAAGGAGTGGTGGGTTATTTGAGGTCATATTTTCTTCGCCCGAGTGTATTTTCGCTATTTTTTTAAATAAATTATGGTTTGCTAGACATGTTTACATAAAAAAAGTCCTCTGGGTATACAGAATGTCCAGAAAAATGCGGATTCAGATAGAACATGAAAAAATAAGGTGATAAGTTCCTATAAAAATTTTTCTTACAGGCCCTCTCTACGGAGATATGTGCTCCTGAAGGACGCCTCTGGAAATCGGTTTTTCTTGAATAACTTTTAAAGTACTTAATATAATTTAATAAAAATTTAATGGGATGGACACTAGTAAGGACCTCTTAAAATAGTGTACTTGAAACATATTTAGCTTATTTAGTTCACCAGGGGCGGACTAAGCTTTAGAACTTAATGCTTAAATTTTTAACACCCTGTATGATAAAGACTTAAAAGAAATAAATCTGTGCAGCTTGCACCTTAGACTAAAAAAAAGGTACTTTATTGTCGATAAAATTAACCGTTTTGAGAAAAAGAATAATAAACGAATAGTTGTAGAAGAGCTATATTCGCAAAAAATATGCGTTTTATTTATTTGTTGACATAAAAAAAAGTATTATTAGTACAAACGTTACTATCGTACGAAATAAATAAAAAATAAATATTTATATTCATCAATTTTAAAGAGGTAAGTTACAAATTTAAGAGAACATGGCGCGTTTGACAAGCCAGTGTTACATCGCAAAAAAAAATATGATCCTGAACAGGAAATGACCGTTTTGCTTGCTGTAGAAACAGATGTTACTGTAGGACTTCGGACAATTGAAAGAGAAGATACTATTGTTCTTAAATCAGTATCGTCAAGAATTCTTCATACAGAAAAATACCGTCCCTATAAATTCCGCATTTTTCACACTTTATTTCTAGGCGATTACGAGCGAATGACTTTTTGCGAGTGGTTTACTAGGCAATGCGATGAAAGCCGTCATTTTCCAACCATCATTATTGGTCAACACAAAATGAATATAGAGTTTGCATCCAGACATCAACACGAATTTTATTGGACCCATAATTTATAAAGGAACACTAAATTTGGAATGATACGGACAATTTTTAAGAAAACACATTGAAGATATTCTAGACGACCTTCCTCTAGCATTAACTAATATTATGTGGTTTCAACAAGATGGGGCTCCTTCGCATAATTCCAGAAATAGTATAGAATATTTGAGAGAACGCTTTCAAAACAAGCCTCGGCGATCCCCAGATATTACACCGATGGACTTTTTTCCGAAATTCCTTGGCAATGATTTACTAGACGATTTTTTAAAATAATAATGAGTTAGAAGCTGTAGTTCGAGCCGCAATAGGAAGAATAACTCCAAAAGTATAAAATAACGTTATGGAAGAAATTGTTTACCAGTGTTATTTATGTTTGGAGCATGAGAGTGAAATTCATAAAAAATAAAAAATAATTTCAATTAAAAAAATGTTAAAAAAAAGTAACTAATACCTACTTGTTACATTTTTTAGATAAGTTTCTATAATTTCGAAATTGTTCATACGTTTATTAGTTTATTTTTGTTATGTGTCATCATGTTTAACATTTATGCATTTGAAAATTTATCCAATATTATTGTAAATAATGTAAAATAAAAAATTGGTTTTAAAGCTAACTGGAGTTTAAATACAACAACAACAAAACATTAAATAAGGTGCTCATTTGCATTAATAATGAGTTTTTCAGTCCGAAACGTCCAACAAAAAATAAGTGTGATATATTGTTGGATTCAGAATAAAAGTGCCGTTTATCAAGCGTAAAATAAAATTTTTGGACTATTTAAAAAAACGAAGCTGATTATGGTTAAGAGAAAACGAAACATTGTATTGAAAATTTAAATAAATCTTGGTGTAGAGGATAAAAAGTGGCAATAACAATATAAAATTTATTTTGACATATCTCTTCAAATAGAATCAGAAAATAATAAGAACGATATCGCAAAAATTCTGGTTTTCCCGCATATCCTTGAAAATTTCCGGATATTTGAAAACCTGACGTTTCACAGTTTAGTAATGCACAACTTTTCTCTAATTTTACCATCTCTCCAGAGGACCTTTCTTACGTAAAAATGTTCAAGAAACCATTTTACATAATGACCACGTTTTAAAACAATCGGACAACGTACTTTCCTATACAGTGTGGCCGATTAAGTGTGCAACAAATGGGAAACTTCTTTATCATTGGCTTCTCAGAAAGTTGTGTTCTTGATAAAAGTTGGTGCATGTCTGATGACATGGCAAAAAATATAAAAATCGTTTAAAAGTAAAGTCCCCTTATGTCGAAAAATAGAGAAAAACGTTATTAAGAAAAGTCGTTTAGAATTAAAGAATGTAGTCATAGTAATTTTTCTTCATTTCAAACTGATTGACTTCTATGGTCTATAGTTTTTTAATTTATAGGTACATTAATATTAGAAGAGTGTTTATCTTAATTTTAGGAATATCTGCAATATTTGTGTGTAGTTACCCTACAACAAACATGAAGTTTTTGGTGACTTAAAAAAATATAAAGCTAAACAGATTTTACAAATTTGCTTCGATTTGATTAAAGCTGTCCAGAAGTAATTTAATTGTGGTTAATTTAAAAAGGTATTATACCTAAATATTTTTAAGAAAAATCATTACATGGGGTTATTATCTATTTTTCAACATAAGGGTACTTTGCCCTTGAACGATTTTCATATTCTTAGCCCTACCCTGTATACTATTTGACTTGAAGCCATTCTAAGTGCACTTGAAATGATTATCGGACATTTTATCAAGAATAAAATTTTCTGAGAAACCACCAATAAAGAAGTTTCCTATTTCATGCACACTTAATCAACCACACTGTATACCGGGTGTTGCATCGTCGAGCGGGACATAGGAAATCCCATGTAATTTTAAATGGGGTCAATTATTGGCTTCCCTAATTATTTTAGAGAAAAATTCTATTTAGGTTTATTAAAGAGCACTAAAACCCACATTCAATAGAATAACTTTAGATATTTTTGATGAGCCCGTTTACGGGTTATCGCCGATTTCTTTTTAACTATATTTCTCCTTTTTATGGCCCCGTATTTGCGGGCACCAGTCAAGGTAAAAGATGACTGTCAAATAAAGTTGTCATTTTGAAATGTGTGCTTTATTGTTATAAAAACTCGTACATCGAAAATATTAAAGGTGTATTTATGAGTACAAATTAATCTGAATAAAACTAAAATAAAGTATCCAATTACAAGGTTAATTATGACATTTTACATGTTTCAATATTTTACTAATTAATAGGTAATTAATAATTCTTGCATCTCTTCTTTGTTCCTGCCTTTCTTCACATCTGCTATTTATTACAGTGCCTTTTGTCTCAAATTTCTTGATAGTCCTTTCGACTGTAGATTTTGCAGGTATCGGTCTATTCGGATACAGAGCAGCAAACATGTCTGACACATTTTGATAACTATTTCCTTGATAATACCATTTAATCATCAATATTTTTTCTTCAGAAGTGTAATTCATGGCTAATATTTTCGATGTACGAGTTTTTATAACAATAAAGCACACATTTCAAAATGACAACTTTATTTGAGAGTCATCTTTTACCTTGACTGGTGCCCGCAAATACGGGGCCATAAAAAGGAGAAATAGTTAAAAAGAAATCGGCGATAACCCGTAAACGAGCTCATCAAAAATATGTAAAGTTATTCTTTTGAATGTGGGTTTTAGTGCTCTTTAATAAACCTAAATAGAATTTTTCCCTAAAATAATTAGGGAAACCAATAATTGACCCCATTTAAAATTACATGGGATTTCCTATGTCCCGCTCGACGATGCAACACCCGGTATAGGTCAAAAATTGTTTAATTTACTACCTCATGATCTGAAAGACAACATTCATACCTCAAACTTTAAGAGGAAAATATCTGAATGGCTTCAAACATTTACTTAAAATATTATAGTACACAACAATATTAACATGATCCTTCATTGATACTTTATATTTATTAATTTTGTTATTTACTTACCTATGATGCTCTGTTCGCGTTTTTTATTTTCTTCTATTTTCTGTTTATGCTATGTTATTTAACTGAAACCTCAGGTTCGGAAATACAATTTCTTTTATGTTATATATTTCTCTCACCTAGGCAGACATTTTCTTTAGTAGACTTTACTTACTTTAAAAATTAATTATTTTTAATGAACCGAAGCATAAATTACGAGGAAAATGTCGAGATTCCCAGTCAAGCCAGTGTAGTGGCTTTGTAGATCTCGATATGCATCAAACTACTTTTTGCTGCTTTTTTTTTAATTTGGTGGATTACCTTTTCAAGTATTTAGATATTATGTTCTGTATGACTATATTATTAGACTTGTTTGTATTGTAATTATTGAATTCATTAGGAAATGTCTATAACAGAAATGTATGTATGTAATATTACTCTGAATAAATAAATATACATAAATAACCTTAGTTTATTTAAACAATATCGAAAATACACTCTGCAAAAAAATTACCTTAAATATCCCTCATTTTTGTCACTGGTTGCAATATTTGTCACCTGATATTTTAAAAAAGTGACGTCCAATAACACTAACTTATACCTAAAAGTTCATTTCTGTATTGCAACTAGATCCTGATAGATTTTACAAAATACAACTTTGATGACACCATATTCAAGCTCCGTTGGAAGCATTTGCAGACATATGCACTTTTCATATTTTTTTACGTAGAATCATACCTTAAAATTTGTCATCGTCATTTCTGGACACCCTGTATAACGGATAAATATCATGATATTTACCAACCTTGACTAAAAGTTTTAGATGAAGCATCAACTTTTTTAACCGCCATAAATGGCAGTGATATTATAATTTACACCAGTTTTAACATGGATATCTAGGGAAGCGATACAAATAAAATATTGTACGACATACGTTTTAATTCCTTTACAACAATTAAAAAGTGTATACAGGGTGTCACAAGCTTACAAGACATAGTTGGAATCTTATAAGCTGTAAGAACTACAGCGCAGGTAAGCTTGAGGCAAAATTCACACTTCTAATGATATATCGATGGATTTCTCAATACACAAAATAAAGTGCGACGTAAATTTCACAATTGACTCAAAAAACCCCTAAACTAATTTCATACATAGATTTAATTCGCATAAATAATCAAAAAATAAATTATTTATTATGTCAAATAAGTGCTTACAAAAATTATATTTTTTAATCTTAGTGTTTGGTCTACAGTAGAAAAATATTAACTTAAAAAATCTGGTATAACTTGGACTTGCATGATTTTCTTTAAGTTGATTGTACTTGGCTATAGTGCTTAATAAATTTGGAGATCAACAAAACGGTACAAGAAATAACTCAGTTTATTCGTGATTGGTTAGGATTGATTTCACACACCTATACTGTGCTTTTAAAATAAGTTTTCTCCCGCATCAATTTTAAATAGTCAACAGGTGGATAGTTTTCAATTTCGTTACATTGACAGTGTTGTCAAATCTATGAATTCCACTTTACAGTTTTGATTATTAATTTGTTTTTTTTTTAGGTAGGTATTTTCATTTCGATCGATAACCATATTGATTCGAATACTGACATCTTAAGTTTTCTACGATGATAATAATTAAAATTACTTTTGAACCTAAAATTAATTCCTTTTTTGAACACATTTTCTTTGACAGCGTTTAAAAATTAAGGCATCATATCGTCGATGTCTTTTTAATGCCTCGTTGAGTTAGTTCAGGTTCAATATAGTCATGGTTACAGTTACAAGTAGTTTAATAGCTCACCATTACCATGTAAAATTAGAATAATTATTAAACATTTGTTAGCCCAAAAATAATATCGTATAGTATGCTTTGGAAAAACAAAGTTCGAAAATAAAGTGTGGTATCAAACTTCTTGTATACAAATAGTTTTACTGGAACACTGTTTATACAGGGTGTCCCCGAATTAATGGTACAGAGCAAAACCACAGATTCCTTATGTAAAAATATTGGTATTTAATCAAATTTACCTTAGCCCAAAAATTGACAATAAGTAACATACAGGGTAAAAAAGTTAAAGGTAATTATCCAATAGTTTTTAATAGCTTTGGAAAAAAACAAACGTGCTTGTATACAATTTTGGGATTTAGGACTTCTTAGGGCGAAAATCTTTAATTTCTTACAAATATGATTGTAGAGTGCGCTGTCTGCGCTCTCTTATGCCGGGTTTCCATCAAGCGGACAGAAAAAAAACCAAACACGAACTCGGTCCGTTTCTTACGGTCCGCGAAATTCAAACTGCTTGTGGGCTTGTTATGTGCGTCTTCCGAACTTTTTAGTCCGCGGTAGTTTTTGCAAACACAAACAGTGTCCCGATCACTGTCGGTAACTTCAAAGGGTCCGCGCGTTCTGCAGTGTGTTGTGATTTAGTGGTCAGTGTGATGGCAAAACGTTCCTGTGCTTGAATGGAATCTCTGAAGTTGGTGTTGTTCTTGTTAATGATAGGGCCAATTAAATACAATAAATGTTCGAAGTCTGTGCTTGACATTCTCAAAAATATTTTAAAGCTTGATCGCAGTTCACCTTTTTTTCACCACCAGATTTATATCATCTTCTCTAAGATCTTGCAATAATTTAGAAGTCACATTTCCTCCTTTACGCCTTAAAGATGACCTTATCCAATATCGACGTTTCTTTTTTATCTTATTAACTATTAAATAAGTAACTCCTAGTAAAAAAAAAATCCTCATCATTCACTGCACGCTACATTTTCACAACTCAACTGTCACTTCTGGTGTCTCTATGTAAACTGAATGAAACGTGGACAAAACAGAAACTGTTATTATTGATTATATATTCGGGGTGATATAAACACAAGTTCGGTAACGTCCAAACAGTTTAGGAACAATTGAAACAAAACTGTTCTCGGATTTTCTGTTCAAACGGATAGTTCGTGTTTTGTTTTTGTTCTGTCCGCTTGATGGAAACCCGGCATTACATTTAAAAAGTGTGTTGATGTTAGTGTTCCTATACAGGATGTTACTTAATGATAGACCGTAATTCCAAGGGCGCATTTCTGAACCAAATTCAAGTAGAGAAGTTCATATAAACATGTGTCCTAAAAAGTCTGGTTTTTAAGATACAGGGTGTTAAAGTTTAAAAAAAAAAATCGGTTTTTTATTCATATCTCAAAGATCCCTTTGCCGATTTTGGTGAAACTTGGCAGTGTTGTTCGTTGTGATCAGACGCTAAGTAAGCACTAACTAGATGATAATTATGAGTTCCAGTTGCGTCCAGGGGGGCAGTCTCCCAACTAATATTGACAAAAAATGTATGCCACTGACTTATTTAAAAACTTTATATTGTTTTCGGATTAAGCAGCTAATAGTACAACTTTTTTGTCTCTTGGTATTTTTTCGTATCTTACTTCGTTTTCGAGAAAAAAATAAAAGTCACTTCATTGCATGTCAAAAAATTATTTTTTTCGAAAACGAAGTAAGATAGGAAAAAATATGAAGAGACAAAAAAGTTGTATTTTTAGCTGCTTAGCCCTAAAACAATATAAAATTTTTATACAAGTCAGTGGCGTACATTTTTTTGTCAATATAATGACTGACCCCGGGGCGCCACTGGAACTTATAATTATTATCTAGTTAGTTGGCAAAACGTTCCGAAATTTCACCAAAATCGGCAAAAGGATCTTTGCGATATTAAAAAAAAAACTATTTTTTTTTTAACTTTGACACCCTGTATCTCGAGAACCAGACATTTTAGGACACATGTTTATATGAACTTTTCTACTTCAATTCGGTTCAGGAATGCGCCCTTGGAATTACGGCCTATCATTAAGTAACACCCTGTATTTACTAACAATTAACCCTACTTTTAGTTAAAACTGGTATTTACCAATAAATGTGATAATTTTTAGGAGTTAATATATTGGTAATATAAAATAATATTTCAAACATGTAATAGTAAATATACCAATTTTCACTAGACTAGTTTAAACTAATATTAAAAATATTTATTAGTAGATACTAGCTTTAATTAGTTGTAAAAAACTTACATATTTAGTTAAAACTAGTTTCAACTAATTTCGGGTTTTAAGGTAACATATACACGTTTCAATAAAATACTACTTTCTAAATATACTTTATAGATGTCGCTCAAATTGTTCAATGAGCCTTTTTAAATTGTGATCTGTAACATTTTTCTGAAAATTAAAAAATTACTTTGACCATTTATTGCCGAGATAGACATATACTTTCATTCATTTTTTCTGTTAGTATTTTTATGATCAATTAACTAAACACATTTACGTTAGTTAGGGTTTGGTCTGTTTTTTAAGAAAACGAGTTTGAGTTTGTCTGGTTTTCAAAGTAAGTAATTTAAAGAACAATATAATTGTTGTTGTTCACAATTGTCTGTAATAAATCCCCACCTACCATTCGGTAGGTAATTTGTAGGGTGATGGATTAATATCGCATTTTCATTATTTTTTTTTTTAACTAGCAACTATGCAATTTAAACGTAAATATCTCGAAAACAGTTACTCCTCCGAGGGACATCTACTCTTTTATCAGTAATAAAAAGTAATATTTTCATTCAAAACGTGAAAACACTAAGACGCAAAAAAAGTTGTGACCTTTTAAACTTAAGCGAAGAGTGACATAAAGTCTATATCAATATTTTTAAGAAATTTAAAATCCCCGCCCTAGAACATTTCCCAAATACTAAACTTGCTGCGATATTTGTTTTTTAAAAATTGTTTTAAAAAGGAACATAAACTTGACACCGACCTCGGTTAGTGTGATCTTCAGATAAGGTTAGTTTAGGTTAGTTTGGTTACATACTAATTTTTTCACGTAGGAAATGTGTAATTTTGCTGTCAACCTGTAAATAATTTCTTTTTTAGGTACACTTATTATCCATGTACAACGATCTAGTAAAAAAATGTAATTAAACATAAATTAGGTGTCAAAAAGTAAAAAAGAAACGGTCAAATCAAAATTTGGTAGCAAAAAAATCAAAACTGAACAAAATTTGGCAACTGTCGAAAAAAAAAATGCAAAACTATGCCATATAGGACTTATTGAAATTTAAAAGAAAGTTGTAAAGAGAACAGTCACGAGGATGAGTTGCTATTTTGTTACGCTCAGTATTTAATACATGTTCTTAGCAATAATGGTTTGAAATTTCGCAAGGACAACACCCAATCAAATAAAAATCCCATACAGGAACGAATTAGCCACAGCGCGCTATCGCCATACCAATAGACAAGATGGCATTCAAGCGACCAATGACAAAAGCAATTCCGAGAAAAAGCTTATTTAACGAATCCAGTATAGTTAGTTCCGACCAATCACGAACTAGAGGCTACTTTTACCGCCTTGCTTAATTTGTTTTGTTTATATGGGGGTTTTAAACCGTAATGCTTGGGCACGCTGGGAATGCATTTCAAAATACCCTGGAACCCGGTCGAAGTACCGTAATTTGGCACTGTGTTGTGAGCGGTTTGGTTAATCAGAACTTCTTCCAGATCGCATTCTCTGTAAAAATATGCCAGATTATTAAACAATATATTTTAATTTAGAGTAAATATTTTTTTCTATTTCATATTAGGGGTGTCATTCCCGAAATCCGAGAATCCCAGAGAAAAACTCGTCTCGAGAATAACAGGATAAGAATTTATAAAAAAAAAACTGGGTCAGTGTTTTATCTAGAATTCAATATATCTTCCGTCGGGTCCACTCGAATTCCGACGCGACCTTTACAAGTACCAAAAGGTTACCACAAACCCCCCCCGTAAATACCCCATAAGGGATCAGTCTAAAAGAAATTTATAGAAATTACGACCTTGTTTTTAACTCTTAAGTAGCGTAATAGACTATGAAAACGGAATCCTTGTCAGTTGTAGGGAAGTTTTTCCCCAAAGCGAAATTATTGGATGCGGGTTTTATCTATCCCAGTCATGGTGGAGAAAGATTCAGCAAGTTGGTCTTGCAAGAGAATATAAAGGCAAAGAGTCGGAAATTGGAAAGTGGCTAAAATATCTTTTTGGCTTGTTGTTTTTGCCACCTCACCAGGTTGTCGAATGTTTCGTGGAAGATTTCATGTCTTGCATGCTGAAAGACAAAAGACTATAAGAGTTAACAGACTATTTCACCGAAACATACATTGATAACGATTCTCTTTTTCCACCATACATCTGGGCAATACAATCCGCAAGTATTTTAAGAACTACAAATAATTGCGAATCCTTCCAATTAAAGTTGAAACAGTATTGTAAGACACATTCATAAATTTCTGTCGGCGTTAAAAGGAATTCAAACTGATACATACATGAAAATTAACACATCAAAATTTTCTGAAATTATTACTCCCCGAAAAGCCGTTAAAAAAATATTTTTGTGCAAAGTAAGATCGAACAGTAGGTATTAAATGGGGCAAATTTCCAGATTTGATTTTGTTAAATATGTATCATTTAAATACAATAATTTCTGAAAAAACTGTTTTCAAGCACACTTTTTCCTTCTAAAAATTGTATTTAGTATTACTTAGTTATAATTATTACATAAGGATTTCTATTTAAAATAAGCCTATACAAATATTCATGTATTACTCGGGGTATATAAAATATATGTTTATAAAAGCTTTATTGGATTTTTATTTAAAATTAGAAAGAAAACATAGGTATAGTCCGTCTATTTATCTTACAAACTGATTATAAATGTTAATCCCTAATGCCGATAAGACCCAGCAGGTAATCGAATGAAAGCAGGGACGCACTCGTTGCTGATAGAATAAAATATTGCGCTGCTTTAAGATAATAATATACTTATATAAAAGCGTGGAAAAAAATATTTTTTTTTATCTACCTGCATGCAACAAAAGTGTCGTACTGATTTTTTATGTTAGGAAGGAAACGCAAAAACATATTTTAAACTTAATTTAATAATAATAAAATAATAATATAACAGTACATAAGATTCAATACAATTAAAATTATAACATATAGGGCGGTTATTAATTAAAGCAAAATATACATATACCTACAAAAAAGTACCGCGTCAGAAAAATAATTACTACATTTTAACCAAAGTTCACTGTCACTGTCGTCATCCAAGTTCACAATAATTCTTTCTCTGGGCAACAGATCTATATTTACGTATGATTTTTCTACTTTTTGAACATGCGCTACACAATTTTCCCAGCTTTTGTTTGGAATATTTTGCATCTCTGACTTACTAAAGCTGTCACAGAAGAATTTAAGGTTGGCGAAACATTATTCCTCCTTACCGATGCTTTCAGCTGGTGTTATTGTTGCATGCATGTTCAATTGGGTTGAACATGCAATGATAAGGAGGAAGTCTTAACACGGTATGACCCATTTCTGCCGCCAAAATGTCACAATAATATTGCTTTTTATTGAAAATGATTTTAAAATTTCGAGCAATCGCTTTTTTGTGTAATTTTCCTCAAAATACATATTATTTTCCATCATATAGTCCTGGATGGTAACTTTTGTGTTATTGGAACACGGAACTTTATTTAACCTACGACTGTGGTAGCTCGCATTATCCGTCACTATCACACTATTTGGTGGTATATTTGGTAATAATTTGTTTTTAAACCAGTCTTCAAATAGTTCTGTCGTAGTATCACCGTGATAATCAACAAGGGAGTTCTTTATATTTTTGGCTGATAAGGCCAAAGCGTCTGGTATAAATTTGTTTTTTGTCTCGGCATGAATTATTGTTAAACGCTTACCTTGTATTTGATGGAACTTGGATGGTTCTGCATTGACTCGATAAATATATCCAACCTTTATCTGGCACTTCGTATGTGTCATACCACGCTCGTCCAAATAAATAAAATCCCTTCCATCCTGTCTATATCCATGGACTGCAATTACGTATTCCATATTCCATCTTTTTAAGCGGACCGATTCCATAATTACTTGTTGTTTGTCAATTTTTTTCATTTTAAAACCGTTTCTTAAAATACACTTCCTTAGAGTCTCACGACAACACTCTATTCCTGTATCATCTTTTTTTAATCATTGCAATAGGGTTTTTAAAGTAGGGATCATTTATTCCCTGTACATGGCATATATTTTTCTACGAATTATATCGACATCCGTCGCGTTCAGTTTCTTAAAAGTAAAAGAGTAGTTCCTCTTTCTTCTCTCCACTATAGGTTTATTTACAACAAACCACACTGTGCTCACTGGTCTGCGTGTCAAAGCTGCCGCTTCCTTCACTGCACCAAATTTTGAAAAACCACGTTCAAGAAGGGTGGTGTAAACGTCGAAGATTATTTTCTTTGTGTCAACTGATAGAATATCACGCTATAATTGCTTTTTATCACGACCCGTAGATCCACTTGGCGTACTGGTTTCTTCCCACGGACAAAAGATTCTTAGATATCACGTTTAATTGGCAACAAATATCTTCTTGTCTACCAATACAAACATCTAACTGAATTTTAAAACCAAAAATCAGCATATTTAAATAACTAAAATAAACCTATTTTATTTTACCCTAATTATTTTAAGAGGATTACTGAGATAATATAATAATATAATAGTATTTAAATAGATCCGTACCTGGAGTCCCCAGATCAGGTGGCCGAATTTTACACCTCACACAATAGGTTATTATGACGGTAAGGGATTAGCATCTAAAATGCGTTTGTAAGATAGATAGACGGAGTATAGCAGCATGATTTAAAATTTTGCGGGGGAATTCGTTAGGTTGCTCAGGTACATAAAATATTTTCGGCAGAATTCGTGATTTAAAATAGTTCTGCGGGGGAATTCGTGTGGACCGCTTCCGTCCACCCACCAATGGGCCACCCCGTATAATGACATTAATAATTTTAATAATATTGTATTTATACCTTGCATGGTCCAAAAATTCATGATACAAGTCTTTGGGTACTTGGCTTGGTTTGTCTGACTTATCAACAAATAATTCAGTTTCTCTATTGTACAGGTAGAGAAAATCGTTCAACTGCTTGGCAATTATCGCTGCTCTATCTTTGGTATCCAGTTTTGTACTTGGCGCCTAAAATATGTTTTAATTTAGTTTAGGTTTATTATTATTGTAAAATGGAATTTAAAGATGTTTTTCTTTTTATTGGAAACTCCCCCAAAGTAGTCACCAATGTTTTCGATTCTGTTGAAATAACGAGAACATGTTTGAAAGTTTACTCTGATGCCTAATGCGAGTGAGTAATAAAATGTAAATTTGCAATGACAGGACCCATTAATCAGGGTGGAAAATTTAAAGGTTGCATTGTAAATTTCAGGTAAATTGCAATGATAGTTTTTAAAAATTCCGTATTATAGATATTTAAGACCTAAACACCCCGAATCGGTCCTAAATTAGGATCACCCTAATTTGCATACAATAGAAAGACGAGTTTGGTGAATGAAAGTAATGTGACAGCGGCGTTACTACAGGTAGTTTATTAGAATAATAAGTATAATAATAATTATACTTGATTATAATTAGAGAGATAATTGAGATATTAATTATTCTAATTTTAAGTAGATAAAGACTTATACAGGGTTCGCCAACGAAGCGGGGACGGAAGATTACATCCTTATCGAAGAACTTGATGAAACAGCGTGAGGTCTGGAATTAAAAGTGGCATATTTTAAAAATATTTTGCATTATACAGGGTAGCTCCAAAAAGTGAGGCGAACAAAAATTGCATTTTTTTAAATGGAGCCACCCTACAACTTGCACTATTTTTGGATTCTACATGAAATAACAATCATTTTTTAGTAAGTGCATTATAAGTCTAAACTTAATAGTTTCCAAAATATCGACTTTTGGAAAATTACATTTTGACAGCTTCTAGTTTTCTAACGGTACGTCTTAGAGCAAAACGGCTTACATGTCCCTATCTTACTTTTTTATTATCTCTCCAAAAATGTAAACTTTTGTTAAACCGGATATAACTCGAAAGTCAGAAATATGGTACTTCCGGTTTAACCGGAAATTTGTATCTCTAGGAAGATAATAAAGAAGTAAGATAGGGACATGTGAGCCGTTTTGCTCTAAGACATACCGTCAAAAAGCTAGAAGATGTCAAAGTTTAAAAATGCCATTTTTTAAAGGTCGATATCTCGGAAACTATTATGTTTAGACTCATGATGCACTTATAAAAAAATAATTGCTATTTTATGTAGAATTCAAAAATAGTGTAAGCTGCTCCATTTAAAAAATTTCAAGTTTTGTTCGCCTCATTTTTTTGAGTCACCCTGCATAATGTAAATATTTTTAAATAATGCCACTTTTAATTTCAGACCTCATGCTGTTTCAGTATTTTTGATAAGTTCTTTGATAAGGATGTAATCTTCTGTCCCCGCTTCGTTGGCGGGCCCGGTATAGAAGTAAGAATAATATAAAAATAAATAAATTGGAATAAATATTAATATTTATTAAAAAAATCTACTATGTACAATACAACTTAATTTTTAAATTTTAGTCATCATGTTCCGAGTAGTCCGATGAACTATCGTCGTTGGGGTTCAGATAAATAATAAGGGGCTCTACAGTGTTTTCTAGGATATTATCAGGTTCCCAAGTTCCTACTTCTATTTCAATCACATGTTCGACGCACTTACTCCATTTTTCACAATCCACCGTCTTTATTTCCTCTTGCAAGAGGTTTCCAACGTCTCTCATTTTAAAAGTGGTGTTGCGCCCACACCAATTCTATGGGGTTTAATTAACAGTGATATGGCGGAAGGCGAAGTACAGTTATATTTCGTTTTGAAGCGATTTCGTCGACAACAAATTTCGTACAATGAGGTTTATTTAGCTTTACAATCTCCAGTAGCTCCTTTTTCGGCCTTTCTCCTTATAAAATGACTTCTTATTTACAGTAAGCCAATGAATGATGTCATTTTTTTCCAAGAAGACGTTGGTATTTTTTCGGATTTTCTTGAGTGGTAGCAGGCATTATCCATGACTATAACAGACCCAGGAGGAATAAGATCTAGCATTTGTTGGAAGTATTTTTCAAAGACATCAGTGTTTATGTCTTCCTGATAGTCTCCAGTTCGTTTTAATTTAAATGCTAGTAAGCCGCCATCGACAAATCCATTTTTGCTACCAATGTGAGTAATTTTATTAATCTTTTACCTTTTCCCGAGGGCGCTTTTACTCCAGTGGACCATCCTTCCATGAAAGCTTGCCTCGCGCTTTTTATGTGTTTATCCTGCTATATTTTACCAACGGTATATCCTTTATTTAACCAAGTTTCGTCCATATATTAGATATTCCTGTTTTCCCTTCGAAACTGTCTAGCTGCCCTCAAATAACGTCGTCACCAGCAGATTTTGTCTTTCTCTATTAAAAGTGATTTTCTGTTTTAATTTTTTTCATAACAAGAATTCATTTCCTTTAAAGTTTTCCATAGTTTCTTCTTACCCATGGGTGGAATGAAATCATCCTTTGAATTTCCTTCCAACTATTTTAGCAAAACGTTGAACACATTAAGAATAATAATTTTCTCATTTTTAGACAGCGCAGTCTTTGTAATCCGTTTCTCAGCAAACACTTCAGAAACACTAGCCATTTTCAAGAACGAAGTTTTCCAACAACTGCCGGAAAGTAACTAAACATTTCAAATTTTTGAAACGGTGAGGCACAGGTAGGTAAACTACACATCATTTTTGGAACTTTAAATGGGACACCCTGTAGTTATTTTATTTTTAGATTCTACGAAGCAATCTATGTTTTCTTTGTATAGGATATTTTTCCATTTCTCTTGCCGTTTCTTAAATATTAATTATTTTCTGTCTTTTTTTTACCGAAACTATGTGAATTAAAACATCAATATTCTCGTCTCCACATGTCAAATCAACGTAACATTTTAACATCATTTAGTCAACATGTGGTACTTCAATTTTGGCAACATAGGATCGCCGACTTCTATACAGAGTGTCCTAAAAATTAATTGCAATTAAGATTTTATAAATTTGATCAAAAGTCACTTTTTTAAAATGGAACACCCTGTATATTATTGAAGTGTTGACTGGAGTGGACCAATTGATTTTTCTTTCATATAAAGTGTTCCTCTACCTATTTTGAACCGCTTTCGATTTATAAGCCATTTTATGAATAATTACTATTCATATTCGAGAACTAGACATTAAAGATTTAAATCGATAAGTGTTCCATGATCAAAACAAATTTCCTTTCATGATAAATTGTGGTTCTAAAAAGAACCGATTTTGTCAGTAAATTAAAACTTTTGAAATTCTCACCTAATACGTCAGATATTTAAAGTGCTGACCATTTTCTTGTAAGCAATCGGTAATACATGCCATCACATGACTGGTAGTAGCTCTTTGAATTTCTAATGGATCAAGTTCTTCAAAAGCGCGCCTTATCCAATTTTCTAGATCTTCTTTTGAATTTACTGGTGTTTTATAAACCACTTCTTTAATCCTACCCCACAGGAAAAAGTCTGAAGGATTAAGATCTGGAGATCGCCATGGTCCTCCACGTCTTATCCACCTATCTTCAAACATATCATACAGTTCCGCGGAAACTTCATGGGTACAATGAGCAGGAGCTCCATCTAATTGATACCAACAATTTCTTAAATCGATAAGCGGTAGATTATTCAAAAAGTCAGATACGGTCGTTCTTAGAATTTCGAGATATTTTGCAGAAGTTAAATTTTCATTATAAATATAGATTGATAATTGCCTATCCATCAACAAACAAAATACATTAAAACTAAATCTTTGTTGTTAACCTCTCTTTCTTTTATAACGTGTGGATTTTCTGCAGCCCAATAGTGATTATTTTGACGGTTCAAGACTCCTTCGCGTGAGAATTTTTCTTCATCAGTTCAAATAATTCTTTTCAGAAAATCTGGATCATCCTGCGTTCAAATTAATAACATTTCGCAAAGATCTACACGTTTTGGAGGATCACCTGCTTGTAAAGCCTGTAATGTAATTAGTTTGTAGCCATGCATATTATGTTTATGTAAAATTGTCCATAATGATGTTCGATTTATTCCTAAATAATTTTTGGCACTTCCACTTGTTATTGAAGCACGGGGATAGGCATGAAAATACGCCAAAACGTTAATTTCATTTTCCTCGTCTTCAGTAACAGGGTGAAGTTGATATCTTGGAACCTGTTTATTTCCGAAATTTAAAAAATTACCTTCAAATCTAAGAAATTTCCGTGGGTTCATTGGCGGCAAATTCGAAAAAAGAGCGTTAAATCTTCGGCAGGTTCTTAAAACAATTCATTGACACTCACCGTAAATATAAAACAAATTTAAAATATCCGCATTTGAATAACTATTATTCTCCATTTTTGCTATTTTAATCTGACATAAGCAAACCCAAACTAAAAAGTGAGACATGTCATGTCACCATCGTTATGTATTGCAGTTGTTACATTATGGCACACTTATCGATTTAGATCTTTAATGTCTAGTTCTCGAATATGAATAGTAATTTTTCATAAAATGGCTTATACATCGAAAGCGGTTCAAAATAGGTAGAGGAATACTCTATATGAAAAAAAATTTAATTGGTCCACTCTATTCAACACTTTAATAATATACAGGGTGTTCTATTTAAAAAAAGTGACTTTTGATCAAATTTATAAAATCTGAATTGCAATTAATTTTTAGGACACTCTGTACAAAAGTCGGCGATCCTATATTGCCAAAATTAAAGTACCACATGTTGACTAAATGATGTTAAAATGTTACGTTGATTTGACATCTGGAGACGAAAATATTGAAGTTTTACTTCACATAGTTTCGGTAAAAAGACACAAAATAATTAATATTTAAGAAACAGCTAGAAAAATGAAAAAATATCCTATACAAAAAAAAAACCTAGATTGCTTCGTAGAATCTAAAAAAAAAAATAAACTACAGGGTGTCCCATTTAAAATTCCAACGTTGATGTCAGTTATCAATAGATCTGGCACCACTGCAACCGCGAAATTAATGTTAAAAGCTAGAGCGCAGCCTCCTATGGCCGTAGTGAAAATTTCAAAATTTTTTTTTTTCGTTCTCCAGATAGGCGAGAGCCACCAACAGTGGCCATGGCAGGTACAGTGGCCACTGTGTGAATATTCTTTTGCAAAACGTACACTGCTAGCGCCCTCTCTTGTATGGGGGCTTAAGTAAGTTTCCAGCACGTGGCGCGCCGAATACTTTCAGTTAAATGGCCGGCTTCGTCGTAACAAGAGCGACATTGAAATTCGTTGTAAAAAGTTTTTTATTAGAGTGACTTTTCGGGTTAATCATTCAAAGCTGGTAAGTGTTTGAGGTACTTTATTGCAGTACGAAGTTCAGGGGTAAAAGGCTAAAGAATCTGCATTGTTTTTCTGTTAGGTTAGGTTTTATTTTTAGTTTTAGTTATCTAATTAAAGTTATATATGTCTTCTTAAAAAGAATTTTTCTGCAACATTAGGTAAGTCTCTAACTTGACTTTATTTTACCGTGGTCGCGGTTTTATATTATCACCATATTTTACAAAATATCTTTTTCTAATCACATTAACCCTTTTTTTGATGACGCCTTGGCTGTTTTTACATTGTCTAATTTTGTGTTTTTTCCTTCCTTTTTCAGTTTAAATAAATTTAACAATGTCATTGGTCTCTTCATAAATAACATCTTAATAATTACCCACTGAAGATGAAGGTTTATACCTTCGAAACATGTTTGGGATGTTAATCTGAACTTTTTTATTAAATTAGTGGAGCAGACTTTGTGTTTCATTCCTCACTTAAAATATTACTCCACTGTGAGATGGACTACTTCCATAAAATTTTATTTTTATGTTACCTTTCTTACAGTGGCCACCCTAACGGGAGGTACAGTGGCCACTACTCTCATATATTATAAAGGGGTGGCCACTGTTCCTTATATTAGGTATTTGAATAAAAAAAAATATTTAAAACAATATTTTATGTTTTTGATACAGCCCGAATTCTATTATTATTCTAAACTAGGATTATTCTATTTTAGTAAATATGCCACGACGACCCCCCCCCCCCCCCCCCAAAAAAGTAGGGATTGGAAAGACAGATGGGGAAACAATGAGGGCAGCCTTAAATGACATTAAGAATCATGGACTGTCAGTAAAAGCTGCAGCTTTACGTCACAAAATACCGAGAACCACATTAAGAAGGTATGTCAAAAAGTTCGAAGATGTCGAAGCGGAAAATATTCAAGCTGGTTTAACACCTAACTATACTGTTAACAGAATATTTACATTAGAAGAAGAATTCCAGCTATGTAAATATTTACAGATTTGTGCTAAATTACACCACGGGCTAACTCCAAAAAATGTTAAAAAATTAGCTTTTGAGTTAGCTATTGCTAATCGTAAATCGGTCCCGACCTCCTGGAAGAAAAACAAAATGGCCGGAAAGCATTAGCTGACGGAGTTTTTAAGAAGAAACCCACTATCAATTCGATCGGCTGAGACTACATCACTAGGACGTGCAATGGGGTTCAACAAAGTGGTTGTACAGACATTTTTTAATAATTTAAAAGAAGTTCTCGAAAAATTTAAATTTCGGTCAGATAAAATTTATAACGTTGACGAGACTGCCCTAACGACCGTTCAGGAAACTGGAAAAGTTATAGCTATGAAAGGGCAAAAACAGGTAGGACAAATAACTTCAGCCGAGCGAGGAACGCTAATAACGATGTGCGGAGCAATCAAGGCGAATGGAAATAATAATCCACCTCTTCTCATTTTTCCTAGGAAATATCTTAAGGACCATATGCTTAAGGGAGCGCCTAACGGGATTATTGGAGCAGCAACGCCTTCAGGCTGGATGACAACTGAAGTATTCGTCCAGTGGCTGAAGCATTTAATATTATATAGCCATCCAACCCAAGAATTTCCAGTGCTATTATTAATGGATAATCACATAAGTCATGTTTCAATAGAAGCTGTAAAACTAGCCCGAGAAAACAATGTATGTTTATTAACATTGTCGCCACATACCAGCCACAAGCTTCAGCCCTTGGACCGAACTGTTTATAGACCGCTAAAATCTTATTATAATAGTGCATGTCAGTCGTGGTTGACAAATAATCCAGGCAAGCGTATAACAATCTATGACGTATCCGAAATCTTAGGTCAAGTGTACAACCTTGCATTTTCAACAAGCAACTGCGTGTCCGGTTTTAAAGCAACAGGGATCTTCCCATTCAACGAAAACATCTTTGTCGATGATGATTTCTTAGCATCCACTGTAACCGATATGCCCCCGCCGGCGCCTATGAGGACTGAAACAATTGATGACGCGATAGCAGGAACTAGCAATGAATCTACTACCGATGTGGAAATAGCTCATACCTTTTGCTCAGAAGATAGAACACCTCCCAAAACAATTATTAGTCCCGAAATGTTACGACCCCTACCAAAATCTCAGATTACGGAAAAGAAACACATTCGAAAAAAGAAAACTACCCAAATTTTGACAAGTACGCCAGTTTATAATGAACTTGAAGCCACCAGTAAAAATAAATCAAGGAAGGAAAGTTTAAAAAAAGCGCCACAAGCAAAAAAAAAAGTTATTTTTGCAGATACGGAGAGCAGCATAAGCGACAATATTAAGAGAAAAGACAGCATTGATAATTCGAGTGATTCGACTTCCGATGACCAGAGTTTAGATCTCACTGATTCCGATGAAATTGATTGGATAGAAGAAGCCCAGCCTAGCGCTAACGAAGATTTAGGAAACATTGATGTAGGAAGTTTTATACTGGTAAAATTTTCTACTAAAAAACAAGTTAAATTTTGCGTTGGCAGAGTAACTGCTATAGACATACAACACCGCGAATATTGTGTCAGTTTCTTACGCAAGCGCAAAGCATATACATTTTTGTCAGAGTCACTAAACTTACTTCTAAAAGGGTTTTTTCAAAGAAAAATCTAACCAATAGTATCCAGTATATAAATGGTGTAGACTGGTCTATGCCGAACGTATCTGTGCAGGAAAAGTTTGATATTTTTTATAGCATAATAAGCCCCATAATTAATAAATGTTTCCCAGTGACACGAACTTCCAAGAAAAAATTCAAGCCCTGGATGACAGCAGGTATAAAATGTTCTTGTAAACATAAAAGACAACTTTTTAAGTTTTTGAAAAATAACCCCAACTCAGTATTGAAGGGCTTTTATAAAACTTATTGCCAAATTTTAAAAGAATTAATAGCTGAGGCTAAACGAATGAGCATCGAGAGTGAAATTGGAATGTCTGCAAACTTATCAAAAACCGTTTGGAGTATTGTAAAAAGGGAAACTGGTAGGGGGCAACAAGGCGGAAAATGCAAAGAGTGGGTTATAAACATAAATGGTGGGGAATGCACTGATAAGTTAGAGATTGCAAATGCATTTAACACTTATTTTACAAATTTAACAAATTCTTTTAGCTTTCCTGACTTACCACTTCCACATAATAAGTCAATTAATAACAGCTTCTTCATGAATCCAGTAACAATCCTTGAAATAAAGGACATAGTAAATTCATTAAGGAATACTGATGCTACTGGTAATGATGAGATGCCATTATGCTTTCTTAGGGCACACATAGGTAGTTTGGCCCCTGTAATAACGGATTTAATAAACTCTTCCTTTGCTGAATGTCATTTACCAGATCAGTTAAAAGTATCTAAAGTACTGCCGATTTTTAAAAAAGGGTCGCATAATGACATGACGCACTATCGCCCAATTTCACTAGTTAACGTTATTACCAAAATCATTGAAAAGGCGTTGCATGCTCGCTTGGTCGGGTTTTTAGAAAAAAATAATTTAATATCCTCGTGTCAACATGGCTTTAGATCACAAAGGTCCACTGAGAGTGCTCTGTATGACATTTTAAATTACATTTATGACAGGCGTAATGAGGGAAAATATTGTATAGCAATAGTGTGTGATCTATCAAAAGCGTTCGATACTGTTAGGCATGACTTGTTATTAAAAAAGTTAGAAATACTTGGTGTGAGAGGTGGAGTGTTGGATTGGTTTCGTTCCTACCTTTTAAACCGAAGTCAGTATGTGTGTGTTCAGGATGGTAATGGTGCGTGTGAATCTGAGATACAGCCCGTTACGTCGGGGGTCCCCCAGGGATCGGTTTTGGGACCACTGCTTTTTAGCATATTTATTAATGACCTTCCAGATCATGTCAAGGCAAAAGTGGTTATGTATGCAGATGATACAACTTGTATAGTCAGTAATAACGATCTAGCCATTTTGGAATCAGAGACTAAGATATGTGTTAACGAGCTGATTCAGTGGTTTACTGCTAATAAACTAAAAATAAATTTGGATAAAACAAATTTCTTGGTTTTCAAAAACAGAAGTTTGGGACGTGTCTGTGAAAATATATTGATTTGCGATAAAAAAATTGAAGCAGTCCCTGAAACTAGGATCCTTGGGCTGACTGTCGATATAGCACTTAAATATGAGACTCATTTAAAGGAACTAAAGCTTAAATTAAATTCAATATGTTACTCTATACGTGTTTTGAAAGAGATAGTCTCCTCAGCAGTGCTTAAGAGTGTATACTATGGGTACTTTCACTCAAGAATGGTGTATGCGGTGGAGTTTTGGGGATGTGAACCCTTAAGTTTGAGCATTTTTCGAGTTCAGAAGAGATGTGTTAGAGCCATTAATGGCTTAAATCCCAGAGTCTCATGCAGGGCGTTCTTCAAGGAGGGTAGACTGATGACTTTGCCATCCTGCTTTATATTTAAATGCCTTGTCACTGTTCATAAACAAAAAAGAAAATATCCTTCCACATCTACAAGTACCGCATACCCCCTTCGCAATGACCTCATCCGTCCGGTTCTTCCAAACACTGCAAAATATTTTAATAGTTCTTTCTATCAAAGTATAAAGTTGTATAATCTGCTACCTGTATCTATGAAGACCCTAAGCATTAATTTGTTTAAAAAAAGAATCAAAAGGATATTGTTGGGTGAAGCCTTTTATGATGTGCAGGAGTTTATAAATTATCTGGGCCATCTCTGATATTTATATTATATTGATATTTATATTATACTGACTAGTGTTTTTATTGTTTTATGTTTTATGCTTGAATACTGTACTATTTTTTCGTATGTAAATTTTATGCTGTGCCCCCATAATGTGCGAATTTGGCGTTTCAATGTAAAACATTTTTTGTTGTACTTATTATATGTCTTATTTATTTATTTATTTATTTATTTTTTTTCTTTTTATATATTTATATACAATATTCATATCGCGACGAGTTTTAATTGTTTCCTTAGTTTTTGCTAGACTATCTAAAGCAATGTTAACCAAACACAAAAATTCCTGTTTTATAGGTTTATTAGATGTTAATAATTGACATACTATGTATACGGTTTTATATTTTTTATATTTTTATATTTTAAATTATTTGTAAGATTTTGTGTCTAATGCAATTGTAAAAGTGACAATAAATGATTTTGATTGATTTGATTTGATAGATTTTATTATCCAGATGTCCCAGATCAGACAAATATACCCTATGAAGATGTTGTAATTCATTTACCACCCCCAACCTCAAGTGGCGGAACTGCAAGAATTCAGAGTCTATTTCACTTTGCCGTTGACCTATCCTCATTTAATTTATATTAGTTTAATAAGCCTTCTTGCATTTATATTGATACATGTTTCTTTTGTTTTTTAATGTGTATACTTATAAATTTTCTAATTAAAGGATTTTGTATGAAGTCTTATTACTTATTACCAAGTTAAAAACACTTTTTAATATGCTTTTCAGAGAAACCACTGTACCGACCCTAAATGGCCACTGTACCACTCTTCGGTTCGGTACAGTGGCCACAGTGGCATGTTTTTAAAAAAATTTTGTTAAAATTTTGCATTACGCAATGACAATGACAATAACACCATTTTCTTAAAATAATAGATTTCAGAACTTGATAGTTCTACGTTTTATTCGCCCTTTTACTAGGTTACCTTTCAAGAGTAATAATTCAAGATATGAGTGATTGATTCCATTCAACTTCTTATGCTTATTGATTATTACTGGAATTGAAATGTTTATAAAGGAAGTGAGTTGGTCATTTTACAATAATTGGAAAGCCAACTGTTAAATTTTTCGAATCAACGAGTGTTCAATACGTGTTACTCAGAGAGCTGAAGTGTATAGGTCGACAAGTTGAGACACGGACGGCAATGAGCCCGGGCTTGGTGCGGATAAATGTGTTCCAAGCTTTAATCGAAAAAACCTAACTCACCCCTTTAATTCAGGATAGCGGCTGACTGCGACGTGGAAGTAATGCGAACTGCGAATTGAAATTTAAGCTAGCCTACCGATAGTCAAAGTATAAAAAAGTAAACAATTATTTCTTTGCGAAAGTCTAATTTGCCTTTAGTAAAAAGCATAAACATACATCATCTGACCATGCATAATAATATACTATCATTTTACGTGCTCTTACCTTTACACTATATGGAGTCCTTAGATAATTCGAAGCCTTTTGCAAAAACTTTAACACGATCTCGACGTGTTCGTCTTGATCGGGTGAACTGACAATTTTTCTCAAAATACACACCAAATACTGGCTGAAGGTTTTTCTCGCCTCGCATTGTCTAAAATAGGTTCCTAATAAAGAGTTGCGCAAAGCTCATAAAAATTCAGGGTATATTTGAAGTGTCCTTAGTAATTTTAATTAGTGAAAGAAAATTACGTTTTTCTTTTTCTTATCTCGGCTGAAATTTTGAAATAAGAAATGTTTGTTTTTTTTGCATAATAATATTACGAGAGTATACACCTTTCAGATTGTAAAGAAAACAAATTTTGACTGCGAAACTCGGATAATTTATATGCCTCTGTGTCTCTTTTGCGAGGAACGGTCTAGGGTCTCAATTCTCAGCGATATTCTGAAACGACTTAAAAATTAAGTCCGTTTCACAAAGCTAGCACCATGAGGTCTGAAGAAAAAGGGAAATAAAAGCCATAAATATATTTTAATAAAACCTACATTTATACAGTAAAAACTCTGTTTTCGACCACCTCTATAAAGCGTTAAACGACCGGTTATGAATTCCCCATATTAAAAAATGGAAATCCCATTATTTTATACTCCTCTTTACCGACCCAGCTGTTAAACGACCGCGGTAACTCATCATCGGAATTTTTAGTAGACATTAATGCTAAAAACACCCTCCATTAGGGGTAGTAAAACCCGACCCGACAATTCTTAAGAAATATAGGTACAGTACATACATTAATTACTTTATTGCAGGCGGATCCATTCAATTTGCTTTAAGGGCTGATAAATCGGTTGTTAACATTAGTTTTGTTTCGAGCAATATTTGTGCGTTTAACGGGAATATTGAAGATGGCGGGAAAAAGGAAATGGATAATCGAGGAAGACGTAACTGCTTGGAAAGAAAGGCTTTTGACCATTTCAAAAGATTATGCCCAAAGTCACGTATTTAATACAGATGAGACAGGTCTCTACCATCGTGCATTGCCAACAAAAACATATGCATTGAAAGATGACAAGTGTACAGGGATTTACAATTCTGTTCTGTGCAAATATGAAAGGTGAGAAGGAATAAGCATATATAATAGGCAAAAAATAAGAATTTCAAAGCAAACATACAGTACATTGTATAATATATATGTTAGTATGCACGTGCAGTATATACATATTGGTAAACTGGCTTCATTTCATTTAATTTTAGTTCTGATAAATTTAAACAAAAATATTTAAAATTATTTACAAACCCACCACCATTTGATTCCCGAGGCTGGTCGCTATTGAGAGATTTTACTGTAATTAAAAAATCATATTCAGACAAGTTGTAACCGCTGCGTAAAACTCGATATATATGGCTGTTATTTCCCTTTTCCTTTAGACGTCAAAGTGCGGCAGACTATAATAGGTTGGGACAAAAAAGGCATACAATTTTTTTTTTAGTTGTCAGGGTGATAAAAAGTCGTGGGATGTGTCAAAAACATGAGTGATTTTATTTCCAAATTTTAAAACGATACTGATTCACGCCCCGATTAAATAAATGTATATTTTGTACACCAGAGAGCGGCAATCTCGATTTCCTTTTGTTTTAATTTTTTCATTGCAATTAAATCGCGAACTTCGCACAGACTGCGAATACGACTGCATGTCGCTCTCACAAGCTAAAGCGTGTCCGCCTGATAAAACTATTTGTGTTAGTCATAATCGACCACTGTCTAAAGGCAGTTTGTCTGTTTAATCCGTTTTGACTATTGTGCAAGTTAAAGTCCTGCAAATAAACCTGAAGAAAATCAACTGAAAAATGTTATTCTTTGGCAACTAAATAAAAACTAGGTATGGACTTAAACAATTCTGATCACAACTAATTATAAAGATTTTAAGCTACTTTCTACTCCAGTATGTTTTTGTTCTGTTTTTTTGTGGTATTTAATTATTTATCGCAGTGCGGCGAGCAGCGCGGCGAGATGAACTATTCCACTATGTTTTTACACTTAGTATGTCCAAGTTCAAAAATATCAGCATTTGTTAAGATCATGTTTTTCGGAAAACAGTTCAAATTAATAAAGATCTCGAAAACAGTAAGAGATAAGAAAAGAAAAATAATAAGAAGAGTTGTTGTTAAGAAACTAATCAAGATTCCAACATTAAAATAATGTACAGGGTAACTTATTTAAAATTCAGACGTTTCTGTCACTTTCCGCATCATCCAAAATATTTTTAAAAAACCCATCTCTTAAAGCCACATAAAAATTTTCAAAATAAAATCTCATTTAGTTCTCAAGATACTTCTAATAGCGGAATTCATTTGGTGTACCCTGTAGAGGCACAGCAAAATATTCTATTAAATATTTAGGCTTTATACGTTTTTAAAACGATATGTTTTCTATAATCTGGTTACCAGTGGCGATGGCGGCTCGTCAGATGAGGCAAGTGAGGCGCCGCCTCACTAGGTTTTTGATAAAAATTCATTAATAAAAAATAAATTATATTAACCCTAATTTTTCCATAAATATTATCTTCTTTACGAAATAAAAATAAACATTAACATTGGTAAAGACCAAATCAGTATTACTGATGCATAATATGCATATAGTTTTCGTTTATTAACGAATACGTTATTTTTGCGTATAACATAGTAAGTGCAATGACACACTACAGCGAAATAATATTCGCCTCGAAATTCATGACCATGCATTTAAAAGCCCAAGACGTCGTTCCGACTTACGCTATATCTTTATCTCACTTCTTCATACACGTTTGTTTATTGCTTTCAGAGGCGACCATAAGTTCGCCGGTGTTTGTATTGCGCATATTTTCCGTTTATTGTACACGTGCATTGTGTGTCAGATTACTTTATTTTATTCGGTGGTTCCCACTGTTCCCAGAGCTTTCAGTTCATCGATTTTATTTAATTAGTTTTTATATTTTAACCGTGAATTGATTTTGATTAGTGTTAGTGTCGCGTGTCGCTATTTTTCTCGACGTGAACATGAATCCGTGGCATGATATTGTGATGTCCCTTGTGGAAACGTATTTTTCAAGACGTAACGAACAAGAAAAACGAGAAATCATTTGCTGCGAGAGGCCTACCCCTCAGATAAGTACTCTTAAAAAAGACAAAAAAGACGGAAAACAATATACCCGCAGTTTTCAAAGTTCTTGGTACGGAACTCATACCTGGATTTGTGGTAGCGTTTTTAAACAGCGCTTATATTGTTGGCCGTGCTTATTATTGGGAAAAACTTAAAACGTGTGAACTTCTGATGGCTATGCAGATTTTAAAAATTTTTCCAGGGCAGTTAAAATCCACGACGCGTCTAAAGAGCATATTCAGAATTCCTTAGGTTTTGTACGTTTATCCCAAAATCGATACACAATTAAAGACGCTTTGCAAGAAAATGCCAGCCAATACA
Organism: Polydrusus tereticollis; assembly: GCA_963920685.1. NCBI lineage: Eukaryota > Metazoa > Arthropoda > Insecta > Coleoptera > Curculionidae > Polydrusus > Polydrusus tereticollis. The sequence continues at coordinate 183,143,800 of OY987326.1, forward strand.
AATTGTTGTATAACGAGGATGTTAGGAAAAACCGTTTATTAATGACATACCTTATTGACACAACCATAATATTAGGAAAGCAAGAACTTGCATTTAGGGGACATAACGAAGCTGAAAGTTCGCTTAATAGAGGAAATTTTAAAGAAATCTTCAACTGTTTAATTAAGAGAAATAATGAGCTTGTCAATCATTTAAAAGATAAACATGTTTTTACTGGACAGTCGAAAACTATTCAAAACGAACTAATTTTTTGTATTACCGAGTATATGAAAGATGTAATAACAAAAGAAATATCGAACGCAATTTTTTTTTCTGTAGTAGTGGATGATACAACAGACATTGTAGCGATAGCTCAGTGTTCTATTACACTACGGTACGTAAATAAATCAGCAGAAATTAAGGAACGTTTTTTAGGATTTTTCGATGTAAATTTAGATACGAGGGCTTCTGCGTTATATGATTTACTAACTACTGTCCTGCAGCCTTTTAATTTTAAAGAAAAATTGGTAGCCCAATGTTACGATGGAGCAGCTGTCATGGCCGGAGAACTGACAGGACTACAAGCGCGAATTAAATCTGATGCCCCTCGGGCACTTTATACACATTGCGCAGCACACAGACTTAATTTAATATTATAACAAGGTACATAAAATATTAGAGAAACCAGAATCTTTTTTGCAACGTTAAAAGGTTTGCCGTCATTTTTTCATAAATCTTATAAGCGAACTTCTATTTTAGATAAAATAATAAAAAAAAGAGTGCCTCAAGCCAATGACACTAGATGGTATTCTAGGTAAAAAATTTTATTCTTTGTTGCAAATAACTGGGTCTAGTTTTGGTATTTAAATATATGGTAGAAAACAGAGAATTAGACTCAGAAACAATTCATATGGCCAAGGATTATTTAAAAGACTTATTTGATTTTGAATTTGCCTTTTTAACATTTACCTTTAAAAAAATTTTTTTAATTACTGATATCCTCTTTCAAATTTTTCAACTAAGTAATCTAGATGTTCATTATTGTAAATCACAAATTAACATTGCTGTTACTCGATTACAAGAAATCCGCTGCGAAAGTATAGGACAGTCCATTATTGACAAAGTAAAAATACATAACTGTGTCGTTTCTAACCGACAAAATTCCAGAATGAGTGAAACAGAATTATTTCAAAAATATAAAACTTTGTATTCCGAGATTTTGGATTGTATAATGTTTCAAATTAATGTACGGTTTGAAGATCTAAACAAAGTTGAATTTGTAAAACTTATAAATAAACTTGGATGTATTAAGATATCTAAGGATGAAAGGCCCTACTAAATTTAGTAAAATTGGGTGTGGTCCATAAAAATATTCCATATATTTATAGGCTTTGCCTATATGGTCAGACACCAAAAATTCGCCAAACCTCATCTAAATGTCACGAGCCGCCACTGCTGCTTACATATTTTAGGAGCGTTAATAGCAAAAAATGTCTATACAGGGTGTTACAAATTCGACATACGAGCATTGGAATCTCGGAAACCATAGGAGTTAGAGAAACGGTTAAATGGGAGCAAAGTTGTGCAATTCGGTGCTGATTAAAATGCAGCTTTAAAAGTTTTAAAATTCCGAATACTTCCGATATTATTCGAAAAAAACCGAAATTTTGCAAAATCGTTTTTATTTTTTCCTGAGCTCATTTGAATAAAAAATAAATGACACTTTGTCGTTGCAACTTTTTCTCCTCTACAAAATGACGTTATTAAACTAACTATCCGACGTTTCGTCTCCGAGCGGCCAACATCAACTTTATTTTTTTAAATACGGACCTGGATTTTTTTTACCGATTTTTAAACCCCCCTACCCTCAAAATGTAATGGCGGTATTATTTTCTAATAATGAATTATTTTTGCTTATTTCCTTTTACATTCGTATTTTACATTTGTCAGTCCGGTCCTGGCAACGAATCACAATATTAATTAAACACTCTGTTTTATTTAAAACATTCATACATAAGTAACATAATTTATTTTATAAGAATTTTCTAATAATTATAAATTTCTTAATAATTATAAAACCTAATTTTCTAAATGTTCAAAAATATTGCCGTTTTGCTCAATGCAACGATCGATTCTTCTTCCAATTTTGGCGACAGCCCTTTCAACCGATCTTCTCCTTATCCTACCAACTGCAACCTGTATGCGTTCTTTCAGTTCCTCCATGGTATCTAAGTAATTTTTATAAATAAAATTTTTTAATGCCCCCCATAAAAGAAATCCAGAGGCGAAATATCTGGCGACCTCGCTGGCGACTCTATTGCCCCACCATTTCCGATCCACCTATCAGTAAGATCAACTTTAAACAAACTTTAAAGAATTGGAAGAATAATGCAACATACAGTTTGTAGGCTATAAAGGTCAATTGAAAGGGGGTAGTATAGCAAGGATCATAAGAAACATCGATCTGTGCATAGGTAGGTACCTATGGGTTAAAGGAAATATTTTTGAACATTTTGGAAATTAGAGGTTTACTAATAAACTCAAATTTTCATGAAACCCATTTGTAAAGGTTTTTATAAAAATAACGTTTTTAATTATAATTGTGATTCGTTGGCAGGACCGGACTGACAAATGTAAAATACGAATTTAAAAGAAAATAAGCAAAAACAATTTATTATTAGAAAGTTATACCGCCATTACATTTTGAGGGTAGGGGGGTTTAAAAATCGGTAAAAAAATTCCAAGTCCGTATTTAAAAAAATAAAGTTGATGTTGGCCGCTCGGAAACGAACCGTCGGATCTTTAGTTTAATAACGTCATTTTGTAGAGAAGAAAAAGTTGCAACGACAAAGTGTCATTTATTTTTAAATATCTATTCAAATAAGCTCAGGAAAAAATAAAAACGATTTTGCAAAATTTCGTTTTTTTTCGAATAATATCGGAAGTATTCGGAATTTTAAAACTTTTAAAGCGGCATTTTAATCAGCACCGAATTGCACAACTTTGCCCCCATTTAACCGTTTCTCTAACTCCTATGGTTTCCGAGATTCCAATGCTCGTATGTCGAATTTGTAACACCCTGTATAGACATAGAGTCATAAACATTAAAATTTGCCACTCTACAAAACGTTATTCTTACTCGGTTAATTATACCTTCCACCAAATTCTTGTTTTATTCGTCACAGAAATTTAACTCCGGTGTATTTATATTTTCTACTTACGTAATTCTCTTTCCACTCTTCAACATATCAACAATTTTTCGTCGCAACTCAATGCTTTGCGACTCCTTTGTGGTTTTGCACGGCACTAGTGCCTGTTTGTGCCCACGACTTAATGCCCTTTCGTATCTATCTTGCCTACCATTCACTGTACTTGGTGCTAAAAAATTAAATAATATTCTAATATACAGGATGGTATGAAAATGGTTCAATATACAGGGTGTCCGGTTCCGGTAAGTATATGGCATACTCTCGGGAGCGTATGGGGAGGTCAAAATAACCCTAATTTATCATAGAAGAAAAATTCCTAAAGTGCCCTTTAACGGAGATACAGAGCCCCCAAAGGGACTTTAACTTTTGAACCAACATGTATAATTTAACGAAATTTCAATATTTTATGTAGGCCATAAGACTCATAAAACCATACTGCAGTAGATGTTTTACATTTGCAATAATTTGCATATCCCATGCAACAGTACAGACAAAGCGCTAACAAAGCCTCATGGTTAACATGTGGGCGGGGATTATTGGGAATGATCTCATTGGACCGTTGTTGTGATTTCCGAAATGTCAACCCTTTCAATGGGTCCTTTATGTGGCACACTTCGATTTGGAAGTGTATCGGAATAAATTATTCTTGTAATAATGACAAATTTGATTATTTTAATGCGAATTATTATTATGCGAAATTCCATTAGTTACTGTGTTTAAATAACTTGTTATTAAATGTTAATAAACTTAATTATTAAATAAATTTCGAAAGTCAATGCTTAAAGGCTTCCACACACCGAAGCGGCCACGGCCACGGTAGCGGTGGCGGCCGCGGTGGCGATCATATTAGCGGTCGGGCGTATTCACACCAAAGCGGTGAGAGGAGCTGTAAGGTAGTTGCCGTTTACAGATTTTATGTATACCAAAATATATTTTTAAACGTCCAGGTTTCATTTTTAGTTCTATTATTTGTTATTATGATAGACGATGTGGAAGAAGAGACTTTGTTACTATTAGCTCTTTGTCCCAAACTTTGTTTTTAGCCCTTATATTTTTATAATTTGGATGGCTTAAATCAAAAAGTATGGTATATAATTAAACATTTTCTATTAATGATTCTATTATATTATTTGCCATTACTACTGTCACTTCTCGCAGCCAAAGTTGACACGTTGTATTTGACCGTCACCGCATATCAGAACGCTGCCCTAGGCCGCTTGATCTAGACCTGCCCGCTCTGGTATGATTTCATTAATTTATTTCTATGTGTTTAGATTGGCCGCCACCGCTACCGTGGCCGCGTCGGTGTGTGTAAGCCTTAAAGGTGGTATACAAAAAATGTATATTCTTCGAAAACGGCTAGTTTTATCGAAACAAATATATAGTACCTTCTTTAAAGAGGAATTACCAGAATATTTAAAAAATCAGTTTTCAGCACCGTAAAATAGCACCTGTCAAAATTTTGGCCCAACGAGTGTTGTGGCAAGTCCGGTCCTGACTTCCCTGTCCCCTGACGATGTAAAACATCTACTGTATAGTAGAGATTATTTAAAAAGACCGAAAGGGCAATAAAACCTGCAACAAAGAAAGCTACAGCTTTTATTCATCTTTCTTCCTTCTAAACAAATCATACCCAACAAACATATTAAGTAATGTAGACCAGAACGGAAGGAAAATAATCTTAAATTGGCAAATATTTGCTTATTTTTGCCTTAAATGTTTTCTTAAAAGTCACAAAAGATTCGAACTCTAAAATCTAAGTCAAAATTTGGATATCTAGAACTTAAATAATTTGTTATAGGGAAGTCTACTTGTAGTTTAATTTACCTAGTTAAAAATTACAAATAAATTACCTCTCTTAGACATTAAAAATATTTAATCCTAATAAGGAATATGATTAAGTAATAATTTACTTAATTGTTACTTAATATATGTGTTTAAAATTAAGGCATTTTTTGGCTATTACGCTAGGTAAATATTACCTAATTATTGCCTACAAAAAGTCCAAATTATTTACTGACCATGCAGTTTTAGAAACAAGTAATATTTTGGATAATTTTGCCATATAAATTGTTCCCAAAGTTATAGATCTTTTGTGGTTAAAAATTGAGCTACTTCATAACTTTCTGATTAACCTCAAAGGCTAACATTGCTTGTACAGTTAATAATAAAGAAAAAATAACTTTAAGGTTAAAAATATAAAGGCCGCCATATTTAATAATTATTAGTTTTCCTGTTTATAGACAACTGTAAAAAAACAATAATTAAAATTTTAAGAATTACATAAGGTGAGTGGAAAATCCATTAGACTACGATATCTTTCGTCAACGAAAGTTTTTTTTTAAACTTTAGGTACAGGGTCTTCCAACGAGGACTGAACAGGGGATCATTTTTGAGCTTCCTTGTATTTAAAGAAAAATCCAAAATAGCCAATCGATGTACTTTTTCCTGCAGAATTCAAAAATGAAACCAAAAATTTATTTGAACCAGAAACAAAAGAGTTACGCTATGGATAAGGTGATTTTTAAATGGAACATAGCTTTTTTTATACGATTTTTGGAACGAGTGATTTTTTTTTTTCCGTTCTGATTAAAATATTTAATATTGTGAGAGCTATTTTTATTAAATTTTAATGTTTTATCCAGTATAATTTAACTTTAACCTGTTTGAAACATACACTAGGTAATAAAGGTATAATCACCTTTGAATCCTTTAAAGTCAAAAAATTTGACAAATTTACTATAATATTGCCGAAATGAAATATTCATTAGATGAGAGATTGCAGATTGTTATCTTGTTCTACAAATGCCAAGAAAATGCAAGAGTAAATAAATGAAATTAATTAATATAGTAAATTTGTCACATTTTTTTACTTTGAAGGATTCAAAGGTGATTATACCTTTATTACCTAGTGTATGTTTCAAACAGGTTAAAGTTAAATTATACTGGATAAAACATTAAAATTTAATAAAAATAGCTGTCACAATATTAAATATTTTAATCAGAACGGACAAAAAAAAAATCACTCGTTCCAAAAATCGTATAAAAAAAGCTATGTTCCATTTAAAAAACACCTTATCCATAGCGTAACTCTTTTGTTTCTGGTTCAAATAAATTTTTGGTTTCATTTTTGAATTCTGCAGGAAAAAGTACATCGATTGGCTATTTTGGATTTTTCTTTAAATACAAGGAAGCTCAAAAATGAGCCCCTGTTCAGTCCTCGTTGGAAGACCCTGTACATATAATGTTTATAATGAAGACACTCTGTTTTTAGGTTAATGGTAAAAATATTTTAAATTATCGTAATAATACATAAAAAAATGCATATTTTAAGGGCGCGTTTAGTTTTTCGAAGTATCATCACCATAATTCACAAACACATTTCTTTCGCATCCAAATTTCGGTCCAGAAAAATGATAAAACTTAATTATATCACTTTATTGTTGAAGTTATAATAAGCAGCCATTCCAAATATCTACTTAAGTCGAACTCCATTTTATAATTTATTTTGTCCTGTTGGAAGTGTTGGCATAAGTTGTTGTCTTTCCAACAGTAATATACCGATAGAGGAGGCGTCTTATCGGTAATACCGATGTTTTTAACAAGAAATCGATTTTCTGACAAATTTTTACGAAATGTAATTTTTACTTATAATCTGATATGATCCCGAGAGCTTTAGCTCGAGGGTCTTATCTTTGATTATAAGTAAAAATTACATTGAGTGAAAATTTTCTTGGAAAATCGAGTTTCGAGTGAAAAACGAAGGTATGAAGATAAGAAACCGCCTCTAGAGGTGTATTTTATTGGATAATTTACTGAACATAAAAATGAAGGCCGTCTGATAAAGGTAAATATACAAGTTAGAGGTGTTACTAATTTTTTATTTAAGTAAAAAAGCTACAAGCGTCTTTTCGAAAGCGTCTTTTCGAGCTAGCGGTAGTCTTATCGGGTAAGACGACCGTTACCAAGGTGGTTGCAATGAAAATGAGCGTTTTGATTGGTTCAATAAAAGTGAGGTGAATTATCTTTCTAACACCAGATGTAATATGTTTTCTCTGTATTTTTGTCTAGTGTCTTATTGCTCCTATTTAGGTTATATTTAGGCCAAAAGGTTGGTCTCACTTTCCACATTTAGACGTAAAATAGGTCTATATTTATTTCACTTCGTTTCAACTTATTGGACAGAAAAACCCTATCAACCTATTTTCGACCTTCAAATTACTTTAGTTTCTTTCCCCACATTGGGCAATGGGAAAACAAATGTATTTAAATTATCCCTATATATAATTGGTCGTGCAAAATATTTGACCCGTTTAGAGGTCGAATAAAGGTAAATTTAACTTAAAATGTTTGTTGGGTAGGCATGAAATTAGCAAGTACCAACCCTTAATTGCCTCTCTTTGTCAGGTGTGAGAAATTAAAGCGGAACAAAGAACCTTTTCCCAGGTACCCAAAAATTCAGGTACGGGCGAGGAATTTTGGGGGTTGTTCGACATTCGACTTAGAATATTTGGTGCAAAATGTTTAACTCTGAGACACGGAAAATTATTTTAAACGTTTTGGAGTATTTTCAAAATGAAAAAGAAAATAGCCTTCAGCCAATTTCAGCTGTCTGTTGTCTGCTGTTTCAGCAGCCTGTAAGATTAGTGAGAATACTGTAGCCACGATCCGAAAGGAATATACAACAGGAACCTCTTCCAGGGAAAGTGATTTGAAATTTATTCACATATGATTACAGGGTGTCTCACAGTGGATGGCGTATTAGACGTTTATGGACCAAAAAATTATGCGATTTTTATATTATATAATAGATATAAAAGGATTGTAATTTATTATAAGTATTTATATTCAATTATAAAGTAATAAAAGAACATGTAGTCATAATATTCAATTTCCTTTTTAGGCTAATAGAGAAAAGCGTGCCCCAAAAACAAGGGATTTAACTGAGGCAAGAAAAACACAGATAAGGAACGTAGTTTACAATATGATTGCCACGCATAAGTATGTCACACGGCAAAAGCTAAAAGAGGAATTGCATGCCAAACAAATTATTGACCTAAACAACTCCACATTAGGTTATTTGTTAAAGCATTTGGGATTTAAATTAAAAAGGGACAGTGGCAGGAGCTACATTATGGAGAAACCGAATATTGCTTCAAAACGTATAAAATTTTTGAGACAATATACAGAAAACTTGTTATCAGAAACTCCGTTAGATGTGGTTTTTATAGACAAAACATGGATATTTCAAAATGGTAGTGACATTAGAACGTGGCATGATGACAACATCAAATCAGTTTTAAATAAAAAACAATCAGACGGCAAAAGATATATAGTTTTGCATGCTGGCACCAAAGATGGCTTTATAGATGGGGCAGACTTAGTTTTTTCTACAAAAAATAAAAGCGCTGACCATCATGACAACATGAACTCTACATTGTTTAAAAAATGGTTGGAAGAACAGCTTTTACCTCGGTTTGAAAAACCCTCGCTTCTTGTTATGGACAATGGAAAGTACCATTCACGGCTCAGCAAAAATGTGCCAAATGCTTCAACGAGAAAAGCTCATGATATCATTTCCTGGCTACAAAGCAACAATATCAATTTTATGGAAAACGCACTCAAACCCGAATTGCAACAAATAGTAAAACAATACAAAGCAAAATTAGGATATGCCGCGGATGAATCAATTTGTACTATGGGTCATCAAGTTTTGAGATTGGAAAAGACAGGAAAGATGAAAATGCAGTTCTGAATGTTTGGAAAGAGGCGTTGCAAACCATTACCCCGAAAATTGATCTGATTGTGTTTGCCATACAAATAATATTATAAGGGATTACTGGCAAAAAGAACACATTCTGGATGTTCAGGTTGAGCCACTGATAATTTATGTGTCAGATTCTGGTTCAGATTCTGAAAGTGACATTTCTTTATCTTCAGATTCAGATTAACTTTTTTGTATGTAGTTGTATGTTTATTCCTATATTTTTTTTATAAAAATGTTATAAATATAAATATGAAATATATTATTGTATTGTTTCTTTTTTTTTCTTTTTCTTATATTTATTTTCGACACTTTTGACGGGTATCTCCGTTACTAGTACAGATAGAATGAGGCGGTTTTCGCAAACCTGTGCCACTTTTTGTGAAACAAACGATGCCCTAAACGGATGTATCATGGCCATCTTGGTTTATGAGATACAGGGCGAAATTGAAAACGGTGCATTTTCAGACACCCCTTGTATTTCAGTTATCTTATACCCTATTGAAAATATAAAAAGGGGGTGTTATACAGTTTTTTACGTAGAATTCAGTGGCGTAGTTAGTATTTTTCCAGGTATCCCCATTTTTGAGAAATATACCAAAGTTGTGTTTTTTTTTAAATGGAACACGCTATATATTTATTCTTAGTTGCATTCTGCTTACTGAGAGCTTTCCAAAAATATATAATAGTTGGCACTTTGTTTTACCAGGACGGTTGAAATTTATATTTTTTAAATAACAAGCTTTAAATTGACAGTAGGCCTTGGATTTGGTTTTAATAAAAATAAATTATTGACGATACAATACACCATGAATATTACCTTATAGTTTGATTTAAAATTTTTAAGGTTTTTTAATACTTACAATAGTAAAAAGTAGTTTTCTAAATAAACAAAAACATCTACTATGGCCTTGACTTATCCAGGCTATAAAACAAAAGTTTCATAATGGCGTTTAGCTCTTGTCATGCAGAATTGTATTTATGTCATTAGAGTTTAAAAAGTTACTGATAATTTATTTATTAAGTGTTATTGTTAAATTTTAACGATGGCCCAAAAGTATGAGAATTATGAAAAATACGATATGCTGGTATGCTTTATACAAAGCCATGAACACCCCCATGCAGCTGCCGATTTATATTTCAATAGGTAGGTATATTATTATTTGCGATCGAAAATTTCTACAACGACCATGTTTATAGTTATGCGGAGTGTTTGTTTAAGCAGCTTCTTATTATTATCATCATCATTTTATAGATATCTTGAAAGAAGGCAGCCATTTCCAGATAAATTTTCCATTCTAAATAAAAATTTAATTGAACATGGAACCTTTACACAGCCTCGGCCTAAAACATACAATAAAGAAAATAGAGAAAAAGATTAAGTAAATGTTTTGGCTTATGCAACCGTTACTCCTTCAACTTCCTGCAGAAATATAGAAAAGGAAATTGGTATAGATAAAAGTCGGTCACAAAATTTTTTAAGAAAATATAAATACCTTCCATACAAATTTAAAATTGTGCAAAATTTACATCCTGGAGATGCAGATCGGCGATTAATCTTCTGTCATTGGTATACAGAACAAATCCGGACCAATGCCAATTTTGGAAGATTGGTAATCTGGTCCGATGAGAGCCACATTTCTAGTGCCGGAATTTTTAACCGACATAATACAAGACATTGGTCTGAAGAAAATCAACATGTTTTCGAAAGGGAGCAGCAAGGACGCTTTGGATTTGGTGTTTCTTGCTTCATATTAGGTAATCAAATAACTTACCGTATTTATGAGGGAGGTCTTACAGCAAATAGATATCTGGAAATCTTGGAAGACGTTATACCCGAGTTATTAGAAATCGTTCCCCTTGCCCAGTTATATGCTATACATTTCCAACAAGACGGTGCGCCGAGACATAACTCTCACGTAGTAAGGGCCTTTCTACAAAATAATTTTCCACAAAGATGGATAGGCACAAATGGAGCTGTAAGATGGCCACCACGATCGCCCGATCTATTGGTGTTGGACTTCTTTCCGTGGGGGTTTTTGCAGAGCAAGATATACAAGACCAGGCACAGAACTGTAGAGGAACTTCGACAGGCTACCCATTTAGCATTTCAATTTCTACAAGACCATCCAATAATAATTTTAAACGCCTTGAGACGAATTACAGAAATGTGTCAGCTTTGTATAAGGGAGAATGGCAACCATTTTCAACAATATTTATAAATAAAAAGTATGTATTTAATTTGAATATCACAATTTCATCCTTCTAGTCATCTAGTGAAACCAAATCCAAGGCCTACTGTCAATTTAAAGCTTGTTATTTAAAAAATATAAATTTGAACCATCCTGGTAAAACAAAGGGCCAACTATTATATATTTTTGGAAAGCTCTCAGTAAGCAGAATGCAACTAAGAATAAATATACTGGGTGTTCCATTTAAAAAAAACACAACTTTGGTATATTTCTCAAAATTAGGGATACCTGGAAAAATACTAACTACGCCACTGAATTCTGCGTAAAAAACTGTATAACACCCCCTTTTTATATTTTCGATGGGGTATAAGATAACTGAAATACAAGGGGTGTCTGAAAATGCACCCTTTTCAATTTCGCCCTGTATCTCATAAACCAAGTTGGCCATGATACATCCGCTTTGAGCATCGTTTGTATCACAAAAAAGTGGCACAGGTTTGCGAAAACCGAATCATTATATCTGTACTAATAACGGAGATACCCGTCAAAAGTGTCAAAAAGTAGACACCCTGTACATAATTTAAGATTTGCTTGCCCCCCCCCCCCCCCAAGACCAAATCCTACCTACCGCCACTAAAGATAAAAACAATAAAAAACAAAAATATAAAATATTACGATTATTAATTAGCTCATTATAAATTATATGTAAAATAAAACATAATTTCAATAATACTGGTTTCATTTTTAATTTTTACTTAACTTTTCTGAAATAATACATTCCGGATCTGACCCAATATCCCACCATGCAGCATTCACCAGAGATATTAATCAGTTTATAAAAGAATACAAAATACACCCTCATATTACATTATGCCTCTCTTCCTCAGGTACACGCTTGGGTACCTGGTAAAAGATAGAACACTAAGACTTGTGATTTATTATTTTACTCTCTTTGAAGGGCGTCAACTGGATATTCCCTTTAATTTATTCTCGCTTTTGATTTGTATGAAAACAAAGACTGTCCTGTAGCGTTCTTTGTTGCACGTTTTATTGCGGTTTCGGTATTTTTAAATAATATCTACTATAGTATGGTTATGAGTCTTTATGGGCTACATAAAATATTAAAATTTCATTAAATTATACATGTCGGTTCAAAAGTTACAGCCTAAAAGATAAGTTGCTGGGTACCCATTTGGAGCTCTGTTCACCGTTAAGGGGCACTTAAGAATTTTTTCTGTGACATATTACGGTTATTTTGACCTTCCCAATACGCTCCCGAGAGTATGCCATATACCTACCGGACACCCTGCATTTTAATCAGGGAACAGATTCAGAAAAATAGTTTTGAATAGCGTCGGGTGTCATGACGAGAGCAGCAGTACAGGGAGTCCAGTTTTCATGTGTTTTTATATACCAGCTCCCTTATTCTAAAAGATTGAAAGATCGGGTCTGCGGCTTACTGTTGTACTATTTTATGAAACTGTCATAGCCGCAAACGATGTTTCTATAGCTCTCTCAAGGTCTGACATACAGGGCGATTTTGAAAATTTGTAATTTTTGACGCTCCCCTGTATCTCGATTATTTGATAACTTATCAATAAGGTAAACATGTGTTATTATAGAGTATTTTATGTAGAATTCAGTGGCGGAGTTGTTACCTTAAAAGTTTCGTTTTTTAGTTATGACCCAACCTTGTGTTTTTTTAAATGATACACCATATACAGTGTGTGTATAAAGTCTGGAAACGGGTTAATAACCTCACAATCTATAGGCCGATTTAAACAAAATTTGATACAGTTATGTAAGAGGATCTGACGCACCAAATGACGATATTGGCGTTGTTGCCAGCTTTTTAGTTTGTCTGGAATTCGAACGAATTCTATATTTTTAAATGCAACACCCTGTATATTTTTTCATTTATAGGTTTTACTTTAAATTTGTTTTATTTATTAATAAATAAAACACCAGTTCAGTTTTGATGTAAAGTCATAAAAGCTGTCGGTTTTACATGCGAAAATGTCTTTAACTGAAAGTGACAGAATTACAATTCTTATGATGAGAGGGTCAGGTCTTACGAGGTTAAAAATCTATTTAATGACGCATTTCCAAACCGAAATCCAATTTCAAAAGCAACTGTTCTAAAAACTGTCCGACGGTTCGAAGAAACTGGAAATTGTAGAGATAGGCGACGATCAGGACGACCAGCAGTAGTAGATGAAGAGAAAAGTTTAGAAATTTTACAACATGTTGTTGAAACCCCTGTTTCCTCATTAAGAAAAATTTCTTAAGTAAGTGACGTCTGCTTCAAATCCGTCCATAATGTTTAAATAAAACATAAATATCACCCTATCAAAATAAATGTAGTTCAAGAGTTATCAAAAGATGATTATGAGCGAAGAATTGAATTTTGTGATATTATGATGTCGAGGTTTGACCAAAATAACCAGTTTTTCAAATTTATAGTATTTTCGGACGAAGCAACATTTATGTTAAATGGTAAAGTCAATAGACACAACTGTAGGATTTGGGCAAATGAAAATCCCCACTGGATGAGAGAAGGTCATACACAACGCCCTCGAAAATTGAATGTGTGGGCTGGGCTTCTGGGTAACCACAAGATCGGTCCATTTTTTATTGATGGAAATTTGACATCACAACTTTACCTTGAGCTCTTGGAAACGCAAATAGTGCCTACTATACGAAATGTGATGGGTCCAAATTATGCAAGTACATTATTTCAACAGGACGAAGCTCCTCCCCATTTTGGTCGAAAAGTGCGCGAATTTTTGAACAACAGTTTTCCGAATAGGTGGATCGGTAGAGGGGGTACAATCGAGTGGCCACCTAGGTCCCCTGATTTGTCGCCTAACGACTAGTTTTTTTGGGGACACTTGAAGAACAGAGTTTATACCACGAAACCTCAAGATTTGGCCAATTTGCAGCGTCGAATTTTGGACGAATTTGAATTAATAACGCCAGAAATGATTTACAACAAAATTGAAAAATTTTATTTTTAATTAGCACACTGTCAAGCTGTACAGGGAAAACAGTTTAAACATTTAATATAAAAAATATATTTTTTCTAAATTGTACTCGTTATTTCGAAAACTACTGATATTAGGAATAAAGTATGTTATGCCAAAAGTGTAACAAATTTAAAGTAAAAACTATAATTAAAAAAATATACAGGGTATTACATTTAAAAATATAAAATTCGTTCGAATTCCAGACAAACTAAGAAGCTGGCAACAACGCCAATATCGTCATTCGGTGCGTCAGATCCTCTTACACAACTGTACCAAATTTGGTTTAAATCGGCCAATAAATTGTGATGTTATTAAGCCGTTTCCAGAGTTTATACACACGCTGTATATCATTTCTTTGCCTTATCCCTCTTTTTAGGAGCTTTTCAAAAATATATTACAGTCCATATTTATTTCTTTTAAAAAGGGATAATTTTAACATTTTCTGTAAAATTAATCATTTTTCGTATAGTATAATAATATGTTCCAACCAAAATCTGTCAATGAGCTATTACGGATTGCTGTTAAATATTACTGGTAATTGTTTTATTTTGTAAGTTTATTTTATATTTCTGTGAGAATTTGTTCAACATGACACAAAATAATAAATATGAAAATTATCAAAAACATTGTTTGTAGGTATGTTTGTTTTATCCAAGCTATTGAAGACGGAAAAACAGCCTCGGAGCTGTATTTTAATAGGTAAGTTTTAAATTAATTTGTTAGGTACCATTAATATTCATAATAAAAATAAAAAAGTTTTAATCATTATTCTTATTTATTAGTAGCTTTTTGTTACATATTTAAATTTTTCGTAGATATCCAGACAGACAACCTAATAAAAGAATATTTAAAAAAATCCAAGCCAATCTCATTGAGCACAAAACTTTTAAAAAACCAAGGTCTAATTTTTCTATAAGGAAAACAGGGAAGAAGAAATAAATGTTTTGGCCTCTGTCACCGTCCATATCATGCAGAAAAGGGTATGATGAAGTTGGGATTAAAAAATCTAGAACGCAGTTAATACTAAAAACATATAAATTTAAACCATACAAATACCATCTCGTCCAACATTTGCATCCCGGTGACGCAGAACGTAAGATAGTTTTTTGCAACTGATACCTACAAATGTTGCATTAAAACGCAAATTTTGAGAGAAGGGTGGTATGGTCCGACGAGGCTTATTTTACGAGTTCTGGTATCTTAAACTGAAACAATTTAAGGTACTGGTCTCAAGAGAACCAACACGTCATATTTTCACGAGAACGTCAAGGTCGGTTTGGATTTAGCGTGTCAAGCTTTGTTTTTGGCACTAAAATTAAGTATTTTATCAATGAAGGAACTTTAACCGGAAATAGACACCTAGAAATAATGCGAGATGCACTAATGGAAATATCAGAGGATGTTCGTTTGGCCGATTTAAATAATATTTATTATATGAGCAAGATGGCGCTCCGAGTCACAATGCTCATATAGTGAAAAAATATTTAGAAACCACATTTTCCGATAAATGGATTGGTATTAACGGACCTGTCAGGTGTCCTCCAAGATCACCAGATCTCTTTCTGTGAAGGTTTTCTTCTATGGGGTATATAGAAAATCAGTTATATAGGAGACAATACCACAATATTGATCAACTTCGAGAATCTACCCATCAAACCTTTAGGCTTTTGCAGGGAAGACCAATTATTTTATTAAATGCATTGCGAAGAATCGTGTTTTCACATAGGAAGAAAGTGTTTAGAACACAACAGAGCCCAATTCAAGCAATTTTTGTAATTTAATAAAATAATATATTTGTTTTATTGTCGGTTTAAAGTTATGTAGTAATATAAAGTTGTATAATAAAAATAAAGTTGTTAATTTTGTTTTTTATTTGCGGGCATAGCCTTCAATACGAAAAACGATTAATTTTCCAAAAAATTTTAAAATGATCCCTTCTTAAAAAAAGTAAATATGGACTATTATATATTTTTAAAAAGCTCTTAAAAAGAGGGATAAGACAAAGAAATAATATATAGGCTGTCCCATCCAAAAAAATGCAAGGTTGGGTCAAAACTCAAAAACAACACTTTTTAGAAAAAAAAACTACGCCACTGTATTCTACATAAAAAAAACTCCATAATAATTAATTTTTACCTTATTAAGAAGTTATCAAATAATCGAGACACAGAAGAACGTCAAAAATGACAAACTTTCAAAAAAACTGTCAGAAACTGAGAGTGCTATGTTTGCAGCAATGAAAGTTTCATAAAATAATAGAACAGTAAGCCGCAAACCCCATCTTTCTATCTTTTATAATAAGGAAGCTGGTATATGAAAACACAAGAAAACTGGACACCCTGTACATCCAAAAATTGCTGACATTTTTTCACAGCATGATTAAATCAACAAAAAAAAATGGCATGCAAAACTATCTTCATGTTGAGGCTAGAAATTTTTCAAGCCACCCGCACTCACGTAATACGGGAGGACACAAAAAAAATCCGCTCCCTAACAATCATAACACTGCCTATATTTATTACAGTGAATTATTGAGCTTTAACTTATGTGCACGTATAATTAAATGTATACTTGATGGTTTTTCCAGAGATGAATCCAGTCTTCTATCCAAAGAAGAATATTTACCACGAAATGGTAATTTCTCATTCGGTTTAGGAATATGGGCTGCCATATCAGGAAAAAATGACGTATACAAAAGCCAATTATAATTGTGACTGCTGGTTGAACTATACGCACTAGTTACCATCCCGTTGATCGGAATACCAGTCGAGGGTTCTACAAGAAAAATAACGATTATGAGTAAAATGAAATTGACGAACTAGAATCGTTAACCTTAATTTCCTGAATTTTATTACACGCTTCATAAAGCAAGACACAAATATTATATTGAAATGTACAGGGCGTGCCCTTATATTTTGACAGTTTCTAGCAAACTTTGTTTAATATATTATAAATATTTGAAATAAACTTATTGTTATTATTATTATATTGAACAGCAACCAGAAGCTACTGCCACTGACTTTTTTTAAATTAGAAGATGGAAAAATATTGTCATAAAAAATTCACGTTGTAAAACAAAACAGTCCACCCTAAATTATTTTACAAATTCTGGTTAAATTTAAAATACTTATGTGTACATAAATACATAATATTATATAATATAATTTTTTGCAATATTAATAAAACACCCTGTATAAAAAATGTATGTATGGAGACAGTTACATACATACACCCACATTATAATTTAACATATAAATGTTGTTTGTATTAAACCAGTTCTAAATCATTTACTTTTTTGGATGCATTTATGTTATCTTTAACAAATGCAAAGTGATCCTACCTAACCAGGGCTTTTTACGAAATCAAAATATATCCATTTGCTTTCGAGATATAAACCCTCCGAGTTTTAAGCGAAAACCCCTGTAGTATAGGAATTTAAGCCTTATCAAAATATTCAGTAATTTAGAGAATGTTTCATTTAACCTTTTGCTTTAGTGCTTTTAAACATATTTGCCATTCTTGTATAAACCCTACTTTTTCTACTGAAGATGCTAGTAAATATTCTAGTAGGTCGAAAAAGAAAATTTGGACTACCCTTTATAAATATGGATATCATCCATACAAAATTTTACTTGTTCAGAACTGATGGTGGAAAAAAGAGTTAGTAGGCAAAAATGTTTGCAGATACATGCTTCAACAAAAATTAATAAACTACGATTTTTTCAAAAAAGATATTATGAAGCGATAAAGCTACTTTTACTATGGCTGGGATGTTTAATAGGAAGAACAGTCATTTATGAGCATTAGAAAATCCTCTTGGCATGTGTGAAATTATATTCCAAGGCAGACGATCAGTTCATGTCTTGTGCGGCATTCTTAGCACTAAAGTTATAGGTCCTACTTTTTTTACGAATTTTCTTTAAATAGTGAAAGATATTTGAAGTTCCTTGAGAATGACATAGTAAATTACTTGGGAAAATTTACCTATTCATCAGTAGTATGACATAATTTGGCAGCCCATAATGTCTTGTCCGTAATTTTCTCGAAAATTGATATCCCTTATGATTAGGTAGATATGGCGGCATTGTTTGACCACAGAACAGCCCTGATTTGTTAATTTTAGATGTTAAAACTTTAGCACCCTGTAGTTCAACAGTTAAGACTTTTAGGACATAATATGTTCATATGAAGTTTTTTTCTCAAAATAGACCCCAAAGATAACCTCCTTAAATATTAGCATGTTATTAGGAAACACCCTGTATATTATGGAAAATGGAATTCTTAGCCCTATCAAAATATTCAGTAATATACAGGGTGTTACGCATTAAAAAAAAAAAACATTCTGTTTTTAAACAAATTTATGTTAATTTCCTTTATTTAATGGCAAATTCTGACGGTTCAGTAAAAATAAGTTAAACTTTCGAAAATTATAGTTCTTTCTCGCACTTGAAATAAAGACTTTAAGGTTGCTCCAAAATATATAGAAAATTTCTGTACATACATATTTTAATATAATGTATAGTTAGACCAAAGGAAAATTCATAGTTTTTAAGAGTTTTTACCTAGATATTGTGAATATCTGCTCCAGCTATCCACAGCCGGAAAAATCCGAACAAATCCGCCTCTTCTATCAAATTGCGCCTGCGCATTTTTGATTATTCTTGTTTCTTCCGGAGTCGGTTGTAAAGATGCTGAGGAGATTCGTCCTGACGTACTAGTGGTAGATTGCTTTTTGGGAAAAGTATTGCTTAGGCCGTCGGCTGAATGTACCCTTCGACACTAAAAATATATTTACAAATTTAAAAATTAACTGCTACACAATAGTTTATTGCTTTCAGATTCTTTAACGTATTTATTTATTTTACACAAAATATGGTCAAGTGAGATCATAGTCATCAAAATGGCCGAGTTTGCCATATATTCTTTTTTTTTTTATTTTTGAAGCAAATATTGAAGGTGTTATTCTCTGAACTATTCTAAGAATATTTTGTCCTTTAATGATTTTTGAAAGGCCGCTTTGTTTCGAAGATACAGGGCGAGAAAAATTTTCGACAATAAATTTTATTACCAAAAATTACATGTAAAGGTCCTTAATCTACAAGAAGTATTGAAAATGACTCCCTCCAGCTAGAATGCAAGAATCCAATCTTCTCCTCGTGTGCGTTTCTTATTGAGTTATAGTCCGCCTTATGGTTCTGTGGCTAAAGAAGGAATGCGAATAAAAAAAGATTCATTTACCGGGTCTGCTAAGTTTTCCAATAAATTTTAAATAAAAATAACCTAATTTTATGATTAGACCGCGTATGAATTTCTTCCCGCCCACGCATTTCTCGGCGGCCGCTTCTAGTCGATGAAATAATTGTTGTGGACACATAAATAAAATAATGCCCAACAAATGTGTGTTCCACTGCATTTTTTTTTACCTATTGCCGCTGAGAGTGGACAGTGGTGTGGTTTAATTATAAAAATAAGAGGAAGTAAATTCAGTTTATTAACTTATAAAATATTTATATGAAATGAGGCACCGCACGCTTATGCCGCTACAGTTAAACCTGACTTTTTTATGCTTTTACCCCCCTGTCTCTTTAGCCGTCGTAGCTACAGACTCGTAAGGCACCCAGCAATTATCCAATTTATTTATTTTATTTTTTTTTTATTTTTTTTTATTTATTTATTACTGACATCGAAACAGATAAATCTGGTAATGAGGCCTATATATATAATAACAATACACTTTTAACAAATTCCTCAAATGGTAAAAGCAATAGTTAAAATTCTAATGTTTACATTTTACAGACAAAGTAAAAAAAATGTCTAAATAACATGTTTAATTTTCTATACTATATCAGTTTAGTACTGTCTCTTTAACATATTTTTTCGGGTTGGTATGCAGTATTTTTTTCGGTGTTCATTAAGAAGTTCATCAGGAATATTATTATAGGTTTGAATGCTTCCCTCATATGGAGAGTCTTGTTTTTTCTTTGAGCGAGCAAATGTATTTCTTAAGGCATCTTTTGATCTTATATTATAGTTGTAATAATCTTTGTTTTGTTTAAGGACTATGTTTGCTTTAATTAATTTATTTTGTACACTATGTATTAATTTGGTTTGCTCAAATTTTCTAAGTTGATTTAGAGTAAGAAATGGGTATGTTCTGTACAAGTCTTCATTGGGTGTATAATAATTTATGGCAAATAAAGCTTTTATTGATTTATTTTGTAGTCTTTGTAGTTTCTTTATTAAATATTCACTAGCATTACCCCAACAAGGTATTAGATATCTTAAATGTGGTTCAATAAAACTGTTATACAGAAGGTATCTTGAAATATCATTGAGTTGGTGGCAGCATCTCCTAAGTGCTCCAACAATAGGTGCCACTTTATTGATAA
Organism: Polydrusus tereticollis; assembly: GCA_963920685.1. Taxonomy (NCBI): domain Eukaryota; kingdom Metazoa; phylum Arthropoda; class Insecta; order Coleoptera; family Curculionidae; genus Polydrusus; species Polydrusus tereticollis. Next base: position 183,164,359 of record OY987326.1, read on the forward strand.
TGTTATTTATTTGAGAATTCCATGTTAAATTGTTGGAAATTATGAGACCAAGGTATTTATATTTTATTTACATTAATAGTCAACTTGTTGTAGCACAGCCATTCATAATATAGGTGTATGTCAGAGTTCACAATCCGTTCCAGTTCTTCTTCGCTCCTTGCAGAAAATACTAAGACTGTATCTTCCGCGAACATGTAATATTTGCATTGGAGTCCGACGAATTTAAAGTTATGCACATATAAAAGGTACTGCAATGGTCCAAGAACTGATCCCTGAGCTACGCCCACTGAAATATCATTTAAACTGCTAGTATTACTATTTACAACTGTGAATTGTTTTCTTCCTGATGAGTATGATTTCAACAAATCTCTATATTTTCCTCGAAAGCCTAAGTTACTTAATTTTTTTATAAGATCAATGTTGACCGTATCAAAAGCTTTTTGCAGGTCAATGAAGACAGTTAGAACATATCTGTTTTTGTCAATTTCGTTAGCTATATAGCTCAGAAGATCCGCCGTGGCTCCTAGTGTATTTCTTCTTTCTTGAAACCCATACTGATTACTATCAAATTGAAATGTGGAGTTAATAAAGCTAATCATTCTTGACTTAATGACCTTTTCAATAATTTTAGAAAATGTAGTAAGTAGAGAGATATATATATATAATTGTTTGGATCTTCATGCGATCCCTTTTTATACACTGGTACTACTTTTGCTATTTTAAGCTCTTCTGGATAAATGCCACATTCCAGAATTGTATTTATAATTTGTACAATTTTTTTCTCAATTGATTCCCATATTATAAGTAAATCTTTTTTTGTAATGTTGTCAGGACCTGGTGCACAATTGTTTTTTAGTTCCATTAAGATGTTTTTGATTTCATCTGGATTTGTTGGATTTAAAAATATAGATTCACTTACTTGTTCTTCTTGGAACTGAGCTGGTCGAGTGTGATCAATTTGTGATGCTAAGCTGCAAGGAGATTTCGATTTTTTGTTACATCTAGTTACTATCTTATGCTTGAGGAATGTTCATTGAAAGATGTGGCTATGTCCTTGTCATTATTTATAGTTTGTCCTTTCTTATTTACAACGTGGCCTACAATTCTCTGTTTTGAAAACTTCTTGTTACATAGTTCGTTTAGTACAGACCAAGTTTTTCTACAATCGCTACTTGCTTCTCGGAGTTTTTTTTCTGCATACTCTTTTTGAAGTTTCTTTCTCATATCATTAGCCTTATTTTTAATTTTCTTGAATTCTCTTTCTGTGTATTCGTTTGGAACTATCTTCATTCTTCTGTATAATTTGTCTCTATATTTTATCATCCTAATATACTCAAAAGTAACCAAGTAGTTATTTTCTTTAACCTTTAGTGTATATTCTATATACCGGGTGTTGCATCGTCGAGCGGGACATAGGAAATCCCATGTAATTTTAAATGGGGTCAATTATTGGCTTCCCTAATTATTTTAGAGAAAAATTCTATTTAGGTTTATTAAAGAGCACTAAAACCCACATTCAAAAAAATAACTTTAGATATTTTTGATGAGCCCGTTTACGGGTTATCGCCGATTTCTTTTTAACTATTTCTCCTTTTTATGACCCCGTATTTGCGGGCACCAGTCAAGGTAAAATCTGACTGTCAAATAAAGTTGTCATTTTGAAATGTGTGCTTTATTGTTATAAAAACTGGTACATCGAAAATATTAAAGGTGTATTTATGAGTACAAATTAATCTGAATAAAACTAAATTAAAGTATCCAATTACAAGGTTAATTATGACATTTTACATGTTTCAATATTTTACTAATTAATAGGTAGGTACTATTAAATTGTTAGAACTTTAGGATTTAAGAAGATGTTCAAATATTCCTCAAAATGACAACTTTATTTGACAGTCATCTTTTACCTTGACTGGTGCCCGCAAATACGGGGCCATAAAAAGGAGAAATAGTTAAAAAGAAATCGGCGATAACCCGTAAACGGGCTCATCAAAAATATCTAAAGTTATTCTTTTGAATGTGGGTTTTAGTGCTCTTTAATAAACCTAAATAGAATTTTTCTCTAAAATAATTAGGGAAGCCAATAATTGACCCCATTTAAAATTACATGGGATTTCCTATGTCCCGCTCGACGATGCAACACCCGGTATAATAATTTAAATAAACAATTGAACTTGTAGAAGCTGCAAGGAGATTTCGATTTTTTGTTACATCTAGTTACTATCTTTATTACCAAGTAGAATCATCACTCCAAGGTTCGTTATTTTCCGAATAACTTGCATATAGGGTGTTCGTAAATTATGGTTAGTTCATGTTACTTACAGAGGGCGTAATTTACGTCCCAAATTAATACTAATAATAATTTTCTCTATGCCAAACCCAACATATCAGAATAATTTAAAATTTGGGTAAACTTTCCTGAACAATTACGAATTTTTATGCAGACATTTCAGAATATTAAGAAATATCAGCATTTTGAGAACAAATTAGAGGTTTCAGGTAATGATCTTGGATCTCCATCTGGCTTTAGACCTATATCATTAATCTCAACACTCTCTAAAGTGATCGAAAGGGTGGTAAAGGAGAGGGTCATATCTTTTATAAACAGGAACAATATTCTGAACATTTGCCAGTTTGGATTTCGGAGCGGAAAGAACACGGACGATGCTGTTTTCTCGTTTTTGAAAAAACCTTTATTTTAAAATTAATGATGGGGAGGTGGCTGCGGCAGTGTTCTGTGATCTGTCAAAAGCTTTTGATTGCGTTGATCATGGAATACTGTTGCGGAAATTGGAGCTATATGGTTTTAGAGGGGTAACTCTTGACTGGTTTCGATCTTACTTGACCGACCGAACCCAGAAGGTGCGAGTCCAGGAATCCGAGTCTGATGAGCTAAGGATTGGTTGTGGTGTTCCACAGGGTTCTGTTCTGGGCCCCATTCTTTTCCTGTTATACATAAATGATGTTGCCTCTCTGAATATTGGCGGTTCATTTACCTTGTTCGCGGATGATACAACAATAATTTGGCACAACAGGAACTCAAATGAATTATATAATACGATCTCGAGGGATGTTATTAGAATTAAACAATGGTGTGATGCTAATTATCTGTCATTTAACATCTCCAAGACAAATATCTTGCATTTTAACTGTTCCATGGGTGATATCAGTCTCGACAGCAACATTATCTTAAACAAAACATGTGCTAAATTTATATCGACATTGATAACCGATTGTCCTTTGAGCAGCACATTTTAAGTCTGTGCAGCAAAATAGCATCCAGCTGTTATGCCCTTAGGGTTGCATCGCGAGAGTTGGATTTTGAGACAATAAGAACAATGTACTTTGCACTTGTTGAATCACGCTTAAGGTACGGTATACCATTTTGGGGAAATTCTGGCCAGGGTCTACTGAATGCGGTCTTTGTCCTTCAAAAACGTGCACTACGATATATGTGCAAGACAAAAATCAGAGATTCCTGTAAACCTTTATTCATAAGACACAAAATATTAACTCTAACCGGTACCTTCATTCTAGAAACAGTTTGCTTTACAAAAAATTTAGTTCTGCTGAACATGCAAATACCTACTATAACACCCGACAAATAGGAAATATACCATTACCAATACCCCACTCAACACAGATAAAAAATTCAATACTTTATAATGCATTATGCCAGAAAGATGTATAATCATTTGCCAGGTAGCATAAGATCAATAAAGCCATTCAGAAGATTTAGACGGGTCGTTAAGTCTTTACTGTTATACTATTCACTGGGGAATTACTTTGAGGACAGCTTTGAGGAATAAGTCTTCTGCCTTTTCTCTCCTTGTTTAGCGTTTCTTTGTTGCGTATAATGTTTCATTTGCACCCTCAATTTATTTCATTGTTTATAAATAAATAAATAAATAAAGATGCCTTTATATTACGTAATAATAGTTTATCTCATTGTCTCTGACTTTTGCCTCATTTTAAACTCATAAAAAACGGGGGTTGATCTCCAATTCTGTTCTATAAATACCTATTTAACCAGAACTTGCTTACTTTTGACGCATTTTCGATTTAAATGTTGCACATTTACAGGTATTTATTTATTGTTGACGTCTGTATAAAGAATCTAGCCTTTTCAGCTTAAACGGTAATCTCGTTACCGGGGAACACTGTTTTATATAGGGTTGTTTGTTAAGTCTATACTTTTATATATTGTTTTCTGTATATCTCTACTTGTTGTACCTTTGTATTGTGTTAAACTAGGCTTATTTTTTATTTTTTTTTATATATCGACATATTATTATATTCAAGATATTTTTAAACAGAATCTTTGACTTATATTTAAGATACTTTAACATTAAAAAGCTTTGTAAATAAGAAAACTGATTCTTTTTACAATAAAGCATTTTTTGACTTTGACTTTGAGAATATATTTAAAAAACTGTTTTAGTTTATTCAGCATTTAATAAAAAATTTATATTCTCAGGTCCTGCTCGTTTCTCGCTCTCGTCTATCTCATTTATTCTCGTTTGTTCTCAGGGAACGTGCTATTTTAATACTTGCTCGAACATTTTACATCACTATCTGGTGGTAAAATTGTTTTAATTGTTTATGTGATTAAGTATTATTTTTTCAATGACTTGCCTGGACTTGACAGTAGACTAATCGGTCGGTAGCTGACCACTAATGTCCTGCGAAGATTTTGGTATAGGTACTACCTTAGCTTCTTTTCACACTTGTGGTAGGCGACCTTTTTCGATAATTGCTTGGGCAATTCTTACCCTGATTTTTCATGATTTCAGGTTTTGTTTTGTCGAAGCGCCTTTTTGCATTTATTTGTTTTAACTTCATCAAAAAATGTTTTGATATTGATTCTAGTGATGCGTTTCTTGTTTTACAAAATATTGACCAATTGCGAGTTACGAAGAACCGTGTCTTAAAGTTAGCTCAATTATAAACGAATATAAAAAAACAAGGTCAACAAACAGTGATTTTTGTAAAAACTACAAGGATTTGAAAAAAAAGTTAATTTTTTGAGCAACTTTCAAATTCAAATTTTTAAATTTTGAGCAAAAGAAAAAACGTATCTATTTATTTTGTATTAAAAACAATTTATATGAATTTGATTAAAAAATTGAATTGCCTGGATGAGTTGACATGGCAACCCCCTTGGACAAAACGTCGACCGGATTCCAAAGTCGACGACACGACGACGCCGACGGTGCAATTTTAAAGCTGGCGTAGTTTCGAACATCCAAAAGATAATATAATTCTGATTGGCTGGATCTCACACCAAACTTAAGAATATATAACCAACCAAAATTTGGTTTGCCTTTCCTCATTCGCAAGTACGCCAGCTTTAAAATTGGAACGTTGTTGATTTCGGAATCTGGCCCCAGGACCTGCATCCAAAAATTTGGAAAATTTAATGTATACCATATTTTTGTTGCGAGACGCTTCATAAACATAAAATAATACGCGAACTAAAATTTGACGCAGAAGTAGAAAAAGGTTGTCACTATTGAATATTGCTAGGCAACGCATAGTTCTTTCTATCATGGCTAGATAGAAAACTTTTACAATACCACTCGAATAAATTTAAAAAACAAAAGCTAAAATGCTACTTACATTGCTTAGTTTCATCTTTAAACTCAAACTGCCCTTAGATAAGTTACTAGTGCTGGTGGGCCTTAAAATAGGGTCAACGGCGGGAATTCCAACAAGGGTAAGTAGATCGGCCAACATGGCCGACTTCAATCTCACATCGAGCGGACTATCACAGTTTAAAGAAGGCGAAAGGTTTACTTCGAGGAGCCACGGCTTTAAATTCGAGTCTATTAATATGTCAAATCCATACAACTCTAAAAATATAAAAATACGGAGGTGAGTCTACTAAAGTGGGTGGATAGAAATGTATAAATTTGATATTTTATAATGTTTGGGTATCTGGGGCAGCCACCAACAAAGACGTTGTACCTCGAGTAGGTTACGGCATTGTTGAGTTATTTAAGTAGAATTAGGGTGGCTAGGTTGAGTGTTTTGCTTGTCGTGGGAAGTTATAATTAATGATCAACGTCATGATAAAGTATACAGCGAGTTCAAATATTTTTAAAATATTAAATTATTCTTAAATAAAGCACTCTTGAGTAATAGCGCCCATTGATCAAACTGAAACAAGACATATACGCGACAAAGACAGAATTACATTCCCTTTCAGCATAGACCAGCCTACTGGTATATGCTTTCAGTTAGGTCGCGCATAAAAATAGATGTTTTATATCCAAAAATTTTTTAATGTTTTTAAAAGTTGGTAATAAACTTCTCAATCTTTTAATCAAATATTCTACTTGAAAATTCCAGGTAATGCACTGCCAGCCTGGTCATAGGAAATATTATGTAAATTTTGCTACCCTCAAATATTGCTTTCCCTATTAATTGTATATCAAAATTGTATTAGACTTTTATGATGGACTCGCACACCAAATTTTATTATTTTCTAATAAGCCAATTAAAATTATTTATTTATTTCGTTTTAATCTGCAACGACCTGAGGTGTTCAAAGATCTAGAAGTAACTTTTGATAAGGGACTGTCCTTTGTTCCTCATATCGAAGACACTGTGTATGCCTCGTATAAATTACTTGGTTTTGTCTTGAGGGCCACAAAGGAGTTTCAGAGTGATGTTCCGTTAAAAACTTTATTTTTCCCTTTTGTTGTATCTAAATTGGAATACGCATCGGTGGTTTGGTCTCCCTATTATAAAGCACATATAGATAATATTGAATCCATTCAGAGACGATTCGCGAAGGCTTTGTGGTTCAGATCGGATGGGGTCTACCCCTTTAGGGGCTTTCTACATGATCGGCTGTTGCAGAGGTTTTTGCTCGTCAACCTGTCTGACAGGCGCAGATGTTTCGGCCAGTTGTTTTTATACAAGTTAATTAATAATCGACTAATCTGTGAAGAACTACTGCACAGACTAAACATTAGAATTCCATCCCTGAATTCGCGGTATGCTGACACATTTTACCTACCTAACTTTCGAACAAATGTATTTAAATATGCGCCTCTCAATAGAATCTGTAGCTTGTGCAATGAGAACATCATAGCATACGATATTTTCAACTGCAGCCCGGGCACGATCAAGAATCATTTTTACAGCCACCCTGTGTAGGCCTTCTGCCGCCATTTTTCTTTTTTTGTTGATTGTTATTTCTATATTACCTATTATTAACTTTATTGACATGTATATTGTTTAATGTAAGAATTCAGATTAAATACATTAGTTATTAAGTTTATAATATTAAATTGTTTTATACCTGTTTTGAAACTGGAAAACTGTAAAACAGTGTATTGAAATAAATAAATAAATAAATAAAATAAATAAATACGTGCCTTTATTAAATTAGTACAATAATTATTTTTCGTTGAATATTGTAAAACATGTTGAAACTAATAAAAAAAAAACGTCCAGTAACATTTGACATTATCAAAATAATTACTGGTGATTTAATTGAGGTATGTAGCCGTATGCAATTTTTAAGAATTTTCTCTTATTTTGTGTTTTACTTTGGACTTTGACGATTTTGAGAAGTTGCTGATATAATTTTATTATTATTTGTTTGACTGGTTATAAATTATTTTGTTATACAGTAAAATCTCTCAATAGAGACCACCCTCAGGGAGTCAAATGTTGGTCGGTTAATAGAGAAAAATTAAAACAACTGGTCTGATTTTACAGTGTTTGTTTATTAATAAGTATCTACATATATGTAAATCATTTTAAATATTTTTGTTTAAATTTGTCAGAACTAAAATTAAATGAGATGAAGCCAATTTACTTCTGTCAAGCGTCAACCATTTAGTAAGAGAATCGCCCAAAAAAAGCTTCCAAAGAAACCTACATCATCAGTTACGCAAAAGTCCTTCAAAAATAGAAGATTTAATCCCTGATAGACTGTAATTAGAGTAGATGGAATTTTAAATTTGATTACACTTGACAATGCCTTAAATAAATTGTGTTTAATTATTACTTTCTAATTGTCACCTCCCTGATAATGTCGTTGAATCCACCCGTCATAGTTCCTTGGATATTTTACGGTTGACTGCACCAATGGGATTATAAAAGATACAGCATCTAGCCTTTACGTCATTATTTCTTTTAATGCCCTACTGTGAACTACTCCAAGATGTATCAATTGATTCCTTTTATAAGTGCTGCAACCATTGGGTTACCAAATCTCCCTGTTGAGATTTGGTGCGTTATACTGAAACTATTGGATCCTGCATCGTTGCTGACTATGATCAGAACCTCTTCATTTTTACATTTCGTTGCCCAAGGAGATTCTACGTTAAGAAAAATGGTTGAGGATGCGACAACGGAAGAACAAAAGCAATTTTTTGCCCTGTGGACACAGCCAGGTATGGCTACAAGAGTAAGCCGTCAAGATTATGCCAGATTGTTTTCTACAAACGTACAGAAAATTACTTCTGTCAAGCGTCAAACATTTAGTAAGAGAATCGCCCAAGAAAAGCTTCCAAGGAAACCTACATCATCAGTTATGCAGAAGTCCTTCAAAAATACAAGATTTAATCCCTACAGACTGTAATTAGAGTAGATAGAATTTTAAATTTGATTATACTTGACAAAATCTTTAATAAATTGTGTTTTTAATAATTACTTTTTAATTGTCACCTACCTGATAACGTTGTTAAATCCACCCGTCATAGTTCAGGTTAGTTAATTAAGGAGATTCTACGTTAAGAAAAGTGGTTGAGGATGCGACAACGGAAGAACAAAAGCAAAATTTTGGACACAGCCAGGAATGGCTACAAGAGTGAGCCGTCCAGATTATGCCAGATTGTTTTCTACAAACGTCCAGAAAATTACTTCTGTAAAACGTCAAACAGTTAGTAAGATAATCGCCCATGGAAAGCTTTCAAAGAAACCTACATCATCAGTTATGCAGAAATCCTTCAAAAATACAAGATTTAATCCCTATAGACTATAATTAACGTAGTTGGAATTTTAAATTTGATTATACTTGACCATGCCTTTAATAAATTGTGTTTTTTATTAATTACTTTTTAATTATCACCCCCCTGATAATGTTGTTGAATCCACCCGTCATAGTTCAGTGAATATTTTACGGTCGACTGCACCAATGGGATTATAAAAGTTTAGAGCATCTAGCCTGTACGTCATTATTTCTCTTACTGCCCTACTGTGAACTACTCCAAGATGTATCAATTGATTCCTTTTATAAGTGCTGCAACCATTGGGTTACCAAATCTCCCTGTTGAGATTTGGTGCGTTATACTAAAAATATTGGATCCTGCATCGTTGCTGACTATGATCAGAACCTCTTCATTTTTACATTTCGTTGCCCAAGGAGATTCTACGTTAAGAAAAATGGTTGAGGATGCGACAACGGAAGAACAAAAGCAAATTTTTGCCCTATGGACACAGCCAGGAATGGCTACAAGAGTAAGCCGTCAAGATTATGCCAGATTGTTTTCTACAAACGTACAGAAAATTACTTCTGTCAAGCGTCAAACATTTAGTAAGAGAATCGCCCAAGAAAAGCTTCCAAGGAAACCTACATCATCAGTTATGCAGAAATCCTTCAAAAATACAAGATTTAATCCCTATAGACTATAATTAACGTAGTTGGAATTTTAAATTTGATTATACTTGACAATGCCTTTAATAAATTGTGTTTTTTATTAATTACTTGTTAATTATCACCTCCCTGATAATGTTGTTGAATCCACCCGTCATAGTTCAGTGAATATTTTACGGACGACTGCACCAATGGGATTATAAAAGATAGAGCATCTAGCCTTTACGTCATTATTTCTCTTACTGCCCTACTGTGAACTACTCCAAGATGTATCAATTGATTCCTTTTATAAGTGCTGCAACCATTGGGTTACCAAATCTCCCTGTAGAGATTTGGTGCGTTATACTAAAACTATTGGATCCTGCATCGTTGCTGACTATGATCAGAACCTCTTCATTTTTACATTTCGTTGCCCAAGGAGATTCTACGTTAAGAAAAATGGTTGAGGATGCGACAACGGAAGAACAAAAGCAAATTTTTGCCCTATGGACACAGCCAGGAATGGCTACAAGAGTAAGCCGTCAAGATTATGCCAGATTGTTTTCTACAAACGTACAGAAAATTACTTCTGTCAAGCGTCAAACATTTAGTAAGACAATCGCCCAAGAAAAGCTTCCAAGGAAACCTACATCATCAGTTATGCAGAAGTCCTTCAAAAATACAAGATTTAATCCCTACAGACTGTAATTAGAGTAGATAGAATTTTAAATTTGATTATACTTGACAAAATCTTTAATAAATTGTGTTTTTAATAATTACTTTTTAATTGTCACCTACCTGATAACGTTGTTAAATCCACCCGTCATAGTTCAGGTTAGTTAATTAAGGAGATTCTACGTTAAGAAAAGTGGTTGAGGATGCGACAACGGAAGAACAAAAGCAAAATTTTGGACACAGCCAGGAATGGCTACAAGAGTGAGCCGTCCAGATTATGCCAGATTGTTTTCTACAAACGTCCAGAAAATTACTTCTGTAAAACGTCAAACAGTTAGTAAGATAATCGCCCATGGAAAGCTTTCAAAGAAACCTACATCATCAGTTATGCAGAAATCCTTCAAAAATACAAGATTTAATCCCTATAGACGATAATTAACGTAGTTGGAATTTTAAATTTGATTATACTTGACAATGCCTTTAATAAATTGTGTTTTTTATTAATTACTTTTTAATTATCACCCCCCTGATAATGTTGTTGAATCCACCCGTCATAGTTCAGTGAATATTTTACGGTCGACTGCACCAATGGGATTATAAAAGTTTAGAGCATCTAGCCTGTACGTCATTATTTCTCTTACTGCCCTACTGTGAACTACTCCAAGATGTATCAATTGATTCCTTTTATAAGTGCTGCAACCATTGGGTTACCAAATCTCCCTGTTGAGATTTGGTGCGTTATACTAAAAATATTGGATCCTGCATCGTTGCTGACTATGATCAGAACCTCTTCATTTTTACATTTCGTTGCCCAAGGAGATTCTACGTTAAGAAAAATGGTTGAGGATGCGACAACGGAAGAACAAAAGCAAATTTTTGCCCTATGGACACAGCCAGGAATGGCTACAAGAGTAAGCCGTCAAGATTATGCCAGATTGTTTTCTACAAACCTACAGAAAATTACTTCTGTCAAGCGTCAAACATTTAGTAAGAGAATCGCCCAAGAAAAGCTTCCAAGGAAACCTACATCATCAGTTATGCAGAAATCCTTCAAAAATACAAGATTTAATCCCTATAGACTATAATTAACGTAGCTGGAATTTTAAATTTGATTATACTTAACAATGCCTTTAATAAATTGTGTTTTTTATTAATTACTTTTTAATTGTCACCTCCCTGATAACGTTGTTGAATCCACCCGTCATAGTTCAGGTTAGTTAATTAAGAAGAATCTACGTTAAGAAAAATGGTTGAGGATGCGACAACGGAAGAACAAAAGCAACTTTTTGTCCTGTGGACACAACCAGGAATGGCTACAAGAGTAAGCCGTCAAGATTATGCCAGATTGTTTTCTACAAACGCATAGAAAATTACTTTTGTCAAGCGTCAAACATTTAGTAAGAGAATCGCCCAAGAAAAGCTTCCAAGGAAACCTACATCATCAGTTATGCAGAAGTCCTTCAAAAATACAAGATTTAATCCCAATAGACTATAATTAACGTAGCTGGAATTTTAAATTTGATTATACTTGACAATGCCTTTAATAAATTGTGTTTTTTATTAATTACTTTTTAATTGTCACCTCCCTGATAACGTTGTTGAATCCACCCGTCATAGTTCAGGTTAGTTAATTAAGAAGATCTACGTTAAGAAAAATGGTTGAGGATGCGACAACGGAAGAACAAAAGCAACTTTTTGTCCTGTGGACACAACCAGGAATGGCTACAAGAGTAAGCCGTCAAGATTATGCCAGATTGTTTTCTACAAACGCATAGAAAATTACTTTTGTCAAGCGTCAAACATTTAGTAAGAGAATCGCCCAAGAAAAGCTTCCAAGGAAACCTACATCATCAGTTATGCAGAAGTCCTTCAAAAATACAAGATTTAATCCCTATAGACTATAATTAACGTCGCTGCAATTTTAAATTTGATTATACTTGACAATGCCTTTAATAAATTGTGTTTTTTATTAATTACTTTTTAATTATCACCTCGCTGATAATGTTGTTGAATCCACCCGTCATAGTTCAGTGAATATTTTACGGTTGACTGCACCAATGGGATTTTAAAAGATAGAGCATCTAGCCTTTACATCATTATTTCTCTTACTGCCCTACTGTGAACTACACCAAGATATATCAATTGATTCCTTTTATAAGTGCTGCAACCATTGGGTTACCAAATCTCCCTGTTGAGATTTGGTGCGTTATACTGAAACTATTGGATCCTGCATCGTTGCTGACTATGATCAGAACCTCTTCATTTTTACATTTCGTTGCCCAAGGAGATTCTACGTTAAGAAAAACGGTTGAGGATGCGACAACGGAAGAACAAAAGCAAATTTTCGCCCTATGGACACAGCCAGGAATGGCTACAAGAGTAAGCCGTCAAGATTATGCCAGATTGTTCTTTACAAACGTCCAGAAAATTACTTCTGTCAAGCGTCAAATATTTAGTAAGAAAATAATCGCCCAAGAAAAGCTTCCAAAGAAACCTAAAACATCAAGCAAGCAGAAGTCCTTCAAAAATACAAGATTTAATCCATATAGACTATAATACCGTAGCTGGAATTTTACATTTGATTATACTTGACAATGCCTTTAATAAATTGTGTTTTTAACAATTACTTTTTAATTGATACCTCCCTAGTAATGTCAGTGAATTCATCGTTCAGTGAATACTTAAGGGGACTATTAAAGATAGAGCCTGTAGCCTCTACGTTATTATTCTTCTTACTGGGAATTACTTCAAGGTATCAGTTGATTTAGTAATCAGTCACGATAAAGTATAAAGGGTGTTCAAAGCTTTATGTAACTAAATTCTAAATTGAAAGCAAAGCTTAAATAAGAATTTAGAGTTTAAAAGAAAACTTATTCTTCAACAAGATAGATGGCCTGCACATAATTTACATTACGAGGTTCGAACTGGTTAAATAATTCATTTCCGGAATCGGTAAATTGACCGTTTTGGACCAATGGCCTAGTCGGCTCGATCTCCTAATCTAACACCATTTGAAAAGTTTCTGTGAGTTAATGCAGAACGTCTACAACTACGATATCAATGATAAGACTAGTCAACAAATACAAAAAAAAATGATACTGATGTTATAATGGCTGTACAGGGGAGTTTAAAGCATCCTGATTGCGAATTCAACAACCAAAATTTTCCACCACGTATAGATTTTGAGTCATAGAATGTATCAGATATTCTTATTTTATACAAACATTTGTATACCGGGTGTTGCATCGTCGAGCGGGACATAGGAAATCCCATGTAATTTTAAATGGGGTCAATTATTGGCTTCCCTAATTCTTTTAGAGAAAAATTCTATTTAGGTTTATTAAAGAGCACTAAAACCCACATTCAAAAGAATAACTTTAGATATTTTTGATGAGCCCGTTTACGGGTTATCGCCGATTTCTTTTTAACTATTTCTCCTTTTTATGGCCCCGTATTTGCGGGCACCAGTCAAGGTAAAAGATGACTGTCAAATAAAGTTGTCATTTTGAAATGTGTGCTTTATTGTTATAAAAACTCGTACATCGAAAATATTAAAGGTGTATTTATGAGTACAAATTAATCTGAATAAAACTAAAATAAAGTATCCAATTACAAGGTTAATTATGACATTTTACATGTTTCAATATTTTACTAATTAATAGGTAGGTACTATTAAATTGTTAGAACTTTAGGATTTAAGAAGATGTTCAAATATTCCTCCATTGACTGCTAGACAATAACCGAGGCGATCATAAAATTCTCTTCTTACATTCGCTAGTTGGTAAACTGAAATTCTATTGCATTCGGCAGAAATAGCATTTTTTAACTCGTCTAGATTTGGGTATTTTTTATCTTTGTATATTCTGTTGTATCCAGAGAAAGAAATCATTTGGCGATAAATCAGGAGACCTGGCTGGCCAATTTACTGTATGATTTAAGCCAATAACATTTCCATTAAAAGCACGGTTTAAATATTCCCGGACAGCCAGGGTACTATGTGCCGGGCAGCCATCCATTTGGTACCAAACTTCCTGATTTTCCCTGGCGGCATCATGTAAAGTAGGTAAAATATGATATTCAAGTAGTTCCAAAAAATATTCTGCATTTAAATTTCGTGTAAGAAATAATGGCCCGATAATATTTTCTCCGAAAATCCCAGCTCATACATTAACTTTCTGTGGATATTGCGTCCTTGTTTCCACAAACCTGTGTTGGTTTTCTTTGCTCCAATATCGATAATTTTGAACATTGGGTTCATTGTTTAAGGTAAATGTGCATTCGTCAGCGAAACAAATGTTTTTTAAAAATTCCCTATCCATGTTTGCTCTTTCCATCATACCAAAACAAAACTCCTGTCGTCGTATTTCGTCCCTATCTCTTAGCTCTTGGTGCTTTTCATATTTGTATGAATAATATTTATGTCGTTTCAAAGCTCGTAACGCTGTGGTGTGATCTAATCCTATGACATCCTCAAGTTTCCTTGTGCTGATCTTCACATCATTTTCTTCCACGCACAATAAAACTTGCAAGTCCCTATCATTTCTTGCATCTCTTCTTTGTTCCTGCCTTTCTTCACATCTGCAGTTATTTATTACAGTGCCTTTTGTCTCAAATTTCTTGATAGTCCTTTCGACTGTAGATTTTGCAGGTATCGGTCTATTCGGATACAGAGCAGCAAACATGTCTGACACATTTTGATAACTATTTCCTTGATAATACCATTTAATCATTTCAAAATGACAACTTTATTTGACAGTCATCTTTTACCTTGACTGGTGCCCGCAAATACGGGGCCATAAAAAGGAGAAATAGTTGAAAAGAAATCGGCGATAACCCGTAAACGGGCTCATCAAAAATATCTAAAGTTATTCTTTTGCATGTGGGTTTTAGTGCTCTTTAATAAACCTAAATAGAATTTTTCTCTAAAATAATTAGGGAAGCCAATAATTGACCCCATTTAAAATTACATGGGATTTCCTATGTCCCGCTCGACGATGCAACACCCGGTATAATATTTATACATAAGTTCGAACCAAGAAAAAAAAACAAGATATTTTAAAGATAACAGGATTTATTTACAAAAATACACATGAAAATACATTTATAGTAAGTCTTTTGTACATAACTGTTTTGCAAATGCTGAGTTTCGTTTATATTCCTAATCGCTTTCTTTCATAAGAAATCAACAATAATCTCCCAGCATTGCTGGATCCATTCTGCCTTGGTAGCGTTGCTCCATTGTTAGTATGTCCTGGTAGAACCTTTCTCCCCTTTCCACTAACCGCACCTTAATTTTCTGGGAAAAAATTTAAATGGGAATGCAAGAAGTGTATTTTAAGAGACATGCGACAGCCCATTTTGCAGTAGCTTTCAAGTAGTTCTTCTACAAGTTTTTCGTAGTTTTCTACTTATTTTTAATATTAACATGTTAAACTTTGCATCTCAGCTGGAGGCAATATTTTCTACTTTTAATATGGAACACCGAGTAAAAGAGCCTACCCGTATTTCTTCGAATTCTATTTCTCTTTTAGACCTAATATTTACTAATATAGATAAGGTTACTGATGTGGGTGTTTTGGACTCGAGCACAGCCGATCATTTTTTGGTTCATTTCAAACTAAATTTAAATATGCAAGTGGTTGAACCTGAAACCTTTTCTTATAGATCATTTAAAAAAATCAAGTTAGACAACTTTCAGCGGGACCTGGAGCAGTTGCCTCTGGATAACATTTTTTATATACAGAATATTGATGATAAGCTAAGTTTTTTTAACAACTGCATTTTGGGTCTCTTTGATAAACATGCACCATTAAAACAATTTTGTAAAGCTAATAATTATAAATATGCACCTTGGATAACGGAAAATATTAAACTTTTGCAAAAACTAAGAAATAAGGCATTAAAAGATATAAACAAACGAAACTTCCAGCGCATTACGGGTATTATAAACAGCTACGCAACTATACGAATTCGGCAATAAGAGCGGAAAAAAGGCTTATTTACGATTTAAATTTCAAAACTGTAGCATGAAAGAAAAATGGTCCGAGTTAAAAAATCTTAGTATAACAAAAAATAAACAAAAAACATTACCAGATCATTTAAGTAATGTTAACGATATAAACGATTTCTTTATCAATTCTGCAATCAACAATATGTTGCCGGGACAGGACCTTCTGAACTTTTACAATAATAATACTTTGCATAATGTGAATGATCCCTTTAACTTTGTGTTGTCTACAGAAAATAAAATATTTAACATAGTAAAAAACATAAAAACCAGAGCGACGGGAAATGATAAAATAAATATAACCTTTATTCTCCTCTGCTGTCCATATATTGTTCCCTATATTACTCATATAATAAACGAGTGCATTTTAACCTCTTTCCCAACACTTTGGAAACAAGCCCAAGTTATTCCTCTACCAAAAATCAATAATCCAACTGAATTCAGTCAATTACGTTCTATAAGCATATTGCCCACATTATCGAAGGTTCTGGAAAGAATTATGAATAGACAAATTGTACATTTTTTAAACTTAAATAATATTTTACCCGTCAAACAATCAGGATTTAGAACTGGTTATAGTTGTGAGAGTGCTTTGTCTGATATCACTGACGACATCCTAAAAGCTGCAAATCAAAATAAAATAAGTGCTTTAGTTTTGCTGGGTTTTAGCAAGGCTTTTGACATGCTAAATCATGAGGTGCTCTTAGCAATACTTCATTACGTGGGTTTTTCTAATGTTGCTGAACAATTTGTAAATTCATTTCTATCTAACAGGACTCAGCAAGTTATATGTAATCAAAAACATTAATCTTTCTTAGATGTTCGCATAGGAGTTCCACAGGGTAGCATTTTGGGTCCCCTTCTGTATACTATATATACCTCGAAATTCCTTAATACACTCCAACATTGCAATTATCACTTTTACGCGGACGACAGTCAAATTTACTATTCGTTTCGCGAGAATGAACTAAATGCGGCCGAAATTGCTATAATGTCAGATTTAACCAACTTCTATAATTTGGCCACAGATCATCTCCTAAAACTCAATCCTAGCAAATCTTCGGTAATTTTATTCGGAAATGAAAGCCAAATTAACTTTGTGAAGAACAATATGACAATCAAATTAAATAATGTACCGTTACCTTACTGTGATTCGTGTAAAAGTCTGGGCTTAACGATCGATTCTAGATTGCGCTTTAAAGAACACGTGACAGCTAAATTAAGATCTGCATATGGCAATCTAAAGCTTATTTATGGTAATAGACATTCCCTTCCTCACGAAACTCGGAAATTGTTGTGCGATACTCTGGTTCTGTCACAGTTTAACCATTGCAGTGTATATGTACCCTGTTTGGATGCTGCCGACCGTTACCGAATCCAAAAGGTTCAAAATGCATGCCTTAGATTAATATACAGTATAAAGCGAAGAAGTAACTTTGGTTCCAGTGGCTAGTAAATTCCACTGTTGTAACTTAGAACCTAATACTTCAGCGTGCTCTTTGGACAAGTGAAGGTCCCGAACTAGATCATTTGTCAATTAAATGTGGTTATTTTCCTTCATTTTCGGGAAAATTAGAATTGTCCTTATCTGATACATTATCGGGTTCTGCCTTATCATCATAGATTTTCAAATCTTCCTACCAAGTTGCCAGGGGCGCTGGAATTAGTAAACCTTCTCCATGAAGAACCGGTTTTATTGTTGAGGGAACATCCGGATATTCAATATTATGTTTGCTCTTTCTTGAAAAACCAGACACTTTTGTCATGCAAAGTAACAGTCGTTAAAATTATTTGTTGGTTCTCGCCAAATCATTGGAACTGCAAAAGGCATAGAAGAGCGTTTGCCATTTAACCAGTTACTTAGATTTGCTGCACAGATTTGACAACATATGTGAGGAGCCCAGTCCCAATCTTGATCGCCAACAACACATCCAAAATACTTATGATTAGCTACTTTAGTCATTTTGTTAATTAATTGTCCTTTTCTGCGATTTAGGGGTAAACTGACCACACATATAGCAGAAACTATCCGCGAGGTTAACACAGCCACGTTTCTGTACTTTAGACATTTTTGTACTGTCGCGTACGGCAGTTCACAGATGTGATACTATAGCCGTCTTTTTGCGATCTGGCATCTTATGGTTCGACTTAACAGCGGCTTACAAGTTTACGTCATTAGTCGGTCGGCCACGAACATAGTCGTCTTACACTCTTGACATAACGACAAATTAATTTTCTAACCTTATTTCTGGAGGAAATATTTCAACTGTTTATTTGAATATTTTGTCCTGATTTATGTCGGTTTTGCAAGAAGCGTTACTTTTAATAGTATGCGACGAGAGCCAGCGCATATCCCAATATATTTTATTGCAAAATATAGGATATCGAGACGATGATATGCTGTTGGAAGTTTCTTACCTCTTCGAAAGGTCTGAACATATTCAATCTATTTTTTGTGAACAATGGCTGGCTCAGTATTTAGAATATGGTTTTTTCTTCTTGTTTAGAATGACTAAGGACACATTCAATAAATTGCTGGCTATTGTTTCATGTGACAAACTTTACAAGAACTACACGGGTGGGGAAGAGCCTTTATCACTAGAAAAGGCTTTACTAATGACCCTCTGGTGGTTAAAAAGAGGTGAAGTGCTAAACTCAGTGGTAGACCGATTTAATGTGGCCAAATAATATAGTTAATAGGATAACAGGATACAATATAATAACTAATAACTATAATAAATATAGAAACTACCGACTTTAAACCCTCAAGTTCTCCATTTTTAACCCAAATTCACCTGTCATATTAAGCTCCGCCTCCTGCTCGCGGTCTCTAGAGGACGCCAGGAAACGCTTACAGAATTGACATAAGTGACGTCATGACTTTAGCGCTCGGATAAGAAATCTTACGGCGTCTTAAAGGCGCCAGATCGCTAAAAGACGGCTTATGTTTACATGCGTCAACTAACTTTATTCAACACAAAGATAACACTAACATAGGGCTCTTACTACTGGCATGTTTGCGCACTTCGCTTCTCTTTCTAATAATGACCACTACTCGTGTTAAGCCAATACTGATGATACGACGGCCGGCCAGCTGCTTTCTGTTCCGTACCTCTGGTATTTTCTAGAAATATCGGGTATCGGAAGTTCGAGAAGCGACGGCATAATTCTCGTATACAGGGGCCATCTATAAATGATTCGGCTACGAGGCAGAGTGAAATTTGGAATTGGGTTTAAATGAGTACTTTCGTTATTTTAAGCCCTAGAGGGTTGTCATCCCTAGACACCCCCCACGCGGTTTTGCCAGATTGTGCATACCTTCCTTAACTTACGAAAAACGTAAATTTGGCAACGTCGCGTTCCGCTATATTACAAATTACTTTTTAAAATAAGATGATAAAAATATTCATTAAAATTCGCTAAAAAAAATCCATAACTCAAAAATCTTACGTGTTACCATCATTTTCGCAATTAGAGACCAAAAATTAACAAAAAATTGCCTTTTACATTACAGTTGTAAATTGGCTGTACACTAGTGTAATTAAAAGAAAAAATTGTGGAAGCTGTTGACGCTATAAATGGAGATATGATGGCGTCTGTACACAAGGAATTTCGTAAAAGATTAGAACAGTGTGTTCTGGTAGGAGGTCTACATGTTGAATACTCTACTTCCCCTCTTAGTTTAAATTTGTCATAACTCCCGTTACTGTTTGAGTTTACAACATTAACTAACCATTAGTTAAAGAAACTACAGAAATGTAAAAATTCTTATTTAGGCTTGATTTTAATGTAGAACAACTTTGCTAAATAAAATCAGATGTTTTTCTAGAACATAGTGTATATAAAATGAAAAAAAAAACGCTTCTTAAATTTTTTTTTTATTTCGTTGCTTCCATTATAACTATGGAAACCACTCGCCACTTTTTCGCAAAGTATTGGCAACGATGTTTTTGTCAAAAAATGCAACAAAATAGTGAGAATATGACTAATGAGTTATTTTCGTTAACTTTTCCAAGCCTCTAAAAAATCGAGAAACCCTGCTATTTTCAATCTTTCCCCAGCAAAATCAAAATATTTCTATGAAAATGTATACGATCATTTCACGCAGTGGTAAAGTTTAAAACTTTAAAATCAATTATTTTTAAGACATTCCTCGTCTTCTTTTGATATACAGGGTATCCAGAAACTCTCCTGACAAACTTTCAGTCAGGGGTGATCTCCAATGAAAAATAAGAAAAAGAGTTCCTATAAACATAGGTCCACAACCGCTTTAATTTTAAGATACAAGGTCTTGAACAAAAATAAAAAAACGGTTCTTTGTTAATATTTTTGAGACCTCTTTAGATATCATTTTAAATTTTAGTAGGTATAACTAATAGGCATAAAATAGTTATTTATGGTATAAGTGTTAAAAGTAAATTATTAAGGCACGCAAGAGTGCATTAAAAATACTTTTAACACAAATATCATACAATATTTTTTCTACAAACGGCAATAAAAAGCATACAATAATTGAAAATTAAATGTTTAGAATCTCTTACATCCAGGTAGTTTCTAATAGGATCATATAATTATATTAAATTAGTTCACATTTGTCAATAAAACCTAGCAACTATCAATGTTGGCTGATTTGAAAATTGAAAATTTGAAAGGTCCTGTCAGTTTTATTAAAACGCTAGCGCTGACTGTTGTGATTTGCCAAAAATGCAAGAAATACAAGAAATCGATCCACTTAAAGACATAGAAGAAGCTGCTAACAGAGCTACCTTGGATTTACTGCCACGAAAATCAAGAATTCAATATGAGATTGCTCATAATAAATTTATAAAATGTGAAAAATGTGAAAACAAAGGCGTTTCTGGAAAGTATTCCGAAAACATATTCCTGACCTATTTTGAGGAAAAGGCAAAGGTATGGAAGTTCTCTTTGGTCCATTATTCAATGATCAAAGCTATGCTACGTGTAAATAATGGCATAGATATCAGCAAACATTTTTAATTGATTGCCTACTTGAAGCGTCAAGGAGAGGGTTACCAGGCCAAAAAATCAAAAAATTTTACTAGAGACCAAATTGAACAGTTTCTGAAGGATGACGAGTACCTTCTGATGAAAGTAGCTACGATTGTAGGAGTATTTGGTGCCTACCGCAGGGAGGAGCTTTGTCAGTTGACTCTTGACAACGTTGAAGATATGGAGACTTCATTAGTTATTAGAATATCAGATACCAAAACCAAGGTACCACGAAATTTCAATATCGTTGAAAAATTTTATTTGGATTTTTATCGAAAATATACTGATCTTCGTCCCGCAGATGTCGTACATCGGCGGCTCTTCTTAAAATATGTAGAAATAACCAGAACTCCGGTCAGAATTAATACGTTCGGAAAATTTCCTGCTACTATAGCAAGATTTCTGCAACTTTCAAATTCAACACTCTATACGGGGCTTGCTTTCGCCGTTCCTATGCGAGCTTACTTGCCGATGCTGGAGCAAATTTGACGACAATTAAGCGGCATGGGGGATGGAAATCCTCAACCGTTGCGGAAGGGTACATCGTGGATTCCTTGGAAAATAAAAATTCTATTGCTCGAAAGTTGCTTACAGTACAAACGACATCAGCCGATGATGCTTCGACATCAACTGGACATGCTGCTGTTTCTGTTCAATCCTCCTCAACCGCGAAGAACAGCAGGAGCAACTGAGGAAGGAATTCATTTTTCAAGTTGTACTATTATTGTAAGTGTAAATAAATAAAATAGAAATGTTTTTTGACGCTTTTTTGAAAAAAATTGACATTTTACTTTTAACAGTAGTGCCTTAAAGTAACATTTTTAAGGCTAGTAGACAGTGTAAAAAGTTCAATTTTTAACACGTTTGTAGAAAAACACTTTTATTTCATAAAAAAAAAAGATTTGCTCGACTTTAACGAAAAAAATGATACGACACGGTCTTACTTCAAAATAAATATTACTTTCAAAATTGCGCTTGTCGACCTTCACATCATGGGCTTATTTCTCAAGAAACACGTCGAAAAAAACGGTTTTTAAGGGAATTGAATAAATTAACAAATAAAAAATTATTCTTACCAAAACAGTTATTTGGATGAGGCACGAACATCTTACAAGCGCATATAATGGAGTTGGCCGAGGCCAACACAGCCTTTATCACAACGTCTTCAATCTGAGACATCAACAGTGCCGTGTCTTTGCCTTCGGACTTCAAATGCCTCAAGAGGGCACTCAAAGTCCATTTGTGACCTACATTTTCGGCACTGGGGTCGTCTGACCTAAAAAGGCAAATAAAGAAGATACTTTAGAAACAGTTTTTAACAATTAAAAATCGGTTCAAGTTGACGATACAGATTTTTAAAAGGTAAGTGAGAGAAGAAGATATCGCAGTCATATTCTAAATAATCTCATGCGTTCTACGTCCTGATCTCGTTGACATAATTAAACAATAGCTACCCATACCCCAGAAAACCAAATTTTGTGCCCATACACCAGCAATCATGCTCGTCGGTTTTTCCTTTTAACAAAATGTGCGTTACTGAAGTAAGACATGACGCACCAGCATTTAAGTTATTTCTTTCGGGAGCATACGTACGTCCCTGACCGCCTGACCGACACAAAACAACTTGTAGTTAGTTGTTCGAGGTCTTTTATTACAGAGTTGTTATAAGTGTAAATTGGGAGGTTATTTTGTTAAATCAGTTTTGTGTTTTGCGACGGATATTTTCATTGGCGATGATAATAACACACAGACTCTGTTTACAGTCGATATAAAAATGAAAAATGTGACTTAGGAAATGTTTTTAAAGGCAAAGCCACTGTTTTGACCATATGCGGCCTTTTCTCGATAAACCTTCAGTAGCAAAGGCAATGCAAGCAATTGCAATAATTTTTTTAGACTTTAATTTCAACAATTCAAATAACAGTATCACCACTCTCCGCAAGTACTAAGACAACTAAGCATATCCAAATTTGAGAGGAAAAGCAAATCCTCACTCAAATAGTTTTAGACAATCCTGTCAAATTTTGCCCTTTTTTATGATAAGGCACAGCACTGCAGGATTAACCCTTTATGCGGTGCGTGTGCGCAGGAAACGATTCACGTTGGTCTTGAATCATTGGAGATTATACTCCTTGGGGAACACGGCCTCAGGGAGGTCGTTCCAGAGTGATGACGTTTGTTACGGTTCGAAAATTGCATTTTCATAGTTTGGTTATCTATGTTAAGTTTTCGGTTTTAAATTGTTAAAGTACCTATGTACAGTGTGGCCCAAATTGGGCCTACATGTATGGGGATCTTGGAAACTATAGAAGATAGAGAAACGGTTAAATGGGGAAAGTTTTTGACAATTATATTTCTAACTGAAAACCGTTTAGTACGCGGCCCTATCTTTTTTGGTTTTTGAAATATGTTGAAAAAACCAAAAAGATGTATTTTCGAAAATATGCTGTAGATTTCTTATTATTCACTATTTTGGCAATCTGTAAAAACATTTTTAAAGCAACTTTTTAAGTAAATTTCAGTTCTGCAATTTAATTTTGAACACGACGTTTCAGTTATTTTATACCATCATCAGGTTCATTTTTTCTTATGGGCGCCATATTGTATTTTATACTTAAAAGATAGCTTATGACGTCAGCTTTTCAACGATGTATTATTTGTTGGAAAATAAATGAAATTGACTTAAAAAATAAAGAAAATTAATTTTCGCAACACGTCAAATTTGACAACTGCACTATAACTCCCTAAATTGAATACCAATTAAAAGGTTTACATTTTGTAGTATTCACAAAACACTGCTTGCATTGTTTCAATCAACAATATTACAATAACCTATGAATCAAAAATAAAATCCAGTAGCCTATGACCAACCACTACCGTTTGAAAATGAAACAAAAATATTACTTGTCAGAACGAATAAAAGTATAATAGTTTTTATTATTATTATCTAATAATAACGATTTATTTGTGTATTCTGAATTTAAAAGAAAATGGCATTGCGTTTTTCTCGCGAAGAAAAATTTGATTTGCTAGAATGTTACATTCATTGCAACAGAAATGCAAACCTTGCATTAGAAAGGTATTTTGAAAATTTTCCTGAAAAACCGCAGCCAAGTGTCAGACTTTTTCCAAAAATTGTTATGAGCCTGAGAAACCATGGAAGTTTTGAAAAACCGCGGCCCAAAAGTTACGAAAAAGCAGGTAATAACGAGCGTGACGAAAATGTCAGAGCCTATTTTAATGCCGCTCCGACATCATCTACAAGAGCGTCGGCAAGAGACTTACCAACCCCGCGAAGTACCATACAAAGGGTCCTTAAGGAAAATAAATATCGACCATACAAGCCAACTATAGTTCAGGGTTTACGAGAAACGGATTATCCAAGAAGAATGCAGTTTTCAAATTGGTATGTGAATCAATGCGAACAAAATCATGATTTCAGTCGTCTTGTAATTTGGACCGATGAATCACATTTTACCAACTGCGGGGTATTTAATAGACATAACCATCATTTTTGGGCAACAGAAAACCCTCACCAATTGGCTCAACGAAGACTGCAAACCCGATTTGGTTTTAATGTCTGGTGTGGTATGTATGGTAAGTAATGTCACCTAGCTTGCTAAATACATAGCAGGTATTAAGTAACCCAGCTTTACTTTTCTCCTTACATTTTAGACAACAGACTTATAGGACCATTCTTTTATAATCATACGTTGAATGGCCAAAGATACTTGGAGCTGTTAGAAGATCAAATATTACCGGCAATTAGAGCAAGAGTTCCTCAAGATCAATTGAATAATATTTGGTTTCAACAAGACGGTTGTCCCGCACATAATGTTCGGGAAGTTCAAACTCTCTTAAGACAGATATTTGATGACAAATTAATTTCAAACGGCGGACCAGTTAATTGGCCTGCTAGATCCCCTGATATAACTCCTCTCGATTTTTATTTATGGGGTTACGTAAAAAATGAAGTATATGAGTTTGAACCCCCGGAATCTGTACAAGAATTAGAAGAGAGAGTGAGGAATGTGTTTACGAGCATAAATGGCAACACGCTTCGCAGGGTCATCAATACTGTGTTAAAAAAGTGTCAAAAATGTATTATTAAAAACGGCCAACATTTCGAATAAGTATAGTAAGTTAGATATTTTTTCTTATTTTCTTTTCAAAACAATAATTATTATTCATTGCGTTTTTAGTTTTCGTTATTTGAAATGTTAATATGAGATTTTTAACCATAAGGAAAAAATAAAATAATGTATTATAATATTATGATATTTTAAACAAATTTAACCCTGCCTAATGTGTTCTTCTCAAATTTGACGTGTTGCGAAAATTAATTTTCTTTATTTTTCAAGTCAATTTCATTTATTTTCCAACAAATAATACATCGTTGAAAAGCTAACGTCATAAGCTACCTTTTAAGTATAAAATACAATATGGCGCCCATAAGAAAAAATGAACCTGATGATGGTATAAAATAACTGAAACGTCGTGTTCAAAATTAAATTGCAGAACTGAAATCTACTTAAAAAGTTGCTTTAAAAATGTTTTTACAGATTGCCAAAATAGTGAATAATAAGAAATCTACAGCATATTTTCGAAAATACATCTTTTTGGTTTTTTCAACATATTTCAAAAACCAAAAAAGATAGGGCCGCGTACTAAACGGTTTTCAGTTAGAAATATAATTGTCAAAAACTTTCCCCATTTAACCGTTTCTCTATCTTCTATAGTTTCCAAGATCCCCATACATGTAGGCCCAATTTGGGCCACACTGTATACTCTCATCTTAAACATTAATTAATAATTAAATTACCTGTTGATGGTTAACAGTTTCACTATGTTCAGTTTGAAACTTTTGTTGATAATGTTTATATTCCACGAATGTTTTGTATCTTGTAGGACATAGCCAAGTGGATTGATTTCTGTTCTCTTGTTTCATACTACTTGTAGACAGGTCTTAATTCAAATCCTTGTTTTAGTTAATTAGTAAAGACCGAATTATATGCAACCAAAAACAAGAATATGCGCATATACAGGGTGTCTCACGGTCGATGGTAGGTTAGACGTTTACGGAAAACGGGACATAGAAAATTACTGAAAATTTGGCAACTTGGGTAATTGGCTTTGCTCTACCGATCTAAAATATTTTCAACAACGCAGCGTTGCCGCTTATACAAAAAAGTAGCAACATATTTGATATTTTAAACGGAGCACCCTGTATATAATTGAATTTTCCGCTTCATTATTGATTTCTAATTATTTTTGTATAATACGTTCCAATACCCATCTTTAGCGGTTTTCGAGAAATTAATTAATTTCCATATGTTTTGTTCAAAACATAGCTCTAATTAAATGTTTATTACTGCGGTATTTGGATTCGTAGACAGCTGAAATTTTGGATGTAGTTTACCTTGTCCTGTGTATTAGTTATGTATAAATAAATGTGTTCTGTGTTATACAGGGTCGTTCGAAATTCGTCATTTTACCGCTTGATACATAAATGGTGAAAAGTGCATTTTTTCAAATAGAACACCCTGTATATTATTAAATATCCTGCAAGAAAATTAATGTCCCTTTCAAATGATATATCATGTTCCTATACCTAAATAGTTAAGATGTCGAAATAAAAGCAAGTTTTTGTAAAAATCGGATTATTTTGGCATATTTCTCTTAGATAGCCATGAAATCCCAAGATGGAACATATCTTTATGAAAATTTTACACTTAGTGCATCAATAATAAAAAATTTGCTAGTTTTTAACTTTAAGTAAAGAAAGCGACCTAAAAAGAATTAAAATGGAGGGAAATAACTATTCAAATGAAATTTTGATGAAATTGTTTATTCTTCATGGACAATGTAACCAAATTATAACAAGAACAAGCAGAAGGTTCAACGAAATGTTTCCCGATCAACAACTAATCAACGAGAGAAAGTTTGTACGATTACAAAATAATTTTGTTAATTATGGGTCAAAACTGAAAACAAAACTAATTTCAGTAGGGACAAATAACATGAATACAGTGAAATAGCAAATAACAATACAAGACAAACGCATATCATGAAAAGGTTTAAGATTTTTTTAATAAATGTTCAAAATGACGACCGATGACTTCCAAACATTTTTCAATCCGTATACTCGGAGATTCAGTTGTGGCCTTCCTTATTTCACTGGCATCAAGCTGTTCAATGTAAGTGATCACTCGTTGGCGAAGGTCTTGTGTTTGCTCTGTACTGGTGTCCTGTATACTTTTCTTTTAAAATCACCCCACAAGTAGAAATCAAGTGGCGTGAGATCGGGCGATCTAGCAGGCCAATCCCACGGTCTCAAATGTCTTAGCCAACGATCGTCGAAAATTTGAAACAACTCTCTTGTTACTGTCCCAGTGCAATGGGCTGGTGCCCCGTCCAGTTGAAACCAACAGGTACGATACTCTTCTAATGATAGATTGTCCAGAAACTCGTTCACACCTGATTTTAGAATTTGAAGGTATCTTTCGAGATTCCTCGTAAATGTGATACTCTATTTTGTCATCTTTTAGGAGGCAAAAGACGTTAAAACTGAACCTTTCCTGAAATCCCATTTCCTTAACAACATGTGGATTTTGGTCAGCCCAGAAATGCTCGTTCCTTCTATTGAAAATGCCCTCCCTGGAGAATTTAGCTTCATCCGTCCAAATTATTTTCTTTAGAAAGTTAGGATCTTTTTGGATGCGGATCAGCATTGCTTCACAAAATTGTACTCTACGTTGGTAATCTTCCAGTTTCAGGGCTTGAACTTTTGTGAACTTGTATTGGTGCATGTCATGATTATCAAGGATCCTTTGAACAGAGGCACGAGTTATGCCTAAATCTTCTTCTGCACTTCTAGTGGAAGCTTGAGGAAAAGCGTGAAAATAGGCTAAAACATTTATGATGTTGTCTTCATCAGAAGTTACAGGCTTCGGTAAATGTCTTTCCGATTTCAGTTTTGACCCATAATTAACAAAATTATTTTGTAATCGTACAAACTTTCTCTCGTTGATTAGTTGTTGATCGGGAAACATTTCGTTGAACCTTCTGCATGTTCTTGCTATAATTTGGTTACATTATCCATGAAGAATAAACAATTTCATCAAAATTTCATTTGAGTAGTTATTTCCCTCCATTTTAATTCTTTTTAGGTCGCTTTCTTTACTAAAAGTTAAAAACTAGCACATTTTTTATTATTGATGCACTGTCAAATTTTCATAAAGATATGTTCCATCTTGGGATTTCATGGCTATCTAAGAGAAATATGCCAAAATAATCCGATTTTTACAAAAACTTGCTTTTATTTCGGCATCTTAACTATTTAGGTATAGGAACATGGTATATCATTTGGAAGGGGCATTAATTTTCTTGCAGGATATTTAATAATATACAGGGCGTTCTATTTGAAAAAATGCACTTTTCACCATTTTTGTATCAAGCGGTAAAATGACGAATTTTGAACGACCCTGTATAACACAGAACAAATTTCTTTATGTATAACTAATACACAGGACAAGGTAAACTACATCCAAAATTTCAGCTGTCTATGAATCCAAATACCGCAGTAATAAACATTTAATTAGAGCTATGTTTTGAACAAAAAATATGGAAATTAATTAATTTCTCGAAAACCACTAAAGATAGGTATAGGAACGTATTATACAAAAATAATTAGAAATCAATAATAAAGCGGAAAATGCAATTATATACAGGGTGTTCCATTTAAAATATCAAATATGTTGCCACTTTTTTGTATAAGCGGCAACGCTGTGTTGTTGAAAATATTTTAGATCGATAGAGGAAAGCCAATTACCCAAGTTGCCAAATTTTCAGTAATTTTCTATGTCCCGTTTTCCGTAAACGTCTAACCTACCATCGACCGTGAGACACCCTGTATATGCACATATTTTTTAAAATTTATGCAGGATATATGCAAAAAAGACGTAAATATGCAATGAATATGCGGTAATAAAACAACTAAATTTTGATATTCTAAATTAAATTTTCATTTAATTAGGGGATTGAGTATTAAATAAAGATAAATTCAAGTTATAATGTGCTTTATTAAATCAGTTAACACCTAATACAGTTTTTTATATCAAAGGTATACTGATATTAATTTGAAAAATTATAAAACGCACCAGTTAGCGTCTATCACTAAGAACATGTTTGTAAAAAGAGAACGATCTTTCTACATCTACTGAAGTTATAGGGCAAAATTTTAATTTCGGAACTAAGGCAGGTTCAATAGCTAAATTATTCACAGTTTTCCCTGACATTATGTTTACGACCTGCCTTAAAACTTTGAAACCTGTGTTTTTTTCTATTAAATTTTCTAATTTTGCCACTACTGTTTTTCCTACCTCACCTCGTATTTGTTTGCAATTTTGTACACATGTTTTTATTATATCCATCGACTCTGGTAGACTTGTACACGATTCCTCTAGTTGCAAAATACTGTCTGCTATAAATGCATAGTTACACTTAATATACATTAACCACTTTAGCACTTTGAAATATTTATTTAGACTTTAGGATGCACTGTGAATCATCACCAGACATTTGTGAAATTGAGTCTTTCAATTTCTGGAAATTATCTGCATAAAATATTGCCGCACGAATCCAGGTGCCCCATCTGGTCACGACAGGCTTAGGTGGTGTACTCCGGGAAGATTCTCCTTGTAAAATTTTACTCTTATGGGGCCTTTCTGAATATCTTTTTACGTTTGCTATTAGGTCATTGACCAACGGAAAGGAAACTCTAATAGTTTCCGCAACCATATTTAATCCGTGACCTAGGCAAGTTAAATTAATCAAATTTTTATAAAATATTTTTAAAATCTGTTCTGCCTTTATCATATACGGCGCAGCATCGGACAACAGGATAAAAATTTTATCTGTAGGAACTGAATTCGTCAAAAAATAATGTGTTAAGGTTTATTGAATAAAACGTGTAACCGTGAGGTTGTTTGTTTCCTCCACTTCTTTTATGGCTATAAGGTAAGCTTTTCCAGGTTCTTCTTCTGTGACTTTTCCGGTTATTAAATTAACTATATAACGACCACACGAATCAGTTGTTTCGTCGACAATACATATACCGGGTGTTGCATCGTCGAGCGGGACATAGGAAATCCCATGTAATTTTAAATGGGGTAAATTATTGGCTTCCCTAATTATTTTAGAGAAAAATTCTATTTAGGTTTATTAAAGAGCACTAAAACCCACATTCAAAAGAATAACTTTAGATATTTTTGATGAGCCCGTTTACGGGTTATCGCCGATTTCTTTTTAACTATTTCTCCTTTTTATGGCCCCGTATTTGCGGGCACCAGTCAAGGTAAAAGATGACTGTCAAATAAAGTTGTCATTTTGAGGAATATTTGAACATCTTCTTAAATCCTAAAGTTCTAACAATTTAATAGTACCTACCTATTAATTAGTAAAATATTTAAACATGTAAAATGTCATAATTAACCTTGTAATTGGATACTTTATTTTAGTTTTATTCAGTTTAATTTGTACTCATAAATACACCTTTAATATTTTCGATGTACGAGTTTTTAACAATAAAGCACACATTTCAAAATGACAACTTTATTTGACAGTCATCTTTTACCTTGACTGGTGCCCGCAAATACGGGGCCATAAAAAGGAGAAATAGTTAAAAAGAAATCGGCGATAACCCGTAAACGGGCTCATCAAAAATATCTAAATTTATTCTTTTGAATGTGGGTTTTAGTGCTCTTTAATAAACCTAAATAGAATTTTTCTCTAAAATAATTAGGGAAGCCAATAATTGACCCCATTTAAAATTACATGGGATTTCCTATGTCCCGCTCGACGATGCAACACTCGGTATAGTTACCTCCGATTTCTTTCTTTATTTCATCTAGCACGGTATCAAATACCTTTCCAACGACATTTCTTCTTAATGTTGATTCATCTGGAGCATTACATTTTGTACAGGGTTATCCAACCAAGACTAGACAAGGCGATTTTTTGACTTTCCCTGTACTTTTATAAAAAAACTGAAATAGCCATCTTAAGTCATTTTCTCCCGCGAATTCGAATATCTTCAGCAAAAAACAATTGAACATCAAACAAAAGTACTAGGGGTCACTTTGATATTTTTTTAAATGGGATGCCGTATTTTTAATGAGCTTATCCGATTTCTCATATAAATTTTGATCTAAAATGTTGGATTTTTAATTCAAAAACGCCTTTTTTCTTCGGTTTTAAATTCGGAAAATGTTAAAAATAAAAAAAAAAAAATAAATAAATTAAAAATCCAACATTTTAGATCAAAATTTATATGAGAAATCGGATAAGCTCATTAAAAATACGGCATCCCATTTAAAAAAATATCAAAGTGACCCCTAGTACTTTTGTTTGATGTTCAATTGTTTTTTGCTGAAGATATTCGAATTCGCGGGAGAAAATGACTTAAGATGGCTATTTCAGTTTTTTTATAAAAGTACAGGAAAAGTCAAAAAATCGCCTTGTCTAGTCTTGGTTGGATAACCCTGTACATTTTTGCAGAAAGGCCTTAACTTGCGGGTTGGTTAATTTGTTTAAAGTAATATTAACAGCCAAGAACGTTTTACATAGATCTTCGTTAATTCTGACTGGTCATGGTTTCCGTTTTTAAAAATCTCAAATGACTGCTTCAGAGTTGAGCGTATGGGACCAGACTTCATCTTGCTAACCTTAGCAATGTGAGACGGCGTCTTAATGTGTTGTTCTATTTGAAATTTTTTCGAGCAGGAAACAATTTTTGAACAAGACTTGCAAAAAACATGGTCGCCGTCCAAAGCAAGTTCTGGGTAAGGCTTAATCCCCGAAATACATCGTATTTTCGACATAATCACCGCTTTCACTTTCACTTTGTTTGCGTTTACAATACTAACTGCGGCTGCGACAAACGACAACCTCGATAATACTGACAAACTGTAACAAATGTGAGCAAATAAATAATTATAGAAGGTGTAGATAAAGACATTCTAGTTAAACATCTGGTCCGAAATACCCACCCACTAATGGAATTTCTCAATAGAAGAATAATAGTTTATTTCATTAGTTTAGTACTTTATTAATTAGCCTATTTATTGCCCTCTTATCTTCAGACCCGACAGAAATAAACACAGAAATCCCAAAACATTCTTAGATATGCAATAGTTCTTAAAATATGCATTTTTTTCTTTAAAATCATAAAATATGCAAAAAATGCATATATATGCAAAATGCATAGAATCCGGTCTTTATTAATTAGTAATTGATCAACTTTTTAAGTTATGAATAGAAATAACTTCTTAACCTTGTATGGAGGTCAAATATCATAGCTGTTGTGAATCAGCTGTTTAAGAAAATCGATAATTTAAGACAGGTCAGGTGTCATTCGATAAGATTGACAGTTTTGTGGATTTTCACGATTTTGCGTGTCATCCTTGCGCAGGCGTCATGCTAATCTTCTCTGTATCGTTCCAATTTTAGTATATGTACTCGCTTCGGCGGTACATATTTAGTATATATATATTTAGTATAAATTGATGAATTACTAATTAACTAAGACAAGGATTTGAATTAAGACCTGTCTACAAGTAATATCAATCAAAAGAACAGAAATCAATCCACTTGGCTATGTCCTACAAGATACAAAACATTCATGGAATATAAACATTATCAACAAAAGTTTCAAACAGAACATAGTGAAACTATTAACCATCAACAGGTAATTAAATTATTAATTAATGTTTAAGGTGAGAGTCTATACAGGGTGTTTCAGAATAAGATGCTGATCCTTAACGGGTGATTTTAAGAAGAAAAGTTCAAATTAACATATATCCTTAACCTATCAACTTTCGAACTACAGGGCGTTAAAGTTTTAAGAAAAAAATCGTTTTTCTATCATAACTTTAACAACTTTCTAGCTATTTTTATGAATTTTTCACACATGCCCTCTAAGCATCAATAGCCATTTTTTGGAGCAGAAAAATTTTAAAATTTTTTAACCAGTGGCGTCCTGAAAGGGTTTGGACTAGACATTTTGGAAAAATATTATGTACGCCACTGCTTTTTCTCAAGATAAAAATTATTTTTAAAATCCTCATTTATTTTAGGCCAAATTTAATATCTTGCCTTTTTATCGTCCGACAAACAGTTTCCGACAAAAAAAAAATAAAAAGCATTAAATGCGCATTCGCTATGTGTCTATGGTTTCTGACAAGTAGGCTATGAACTTTGTTAAGGAAACAATGACAATAACGAAATATTTAATGCCAAATAGTTTTGACAGCTATTTATTTATGTACACGGCTTTCCACTTAACTTAAATTTTAAAAACGTAATACTTTTTAAACGTATAAGTATCATGGTAAATTTTACAAATGTCGAGTTTGCGGATATGCATTACCTGTACGGGCTTGCTGACGGCAATGCATTCGAAGCCAGACGATTATACCAAGAGCGTTATCCAAATAGAATAGTTCCGGATGCACGAACGATTTCAGGAACTCACAGAAAGTTATGTGAAACGGGATCTTTTGAAACAAAAAACTACTTAAAAGGGGCACACCAAACTACACGAACACCGGAAACCGAAGAAGCTGTTTTAAATTCAGTGGAACAAAACCCTAATGTAAGTACCAGAAAAATTTGGAATATTTTAAATATTACCCATGTCCTAGTCTGGAGAATTCTTCAAAGTTATTTGTTATATCCGTACCATATTCAACGGGTCCAGGCCCTACTTCCTAGGGATTTTCCATTACGCATCAATTTCTGCCAATGGTTTATTCAAATGGATACCGAAAATCCCCAATTTGATGCCAGAATTTTGTTCACGGACGAAGCTAATTTTTCCAGGAACGCCATACAAAATTTTCATAACAATCACTTCTGGGCAGAAGAAAACCCACATGCCATTACGGAATCCCACCACCAAGAGCAATTTTCTGTAAATGTTTGGGCTGGAATTATTGGTGATTATTTAATTGGGCCTTATTTTTTACCAGCCAGATTGAACGGAATCAATTATCGCCAATTTCTTGAACACACTTTACCAAATTTGCTAGACGACGTCCCTATTTTAACCCGACATCGTACGTGGTTTTGCACGATGGTGCACCTGCCGATTTTAGTCTCTTAGCACGAGAGTTTTTAAATCAACATTATAGTAATCGATGGATAGGGCGCAGAGGAACACAATCGTGTCCACCTTGATCCCCTGATCTAAACAGTCTAGATTATTTCCTGTGGGGACATCTGAAAACGTTGGTTTACAGCATCCCAATAAATACTGAAGAGGAGTTGAGAAACCGCATAATGGTTTGTTTCGACACTATCAGGAATACTCCAGGAATTTTTCAAAGGGTACGAGACTCAATGAGGAGAAGAGCTGAAGCTTGCATTCTTGCAGGTGGTGGCCACTTTCAACAGCTAATCTAAATTATTTTCGTTTTTGTTCACACGTTATTTAATGTTAGTTGTTTTAATTTAATGTTAAAAAATAAACCATAGGCACATAGCGAATGCGCATTTAATGCTTTTTATTTTTTTTGTCGGAAACTGTTTGTCGGGCGATAAAAATTTGGCCTAAAATGAATGAGTATTTTAAAAATAATTTTTATCTTGAGAAAAAGCAGTGGCGTACATAATATTTTTCCAAAATGTCTAGTCCAAACCCTTTCAGGACCGCCACTGGTTAAAAATTTTTGAAATTTTTCTACACCAAAAAATGGCTATTGATGCTTAGAGGGCATGTGTGAAAAATTCATAAAAATAGCTAGAAAGTTGTTAAAGTTATGATAGAAAAACGATTTTTTTCTTAAAACTTTAACGCCCTGTAGTTCGAAAGTTGATAGGTTAAGGATATATCGATGGTCCTCTGCAATAACGACACAATTCAAAATGTCATGTTTTTTACTTTAATAGTGAATTATGTTTATTTTAATGGTATATTTTATGTGTAACAGCGACATATCTCTAGTAACCACCTAACCGCTAGGGGGCGCATTTGTGCCGTTTTGCCGAAAATTATAATTTGAGGTGTTGGCTACTGAACACAGACACTTCTTCCAGTTGAGACAGAACCATTGCGAGGTGATGTACTATTTCTCGTGAATATTGGCATATCTCAAAAAGTATTGTCGTGTAAGCAACTTGTTTATGTAGAATAACGACATATTTTCGATTCTGCCGTTGTTCAATTGTGCCGGTAGACTAATTATTGCATATTTTACTTAAGGAGAGGGACGTATTTCGTGTTAAGCCGTTAGTGTTAACTAGGTAAGTATCTTTTACTGCTTAAATTTATTGCATGTTGGTAATATTTTTATAAGTGTCGTTATTCAACATAAAATATTTATTGATTGGCGATACCTTTTAGGTATTATTTTGAGTTGAGTCACTATTCTAGAAACTA
The DNA here is from genome assembly GCA_963920685.1 of Polydrusus tereticollis. Lineage (NCBI taxonomy): Eukaryota > Metazoa > Arthropoda > Insecta > Coleoptera > Curculionidae > Polydrusus > Polydrusus tereticollis. Next base: position 183,200,080 of record OY987326.1, read on the forward strand.
TTTTTATCTAACTGTAGGTACGTCTTTACTTCACATTTGATCAACCTAAAAAGACCAATGCGAGAGCTGCGTGCAATATAAAAATTCTGTTGGCGACGAAAAAACTGCATTGGAACAAAAATATCAGGAACATCAAAAAGAAAAGAGTCTTTCACGAAGTGAAAAAGAAAAAGACAAAGAAAGAGCAAAAAGAGACAGTAATTACATAGTTTTAGTTTACGATCTTCAGGCCGTTCTGCAATGCCCCAGAGGCGATACTTCGGCGTTTTATTACGTGTCAAAAATAAATGCGTTTAATTTTACTATTTGCGATATTGCAACAAACAATGTTCACTGTTATACTTGGGACGAGGCACAAGCAAAAAGAGGCGACAACGAGATTGCAACAAGCATTTGGATGTATATTAAGCGATTGGAAGAGAAAGCCGCAAAAGCCGAGCAAATGATTGATATTGTGTTCTACTAAGACAACTGTTGTGGGCAAAACAAGAATAGGTGTGTCTTCCTAATGTACGAGTATGCCCTCCGCAGCGGTAAATTTGTTAGCTCAATTACCCACAACTTTTTAGTTAAAGGCCACACACAAAATGAAGGTGACAGCGCCCATGCAAATATCCAAAGAGAAATCACTAAATCGCTTAAACGGGGACCAATTTACACCCCTCAACAATATGTTACTTTAATGAGATCTGCAAAAAAGAAGGGTAAACCGTACGTCGTAGAATAAATGAGTTACGAGTCATTTTTTGATTTCAAAGATTTATCAGACAAGATCAAGTCATGCGGCTTTAAAGACTCTAGCAATGAAAATGTCCGAGCTAGTGATATTGCTGTCCTGCGAATAGAAAAAGATAATCCGCGAAAAATACTTTATAAATATAACTACTCTGACGATCAGTTTGGAGAAATTGACATGGCATTATCCCAAAAGCGAACCACACGAGGTTGTGCAACTGTAGGAGAGCTTTTCAGTTTAAAACCATTGTACGATAAACCTGTAGGAGTGGATAAAAAGAAAAAGGAAGGTCTTCTTAAGCTAGTAGAAAAAAATACTATACCAAAATTTTATGCATCTTTCTATAACAGTCTTTAAATACTCGTCATTCTATTTCTATTATATCGGTGTTTCGTTAAACAGTTATTTTGAAAATAAAGTTTTAGTTCTTCAGAGTGTTTCTTTTACATTTTGTCTTTTATTTTTGATCACAACTTAAAAGTACTATGTATTGTATTAAGGTCAGGTCAAAAATGAATTATATTGTGATGGAACAATGGCACAATTCAAAAAAAATCTAACTTTTTTTCGCCCCCTAGTCACAAATCTTTATAAAGTAATGATGATGTTACAGCTGAAACACTTTTCTACAGAATCGCCTTAAGACAATACAACATAATATTTTATTTTCCCACCATAAAAAATGAAATCGTGAAACGCAAAATCTTTAATCAGCTTTCCTCAAAATTATTGTATTTTGAGTTGTGTCGTTATTTCAGAAGACCATCGATATGTTAATTTGAACTTTTCTTCTTAAAATCACCTAAGGATTCACACCGTTAAGGATCAGCATCTTATTCTGAAACACCCTGTATAGGTACTTTAACAATTTAAAACCGAACACTTAACATAGATAACCAAACTATGAAAATGCAATTTCCAAACCGAAACACGTTCTCCAGATGAAAGAATTTTTAAACAGTGTCATTCGAGGGACACTAAGCCTGAACCACGTACGGGTGGGCTACAGTGGCTCATCGTGTATTTCTACTATGCATCGCTCTGGGTGGAATCAAGCGGGCAACCTCAGCCAAAACTTATTGGGGTGTATAGAGGTTCCTAGTTCGGAAAAGTATTCCAAGCTTCTGCGCGGCTGCCTTAGCAATGGCCGTAACGTGACTATGCCAAGACATATGACTATCCAAATTGACGCCCAATAAATGAATTCATGAAGGCCAGGGAATCGAGTGTCCCGCCTTAACTATATCTGGTTCTTCAACATTAACTTCTTTAGAAAACTGCAGCCTGGGCTTTTTGGCGTTAAATTCTACTTGGTTACTGTTACCCTCCGACTTTCTGCCAGGTCTTTGTTGAGATGTGAGACCTCTTGCTATATGTGCATTGGCAGCCGATGTCCGAGCATCCAAAGTAAAAGATGAAACAAGTGTGCTGTCATCACCGATGCTATATATAGGATTTTTAGCTTTTTCCAAAAGATCGTTAATGTATAGTAAAAAGAGGGTGGGCGACAATATAGAACCTTGAGGGACTCCGGCGTTGATGTTAAATGTGTCTAAAAGAAATCCGTCCATCGCCACTCGCAGAGAACGGTCTTTAAGAAAGCTTGACAGCCATGAACAAAATTAAACCGGCATTTCGTATGATCTCACTTTAGTTAGGAGCCCCTCATGCCATGCTTGGTCAAAGGCCTTGAAAGTGTCCAGTGCTGCCGCCCCGGACTCTCCTTACAGAACGTTTAGCTTAAATGAGAAAACTGCAGAGAAGGGTATAATACAAAGTTAAAATATTTTCGAATTCTTCCAGCAAAACAAGAAATATTGGGAAATATGACATGACTGAGAAGACAATATACGATTGATAAGGATACGTTAAAGACAGCTTTGCTTTAAGGCATTTCTCGTCGGTAACGTAAGTCGATACGATACGGTTACGATTACGGAGGCTTTAGAGGCGTCAGAAAATTAAATTTTTTGAAGCTCGCCATAAAATAACAAAATCTTACAAAAATGTAATTAAAAAAATGCGAATTTCCAAGGCGAGCCGCCAGGTAAGTCTTGGAAGCCTGTCGTGTCGACGTACAATATTCTTTTAATCGACACAAGGCCAGTGACGTACGAGAAAAGTCTGATAATGGGTTACTATTTTGGTATAGTTACAATAAAATGCAATTTTACTCCTTTTTACTTTTCGTCATAAAGTCAAATGGAACGGAGTTATGCGCGGAAAACTGAACTCATCCTTAAATACAAGATGGTGCCAGTGTCACAAGGGGTTGATTTCACATTTTTGAAATTAACCTTTTCTCGGCGTTCCCTAACCGCCCATACAAAAAAAAAAAGCATGCCTCTCAACATTCATTTATTTACATTGAAATTCTGCTACTGTTCCTGGAATAGTTTCCATCGAAACGCTGTAACATTAGGGGCACCTAGGCATGTTTCCATGTTATTAGACCCGAACTAAATATTTTAATCTGGTGTTTAAAGTTAAGGGATATAAAGTTTGAAAGATAATGAAGCGAATTCTAGTCCAATTTATACATTTATACTTACTTAACATAATCACTATGGTACTTGTTAATACTATAATTACACAGGTGCATGCAAGGGTTCCACAGCTGCTTATGACTAGAATCGTACTTGACTGTAGCAAATCTCACCAAACCTATATAATAAATAATATAATATTTTAATATTCTCCTAAAGTATAAATAGACATGGATGTGAAAATCAAATAGGGTGAGCCCCACATGTTTGGGGCAAATGTAAACAAGCGGTTGGAAAAAAAAGTGTACTTAATTATATTAATTATAGGTATTTACACGATACATCTAGTGGTTACAAATTTCTGACGAAGCCGTTGTACTAATGTTATGGACGAACAGGCGGCAAAGTTCAACACCTTGTATATTTTTTATTGATTTCAATAGCTGCTAAAGTTCGCTCTTCATTTATATATAACATACCTATACGTAACTAGTTAAATTTCTGACTTATAAGCATTTATTTGAAAGAGTTATTCGCATTCATTGATTAGTCAATGTGGCATCACACTGTTCTTATAGATTCGGCATTCTAAAACTTTTAGCCCTTGTCAGTCGGACGAATCTTTAAAAACTATGGAAGAACAGTATTCAAACGTAGTTATAATGAATTTATTTCTTTTGTCCGCAGAACTTAATAAAATTATGAGCAGGACATGTAGAAAGTTTAATGATAATTAACAACAAAAAACTTTTATGAATTCAAAACAATTTCGTTGCGTTTGGTTCAACTTTAAAAGAGCCAATGAACAACAATAACATTTGCCGACATGATATATATATAGCACAGTTCAGCACATTATTTTCACAGTGCTAATACCTTTCTAATAATAGAAAAAATATTCATAAAGCCGTAATACGTACCACTTTTTATTGGGCTCATTAGACCTTTTTATATTGGCAGGTAGTAAATTTTCAAGATGGCGGCCAAAAAAATGCATATTGCACACTCAGATTTTCTAGACTGTATGTCAAAAAGATACCAACAACTACTACAAAATTCAACCCCCTTCCTTGTGGGAATTAGTTCCACCCAAAAACCTATATCTACTGTATTAAGGAGCGAACACGTGCAACACATCTAAATCTAAACTGAACCTTGGCTAAGTTTTAGAATTAAGATAGGGGATGCAAATGGCCATAAGTGGTTAAATCCGCTCGCATCTAACTGGAATCCCAGCGCTAAAATCGAAAGACAGGTACGAGATGCACAATAAGTACCCGATTCTTGTTTATCGCAGAAGTAGATTTTAATTTTCAAGATACTTCTCCGAATTTCTTGACGCAAAAAGAAACTTTTCCTAACCTAAGACCCTAAACTTTACTTGTTCCAAGTATAAGCTACATTGCTTCAATAACATAGGGCTGAAAGTTTGTGGAATCGTATGACTCGGTTTTAAAAAAGCAATGTTTTAAAATTTTTGAGATGCCCAAAAGCTGTCACTAATTTAGGACATACTGTACAAAAGTATCCTGAAAAAATCTCGGTATTTACATAATAAGAAGATTGTAAATAATGTTAATGGCACTAAGAGTCTAAAATTAGAATACACGCGATGCGTCGAGGTTTTGATGGGTTCAAATTCGCCTACATTACAAATGGGCTGTTTATATAAATTCCGTTTAAACTTAAATTAAAGCAAACTTTTGGCAATTCATCACATTCATAACTTCTCTTAAATCTAGCAGCAGTTTAAACTTTGCTATTTAATATGGGTTAAATTACAATTCAAAAATTAAAACCTTTTAAGAATTTCGTAATCGTAGAAAAAAGCAAAAACCTAATTGTTAAGAATTAAAAATAATAATTACCTTCTTCATAAATATAAATAATTAACGGGTCAAAATTCGTAACAACAACATAAAGCCTCAGATCACATTTATGTCCCGCGACCAAGAGGGGATTCGAAATATATTTGGCTACCACCACTGGTTCTTCTAAGGGCACGTGATTCGGCGATTCAACGATAAATATGCCTGAAATATAATAAAAATTGTAATTGTAAATGACAAGAACAAATACCACGATAAAACCACGAGGAGGCCTATTAGTTTAGTCTATGACGTAGAATACAAGAAAGACTACTACAGTTAAAATCAACTAAGAGAGGCCACGTCGTCATCAGCCTGCAAGCGTAAAACGTATTCAATCTCACGTTGACTTTAAAATGTTCCCGTCTCGTGTCGCTGGAGATCGACAATTCGTGACGTAAGCTGATGACGAGGTGGCTTCTTCTTACTTGACGCGGATTCTACAAAATCTAACTTTACCTCTTCCTCTACTGGAAGCGACCGGTTTGACTATCCAAGGCCCTTTCACTCTATGATGCGTAGAACACAATTCTCTAAACTCGGTAGGCATAACAAAAGTCTGAGGTATAAAATCGAAATGCTTAAGGCCCTTCTGGTGCTGCATTCTTTCGATGTTCTTGTACAAACGGTCTTTTCGTGTCAACTCGTAGGACCTAGGGAAGTGATTGACTCGCTGGTGGGGAGCTAGTGCCCTTAGAGTCCCTGGAACGACATCAATGACTTTCTTTTTGTTTACAATCACAAGAAAAGACTGAACCGCTTTTTTTCTGACATGAAAATACAAATCAAAAGCGAGAATGATGGAATTCTTTCTTTTTTTTTTTAATTAACTGCTCTAAATAATATACTTTCGAACAGTATAAAATTCTCTAAAACTTTTTTAATAATAGCCGAGATAACAATGGTGGATATCAAATGTGGGACACACTGTAATATGGGTAATCCCCGCGTTATCTCCATTAATTATTGGTCTATAAAGTGGTATTTTTTTAAGTATCTAAGTTACGTTCCTTGTAGGCAGATCGGAATATCAATCTGAATTGGCCTTGTTTATTAAGCTAACTTAAAAGATTTGCTATAAAGTATAAGATGGTAACAATGAATTGTAACCTACGTATACTTCCATCCATAAGATTTTATACGCAAGTAAATTTTAAAGTCGCCAAGCATACTTTATCCAAAGTCAGTCCGATAACAAAAACAAACTTCTAACGGGCTTCAAAGGGACCGGCATCATAATCGGGGTTGTCAGATCTTCTTTTTTTTTTAATTATTTAAGTTCTTATTATTAAAAATGTTCTGTTATATCAGTATTAAATTGACAGTCAATGACTCTCTTTGAAAGCTAGTTTGCAAATATACTTTGAACCAAGAAATTTTGAATGTTAAAGAAAAAAAGAACAGGTCGTGCATGAACATTATAATAATCTTTTAGTACTTAAGAAATATTATTTATACAACAATAATTGAAATCAAAATAAAAGGGATTTTTACCGTTGTTAAACAAAAATAATAAAAAAATAACAACCCCTAACGTTCCTCCTACCATTACTGGCAACACCCTAAAGATAGAACGTCGAGGCCCACTCGCAATTTAAAGAGCGAACTATTTGTCCGAGTGGGGCAATTAATATAAGCAGCATTTAAATACAAATTTATATGCTGTAGACAAGAACAGTAAATAGTTTAATTTGTGTCGATTGAGTTATCCCTTATCAGCTTTAAAATTACTTAATGTTTGAGGTGTGCGATATTGTGAATCGAACAGTGGCGTGACTGGTTGAAACGATTTGCTGTAATTTACATCATATTTGATTTTGTGCTATAACTGTGTGTTTTTGGACAAGTAAGTGTTTACTTGGTACCTATATTTTATTATATCAGTATGGCTTATTGGCGACCATTTGAAACAGAAAGTCAAGGTGAATTATCGCAGGAATATAATGAGCCGGTGCCAGAGTCTGCCATCGAAAGCGAAACAAGTCAAACAAGTCCGGAATTAAGAAATTTTTTACATGTTCAATGTCAACGCATTATTTTAAATATGTATGCGTGTTTAAAAAAAGAAAAGTCGAGAAAAACTAAAAATGCGCTTTGTACGAGAATTAATGAATTAACACAACTTGGGTTTTATAAGAATTTATAACGTACCTATTTAAATTGGGGACTGTAATCGGTCATTCCATAAAGCGCAAACCAATAAATCAAAAATTGAAACCGGCTAACACTACTACAAGGGATTTTATTCTGCGAATTATTTACAACTTTTACAAGAATAATATAGTGCCAACTTAAGAACTGGTTCGTGATAAATTGCAAGGTTACCCCGATTATAATTACCAATCTTTAGAAACATTGCGTGGTGTTTTGTTAAGTTGTGGCTTTAAACATAAAAACTTAGATAATATAATGGCTATAATGGAATCTCGGCGTATCATTGAACTACGACAGGACTATTTGCGCAAAATAAAGGAGTACCTACCATGAATCCGATAAAAGTATAATTTATTTGGGCAGGGACGAGTTCACTCCCGGCCTGACCAGGTGGTTTTTCCATGGGTCGAATTCACTCCCAACATAGGTCGAGTTCATTCCCAAGCGAATATGCATTAAAGGAGGATTAAAAGGTATTACTTTTCAGAAATTGATACATTGTTGCCAAATAGTATTTTTATCCATGAAAGCACGGTGAGTTAGTCATTTATTTTTTCTTAGGAAAGAAAAAACATACTATGTAAAAGATATTAATAAATCACAGAATAACTAATTGCAAAATTTAGAGAACTCATTATTTTAATTAACATTAACTATAATTAAAAAGAGATTATCAGCAAATTGATTCAAATTTAGAGAACTCATTATTTTAATTAACATTAACTATAATTAACAAGAGATTATCAGCAAATTGATTCATATTTGGGGGAGGAGTTAAATAATAGAAATAATAAACCCTTAGTGTGATTCTTTATTAGTTGCACATACCAAATTGAACATTCTGAACAGGCAAACTATAAGCAATTCAGTGAAAATGAAAGCAGTTGAAGATGTTTCGGCAAAACCAATGGGCTTAATCAGAAAGGAGCTAAGAGAATCCCAATGTGAAAGTATTACCACTTCTGACGTTGAAAGAATTAGAAAAAATATGTATGTTGCTAGGTCTCAAACTGCACCAAAACTTCCTAAAGATATCTTTGAATTTCATAATTTACTAAATTTTGTAGAAACAAAGACAAATAGAGGTGAACGTTTTCTTCTAAAAAATGACGAAAAAAATCATGTAATCATGTTTTCATGTAAAAGTAACTTTCTTGCTTTAACAGAAATATCGGAATTATATGTTGACGGCACTTTTGAATATTGTCCGAAATTTTTTTTACAATTATTTACCATTCATGGTTGCAAAAATGGTCATTATGTTCCTCTCGTTTTCTTTCTGCTTCATATAAATTAGCTTTTCATTATTTCAAAGAAGCATACCTCTCTGTAACCGGTCACGAGTTTTTCCTAAAAATCATAACTGCAGATTTTGAAGCAGCTATACATAAAGCGATTCGGGAAATGTTCCCAACTACTGAAATTAAGGGATGCCTATTTCACCTGGGTCAAAGTCGGTTTAGAAAAATTCAACAGTTAGGTCTTGCCAAAGAGTATCAGTTAAAAAACGGTGCAGAAACAGAGGTAACTAAATGTCTAACTTATATATTTGGTTTACCATTTCTAAAAGCAGAAGACGTTGGGGAGTGCTTTGCTCTAGATATCGTTTCAATTCAACCAGAAAATGAAAAGTTGGTCAAATTTAATGACTATTCGGTTAAAAATTATATAGAAGAAACATCAGCTTTTCCTCCTCACATTTGGGCTGAAAACTCGTCGTCTTTGCTCGTTATAATGTATCATTTTACAATGCACATCCAAATTTTAATCAATTTTTAAATGTTCTTGTAGATTTCCAACTAGACACTTATATTAAGCTTCAAAGTATTAATACCGTCGCGAAAGTATACGATCGGAAAATAGTATTAAGAAAAAACTTTATAGAAAATAATTTAAAGAAACTACAGAACGGCCGCCTTACCAATTTTCAATTTATAAAAAATATTTCTTTTAAATGTAAAATTTGACAACTATTTGTATTTGTATAATTGTATATATTTGTATAAGTAAAATCTTTATATCATATTTTTTTTCGGAATTTTTGTACGGAATCGGAATTTTCTGATTTTTTTTATAAAGTTTGTATACATAATAAAATTTTTTTTTTTTTTTAATTTTGTTTTTTTACTTTGCTACTGTTTTATTTTAAGAAATAAAATAACTTTGGCGAAAAGAATGACTTGGCAACAGTGTTTAGATTTTAAGGTATCATAAATACTTATTCTAATTACGGTATAAAATCGTCTGGGAGTGAATTCAACCATCACCTTTTTGGCAGTCAGGTAATATTTATATTTTGGGAGAGAACTCGTCTCCTCCGATTTATTTAGACCAAACTTGGATTTCATACTCATGATGTTGTTAAGTATGGTTGGGTAGACAGTACAATTTGTACTCTAAGTACGCCGTGCTCAAGAGGAAAACGCGTTATTATTCTTCATGCCGGAACTATAGATGGCTTAGAACCTGAAAACGATTCTACTTCTGAAAATTCTGCCGATTCCAGTCATTAAATTGTGTGTAAATTTTAAATTAATTATGTTCGTTTAACGCGTATCTTAAAAACTTGGTATATTACAGAACGTTTACTGTGATTCTGCTGATGCGATCAATTTGTTTTTAAAATATATACAGTGTGGCCCAAATTGGGCCTACATGTATGGGGATCTTGGAAACTATAGAAGATAGAGAAACGGTTAAATGGGGAAAGTTTTTGACAATTATATTTCTAACTGAAAACCGTTTAGTACGCGGCCCTATCTTTTTTGGTTTTTGAAATATGTTGAAAAAACCAAAAAGATGTATTTTCGAAAATATGCTGTAGATTTCTTATTATTCACTATTTTGGCAATCTGTAAAGACATTTTTAAAGCAACTTTTTAAGTAGATTTCAGTTCTGCAATTTAATTTTGAACACGACGTTTCAGTTATTTTATACCATCATCAGGTTCATTTTTTCTTATGGGCGCCATATTGTATTTTATACTTAAAAGGTAGCTTATGACGTCCGCTTTTCAACGATGTATTATTTGTTGGAAAATAAATGAAATTGACTTGAAAAATAAAGAAAATTAATTTTCGCAACACGTCAAATTTGACAACTGCACTATAACTCCCTAAATTGAATACCAATTAAAAGGTTTACATTTTGTAGTATTCACAAAACACTGCTTGCATTGTTTCAATCAACAATATTACAATAACCTATGAATCAAAAATAAAATCCAGTAGCCTATGACCTTACAATAACCTATGAATCAAAAATAAAATCCAGTAGCCTATGACCAACCACTACCGTTTGAAAATGAAACAAAAATATTACTTGTCAGAACGAGTAAAAGTATAATAGTTTTTATTATTATTATCTAATAATAACTTATTATTAATTTGTGTATTCTGAATTTAAAAGAAAATGGCATTGCGTTTTTCTCACGAAGAAAAATTTGATTTGCTAGAATGTTACATTCATTGCAACAGAAATGCAAACCTTGCATTAGAAAGGTATTTTGAAAATTTTCCTGAAAGACCGCAGCCAAGTGTCAGACTTTTTCCAAAAATTGTTATGAACCTGAGAAACCATGGAAGTTTTGAAAAACCGCGGCCCAAGAGTTACGAAAAAGCAGGTAATAACGAGCGTGACGAAAATGTCAGAGCCTATTTTAATGCCTCTCCGACATCATCTACAAGAGCGTCGGCAAGAGACTTACCAACCCAACACAAAATCATGATTTCAGTCGTCTTGTAATTTGGACCGATGAATCACATTTTACCACCTGCGGGGTATTTAATAGACATAACCATCATTTTTGGGCAACAGAAAACCCTCACCAACTGGCTCAACGAAGACTCCAAACCCGATTTGGTTTTAATGTATGGTGTGGTATGTATGGTAAGTAATGTCACCTAGCTTGCTAAATACATAGCAGGTATTAAGTAACCCAGCTTTACTTTTCTCCTTACATTTTAGACAACAGACTTATAGGACCATTCTTTTATAATCATACGTTGAATGGCCAAAGATACTTGGAGCTGTTAGAAGATCAAATATTACCGGCAATTAGAGCAAGAGTTCCTCAAGATCAATTGAATAATATTTGGTTTCAACAAGACGGTTGTCCCGCACATAATGTTCGGGAAGTTCAAACTCTCTTAAGACAGATATTTGATGACAAATTAATTTCAAACGGCGGACCAGTTAATTGGCCTGCTAGATCCCCTGATATAACTCCTCTCGATTTTTATTTATGGGGTTATGTAAAAAATGAAGTATATGAGTTTGAACCCCCGGAATCTGTACAAGAATTAGAAGAGAGAGTGAGGAATGTGTTTACGAGCATAAATGGCAACACGCTTCGCAGGGTCATCAATACTGTGTTAAAAAAGTGTCAAAAATGTATTAATAAAAACGGCCAACATTTCGAATAAGTATAGTAAGTTAGATATTTTTTCTTATTTTCTTTTCAAAACAATAATTATTATTCATTGCGTTTTTAGTTTTCTTTATTTGAAATGTTAATATGAGATTTTTAACCATAAGGAAAAAATAAAATAATGTATTATAATATTATGATATTTTAAACAAATTTAACCCTGCCTAATGTGTTCTTCTCAAATTTGACGTGTTGCAAAAATTAATTTTCTTTATTTTTCAAGTCAATTTCATTTATTTTCCAACAAATAATACATCGTTGAAAAGCGGACGTCATAAGCTACCTTTTAAGTATAAAATACAATATGGCGCCCATAAGAAAAAATGAACCTGATGATGGTATAAAATAACTGAACCGTCGTGTTCAAAATTAAATTGCAGAACTGAAATCTACTTAAAAAGTTGCTTTAAAAATGTTTTTACAGATTGCCAAAATAGTGAATAATAAGAAATCTACAGCATATTTTCGAAAATACATCTTTTTGGTTTTTTCAACTTGTTTCAAAAACCAAAAAAGATAGGGCCGCGTACTAAACGGTTTTCAGTTAGAAATATAATTGTCAAAAACTTTCCCCATTTAACCGTTTCTCTATCTTCTATAGTTTCCAAGATCCCCATACATGTAGGCCCAATTTGGGCCACACTGTATAGTGAATTCTAACTACTAACTGTATATAGATGATGGTAGTTTGGTTGGATAATGGTCAAAATAAAAACGGCTTAGAAGATCAAATTATTTATTTATCGACGTTTCGACCTATATTAGGTCATCCTCAGGATTCTGCTTCTGTCTACATTGTAGTAGGAACTTCACATGATTTCTGTAATTTGCTAGCTGTCGATTTGTGGTTGCCCAAGTTTTGAGGTCTTGATATGCATTCTGTCCGTACTGTAATCTTATATTCTCCAGAAAACCCATCCTATCGTTTTACTTGTCAGAGAGTTTCCAAGTCTGATATATTTATGTTTGATATTAGTGACCACAGTTAGGTATAGATGATGGTAGTTTGGTTGGATAATGGTCAAAATAAAAACGGCTTAGAAGATCAAATTATTTATTTATCGACGTTTCGACCTATATTAGGTCATCCTCACTAACTGTATATTCCAACTAACATAGTACCTGCCCCTATCCTTTCTTGGCAGGGAAAACCCATACCTCCTCGCGGTCCTTGCTGGACAAGGACAATTTTTTTAAATTGTTTTCGGCAAAATGGGCATTTTTTTTACCGACAGACCATTTTGAAAATAGTAAATGCATGTGTTCTTTGCAGGCGAAGTCACGGGTACAAACCTCTTATAGATATTAACTATATTTTTAAATTGTTTTGGCAAAATTAGCATTTTCTTTTACAGAAAGACCATTTTAAAAATAGGTATTCTCTGCAGGCGCAATCACGGGTACAATTAACGTATTACATATTACAAATTTACAACAATCCGCATTTTAATTATTTGGTAGAAGCGACGTCTATGGTCAGGAGTTCAATGCTTTTTTAGGTCATCAAATTAGGCTTGAAACAACTATACACACGATTGCACTGTTTCTGCCGTTACTTAGTGGAATAAAAAACACCGTTTACTAATTCACTATATTAAAAACTTACAAAATTTAACTATTGTTGCTAGCACGGTAGCTTTTCCAAGAATGAATAATTACATCTAAAGTACAATGAGGTACAAGTTTCGGGTTTTTTTGGTAATTATTGTAAATAAGGTATTAAAATAAATTTAACAATGGGGATCTATGTGTACAGCTTATAAACTATTAAGCTGTGCTATTTGAGTATGTTTGGCAATTCAATAAACGGTGGGAATTTTTAGGTTTATTAATTTGAAAGGATTCCAACAGGTCTAATTTGGTTCCTTTCTTCTCTGTGTGTAATATTTTAAAGTATGGGTCAAAATTATGGTCGGTTTCTATTAAATTATTAGGATTATTGAATTGTTTTTTTGACTTAATGTAACTTGAATAATGTTCTTTTATTCTCTTAGAAAAATTTCTCCTGATTGGCCTATATGTTGTTGGACAGTCTTCACAATTTAATTGGTAAACTCCAGACTTATCATCATTTTCCAATCTTGTTTTACAATTTTTTTTGAAATTACCTGTAGTATTGTTGTCTTTAAATGCAATATTTATATGGGTGTATCCGAGTTGCTAGACGGTGGAGAGTAGGTAACAAAATTATGAATTTGGAATCGTCGAGTTGCTAGACGAAGATGTACGAATTGCTAGAAAAACATTGTCGAGTTCCTAGACGGCAAAAATTACATACACTTTGGAACATTATATTGCTTAACTCAACTAAATAATGCTGTAACTAATAATTATAGACTTTATTGGTTAAACAGGCGCTAACACGGCATCTAATCCACCTTTTTGGTTCCAATTCGCCTTTTTCAAGTCTCTTTATAGACTTTATTGGTTAAACAGGCGCTAACACGGCATCTAATCCACCTTTTTGGTTCCAATTCGCCTTTTTCAAGTTCACCGGCCAATTATTTACCAGCCCTTTTTGAGTCGATCTACTCATAATAATAGCATAAATATAATTTTCCAGGCTCTAATGATTTTTATTACCTCTCTGTAATGAAGGTCGCGTCTAGGAACTCGACCATCCCCCGTCTAGCAATTAGTGTATGTCGGTCTAGGAATTCGGCTATCTCAATTTATTTAACCTGCATACGTCTAGCAACTCGGCTACACCGATTTATATTAAGTTTTTTAAGGAATTTGGAGATATTTTCGCTTGCTTGTCCGATATAACTGATTAATTTAAAGTTCCCTGTATTTTCTTTGCTGAAAGGAAAAAGCATGTTGATGCCTTTTCTATATTGTTTTTTGTTTAAAATCGTCTATTAGTTGGGTGGTGTAACCGTTGTTTTTAGCTATTAGTTTGATTATGTTGAGTTATTTTAAAAAATTAAAATGCTGCATGCGTTTATGTTGATTAGGATGACAAGATGAGTTATGCATAGTGGTGCCTGTGTGTGTAGGTTTATGGAAAATAGAGAAAATATGTTTATTTTCTCTTGTTATTGTTAAATCAAGAAGTTGATCCAAAGTTGAATTTTGTAAATTCTGTAAGTTTTTAATATAGTGGAATTATTAAACAGTGTTTTGCCTTTTTTTGAATTTAACATATTACATTCGATAATAAACGTAAATGGAACCCCTAGATTTTAGGTTACAAAATCCATTAACATTTAGTCAAGGAAAATCCATATACGGAATTCTATGCAAAGGCAGCTCAATCATTAAACAGGAACAAAACTGTATAATTACAGAAAAACTGTATAATTAATAAACACTTTCACATACCAGGCTTAGGGTGCGAACCAGTCCATAATAAGTTAAAATCACCAGAATTGGGAGCAACTTCAGCTATCCCATGGCAGTCCAATAGTTTCGATAGAAGCTTTGTTTCAGCCTGTAACACCTGTAAAAACATAATTTCATACAAAATGTTTGCGTCGGAGCATAAATGTTTACAGCGCTTCATGTTGAGAAGGTCCTTAGCACCTTATATGTAAGTAAAGTGGGTTTTAAGCTATTTCGTTGCGTTTTCGCAAAACGCGAATTGCCTCAATAAATGTAAATATAAATATTTCAAAAATCTTATAAGTTTTTCAGTTTACGTGCCTCAAGATTGCTTGAAATAAAATGTGTGACGTCCTAGATCCTCGGAAGAGGATCCGAGCGCTGATCGTTTGTAAAGCAGGCTTAAATTAAACATGCATTTAAATGGCAGTCCTAATTTGTTTCCTAACGGCAAAGTTATGTGCCCAAGTTTTTCAAACTTTTTGACGCTTTCAATCAGAAATGAGAAGTTAACTCTAGTGTGGAGCAATAATAATCAACAATCATGAATAAATTTTAATGGTGACATGGAGTGCGCCGTCGTTGGAAGACAAAAACGAACATAACCTCAATCAACAACTAAAAACAATAATCGAAATTGTTACGGAAAAAGTGTTACGGAAAAAAAAAATAATTAATTAAACCCACAACAAAGAATTTAAGTGTATTATAAAGAACCCAAATTACGCCCTGGAGGATGTTCTTCAGACACCCCTTAGCTAGCTCAACTCAGGGTAGGTTCGCTATTTTGTTTCTAGTTTGAGAGGTTTAGCACTCTTATAAGTAAGTTATAGTCAAATCCTGAAGGCGCCACCTTAGTTTTATTTTACTTAAAAGCCTTTAAATGTTCTAGTGTTTGGCCTGGTAAGTGGAATGAAATATTAGAGTGATAGTACTAGGTTTGACAATGAAATTTCTGAAGGTTTAAATTTATAAAGTTTATCGATAAAAGAAAGCAAAAAGTCAAACCCTGTTTGACAGGGTCTTGCACAAGACGGCAACTGTCAGACCTACACTGTAAAAAATGACTGTTCAGCCTGATCTGGCAGCCACATAGACCTACATCCAGGACATTGCCTCAGAAAAGGAATTTCCGCAAGGTATCTGCAAGAACCTCTCACAACTAACTAAATTTACCATAAAATCTCTATTAGAGTATATTACAATATCTTATGAGTACCTGTGGTTACTCAATAAGCATACCTACTAGCCACTCGGCCATAGATAAGTTAAAATGTTAATTAATGAAATTAAATAAGTTACAAGTGGTAAATTCAGAAGAATCAAATGGCCTTTAGCCGGGAAACAAAAATACTTACTTTATAATCATAAATTGTAACTATATTTACAACAAAAGTAGCTGTAACAGACTACCTAACGCTCTGAAATACTAGAGACTCTTGTGACGTCTTAACGCTATGTCGACATACGCTACACGTTTACATTGCACAAGCTCTGTACATAACATGGGTTACTTTACCAAAACACTGTATGGTGAATAATACGCAAATGCAAAATATTGATATTTTAAGTTGTTACTATGTTACAACATACTCAGGAAAAATGGTACTTAGCTAAAACCTTACGTGCTACCCATGGTTCATGAAGACTCAATCTTCACACACACTCACACATGGTCTCTGAAACAGCTAGCGTGGAAACTGCTACACAGCTGGTCTCCAAGAAATCCCATAGTACACGGCAACTGGCACGTCCCTCGTCCAGGCAATTCCAACAAAAATAAACTAGTACATCACTTTGTACTCGGACTTTTAGCCCCTACCAAAAAAAAAAACCTCAAATAACTAACGAGGGTTCCCAATTTACTAGATGGCGTCTATGACCGCTGTTGAAGTTCATTAAAGCATTTTAAATCGGCATTCCGCCCAAAGGAATAGGCAACTACAAGGCCATACCCTTTTTAATGCATTTGTGGATGCTTTATCGACACTACATGAGTCTGCTCGGCCCAAAAAAAAACTAAATTTGGGGAGCTACTTCCACAAACGTGCTTTATCTTTCAGTGTCCATGGTCGAAAGGGACGCTTCTTATTTTTCTCCAACGTACATAGTTACCGAAACAAAACAATCAAAAATTAGTCACCCTATCTATGTAAACTAAGCTCTTTCAACAACACAGAAAACTCATGGCGACCGAAGTCGACCCACGCGACCAAGCAAAAATTAACCAGAAGTCGCTGTGAAAACGCACAGAAACTGTCTGACACTGACCTATTATCGATTTTCTTAAAACACAGCTGATTTACGACATTCGAGATAATTAACCTACAACTTCTATACTAGGTTAAATAGTTATAAATTACCAATTACCAATTAACTAAAAGAAAGATTTGAAATCAAACCTATCTGCAACTAGTATTAAACGATGAACAGAAGAAATCAATCCATTTAGCTATGTCGTACAAGATACAAAACATTCCTGAAATATAAACAACAACAAAGGTTTGAAACTAACATAATGAAAATTTTGGGCTATTACAGGTAACTTAATTAACAATTAATGTTTAAGGTGAGAGTCTACATATGTATTTTAACAATTTAAAACCGAAAACTTAACAGAGATAATCAAACTTATAAAATGCAATTTTCAAACTGTAACAAAATACCATTAAGAAAATAGGATCCAGGGCGGATTTCGAAGAATTTGAGGCTATAAAGCCACTGAATATTCCTAGTTGGTACATTCCCATTTCGTGTACTATTTTAAAATATTCTCATTTCGTACATTAACCCATGAGTACGACCCTCGTCTCGTACACATTACCACAAGAGGGGTTGTCAAGTTAAATGTGTATGATAGCTCATAGCCTAAGCAATAAAAATATTATTTACATATTTTATGTAGAATATAATATATTGAACAACAAAAAAAAATATAAACAAATTAGTCTAACAGCACTTACATAAGCTCAAAAATATTTGGATGAGCTTTTCCCACTCACTAGTTTAATCTGTTACGCCAACTTTCTACTGAATTTGTAGTGCGGTATTTTTCATTGTGACATACCCAGATCCAATAATTTTCAAGCTATTGCTTGAGAAAATAGTCGTTGAATTTTACAACAGCATCATTATCTGGTACATTTTCCATTATATGGAGCCATGCATCGCACATGTCTTCTTCTGGAGGATATGCCTTTCTTTCTTTTTAAACTCATTTATTTTCATAATCTATTTTCTTTTTTTTTTATTTTACTTTTTTACGGTTCGTCGGCGTATCTGAGGC
Organism: Polydrusus tereticollis; assembly: GCA_963920685.1. Taxonomy (NCBI): domain Eukaryota; kingdom Metazoa; phylum Arthropoda; class Insecta; order Coleoptera; family Curculionidae; genus Polydrusus; species Polydrusus tereticollis. The sequence goes on from OY987326.1 coordinate 183,218,364, forward strand.
CATCTAGAACCAACCGGTCATCGACCGTACGGTTTTTAATCGTGCGGTCTACCGACTGGGGAGTGTGAAACGGCACCTTCATCCTACGAGATATCCGATCTCATCCGGCCTGTCCGGCGTGAATAGGATGGTTTTGATGTCGATTCATTTTACACTCTTCCCTAAGACAAGAGCACGCGGTGTTTCCCAAGCGGTCACCCATCCAAGTACTAGCCGCGCTCGACACCGCTTAACTTCGGTGATCTGACGGGAACCGGTGCTTTAGGTGTCGCTAGGCCTTTGCCCTTTCATAATCTAGTTTATCTACATATGCGCTTAAACTACGGTTTGGCCTAGATAATGGTAGCGCATATTTACAATTAATATAGATAGCGAACAACTTTCCGGTGGTGACCTTACACCGTATTATGAAAGTATATATTGCTCTGGCTCAAAGATATTTCCCGCGTTTACGATAATCAACTGGAATACGGCTTGGCATTTGGGGAAAAATCTTCCAAAAAAAACTCATTTGCTTTCTTCAATCAAACATTATGTCCGCCATAGCAGACAAGTTCAATGCAGTGGGCGAAATCTCCAATCAACCAGCACGAAGTGCCCGCGGAGGGAGGCCATTACAATAAGGGCGTAGATTTTCCGTTTTGTGGGCGAGTCTTTGTCGGAGGCGTCGCCAGTAGTCCACCCCCACTGGCCAACGGCATGTGTATCGACCGTGGGGGTGTTGATGTGTAAAAAAAATATATTTATTCTTTGACGTGTTTGTGTGGATATGCCTACACACATGCGAATGTAGTCTCGCACTTCCTTATACTGGGTCACCAGTCCCAAATTTTGCACTTTTCGCCAGACAGCTTGATTAAAGTGGAAATTGCATCCTTTGAAAATGACCTCTAGAAAAATGTCTCTCAGTGCATTCATTGCAGCACGCTCGAAATCAATGTGAGCTTTTTTTTGGAATAAAAGTGGGTATGTTTTCTTTAAGTAATTTAAAACTTCTCTTGTAGGTAACTTCTTTGTGATTTGGCAAAGCGCATAAATATCTGGAACAACACAAGTTGTATCAGAATTACTTCCCAAGTCTACGTGGATCGTCTACAGTTTGATCAAGGAGGGAACAGCAGCTTTCGTCTACAGTTGATCAAAGAGGGAACAACAGCTTTCAAATGTTCCATCCAGCAAAAATTAATATTTTGTCCTCCAGTCCATCGTACACTAGCAGATGAGGTTCCATTATATGTGGGATGGTAATTTCATCTCGTTTCTTTGCTAAAATATTTATTTCCAATGCTCTATGATTTTCTCTGTCAAATCGACCTTTAACAGAGACAAAATCTGGAATCTTAAGTCAAGTCCCGCATCTCCGATAGTCATCAGTTCCTGCTTGTATATTTGAGGTATCGGAACCAGTTCATCTAGAGTCTTGTGTAGACGTAGATGCACTTCGTTTTTTGCGATGTTAGGAACAGATGTGTGGGGTGACTTCGTCTCTAGAAATGTATAGTCCTCCCAGACGGTTATAGTTCCAGGGCAAGAACGATTGGTACACGTCCATAACACCGTATTTTTGAATCCACGTTTTACCGTATATCGGTGTCCCAAATTCAAAATCGAGTTGTAATCATTTGCAAATCTATTTTCGTTTTTCTTTTCACAAACACTGAGAGATAAGTCAACGAAAGAGCATGGAACCCACTTTACCTAAACTTTAAATAACTTGGTATACCTATTATTAATATTGATCACTTATAGTTTTATACAGGGTGTCCAGAAATGACGATGACACATTTTAAGGTAAGATTCTACATAAGAAATGCGAAAAAAAGTTTATATTAACGTAAGTCCGCAAATGTCTCAATGCCGAGCTACAGGCCCTTGAAGATGACGCTAACAGTTTTTTCTTAAATTATTTATTAGGGTCTAGCTACAATACAGAAATTCACTGGTAGTGTTGTTGAAGGCCACTTTTTTAAAACATCAGGTGACCCATATTGCAATCAAGTTTGAAACAAATGCCGGAAAGGCAATTCATTGAAATGTAAAATACATACCCCACTGTAGTGGTCTCTTAACTTGTTCTTTAATTGAGCGAATAACACCCGCTTTCCACCCCGTATTAGTAACCGTGTCATCACATCCAATTACGTCCAGTTCATAAAGAGAAAATCCAGCTTCAGTCAAATAGGAAAGAATGCTGTTGGCAATGTCTTGAGTAGACCCCGAAGAAGGTGAAACATGACCAACGTTCACAGAACCTGGTTCTTGTAAAATTGAGTATTGTTCCTCTTTTATGGTTCTTCGACTTGCCATTTTCGAGCAAGACAGCTGTGATAATAAATTACTAGTGGACTCTTTTATGTTCAACCAACTTTTCCTTTTTCTTATCACGCTAAAAGGACTTCATAAGATTACGATAACTGTCATGATATGCGTTTATTAACTGAATAATAAGTAATTCGTTACTGTTGGAATTGAAGCTTTATCAAACAGATATTTAACTTGTTGTACCACAATATTTGAAACTTGAGAAAAACTAACAGACCTGTTGTTTGTTTTTAAAGCCAAGATATAATGTTCATGGAAAGAATACTTCAGAACGTCCTCGTAAGGAAGATTATTAACAGGTAACTCTTTTGGGTGATCAAATAACGGGCAATTAAACTCGCTGCGAGTAAATTTCCTAGGAACAGCCATGACAAAGTGGTTAGCATTGTGGTGCGGCTCGTGTGGCCCACTTAAGAAACATAATAGTTTACAGTTTGACAATCAACTAATAACAATTAATTCATAATTATAAAACATATTCCTGATGACAATACATTATTACACTTTTGTAACTAGGCTAAGTTTTGATGAACGATAATTACGAATAAAGACATGAGGGAAGAACACGTCTTTCATTTCGATTCAGGACAATCCTAATCTTTTAAAGTCCTAGCGTCACATGGCGATCCTGCCAGCGCGTCACAACGCGCCGTAGTAGTACGAAAAAGTGAAGTGAATCGTGTCAATAAGGCTAAATCACCTTGGTCGGCAATCCCAAGTGCGCCGTAGTAAAAGTCGTCCTTGTTAGTGCTAAAATGGGCAAATCTAACTCTAAACACGCGGAGTTAACCGATACGGGAGTGGTTAATTCCAAGTTTATAGTGGAACAGGAATCGGTAGCAGTTCCTACCGATGTGCGTGTAGTGCTATACGTGCTAGTGGTAGCAATCCTCGTCCTCTTGCTTATGAAAACCAAGTTACATATCTGGGACATAAAATTACAGACAATGGCATTTTACCTGATAATTCAAAATACGAAGTAATAAATAAATATCCTGTACCGACAAATGCTGACGCGGTAAAACGCTTCATTGCTTTTTGCAACTACTACCACAGATTTATACCTAATTTCGCGGAAACCGCAAGGCCGCTTAACCAGCTGACTAGGAAAAACATCAAGTTTGATTGGTCCACAGAATGTCAAAAATCATTTGAAACACTAAGGCATCACTTTTAGATCCCAAAATTTTACAGTATCCCGATTTTAATAAACAATTTACATTAACCACTGATGCATCTAAAGAAGCTTGCGGAGCAATATTATCGCAAGAGTCTAAAGGTGCAGATAGACTGGCGAGAAAACTCGCGGAAGCTACTGTCCGACACTGGACAATTTTTTTTACTTTTTCAGGTTTCAACAATATTGGCTTTCGCAAAATTCTAAATTTATTAGCAATTATTCCAAATGCGTTCTCCACTATTCTTCGCGCCCTACTCAAGCGATAATTAAAAACTCGATTTGGACCAGGTTGATTCTTGTAAGGGTACGGTTTTAATAGATAGGGTTTCATCGCAAACGCATCATCTGCGACAATAAGATACGGTATTGGTTTTTCTCTCCCTGGCAGTGGCCTAGGATCTGGCAAATCCAACTCGTTGTTTACTAATGCTGAGCTTAGAGAACAATTATTGAAGACACCACCATCTGAAATTCGTCCGTTACAGCCAACATCAACATATGTAAACGTATAAGTAGCATCAACTAAAGCCATTAATACGATGCTGTGTGTGTTTTTATAATTATAGTAGTAGCTTCCACAATTTTTTGGTGCCTGAATAACTATATGTTTGCCATCTAGGGCACCAATACAGTGCGGAAAATTCCATTTATCCTCGAATAATTTTGAATGCCAAAGCCATTCTTTCTTAGTAGCAGGAACCTGCAATAAAAAAAACCCGTTTGTACACTTTTACCAGGTTTTTTTTTAAATATATATGTTTTTTTACAGAATTTAAACTTATCCCAAACTGAACGAAACGTACAAGAACCTGGTCCTTCTGAATTTCACCGCAGAGAACCAAATTCAACACCGCGAAAGAAGCGCTTAAATAATGATAGTTGCGGCATATCCTCAGAAGATATTATGAAAAAAGCCGCAAGTCTGCTTAACCAACCAACTGACAACGAACAAATTTTCGGAGATTACGTTGCATCAGAGATAAGGCAACTAAATAATCCAGAAAATAAAAGGAAGCTTCGGCGCTTGATTAATGAAGCAATAATGCAAATTTCTGATATGGATACCGCGGAACAGAAGTCCCCGAAAATTGCAAACATAATATTATCTTCTCCAACTTATTCCACTTATTCTAGTAGCCAATCAAGTACCCCCTTGCCGTCTCCATATCAGTATGACAGTGAGACCCCTTTCACCGAAACTTATTCTTCATCACAATGCACCACTACAGATTTATCGGATATTAGCTTCCAACAATTATAAACCTATATTGTGTTAAGTCATGTTGTTACTAGTAAAAATATTAGTAGGGATCTAATATTATTTTACTTTATTCAATAGCTTATGTTTGTACTAATACGATATGTAGTTTATATTAAATAAATCGTACCTTTAAGTAAATATCTTTTAATACTCTATACAGAGCCGAGCAGACTTCTGGAATAAAGCCACTCATTGTGCAAGCCGGAATTCTAAAAAGATACATCAATGACTGGTATGAGTCACCTGTAAAATAAATGAGTATTCAGAACTTCATAAGTAAATTGAACCGAAAAACTTACCACTTGCAAGAAAGCGTAGTGTTACCATCAAACGTTCGGTGGATGAAATAGATTGACGTAAGTGAGTATCTTGCTTTTGAATGTGGCCACCCACATTTATTAAAAGTTCTTCAAAATCTACAGCAGACATACGAATAAAGTTCTTAAATTGCTGTGCATCTTCAATTTGAAGCTCTTTCAATAAGTTGTTGTAGGCTCCATAATTTTCTCTCCTTAAAATCCATTTTCTTACCCAACACGTTCGGTTTCTCTTTTTTTTTTTATTAAAATTATCACACAAAACCAATATTGCTGCCGCGGAACGAATAAACCTTACTGGAGCCATGACACCTGAGCTACTAAAAAGACCGGAAGCGCGAGCCGAAGTTGCTGGGAGTGTAAACAGGTTTGCGAGAACTCGCGAAAAATAATCTCGCTGAACTTATCTGACAGCTAGTTGCGAAAATTGTTGCATGCAGTGTAAACTTATACGGAAGTCGCTCGCGTGAGAATTGTCGCAAGTAACTTGCCAGTCTATCTGCACCTTAATGGTCAAGAACTACCAGTTGCCTACGCGTCAAGAACATTGACAAAAGGGGAATGTAATAAAGCTACAATAAAACAAGAATTAGTGAAATCTGATCATAAGCCTTTGGTATATCTTTTTGCCATGAAAAATCCATCTTCAAAATTGACACGTATGAGGCTAGATTTAGAAGAATATGACTTCGAAGTGGAGTATATTAAAGGTAAAGACAACGTAGGAGCAGATGCTTTATCAAGAATAGACGTAGAAGATTTAAAAGAAATAGCGAACGAATCGGCACAGATTTTAGCAATAACATGATCTATGACAAAAAACCAAGAAACGATTACTACTAAAGTAGTGCAAAATCCTATAAGTTACTTAAAAATATATGAAATTCTAGATAATTAAAAAAATTAAATACAAAAGGTACCAATATTAAGTTTTGAAATTAAGCCCAACTATCTCAGGATAATTGTGGAAATAAAAGGTCAATTCAGCGCTGAAAATAAAATGAAAATCACTAATGGCAATATTTCTTTAGAGAATTTGTTGTCTAAGCTTGAATCCATGGCTGGTGAGTACCATTTTAATAAAGTTAAATTAAGAAAAAATGACCAAATATTTAATATGTGCACAATAAACAAATTGAAAGAAATAGGAAATACAAAGATGAAAAATTTAAGTATTATTTTATACGAGGATCCCAAATTAGTAACAAATTATTACGAAAAATTAAGATTAATTAAACAGTTTCATGATGATCCCATTACAGGAGGTCAGTGGACAAAAAAAAAATTACGAACTAGCTATAGATGGAAAGGCATGTCTAAAGATGTAGCTAAATACGTAAAAACCTGCACAAAGTGTCAGTTTATTAAAAGACAATCCACACATCTGGAACCTATGGTTATAACGCCTACCCCCCAAAAACCTTTCGACATTGTGTGTGTCGATACAATTGGCCCTTTTCTAAAAACAACGAAGGATAACATTTATGCAGTAACAATTCAGTGTGAGCTGACAAAATACGTTAATATAATACCAATACCAAACAAACAAGCAAAAACTATCGCAAAAGCATTAATGAATGAGTTCATCATACTCACTTTCGGTCCTATGAGAGAGATGAGAACCGACTTGGGAACTGAATTCAAAAATGAAGTATTAACTCAGCTATCAAAATTATTAAACATCAACCATAAATTTTCAACTGCATACCATAGCCAAACCATAGGAGGTTGCGAAAGAAATCATAGAGTCTTTAATGAATATATAAGAATGTACATTAACGATGCACAAACAGACTGGGATGAATGGATTCCATATTACAGTTTTTGTTATAATACCACGCCCAGTATATATCACGACTACACACCGTTTGAACTTATTTATGCACGGAAGGTAGAAATACCAGAAAACCTTACAGGCACAACGATAGACCCCGTATATAATATTGACGCATATTACCAAGAAGTAAGATATCGGTTACAAATAGCTCATAAACGCGCTAGTGACTTTATACTTAAAGCAACAGACAAACGTAAACATAACTACGACAGACAAGCTAGACAAATACATAACATTAAACCTAATGATTTGGTAAGTACTTATAAGTAACGAAAATAGAACAAAATTTGATTCTTGGTATAAAGGTCCATATACGGTAGTTAGTCTTAGTGGTGTTTATTGTGTAATTAAGGATAAAAACGGTAAACAAACAACAGTGCATAAAAATAGAGTAAGACCATTTTATAGTACGTAAATGTGTTGTTAGTAATTTCGCGAATTTCTTATAGGTAAATTGCAAACAAAACAATAAAGTGTTTGAGTTAGGTCAGTGTATAACTTCATGCGCAAGCAAAACAGACATTCGAACATTCATAGTTTTATCAAGTTAAACGCAATTATTTTATTTCGTTTTAGTTATGGCAAATACTGAAATGTTATTTAAATTGCACATATAGAAAATTTGCTTATTTTGTTATTTCGAAATAAACATTTAATTTTAAGGATGTTAGGCCGATCATAGCACATTATACATATGTTGAGAACACGCTGAGTGTTAAAGCAAAGTACGCCACTGATGGCATTCTTGGAAGTCTAATTGATGTATATAGTGTATATATAACGCTTATGTAGCTATCGCACGATGCAATAACAAACGCTGTGCTGTCTGCGTTTTTATTAGTTCATCTCTTTTCCTTACGTATACGTAAATATCCAAGATTCATCATAAAACCCACATAGTAACAGCGCGGCATTGTTGTCATATGTAATCAGGCGCTTCACCAAAAATAATCACCTACCAAGCTGCGTGAGGAAGGGAGACAGACGCGAGAAGGGATGAGGCAACGCAGCCTCCAGACGGTCGCCAAGCAGAGTTTGGCTAAACGCATAAAATATAAGTTTATCAAGGGGACTGTTCCCCGAAAGTTCGGCGGTGCATGTCGCACGACTGCTTTTAAAAAGTAAAGCACGTCACCGAGTGGAAATTGTCCACATTTCTTGTACTATGTAGTTAAAGGTAACAAAAACAAAGTTCAACAAGTTAATACAATGTGAAAGTATTGAGTATTATTGAAACGTATGTGTGAATGCAATTTGAAGTGTAACTAGTAATTCGATGTAGTGTATTCTCAGATAGTGGGAAGTTATTAAGTGAATATTGTAAATAAAACGTTAGTGCTACCTTACGAATAAAATGCTGTTGGAATTAAATACAGTGTTTTATTAAATCGACAGATCTACACAAGAGCCAGCTACTCAGCCTACGGATACACAGTAATAATAAAATAAGTATTAAAGGCTGAACCATAGTTGCTCTTAAAACAACATATTTAGTTTTTTTTTTGTTTTTAAATTTAGTGTTATATAATATGTATGGCATTAGCAAAGGTTTAGACGTTAATGTCTATAGGTTATATTATTAATATATTGTTGACAACTTTTGTTCATTTTTTAAAATTTTGGTAAATGTCAATTTACCTACGGTGTTATATATTTTTATTAGGTATGATTGGTGTGTATATTGCAAAGTTTACAGTTTGGCAATCAACTAATAGCAATTAATTTATAATTATAAAACATATTCCTGATGACAATACATTATTACACTTTTGTAACTAGGCTAAGTTTTGATGAACGATAATTACGAATAGAGACATGAGGGAAGAACACGTCTTTCATTTCGATTCAGGACAATCCTAATCTTTTAAAGTCCTAGCGTCACAGGATAATCAAATTACTAATCCGTTTTAAACAAACACACTATATTGAACTCACAGAAACAACAAACCGCCGGAGTCATTGCCTGGCTGAACATGCATTACATTGTGGGAACAGTCCATTGGCACAGAATAGAAAAAGCGGTGTGGGGAGACAACAGGAATTGACGGGCTTCAACACGCAACAAAGAGCGTCGCGCGGGTCCGCTGCTCGGGTACGTCTTAAATGCCATAAATTAAGGATATTTAAATGCCTTGCGCTACCTTAAATAACCAACCACCCTTCTGTTACTTCTGTTATATGGGTCACCTGATATTTTAAAAAAGTGACCTCAAATATCACTTATACCTAAATGTTCATTCATGACAGGTATAGGCGCGTAGCTCTGACTTTCATGGCAACAGAACTAGATTCTGAGCTTGTTTTACTTTACAGTACAGTAGAACTGCCGCAGTCAGGGATGGTAGTTTTAAGTTGTAACATGTCTGGTCTTTAGATTGTGTAGATTCCATTGTAACTGACTATGAATTTGACGCCATTCTCTTAATACTGCTGCGTTTCGCATGAAATGAAATGTACAATTTTCTGAATATAGTTGTTTTGATTTGATCTCTGAATTGTTGCAACTAGATCCCAATAAATATTAAAAAATGATGAATTCACGTTCTATGTTAATATAAACTTTATTTTATATTAAATGAATGACTGAATCATACCTGTCATCGTCAGTTCCATACACACTGCATACTATACCGTCTCTACCTTGTATGTAACATGTAGCTTGTATCCAGGCTTGTCTTGATTGGTCATAGTATTTGGATTTGCAAGGGCGGAACTCTTGAAAACTAAGATGGCATTTCTTGAACCCATACATCCACCCATAAGCCATTGGTCCAATGGTATACTTGGTTCATGGGTTAAAATGTGGGTGCTGATAATATGAAAATAAAAAGAAATGAAAAAATTAGTATGCACAAATGTAATAACAAGTTTAGTTGTCGGACTTTAAAAATTAACCAAAAAATACAATGCAGTGAAACATGATATACCGGGTGATGCATGGCTTAGTTGAACATAGGAAATCCCATGTAAACTTTAAGGTGCTTAAATATTGGCTCCCCTGTACATTTTCGAGAAAAATATTTTGAAGAGGCCGATATAATAAACCCATGTGCCAAGTTTTAATAAACTTTAATAAGCCAATCCTAACTTATTTAATTAAACGTGATGGCAAAATTACGAACTTTTCATAGTTTACGTAATACAGCAAACACCAGCAAATTATTATTTGGCATTGACAAAACGAAAAGTAGCGTCAGTGACAACATTTTCATTGAAGGCGCTTATAGCTAAATAGGAGCTATTCAATAAAGAAAAAAGTAACTATGATTAAGTGGTATTATACAGTAAACAGTTTAAGAGCAGTGTATGAAATGTTTTCAGTTCAATTCCCTGATAAGCATATCCCTTTCATTTCATTAATTAAACTTATCATTAGTAAATTTGAGTCCAAAGGCACTGTAATAAATAACTGTAAATTCTCAACTCAGAATGTAAATAGAGCTGAAGGAAGGGATAATAGAGATCTTGATATTTTACTGCATGTGGAGGAAAATAAAATGATTAACACGAGGATTCTTGAGCAAGCCGTAGGAAAACATTAAACCACAGTGTTGCGCACTTTAAAAAAATATAAATATTTTCCTTACAAGAATGAAAAACATCAAGAGCTACGGCAAGGTGATGAAGAACGGAGAATTGTATTGAGGTAAAGGAAAGAGCAAATAATAATAGGGATTTTTTGAGATATATTTGTTTTACCGATTAATGTACATTTACCCTCAACAACGAACCAAATGTTCAAGGAGAGGATTTATGAGCCATGAGTAGTGATGGGCAAGGAACAGCGATGTCTCTTTTCGATGTGCCCATCTCTAGTCGCAGGACAATACTGGTGATCGAGGTAGCTGCCGAAATAGAGCCCCGCTCGCCATGCTAACTTAAATTTATACTCACCGACAACCCTTTAACCATTTTTATTCCAAGAATCGGTATTAAAGTAGCATTGGATTTTCTTTTTATACTATAATACTATAATAAGGATTCTAACTTAATATTTACTGTTCTAAAATTCTTTTATACTGTCGATAAAAATAAAGAAAGTACAATCAGCAAACAATCAAACCTAATCAATGGTACAATAAAGCATATGAATGAATGAAATGTTTTTACTATGGAAGTAATCATCAGTGAATATTCCGATTTTAATGGAATGTAATCCAACAAAAACTTTTTTAGCTATAAGTTAATTTGTTTTTTAGGGTGAAATGTTAATATCCTTGTATGTCGCCTACTCTAAACTTTTATAATTATTTACACGAGTTTAAGTGCATGTTTTAGAATTTTGCGTTGGGACAGTGGCGGGTATTCAGGGGCGGCAGGGTCGGTAGTACCGACCCAGTATCAAACAGACAACAGACAGTATAATATTATTAGTTATCCACATTAATATGAATTTTTAATGACTGCCAGCGAATAACCGTTCCAGGTTTTAAATTAAGCCTGTTTGGTAGTATATTTTTGTTATTAATTATTTTATTATAAAATTAAATTTCATTAATTAACTTGGATTCCATTTTTACGGAAAGATCGTTTTCAAAGTTTCCCACATTTTTGAAGCATTTTTTTTATACTTTTTCCAAAGTCAGCTTGATGACCGGCATCATAATCGAAGTTGTCAGATCTCTTTTTTAAAATTCTTTAAGTTCTTATTATTAAAAGTGTTCTTTTATATCAGTATTTAATTGATAGTCCGTAACTCTCTTTGAAAGCTAGTTTACAAATGTACCTTGAACCAAGAAATTTTTAATGTCAAAGAAAGAAGGAACAAGCCATTCATGAATATTATAATAATTTTTTTAGTACTTCAGGAATATTATTTGTACAAAAATAATTTAAATCAAACTAAAAAGAAATTTTACTGTTATTAAACAAAAAAAATAAACAAATAACAATTCCTTATGTTCCTCCTACACTTAACCAAAACTTTGTAGAACTGGCAACACCCTGGCGATAGACGGTCGACGCCCACACGCAATTTAAAGCACATTTAAAGTGAGAACTATTTTTTCAGGATGGGAAAATTGATAGAGCAGCATATAAATACAAATTAATATGCTATAGACAAGAACAGCAAATAGTTAATTCCCAATTGGGTGATCCCTTATCAGCTTTAAAATCACTTGATGTTTAAGGTATGGGATATTTGGAATCGGACAGCGGCGTGACTGGTTGAAACGATTTACTGTAATTTACATATTTCATTTTCTGCTATAACTGTGTGGTTTCAGACAAGTAAGTTTTTACTTGGTACCTATATTTTATTATATCAGTATGGCTTTTTGGCGACAATTTGAAATATAAGGTCAAGGTGAATTATCACAGGAATATAAGTCGGTGCCAGAGTCGGCCATCGATAACGAAATAAGTCCGGAATTTAACGATTTACATGCTCAATGTCAACGTATTATTTTAAATATGTACGCGTGTTTAAAAAAAGAAATTCCGGGAAAACCCGAAAATGCGCTTTGTACAAGAATGTAACTTGTAATGAATTAACACAACTTGGGTTTTATAAGAATTTATAACGTAATTAATTTGGGGACTATAACCGGTCATTCCATAAAGCGTAAACCAATAAATCAAAAATTCAAAACGGCTGACAATACTACAAGGGATTTTATTTTGCGAACTATTTACAACTTTTACGAGGATAATATAGTGCCAACTTCAAAACTGGTTCCTGATAAATAGCGAGGTTACGTTTCGCCTCTGCTATAACCTAAAATTATTTTCAAGTATACAGGGTGTCTCAAAAAAGAGTAATACCAAAAACTATATTTTTGTTAAATGGAATACCCCTACATCTTAGAATATTTTTGAATTTTACATGAAATAGCCATTATTTTTTAATAAGTGCATTATAAGTCTAAACCTAATAATTTCCGAGATACCGACTTTTGAGAAATGACAGTTTTGAACTTTGACAGCTTCTAGCTTTCTAACGGTGCGTCTTAGAGTAAAACGGCTTACATGTCCCTATCTTAGTTTCTTATTCTCTTCCTAAAAGTGTCAACTTCCGGTTAAACCGGATGTAACTCAAAGGCCGAAAATACAGTACTTCCGGTTTAACCGGAAGTTGATGTCTTGGGAAGATAATAAAAAAGTAAGATAGGGGCATGTAAGCCGTTTTACTCAAAGACGTACCGTTAGAAGCCTAAAAGCTGTCAAACTTCAAAAAATGTCATTTTTTAAAAGTCGATATCTCGGAAATTATTAGGTTTAGACTTATAATGCACATATTAAAAAATAATGGCTATTTTATGTAAAATTCAAAAATAATTCTAAGATGTAGGGTATTCCATTTAACAAAAATATAGTTTTTGGTATTAATTTTTTTCTTAAAAATTATTTTAGGTTATAGTAGAGGCGAAACGTTATAAGTTTTATTAAGAAATTTTCCCATAAGTTCAACGGTTTAGCAACTATTGATCGACGCGCCCTTGTTGGCCTACCCTGTATATTCCAACTAATAGCGAATTCCATTGGTAAAAAAAGTGCGGAACGAGTGCAAAATTTGAAAGCCATTGGACATTTCAGTGCAAGTTTTTGTAAACCATTGGGAAACCGGTGCAACAAGAATTGCACCGAGTGCAATCAGTTCCGCACGTGCTCTTGGAGACCGTGCTGCACCGAAACTGGATGAAAATGTCAAGAAATACAGTGTTTTGATTTTTTCGATCTTTAAAATACTGTTTTGTCCAGTGGTAAGTAAAATCATTGAGGACTGAGGAGTATTATCATCAACTTTGTTGGAAAAATGCACTTAAGGTCTAATCTAAAAACCATTGGTACTCAAATAGTGCAACACTTTTTGTGCACTGGTACAGTTTTACTGGCATACCGGTGCCGCACTTCTTTTACCAATGGAATTCGCTATTACATAATACCTGCCCCAATCCTTTCTTGGCAAGGAAAACTCATACCTCGTCGCGGTCCTGGCTGGACAAAGACAATTTTTTTTAATTGTTTTCGGCAAAATGAGCATATTTCTTTACAGAAAGACCATTTTAAAAATATTCTCTGCAGGCGAAGTCACGGGTTCAAACCTTTTATCGATATAAACTATAATGAACAAGCTGTTATAAATGCTATGTAATCATATTAAAAATTTTCAACAATCCGCATTTTAATTATTTAATAGAAGCGGCGCCTATGGTCACCAGCTTAATGCTTTCTTATGTTACCAAATTAAGCTTAGAACAACTATACAATCCTCTATTTTCAATCCGACATATTTAATTTTTTCCTCTCTAATCATTTTAACAGCATTGTTTCTGTATCTTTTATACCGCTCATGTTTTGCCTCACTTTTATATACTTTATACTCTTTATAGCTATCATCACGCATACTTGGTTTTTTCGTTCCACCATGGCTTATACCTGGGTAAAATTTTTATTTCTCGTTTAGGAGCTACTTCATTCAGAACCATCATTATTTCCCTATACAAATTTAAAAACTTTACACTCACATTCCATTCCAGTCAACACTCAATAACTTTATTGAAACCAAATCATGATTGAGATTTTGCCCCCGTGTCCTCCAGACTAGAGGTATACTTTGCTGAGCCCGAAGACATGCCATATCCAGAGATATATATATTCATAATTATATCGTTAATATTTGTAAAGATTAAATCTATTATGCTGCTCTCTTTGTGAAAAGCCCTTGCAACTTGGTTAACCCTTTGATTTCATCCTACTTCTTGGGTGATCTGTTTTAGTTTCTTTGAACATAATATATCATTTAGCATCCAATTAATATTAAAATTACTCGGACCTCCACAAACTGGCACAGGTACAATGGTCTATTAAAAAATGCCGAGCCACTACAACCAATGCGCAACTCGGTAGACATAGAAAACGCTGTGAGCAAGAGCACAGATCACATTAACATGGCTTTAGCTGAAGCATATATCATGGAAGTGTCCATATATTCGAAATGCGGGGCTCTAACTGACGAAATTAAACAACGCATTAGGGTAAAAAAAATCGTTTAAAAATCAGGGCATTTAGGAATGGGGATCCCCGAATCAAAGCCGAGGTTAATCGCGAAGCCGAACGTCAATCGAACCTGTGGGATGACAGAGTTCAAAGTCTGGGTATCGAGGAGTAGAGAGATACTAAGAGAGCGAGACCAGTGGTGCACCACCTGACGGGTGGTGCGATTTACGACCTAACCCAAGTGGTGCGGTGGTGCGATTTACGACCTAACCCAAGTGGTGCACCACCTGACGGGTGGTGCAATTTACGATCTAACCCAGGTGGTGCAGGTGGTGCGTTTTACGATCTAACCCGGGTGGTTCGGTGGTGCGTTTTATGACCTAACCCGGGTGGTTCGGTGGTGCGTTTTATAACCTAACCCGGATGGTTCGGTGGTGCTGTTTACAAAATAACCCGAAATTAAACCCGACTTTTTACGACCTAACCCGGATGCTTTCGCGAGGCGGCTTCTCATCTAACCCTAATTTGAACCTGAATATTTATGAACTGACCCGAGATAAAACCCGACTTTTTACGACCTAACCCGGATGCTTTCGCGAGGCGGCTTCTCATCTAACCCTAATTTGAACCTGAATATTTATGAACTGACCCGAGATAAAACCCGACTTTTTATGATTTAACCTTAGTGAAACGCCGCTGTTAAAGCGGGATAATTAAATCCCAATTTTTATAAGCCATACTTAAACCCAACTTTTTACGATGCGACCTGAGCCATCCTTAAACCAGACTTTTTATTATTTTCCCTTAGTTGAAACGCCGCTGTTAAAGCGGTATAGTAAAAAACATTATTTATATTTTCTAACTTAGTGAAACGCCGCTGGCGGGTAGTAAAGCGAAATAAAACCCTAATTTATATGGTCTAACAAGATAAGTATAATAAAGCGGTACATTTGTCACCACAATAATTATTTATACCTAAATGATCCTCTCAAACCCTCTGCCGACTCGATTTAAAAAGAAAGGGACATAAACCTTTATTTATTATTCCGAAGGACCCTCATTAAAATTCAGTAGTATATCTAATAATTGTTTTCAATTTTTGCACCACTTATAGAAATACAATAAAATAATTACCATCTAGAACCATTAACTAGCGATTTCTTTGTACTTGAAATGGATAAATTATAGGACTATCTTGTAATGAGAACAGAGTAATAAAAAGTAAATAAAACTTAAATACGTATAAAATACCAAGCAGGTATAGGTACTATACAACTTGTGTTCGCCATCAGGTAAAAGCCCTCATAATGCTTTTATAAAAATTTCGGATAATATCATAATATAAGTAAATAGGCTACAATTTCAGGAAAAAAGTAAAAAAAATTAATTCACAGTGTAAAATTGTAGTTAAATGGATTGTAAATACGAAATAATATAAAAAGCTACCTTTTGTTTGCGATGATGTATGCACAATAACTCTATATTATTCGGTCCTTAAACTGAAAATACCCACTAGATAGGTATCATAAGCTGTATTTGTCATCAGGTAGAACCCCCAATAAAATTATGAATATCAGGCGTAGGCAACAATAAGCAAATCACGTTGGTTTTTTAATTTATTATTAATCTGGCTAACTTAAGAAACTCACAATATAACGACCATCCAAAAAAATCATAATACATTACTGGGTGTGAAAGCAATTGCGCTGCAAAATATAGTGTATACCGACTCTGAGGTAGTTAATTAAAATCCCAATTAGCGCTAAAAAAAAATCAATTAGATATTTACTTTAGATATTTTAATAAAAAAATTCAATATTCTCACCAACATTTAACTTTTGAAATTAGCATAATAACAAATCCTTTACAATGAATTAAACAAACGCATACATAATTTTAAAATCACATAATAAGAATATAAGCTAAAATCTAACAAGTTCGGACTACTCGAATGACTTCAGTTTACATCTGTAGAGAATACCCAACTCTCGAATCATAAAAAATGGTCAAACTTTGTCGGCAAATACCCTTCTATGATGCAGGGGAAGGACAGGTAACTCGAGATGTTTATAAAGAAACGTTAAAGAACATTATTTGCTTATTTCTAGACTCTTAAAAATTAGATGCAATCGAACAATAAATGTTTTCATCATGTATATTTATGAGTAACACATTACCTTCGACATACATAAATTCAAATTGATAATTACTTGCCTTAGTACTTTTTTAGAAGCTTGAATCATTGCATATAACCGTCTGAGGATACCCAAACTTCCCCTAACATATTTCTCCGCAGCCGGGGAAAAAGAGGTAGAAAAAGTAAAATAACAACTCCAAGTGTCTTTGCGAACAATCGGCAATAAAATAGAGTATTTCAGTTTTTAATTTTTCGTAAATAAAAGTTGGTTAGATTAATAGTCTCTGTGAATATAATAACATAAACAAAGTGATATGCCGTAAATTTAGGAGTACAGTATAAATTATGCCTCTATTAAAATATACCGCAATAACTAACTATCAAAGGATTTTTGATATTTTGAATATATTTGATGCTCATAGCATTATCACATTTCCAAAGGCTCTAAATTTTAGAAAAATGTTCTAATAGAATATGTCTATCAATATAAAGTAAAGGTATTGTTAGGTTTTTTTAAAAAATACGACCTACAACAGTCTCTGCTACAGCATGGCTGACTCTGTAGAAACTTCTGTGAAACCATAATAATTATATCAATAATCGAGTTGTCCTTATGATAATATTTTCTTCCAATATCCGACTCCACTATCCATAAAAGTTATGTTAGAAAATTCATAATTGAGCGCATTGTAATTTTTTAAAAAGAAATTCACTTCACACACAAAGATGTAGCCATTCAATCCATGAAAATAATGCAAGTCAGTATGCGTATGTTATGGCTAACTGTTTAAATGTCTATTCCTTCCACGTTTATCGGAAGAAATACTTTTTTTATACTAGTATTTTAGTTGAAAATAAGATCATAAATCATCTATACAAAACAAGCGCCCCTTATGGATTTGAACGAAAATCATAGATTCGACTATTTTCATGAAAAATAAATCTAAGTACGGAATAATGCAGGAAGATTATCTATTTTCTTGGTTTAGAAAGTGATGTAGTTAAGATTTATAACTTAGGAATAAATAAATTATTATTAATCTTTTCGACCTATTTCTCTTGCATATTTAATTTCTTTGATAGTAAGAACTAATCTTTTTATTTTACAAAGTAAAAAAAAAAGCTAAAGATCGGCGTTGTCAGTCAGGTATAAGAACTGATTTAACACGATGGTTTTTGTACAAACGTTCACATACAATTGTATGCTTTTTAACCGATTGTGTCGGAAAAAATGACGATTTATAGATTAGATATTTAGACGAAGAGCTAACCTTCTCAATAAAGTATTGATTATTGCCCTGCTAGCTAGACAACACTTTTTATGTTAGTCAAAAAAAAATTTTTTTTTTCGGACGCTATTACAGATTTCATCGTTAACTAACAAACATTAAGACCAAAAAATTAGCGTGCAAGATGAAATGTATAGGTTCACTTCATTTCTACATTATTTTACAACTCTCAATCGCATTAAAAACAAGATCGAATAAAAAATAACTTATGACATATGGACGAAAAATGTTTTTCGGGCTATTTAGGTTAGCGACCGCATTACGTCTGAAATACTACATTTTTCGAGCTTATAACATAATTTACTATTTTAACGTTAAAATAGGGGAAATGATGTATCGAAATGGATACTTTTTTTTGTCGGTCACGAGATTATAGTTTCTTTTAAAATGAACTCTAATATTTACAACACAAATTATCCTTTAAGCCACATTAGTTTAAAACTCGTCTGTCGCTTTCCCTCTATTGTGAGTTTGATTAAAGTATAGCGTAGTATATATTTAGATGAATTTCGCAAATGTTGAATACTTTCAAAACTGAAAAAGCCGCCCTTTGCAATAAATATCTCCGTAGAGTTAGGTACCCTGCAGATTAAGGGTATTTCAGCGGATAATCATATACAAATTCAAAGATTTTGTCTATTTTAATGGATTAACAAACAATATCTATAGGATGACTTTACTGATAAAAAAAAAATAACAAAAATCCATAAAGTCTAGGCTCACATGAAATTCCATAAAGAGCAGCTGCATAGCCTTATCACATCAAACTATATTTTTATTTCGTTCTATTGTCAAAAGTCTGTGTTTAGGAGATTATCGTTCATTTTAAAATGAACTCTAATATGTACATCACCATAAACTACCTCTTAAGCCGTCGTAAAAATACACTTTTCGATTTACCTCTATATTGATTTTCTAATATTAAATATCTACAATAGTCGAAATTCGCTCGCTAATACCTATGTATGCAAGGTTTCTTCAAAAAATGACAATTTTGTTGTTTAATGGCTTGAAAAAATGGAAAAAGGAGGTTTTTGCATCCATTTATTTCCAGATGAGTGTTAAAAATACTTATAAAACTCGGTATACCGAAGATCAAGCATTAATGAGAGGGTTGAGTCCTGTTTGCCAAATCCTGATTTTTAATTTGACGTTGGCAACGGTACAATTTTTTAACATTTATCATAAGAGGCGTATATTTTTGGAGCTTAGATCTACCAGTTTATCCACGCCCCATTTATTGTTAGTGCTTTAGTAATTTTACTTTCCAATTATTTTTTACCAAAACGCGTAGTTGAAACAGTGTCTATATCAGACGATATAATAAATTTTAAGGATTAATTTGCTTACAAATACACTTCAATTTATTTAGGCTAAAGCAGCCAGACATATACTGGAACTACGAAAACCCTATTACAATTTGGTTGCCTAGAGAAAATTTTGTAAAAAACATAGCTTTCTACACAAATGCTTGCACATTATGTACCTATCATTTTAAGATACCTGGCGACATCAATGTAAGCATTGACATAATGACGCAAGATATAGGTAGGTACTAGAATATTCAAGATTTCTATTAACGATACACTTCAGCATACATGCGAGATGTCATTAATGTCTACGGAAGGCAACAGACATACCAGCTATTTTTACATGGGATTCCATAGACTTGGACGCTTCTTGTTTAGAAATATTTGATGTCATCTTGAGGAGTTCCGTATTGAAGCATCAAACCTACCTGCCAAATAATTGACGAAATATGGGATATCATAAAATATGCCCCCCATCGAACTAAATGATCCTATAAACCAGCTTCACAGACCGTAATTTGTGATGCTAACACGATTAATACGCAATAGAACAAGATTAAGAAACAAAATTTAAAGTAGCTCTTTATCACACGAAAATAATTAAATAATTTACGGTTACAGAACAATAATTATTTTAAAAAGCTGTATAACTAAATATATTATGTTATTAGGAATATTCTGTCTAAAGTAACAGCTGATCTTAGTCGAAAATGAGATCGTATTATTGATTGTTGAATTCGTTAGGTATGAAATAAAATTAGAGATTTCGTCTATTTTTTCACGATTAAAAAAGAATACCTCTATTTAGCTAAAAATGAAACGATTACAGTGGTAGATTAATTCACTTTACCAAGCATGTAAACTACTAATTTTGCAATAAATATCTTCTATATTTCTAGGTAGGTTTACTCGAAAATGTTGGGCTATTTTCATCAAAAATCCCGATACGAAATTGAAAAATTTGCCTATTTTTGTCGGTTTACAAAGTGATAGTGGAATATTGGTTTGATCAAAGAACAATAATTATTTTAAAAATGTTGTATAATTAACTAAATGTCGGTGTTATCAGGCAGGCAAGAAGTTATTTATCTGAATCTTATTTGTACCATTAGCGTTTATATACAAATGTTAGTGGTTTTCAAAAATTGATATCTCGGAAATTATTAGGTTTAGACTTATAATACGCTTATTAAAAAATAATGACTACTTTATGCAAAATTCAAAAATATTATAAGATGTAGGGTATCCCAGTAACTTAACCAAAGATTTTCGGTCTTCGTAAAGCTTTACACGTTTCTTCAGCGTACCAAACATTCACTTTTTTTAAATATTGACATCGGGTTAGGATTCTGAACATAGGATTAACATCACTCCAATAGTGAACATGTTGCGTTGTCACAGTTCCATTCGTTGAAAAGTAAACAAAACCGTTTGAGCTACGTGGGGAATAAATAAAGTTGGCTTGTTGAAAAATTTTAATATTTATTAAGGTAAAAGACTATAAATATATCGATACAACACTTTGGCATTTCTAATACTACAAACATGAATATCTAAAATGTGATATTTACAACCATCAACTCTCTCTCCCTTCTCTAATTTTGGTACACCAATGCTGTCTTCTAAGTTTATAATATATGGCGTCCTGCAGTTTAATTCCGAAAATGTTTTAACTAAAAATTCCTCTTTAACACATCCTTTAACGTAAATAATGTCTGCGTCTATCAGATTGTTGGATATGATATTATGTAGTTCCTTGTAATCGGTATCACCATAATTATAAAGGATACCATGATGATTTCCAAATAGATATTTGACTTGTTTCTTGCAAGCCTTACTTAAGGTGTCGAATGGTTTAACTGGTTTAAAAAAGTAACTTTTCATACTATTCCCATCATAAATAGCCAATTCTTTCGCGCAAAATTCAGGTATGTTAAATCCTTGAATATCGACTACAACGAACTTCATTGTCTGAAGACTCAAATCAAACAAGTATATTTTCATATTTTTATCGCTCTTAAGTTCGATTTCAAAAGCACACCCCCACTTTTCGATAATTTCACAGTCTTAGCACATAGATCTTATATTTTTATTTACGATCAATTCATCTTTATTCGCCAATCGTCTCAAACGAGTCTGCTTTTGAAAGTAATATAGCCTTAGTATTCAGAAAATATTAATGATATCGGAGCCTAAAACATCCTTGACACTAAAAAATCATTGTGTTTCCTAACAAAACCCATCATCTTGTCTATTTAGCTTGCTTTCCTATTGTTTAGCAGGTTAAATAAAATTATTATTTCGCTCTTTTTGTCTGTACTGAATCGTTAGGGGAATACGTTTCTAGTTCTATAAGAGAGACAGTTAAAATTTATGTAAGCAATCAAAAATCCTACACTATGAGCTACTTAGTTAAAATTTCATATTTCCTTCCTGGGTCAGGCAAAATTTGTGATGTGTCGGACAAAATTTATAAAAATACAAAAAAAAAATGCTGGATGCATTTTTAGCGTGACTTTCTATTTAATACCATCTTATTTCAAGGTATAATTCGGTTGTCAAAATGAGAATAAAATAATTTTCCCATGGTTTATGTCATCTTAAAAAAGTCAAAAGGTTATATTCTGTAGAGGGTCAGATACATTCAAATTTAAATATTTTCTCCAAGAAGAATTTTAAGATAGTATTATAGTAAATAAAAATTCTATACCTCCAATATTTCATGGAAACATATCGTGTTCTAGCGACATAACCCAAAAGTACCTCTATTCAGAAACGCATCGTACTTTTCTTCTCAATAATTGTCTCATTGTCCCATCCATTACATTATTATAATCTTAAAGCACCTGTTACCAGCATTATCTGTTTTTATGGTTTTCATAAAACATAGCGATTACCGATGAAAATTAAACGAAAACTTAATAAATAACTTTTTTTTCAACTGAAATAGACTGATTTTCGATGGAAAAATGTTACTTATAACTAAAAATGAATATAAGACATATACGCAATGATATTTAGAATAAATCAATCTTTTCTAAAATTACTATGAAA
Source organism: Polydrusus tereticollis (assembly GCA_963920685.1). Classification (NCBI taxonomy): domain Eukaryota; kingdom Metazoa; phylum Arthropoda; class Insecta; order Coleoptera; family Curculionidae; genus Polydrusus; species Polydrusus tereticollis. The sequence continues at coordinate 183,241,012 of OY987326.1, forward strand.
TATTCACAAAATCGTTTCGTTATAACCAAAGTAGCAAGGCTTGCAGATTTCGTATAGAGTTCAAACGCGATACTGAGATGATCTTTTTTTTTTTATATTTTTGTAGGATAATGCACCACTACGTTGTAAGTACTTGAGAGAGGACTTTCTTGAAAAATCCTCAAATTTCTCTGCAATTTTGTTCCTTCTAGAGTTAAATTCACACAGAAAACCCCGTATTCTTATCTTTCAGGTTGGTATATTAAAAAGGGCTTATTAGTATGGTTTAGAAAACAAGCAATATTAATTAACGGATGTTTTTTCGTCGTATGAAGAGTTGAAAAATTTTTTTTTCCACTCCAATGGTTACGATGCAGAGAGTCGGGTTTCATCATAATCTTTCAGGGTAGCTCAGGTTTTGATTGCATGTAGAGAGTCGGGTTTCATCATAATCTTTCAGGGTAGCTCAGGTTTGATTACATGTACTAAGGTTAGTGCTCCTTGCAATCGGTTTCAGGTTTGACGCGCCCCCCTCAGGTTTGTTCAGGTTTCTCAAACGTTTGAGAAACCTGAACAAACCTGAGGGGGGCGCGTCAAACCTGAAACCGATTGCAAGGAGCACTAACCTTAGTACATGTAATCAAACCTGAGCTACCCTGAAAGATTATGATGAAACCCGACTCTCTACATGCAATCAAAACCTGAGCTACCCTGAAAGATTATGATGAAACCCGACTCTCTGCATCGTAACCATTGGAGTGGAAAAAAAAATTTTTCAACTCTTCATACGACGAAAAAACATCCGTTAATTAATATTGCTTGTTTTCTAAACCATACTAATAAGCCCTTTTTAATATACCAACCTGAAAGATAAGAATACGGGGTTTTCTGTGTGAATTTAACTCTAGAAGGAACAAAATTGCAGAGAAATTTGAGGATTTTTCAAGAAAGTCCTCTCTCAAGTACTTACAACGTAGTGGTGCATTATCCTACAAAAATATAAAAAAAAAAAGATCATCTCAGTATCGCGTTTGAACTCTATACGAAATCTGCAAGCCTTGCTACTTTGGTTATAACGAAACGATTTTGTGAATATTTCATAGTAATTTTAGAAAAGATTGATTTATTCTAAATATCATTGCGTATATGTCTTATATTCATTTTTAGTTATAAGTAACATTTTTCCATCGAAAATCAGTCTATTTCAGTTGAAAAAAAAGTTATTTATTAAGTTTTCGTTTAATTTTCATCGGTAATCGCTATGTTTTATGAAAACCATAAAAACAGATAATGCTGGTAACAGGTGCTTTAAGATTATAATAATGTAATGGATGGGACAATGAGACAATTATTGAGAAGAAAAGTACGATGCGTTTCTGAATAGAGGTACTTTTGGGTTATGTCGCTAGAACACGATATGTTTCCATGAAATATTGGAGGTATAGAATTTTTATTTACTATAATACTATCTTAAAATTCTTCTTGGAGAAAATATTTAAATTTGAATGTATCTGACCCTCTACAGAATATAACCTTTTGACTTTTTTAAGATGACATAAACCATGGGAAAATTATTTTATTCTCATTTTGACAACCGAATTATACCTTGAAATAAGATGGTATTAAATAGAAAGTCACGCTAAAAATGCATCCAGCATTTTTTTTTTGTATTTTTATAAATTTTGTCCGACACATCACAAATTTTGCCTGACCCAGGAAGGAAATATGAAATTTTAACTAAGTAGCTCATAGTGTAGGATTTTTGATTGCTTACATAAATTTTAACTGTCTCTCTTATAGAACTAGAAACGTATTCCCCTAACGATTCAGTACAGACAAAAAGAGCGAAATAATAATTTTATTTAACCTGCTAAACAATAGGAAAGCAAGCTAAATAGACAAGATGATGGGTTTTGTTAGGAAACACAATGATTTTTTAGTGTCAAGGATGTTTTAGGCTCCGATATCATTAATATTTTCTGAATACTAAGGCTATATTACTTTCAAAAGCAGACTCGTTTGAGACGATTGGCGAATAAAGATGAATTGATCGTAAATAAAAATATAAGATCTATGTGCTAAGACTGTGAAATTATCGAAAAGTGGGGGTGTGCTTTTGAAATCGAACTTAAGAGCGATAAAAATATGAAAATATACTTGTTTGATTTGAGTCTTCAGACAATGAAGTTCGTTGTAGTCGATATTCAAGGATTTAACATACCTGAATTTTGCGCGAAAGAATTGGCTATTTATGATGGGAATAGTATGAAAAGTTACTTTTTTAAACCAGTTAAACCATTCGACACCTTAAGTAAGGCTTGCAAGAAACAAGTCAAATATCTATTTGGAAATCATCATGGTATCCTTTATAATTATGGTGATACCGATTACAAGGAACTACATAATATCATATCCAACAATCTGATAGACGCAGACATTATTTACGTTAAAGGATGTGTTAAAGAGGAATTTTTAGTTAAAACATTTTCGGAATTAAACTGCAGGACGCCATATATTATAAACTTAGAAGACAGCATTGGTGTACCAAAATTAGAGAAGGGAGAGAGAGTTGATGGTTGTAAATATCACATTTTAGATATTCATGTTTGTAGTATTAGAAATGCCAAAGTGTTGTATCGATATATTTATAGTCTTTTACCTTAATAAATATTAAAATTTTTCAACAAGCCAACTTTATTTATTCCCCACGTAGCTCAAACGGTTTTGTTTACTTTTCAACGAATGGAACTGTGACAACGCAACATGTTCACTATTGGAGTGATGTTAATCCTATGTTCAGAATCCTAACCCGATGTCAATATTTAAAAAAAGTGAATGTTTGGTACGCTGAAGAAACGTGTAAAGCTTTACGAAGACCGAAAATCTTTGGTTAAGTTACTGGGATACCCTACATCTTATAATATTTTTGAATTTTGCATAAAGTAGTCATTATTTTTTAATAAGCGTATTATAAGTCTAAACCTAATAATTTCCGAGATATCAATTTTTGAAAACCACTAACATTTGTATATAAACGCTAATGGTACAAATAAGATTCAGATAAATAACTTCTTGCCTGCCTGATAACACCGACATTTAGTTAATTATACAACATTTTTAAAATAATTATTGTTCTTTGATCAAACCAATATTCCACTATCACTTTGTAAACCGACAAAAATAGGCAAATTTTTCAATTTCGTATCGGGATTTTTGATGAAAATAGCCCAACATTTTCGAGTAAACCTACCTAGAAATATAGAAGATATTTATTGCAAAATTAGTAGTTTACATGCTTGGTAAAGTGAATTAATCTACCACTGTAATCGTTTCATTTTTAGCTAAATAGAGGTATTCTTTTTTAATCGTGAAAAAATAGACGAAATCTCTAATTTTATTTCATACCTAACGAATTCAACAATCAATAATACGATCTCATTTTCGACTAAGATCAGCTGTTACTTTAGACAGAATATTCCTAATAACATAATATATTTAGTTATACAGCTTTTTAAAATAATTATTGTTCTGTAACCGTAAATTATTTAATTATTTTCGTGTGATAAAGAGCTACTTTAAATTTTGTTTCTTAATCTTGTTCTATTGCGTATTAATCGTGTTAGCATCACAAATTACGGTCTGTGAAGCTGGTTTATAGGATCATTTAGTTCGATGGGGGGCATATTTTATGATATCCCATATTTCGTCAATTATTTGGCAGGTAGGTTTGATGCTTCAATACGGAACTCCTCAAGATGACATCAAATATTTCTAAACAAGAAGCGTCCAAGTCTATGGAATCCCATGTAAAAATAGCTGGTATGTCTGTTGCCTTCCGTAGACATTAATGACATCTCGCATGTATGCTGAAGTGTATCGTTAATAGAAATCTTGAATATTCTAGTGCCTACCTATATCTTGCGTCATTATGTCAATGCTTACATTGATGTCGCCAGGTATCTTAAAATGATAGGTACATAATGTGCAAGCATTTGTGTAGAAAGCTATGTTTTTTACAAAATTTTCTCTAGGCAACCAAATTGTAATAGGGTTTTCGTAGTTCCAGTATATGTCTGGCTGCTTTAGCCTAAATAAATTGAAGTGTATTTGTAAGCAAATTAATCCTTAAAATTTATTATATCGTCTGATATAGACACTGTTTCAACTACGCGTTTTGGTAAAAAATAATTGGAAAGTAAAATTACTAAAGCACTAACAATAAATGGGGCGTGGATAAACTGGTAGATCTAAGCTCCAAAAATATACGCCTCTTATGATAAATGTTAAAAAATTGTACCGTTGCCAACGTCAAATTAAAAATCAGGATTTGGCAAACAGGACTCAACCCTCTCATTAATGCTTGATCTTCGGTATACCGAGTTTTATAAGTATTTTTAACACTCATCTGGAAATAAATGGATGCAAAAACCTCCTTTTTCCATTTTTTCAAGCCATTAAACAACAAAATTGTCATTTTTTGAAGAAACCTTGCATACATAGGTATTAGCGAGCGAATTTCGACTATTGTAGATATTTAATATTAGAAAATCAATATAGAGGTAAATCGAAAAGTGTATTTTTACGACGGCTTAAGAGGTAGTTTATGGTGATGTACATATTAGAGTTCATTTTAAAATGAACGATAATCTCCTAAACACAGACTTTTGACAATAGAACGAAATAAAAATATAGTTTGATGTGATAAGGCTATGCAGCTGCTCTTTATGGAATTTCATGTGAGCCTAGACTTTATGGATTTTTGTTATTTTTTTTTTATCAGTAAAGTCATCCTATAGATATTGTTTGTTAATCCATTAAAATAGACAAAATCTTTGAATTTGTATATGATTATCCGCTGAAATACCCTTAATCTGCAGGGTACCTAACTCTACGGAGATATTTATTGCAAAGGGCGGCTTTTTCAGTTTTGAAAGTATTCAACATTTGCGAAATTCATCTAAATATATACTACGCTATACTTTAATCAAACTCACAATAGAGGGAAAGCGACAGACGAGTTTTAAACTAATGTGGCTTAAAGGATAATTTGTGTTGTAAATATTAGAGTTCATTTTAAAAGAAACTATAATCTCGTGACCGACAAAAAAAAGTATCCATTTCGATACATCATTTCCCCTATTTTAACGTTAAAATAGTAAATTATGTTATAAGCTCGAAAAATGTAGTATTTCAGACGTAATGCGGTCGCTAACCTAAATAGCCCGAAAAACATTTTTCGTCCATATGTCATAAGTTATTTTTTATTCGATCTTGTTTTTAATGCGATTGAGAGTTGTAAAATAATGTAGAAATGAAGTGAACCTATACATTTCATCTTGCACGCTAATTTTTTGGTCTTAATGTTTGTTAGTTAACGATGAAATCTGTAATAGCGTCCGAAAAAAAAAATTTTTTTTTGACTAACATAAAAAGTGTTGTCTAGCTAGCAGGGCAATAATCAATACTTTATTGAGAAGGTTAGCTCTTCGTCTAAATATCTAATCTATAAATCGTCATTTTTTCCGACACAATCGGTTAAAAAGCATACAATTGTATGTGAACGTTTGTACAAAAACCATCGTGTTAAATCAGTTCTTATACCTGACTGACAACGCCGATCTTTAGCTTTTTTTTTTACTTTGTAAAATAAAAAGATTAGTTCTTACTATCAAAGAAATTAAATATGCAAGAGAAATAGGTCGAAAAGATTAATAATAATTTATTTATTCCTAAGTTATAAATCTTAACTACATCACTTTCTAAACCAAGAAAATAGATAATCTTCCTGCATTATTCCGTACTTAGATTTATTTTTCATGAAAATAGTCGAATCTATGATTTTCGTTCAAATCCATAAGGGGCGCTTGTTTTGTATAGATGATTTATGATCTTATTTTCAACTAAAATACTAGTATAAAAAAAGTATTTCTTCCGATAAACGTGGAAGGAATAGACATTTAAACAGTTAGCCATAACATACGCATACTGACTTGCATTATTTTCATGGATTGAATGGCTACATCTTTGTGTGTGAAGTGAATTTCTTTTTAAAAAATTACAATGCGCTCAATTATGAATTTTCTAACATAACTTTTATGGATAGTGGAGTCGGATATTGGAAGAAAATATTATCATAAGGACAACTCGATTATTGATATAATTATTATGGTTTCACAGAAGTTTCTACAGAGTCAGCCATGCTGTAGCAGAGACTGTTGTAGGTCGTATTTTTTAAAAAAACCTAACAATACCTTTACTTTATATTGATAGACATATTCTATTAGAACATTTTTCTAAAATTTAGAGCCTTTGGAAATGTGATAATGCTATGAGCATCAAATATATTCAAAATATCAAAAATCCTTTGATAGTTAGTTATTGCGGTATATTTTAATAGAGGCATAATTTATACTGTACTCCTAAATTTACGGCATATCACTTTGTTTATGTTATTATATTCACAGAGACTATTAATCTAACCAACTTTTATTTACGAAAAATTAAAAACTGAAATACTCTATTTTATTGCCGATTGTTCGCAAAGACACTTGGAGTTGTTATTTTACTTTTTCTACCTCTTTTTCCCCGGCTGCGGAGAAATATGTTAGGGGAAGTTTGGGTATCCTCAGACGGTTATATGCAATGATTCAAGCTTCTAAAAAAGTACTAAGGCAAGTAATTATCAATTTGAATTTATGTATGTCGAAGGTAATGTGTTACTCATAAATATACATGATGAAAACATTTATTGTTCGATTGCATCTAATTTTTAAGAGTCTAGAAATAAGCAAATAATGTTCTTTAACGTTTCTTTATAAACATCTCGAGTTACCTGTCCTTCCCCTGCATCATAGAAGGGTATTTGCCGACAAAGTTTGACCATTTTTTATGATTCGAGAGTTGGGTATTCTCTACAGATGTAAACTGAAGTCATTCGAGTAGTCCGAACTTGTTAGATTTTAGCTTATATTCTTATTATGTGATTTTAAAATTATGTATGCGTTTGTTTAATTCATTGTAAAGGATTTGTTATTATGCTAATTTCAAAAGTTAAATGTTGGTGAGAATATTGAATTTTTTTATTAAAATATCTAAAGTAAATATCTAATTGATTTTTTTTTAGCGCTAATTGGGATTTTAATTAACTACCTCAGAGTCGGTATACACTATATTTTGCAGCGCAATTGCTTTCACACCCAGTAATGTATTATGATTTTTTTGGATGGTCGTTATATTGTGAGTTTCTTAAGTTAGCCAGATTAATAATAAATTAAAAAACCAACGTGATTTGCTTATTGTTGCCTACGCCTGATATTCATAATTTTATTGGGGGTTCTACCTGATGACAAATACAGCTTATGATACCTATCTAGTGGGTATTTTCAGTTTAAGGACCGAATAATATAGAGTTATTGTGCATACATCATCGCAAACAAAAGGTAGCTTTTTATATTATTTCGTATTTACAATCCATTTAACTACAATTTTACACTGTGAATTAATTTTTTTTACTTTTTTCCTGAAATTGTAGCCTATTTACTTATATTATGATATTATCCGAAATTTTTATAAAAGCATTATGAGGGCTTTTACCTGATGGCGAACACAAGTTGTATAGTACCTATACCTGCTTGGTATTTTATACGTATTTAAGTTTTATTTACTTTTTATTACTCTGTTCTCATTACAAGATAGTCCTATAATTTATCCATTTCAAGTACAAAGAAATCGCTAGTTAATGGTTCTAGATGGTAATTATTTTATTGTATTTCTATAAGTGGTGCAAAAATTGAAAACAATTATTAGATATACTACTGAATTTTAATGAGGGTCCTTCGGAATAATAAATAAAGGTTTATGTCCCTTTCTTTTTAAATCGAGTCGGCAGAGGGTTTGAGAGGATCATTTAGGTATAAATAATTATTGTGGTGACAAATGTACCGCTTTATTATACTTATCTTGTTAGACCATATAAATTAGGGATTTATTTCGCTTTACTACCCGCCAGCGGCGTTTCACTAAGTTAGAAAATATAAATAATGTTTTTTACTATACCGCTTTAACAGCGGCGTTTCAACTAAGGGAAAATAATAAAAAGTCTGGTTTAAGGATGGCTCAGGTCGGATCGTAAAAAGTTGGGTTTAAGGATGGCTTATAAAAATTGGGATTTAATTATCCCGCTTTAGCAGCGGCGTTTCAACTAAGGGGAAATAATAAAAAGTCTGGTTTAAGGATGGCTCAGGTCGCATCGTAAAAAGTTGGGTTTAAGGATGGCTTATAAAAATTGGGATTTAATTATCCCGCTTTAGCAGCGGCGTTTCACTAAGGTTAAATCATAAAAAGTCGGGTTTTATCTCGGGTCAGTTCATAAATATTCAGGTTCAAATTAGGGTTAGATGAGAAGCCGCCTCGCCAAAGCATCCGGGTTAGGTCGTAAAAAGTCGGGTTTTATCTCGGGTCAGTTCATAAATATTAAGGTTCAAGTTAGGGTTAGATAAGAAGCCGCCTCATGAAAGCATCCGGGTTAGGTCGTAAAAAGTCGGGTTTTATCTCGGGTCAGTTCATAAATATTCAGGTTCAAGTTAGGGTTAGATAAGAAGCCGCCTCACGAAAGCATCCGGGTTAGGTCGTAAAAAGTCGGGTTTAATTTTGGGTTATTTTGTAAACAGCACCACCGAACCACCCGGGTTAGGTCATAAAACGCACCACCTGCACCACTTGGGTTAGATCGTAAATTGCACCACCAGCACCACCTGGGTTAGGTCGTAAATCGCACCACCGCACCACTTGGGTTAGGTCGTAAATCGCACCACCCGTCAGGTGGTGCACCACCTGGGTTAGGTCGTAAATCGCACCACCGCACCACTTGGGTTAGGTCGTAAATCGCACCACCCGTCAGGTGGTGCACCACTGGTCTCGCTCTCTTAGTATCTCTCTACTTCGAGGATAATTCAATTTTCAAGATGACCAGAACTTTGACTAAAGGTGCAAAAAAAAACAATGTCATATCTCAAAAACCAGCAAACAGGTCTGATTTTGACAGATGCTAATGATAAAGCTTAATTGCTCGCAGACAAACTTTGCGAGCAATTCACCGAAAATCCAACAACGGACCCACATGGGGATGAGAGGGCCTCCAGAACTATACAAAAGTCAATGAACCATCCGATTCAGAACTTCCCAGAGGTGACGCTAAACGAACTCAAACCAATAACAAGGGTTTTGAACCTCAGAAAAGCCCCGGGTTTCGATGGTTTCAAAAATGCGAAAACCTACCCGACAGAGCTTTGAGGAATATTGCAAGCTTATCCCATGCGATAAACGAAGAAAGCCATTTCTTGTGTGCCTGTAAACACGCAAAGGTAATCTTGATGCACAAGAAAGGGAAAGACCCAACTGCTTCAGTGAGCTATAGACCAATCAACCTACTCTCTAGTTTAGGAAAGATCACCGAAAAACTGATTTCGTCTCGTCCAAATGACATTGTGTTTGAACGCAATGTTCTGCCTAATGAACAGTTCGGTTTTCGAGCCGACCATTGCACAGTTAGGCAGACAACGAGAATCACATCAAATATGATAGGCGGTTTTCTTTGACGTCAGTAAGGCTTTCGACAAGGTATAGCACAACGGTTCACTATTAAAGCTAATAAGGCTCGGAGCTCCAAACTATCTCTTCAAGATTTTGACTTCATTTCTTAAAAATAAAAGCCGCAGTGCCGCAAGGTTCACCTCAATCTCCTATGCTGTACAATATATACACTCACGATATACCGAAAGATAGACAAAATGAGCTCTATATATTTGCCGACGACATCGCAATTACTGCGAATTCAAAACAACCGTGGTTGCTAATTTCGAGGTCTCGAGGTTGCAGCGCCACATTAAACTCATAGAAAAATGGCTTTCGGCTTGGAAGATTCGTCTGAATTCTACCAAGACGAAGGCCATATTTTTCTCAAAAAGCAACGTTAAACGACCTGAGACTAGGCTCAGCGTCAACGGGGTACAAGTTGAATTGGTGCCAGAAAGTTAAATACCTGGGATTTATCTTCGATCAAAGGCTGAATTGGAGGCTAAATTCAATTAATAGAGTAAAGCTCGCATTGCGGCAATTGAGCTCTATCTACCTCCTCCTTCACAGGAGGAGTAGAACAGGCAACAGGACAAAGGTCAACCTGTACAAGGTCTTGGTCAAGACCGGTTTTAACTTAGGGTGCGCCCTCGTGGTGTAACATAAGCAAAACGAAGGTGAACAAGTTACAAGTAGTTCAGAACAAGGCACTGAAACTAATAGCAAATGTACCGAGATATGCTATGAACCGAGTTCTACACAATAACTTTAAAATACAGACCATAAACGAGTTCTTTTTAAAAATCATGACCGACTACTACAGCCGTATGGACATTTTAGATTTGCTTCCTATTGGCGAGCCCATTCAACAGTAGGGAGACACTAGAAATAGTGGAGAAGCACTATCAACACAGCACCGTCTAAAAGAACGGTAAAAAAAGGCGACAAAAACAAGCAGCACCAAAATCCCAGATAACCACGGACGACACACAAAGGAATAATGCTGCTGCTGAATAACAATAAAAAATATATATGAACAACAACGACAAAGTAAACGAGGAAAGAAAAGAAGTCACAGGTCTAACCAAACTTAAAAACACATTGAAGATCCCGTACATAAATACAGCAATCTTGAAAGAGATTCAAAAAGACAGACTCACTGCCACTAGGTGAACGATACAAACAGACTATGCTAACATACTTCTCAGTCATTTTAAGTTTTACATTTAAAAATCAATAGTTCTTTTCGACTATCTCTTCAATGTCTTCATTCTCCTCTATATACATTTGAGTACCACCAGTACGTCTACTATTACAGTTTACCCTGACACACTCGTATCCATCTACCTGCACCTTGGAATTATGTATTTCATCTGTCAGATGGGTTTCTGAGAGACATACTACTTTTGGTAATGTATCTAATATCAGTGCATGTATCTGGTCAAAGTGCGCTAAGGTAAAGTACTTCCAAACATATTTCGTTTGGCTTAATAACTGCAATAAAACCCCTCATAAACTCGGCTTTCGCTTTCGCAAAGACATATTAACCCACATTTATTTTTAATGCCAGTTTATAATAACAATAGATATGTACATTACTTGATTTGTTTTTAAAATTAATAAGCTGTCTAATTAAGGTTTTTTAAAAGCAACATTAGGATATTTCTCAAAACTTTTTAGACCTGCTTATATAGCTTATATCAATAGTAAACATAATATTCGAAATAGATTAGTACCTATCTATATTACTTTGAAACAGTGTGCAACAAGTTAATATTAAAAGTATGTGGAGACCTGCTTGGGAATCTTCAGCTAATGCGATAAACATTCCAGGAAGCATTTATCTTTTAACGCCAAAATGATCGTGAAAAATGTATGTGAATCGTTATTAAAAAGAGCGGCCACCCTACAGTAACTGCCATTAAAAATACCAGTGAAACGACGAAAGTTCCATTATCGACGGTATGAGATATTATGCTAAAAGGACATTTTAAAAGAAAAGTTCGCAAAGATACCGGAAAAATAAAGTGCGTAGATTATTGTGACTACAAAATCCATTCCTGTGCAAAGCAGTACCCCTTATTTCATTTCATTTCAGTTATATAAACAGTGGTGCCAGCTGGGGCCAGGTAGATTTCGCTAGTTGGCACGCTCATCGACAGTTTTAGTTGAGTAATTTTACCAAGAAATTCTTTAAAAACGTAGGTTTGGCAATCGAGCAGGTGATGGGGTTTCTTTGGGTGTTAACAATATAATAAAACTATTATTGCAGTTATTAGGTCAAACGAAATATATTCGGATGGACTTTACCTTAAGTTAAGATCAATTCTAGCTAAGTTTCAAATTTAAGCTAGGCGGTAAGAACGGTCATAAAAGACGTTTTATCAAATAAGTGCCATGATTTACATGGCCGTAACTACATGAGGGAAGGAAAAAAAAAGCGAATCCCAAAATCATAAATTTACTGAGCTAAAAGCAAAATATTTATCAGCTCCCCGACTATTATAATCAGTATCAATGCAGTCTATTTGAGCCTAGCCCAAAGCTTGTAACTGTATATATTTTCAGTCGATCATTATCATTTTTTCTAAACTAACTAGAATTTCTAGTTAATTAGAGGTATTGTGGCCACCTCTTGGTGAACCACAAACAAAAAAATCTAGGTTATTGCGGTTGGTGAGTCATAAATTTTGCACAACATATTAATTTCCGGAAACCGCTTATTTGCTGCTAGGTTTGATAGTGAAAGTAACTTAATAATTACTTTTTTAATGGCTTTATTGATATAAATAAACAATACACCTTTTAAATCAGGCATTTTAGTACATCTATAATAATTTTATTATGTTGATAACAACATTAATTTAACTATCGTACTTTCAAATTGAACTATCCGATTTAAGATTAAAAATAAATAAAATTCAAACATATAAGTTATTTTTTTTTATGGTCCAACTTCGGTCTCTTCGCTAATTCGCAGTTTGATTATAATTTTGTTTTGGTTTTTGGAAATTAAAGTGAAGTAGAATTAATCGTTAAAACCGATTGTCAAGATTTGAATGGAATCGGTTCTTGGATACTTTAAATATGATATTGTTTATCGAAAGGTATAAATATTATGACCCACACGAATTTTAATTTTTTTGAATCTCTAGATCAGCTATACTCTAAGTGTGTTCCGCGGAACCCTAGGGTTCCGCGATACCTCTGTAGGGGTTCCTCAAGAATTTAGAAAAAAAATCAAAGCACCTCTCTCTGGTCGAACGTTTTGACTCCGCGGCCGCGCGTACGTATATTTATTCATTTATTTGTATTTGTATAAACATGGTTGTTCCGATTGTCTTTTATGGCGGATATCTTTCAAAAACTGAACGAATTTAATTTATCATTGCAAGGTAAACAGACAACAGTGTTTCAGGCCAATAATAAAATAACTGCCTTCAAAAGAAAATTAGATTTTTGGATTATTTGCGCTGGTAAGAAAGAAATAGAAAGCTTTACGTCACTCAGTGAGTTTGTTAGCGATAACAACTCAGAAATGTTTCAAGATGATGTGTTTGAAGAGTTGGTCCAATATCTCAGTTCGATGCGCGCATCTTTTGAAAAGTATTTTCCCGAAGAACAGAATACAAAAATGAAACTGAATTCATGGATTCATAATCCTTTTTTACCCAACTTGGAAAAGCCCGAAAGTATGTCAAACGAGATATATGAATCTCTTTTAGAAATGTCATCAGACACAAGTATGGAGTCACTGTTCAAAACGACGCATCTCAACGATTTTTGGTGCAGAATCCGTGATGAATATCCAATGCTTGGCAAAATGGCTCTGAATATTCTTCTCCCGTTCCCAACAACATATTTGTGCGAAACAGGATTCTCAACCTATGCAGCCACGAAAACAAAATATCGCAATAGACTGGACGTCGAACCTGATATGAGACTTCAACTGTCTTCTATCAAACCTGATATCAACCAATTGATGAAAAATAAAAACAGTTTCATACCTCCCATTAGTTAGATTTTTTCTTTTTTAATATCTTCTATTATTGTACTTGCCATGTGGTAAAGTAAGTAATAATTAGTAACTGTTACATTGTACTTTTATTATGCTTATTAATAAAGAATACACTTTTAAAAACTATTGTTTTATTGTAGGGTTCCATCAAGTATTTTGCTTCCCAAAAGGGTTCCGTCACCAAAAAAGTTTGAGAACCGCTGCTCTAGATAACCTAAAGCGACATTTTTAATTTAATTTTTAAAACGCTAGCCGCCATGCTTGTTTGCTCGTGACGTGACTAGTATAGTCAACAGAAAACAAACTTAAATAGATACACTATATGGTATTACCTATAATTAGTTTTCTGTTTAAATCTTAAATAGACTAACTATTAGTTACAATCGCTTCATTGGTTAGTGTGGTGCCGACATGCAAAAATACAAGAAGTATAAAAACACCAGAAAAGTTAATAGAAATAAAGGTCTGTCTTTACCACCAAATAACTTAATTGATAATTAATTGCGAATTTTTTGACATAAGAAATGTGTATACAGGTTGTCTCAAGAAAAACATAATAGTGCGGCGTCTACCGCCGTAAAAATCCCTGACAGATGATGTCACGGCGCGTTCTCGGTCGCGTGACGTATTTTCAATTTCGGAGCAATTTCAATTGCTTATATCTTATAGCGAATTCCATTGGTAAAAGAAGTGCGGTACTGGTATGCCACTCAGTGCACAAAAAATACTGCACTAGTTCACTACCAATGGTTTACAGATTTTACCTTGAATCCATTTTTCCAATTAGCTAAGGATAATACTCCTCATCGCTATCAGTACTACTGGTAAAAATAGTATTTAAAATATATAAGTCAGATATTTTTCAACACATTGTATCCACGTGCGGAACTGATTGCACTCGGTGCAAGAAGTGTTGCACCGATTTCTCAGCGGTTTACAAATTTTGCACTCGTGCTCCACTTCTTTTATACTTTTTCCAAAGTCAGTTTGATGAATAAAAAACTCGATAAAAAAGCTTCGACCGGGATTCAAAGGGACCGACATCATAATCGGGATTGTCAGATCTTTTCTAAAAATTCTTTAAGTTTTATAATTAAAAGTGTTCTTTTATATCAGTATTTAATTGATAGTCCGTAACCCTCTTTGAAAGCTAGATTGCAAATGTACTTTGAACCAAGAAATTTTTAATGTCAAAGAAAAAAGGAACAAGCGATTCATGAATTTTATAATAATTTTTTTAGTAGTTCAGAAATATTATTCATACAAAAATAATTTAAATCAAACTAAAAAGGAATTTTACTGTTATTAAACAAAAAAATAAACAAATAACAATCCCTTATGTTCCTCCCACACTTACGAAAACTTTGTAGAACTGGCAACACCCTGGCGATAGATCGTCGACGCCCACACGCAATTTAAAGCACATTTAAAGTGCGAACTATTTTTTCCGGATGAAAAAATTAATAGAGCAGCATATAAATACAAATTTATATGCTATAGACAAGAACAGCGGAGTGACTGGTTCAAACGATTTACTGTAATTTACATATTTCATTTTCTGCTATAACTGTGTGGTTTCAGACAAGTAAGTTTTTACTTGGTACCTATATTTTATTATATCAGTATGGCTTTTTGGCGACAATTTGAAACATAAGGTCAAGGTGAATTATCATAATTATCATAGGAATATGAGTTGGTGCCAGAGTCGGCAATCGATAGCGAAATAAGTCCGGAATTAAGAAACAAAGATTAACATGCTCATTGTCAACGCATTATTTTAAATATGTACGGGTGTTTAAAAAAAGGAAAATCCGGGAAAACCTGAAAATGCGCTTTTTTTTAATTGTTTTCGGCAAAATGAGCATATTTTTTTTACCGAAAGGCCATTTTAAAAATATTAAAGTCATGTGTTCTTTGCAGGCGAAGTCACGGGTACAAACCTCTTATCGATATTAATTATATGTTTTATTGCTTTTGGCAAAATTAGCATTTTTCTTTACAGAAAGACCATTTTAAAAATATTCTCTGCAGGCGAAGTCACGGGTACAAACCTTTCATCGATATAAAGTATAATGAACAAGCTGTAATAATATAGTATTTAATCATATTAAAAATTTTCAACAATCCGTATTTTAATTATTTGATAGAAGCGACGCCTAAGGACAGGAGTTTAATCCTTTTTTATGTCATCAAATTAAGCTTAGAACAACTATACCAATGGAATTCGTTATTAGAGACGAAATTAATTAACAGTTTTTTTTTGTGAAATGTATGTTTTGTTACATTGTTATCTTCTGTTTTTTAGTGTTATTTTCCCATTTTAATTTTTATGCAAGTTCCCCATTTGTTTAAGGGAATACTACCACTAATACATACACAAGGTAAATCAAAAGAACAAACAATATACAGGATGTTATGCATCAAAATCTTTTAGCAGAAACTTCGGAATTGGATAAGTTTTAGCAACACTGTCATATAGAGAAAATGTAAACCTATTCCTTATAAGATAAGACTATTTAAAATATTTTTTGATATCTCTTCTACTAAAAAAAGAGCCACTGCTGTGCAGCACCCAATGTACAAAACAAAAAATAATTGACAGATTCTTGTGCATTATATTTTCGAACTACACATTTTTAAAAGGGGATTATCCTTCTGAATCCCTTGATCCTTATCGCCCACCTAGTGGCAATATCCTTAAAGTAATGTAAATAATCTTTCATACTAATAAAATAAAATAACGACTTACCTCATCTTGAAAGAAAAATTAGCAGCAACTAACTTCCCAAATCAACTTATGTATTTTGGCGGTTCATTTTTATTTTTAGAATAAGAAAAATATTAAGCAATTGCCTCACGAAATTGTATAGTTAAATGCATAAGTAATGAAACTCCTGCAAGTGTAAGATATTTAAAGGTTATGAATCATGCGGAAAACATTTACCCGGTGCACTTGCACATGTAAAAGACATTTTATGACAAACCCGGGCGTGTAAAAGGCAACTGGGCACGAAAGGGTAATATAAAACTAATAGGGCGTATAAATAGACCAGACATGAAGTCATTAAATAATTTTAGTGTTTGTTTTTCTAGAATACGATTTTACGAGTTTCGCAACCAGTGGCACAATCAGGGGTGTAATGGAACTGAAGTCATCCCCCCCCCCCGAAACCTCTTCGTAGCGGTCAAACGAAACAAAGTTTAAGTACGGTTGATGCAAAACAAGAACCGGTGCACGTCATCAATCAGCTGATAATTGTAAGTAAGTAAGAAAACACGAGGAAATTTAATTTGGGCAAAAAGTATTAAAACTTTATGCGATATTAAATTTACTACAAACTTAAAGTATTCTTCTTTGGTACGAACCCACTTATAGCAAATATTTTGTTTAGTTAAGCTTGTAAAAATTAATATAATTTGAATTTTATTGGCCGATAGTTGGCAACACAACTGTAAACGGTGCGGTGGCGCCAGCTCGTTCGTTGGCTTTGTTTGACGTTCATGCAAAACTAACCTTAATTATTTTGTGATTCTGTGTTGCTGTGCCGTCTATTTTTTAAAAAGAACTCCAGATCTTTTCATAAATAGCATTAAAAAACAATTATTTTAAGAACAACAAAAGTGCACATACATATCTCTGTCGATTACGTTGTTTACTATTTGTGAAAAACGCCAAAGCATTTAAATAGCCGGTGCAAACAGCTTATAACCTCTCTAATAAGCTATTTTCAGGAAGAACTTGACAGCAGATAAAGAAGTAAATTTAAAGAGTGTGTTAAGGTCTATATATTTTATATCTACTTTACTAATTTTTAGCGTGTAGCAGCTGCCCTAAATTTAAATATGTCCACCAACGACAGTTAAGCAAAATAAATTATTGGAGTCACCTAAAAGGAAACGTTCTTATTTAAAGAAAGTTGTAAATGTGTCAAGATTGGATATAAGTTCTATCTGTGACACTATTTATAGAATGTATGAAACAAGTAAGTTGTATTATTCAAAAACTAACATTTTACATTGGTTATGCATAAGCTGTAACTTTTCTTAGAATATCATATAACTTTGACAACTTTAAGTAAGAAATTAAAAGACAAACAATTGTTTGATGGTTGTCTTAACTCTTTAAGAAGCCTCTTAAAGGAAATACGCTTCGGATGGAAGAAAGATGAACCGAGGCGAGGGCTTATGGAACTTTCCCATGTAGCTTTCAAACGACTGGTATCTTTGAAAGAATATATTAAAGAAAAACAAGCATTCTTGTACCAAATCGTTTTCTTGGATGAAACATGGATTTTTCAGAATTGTGCCAATGGTCTATCTTGGTAAGATGAAAATACAAGAAGTGTTAGATCTACCAAAGTTGATGGTAAAAGGTATTATGCAGTAAACAAATATACAAACTATGGGAAATTTTTATCTATTTATCTTGTTTTTATTAAAAAAAAAACTGTAATTCTCTCACTCGGATATTTTGGTTACAAGCTGGCAACACTGTCGATATCTGACGTCACTTAAAGGGTATGACCTGCATCGGTTTTAATTTTGCATTAAGTATAAGTATGGTTTATGCAAAACAATTTCCAATGCACGTCATCAATCAGCTGATAATTGTAAATCCGTAAGAAAACATGAGGAAAGTAAATTTGGGCAAAAAATATTAAAACTTTATGCGATATTGAATGTACTACAAACTTAAAGTATTCTTCTTTGATATGAATCTACTTATAGCCAATATTTTGTTTATTTAAGCTTGTAAAAATTAATATAATTTGAATTTTATTGGCCGACAGTTGGCACAACTGTGAAAGGTGCGGTGGCGCCAGCTCGTTCGTTGGTTAGTTTTTTGACGTTTCGTGCAAAACTAACCATAATTGCATAGCTGGCTGATTGTCGTTAAGACAGGTGGCCATTGCAACTAAGACTAAGACTAAGACTAACCTTAATTGTTCTGTGGTTTCGTTCTTATAATTTCTATTTTTTAGCAAAAATCCCCGATATTTTCATAAACAACGTTAAAAAACTCTTCTTTTAATAACAACAAATGTGCACGTACAGATCTCTGTCGATTACGTTGTATACTATTTGTGAAAAATGCCGAAGCATTTAAATAGCCAAAGCAAAGAGCTTCTCTAATAAGCTATTTTCAGGAAGAACTTAACAACAATTGTTACCCTTGACAGCAATTAGAGAAGTAAATTTAAAGAGTATGTTAAGGTCTATAAATTTTATTTCTACTACCCGTATACACGTTACTATACATTCTTAAATCGCTGCCAAAGGAGCTGTTATAATTAAGGAAAGTATAATGTATTCTAAAGAAATAAAATACAAGACTAAAGAACTACAAGTAACTGTTAAACCTCCAAAACAGACGCTCAAGAAAAATCAATATCTTGATTTTTTGAAAAGCCAATGCAAAATATTTATCATAGCTGGCGACTTAAATGCCAAACATACTCATTAGGGATCAACATTAACAATAACAAAGGGTAGAAAACTGTTTAAAGCAACCAAAGAAAACAGAAGCAAAACTTGGTCAACAGGATAATCTATATACGCAAGAAATTCCAGATCTATTCAAATTCATTTTTTAAAATATTTCTGCAAATTATTTGCAAATAGCAAGCATATACCTAAACCTGGACCAATGGTGTCCAGCTATAGGGCTGTGCCAATTAGAGTAATTGGCAAATTACAAAGTACTGAGAAACACAGTGGATGCTCCTAACAGTAACCTAGATTGCGACCCAAGTATGGAAACTGTTGAACAACGACTCCATCGTCATGTCAACGTCGAGGCGATCCAGATCCTTGACAATGCAGGGTTGGTAAGAAGACTCAAGAATACCAAGCCCTTTGAGTTAATCAAGTGAAAATGACAAAGCAGAGCATTGTGCGCGTTAGTTTTAGTGCACCTAGTTTACTAGAAATCTAAGAATACTGTTGAGTAAGAACCTAAATAGTTTTAAGTATTAAAAAAAAAATTATTAGCATCCCAATAGAGCAACGGATGCAATTTTCTAAATGTAAATAATTTCGTTCAAGAAATGTATTCATTTAACGAAATTCGTTCTGTTATTTACAAGGACCGCAGACACGCATTAATATTCTAAAAAAACTCCGCTCAACCCCATCCCCCAGTAGAAATTTTGGTTGTGCCACTGTTCCCAAAATATCCAAGTACAAAAATGTATTTACACAATTAGAAATCGCAAAACTAATAGAAAATAGTATTAATAAATCTGTCCTTTCTTATAAATAAATACATCTTTATAGTCTATCTTTAAATGGCGCGAAGTAATAAATGCTCATTAAATATGCAATACGCATATCAAGAACAATTATTTAAACATCATCCCTTAAAATCTATTGTGTTTACATTAAAGGATCCAAATAATAAACATTCTTTACGTAGGTCCGCCCTGAATTTATCGCAAGATATTGTTATATTTGAGGATTTACCATTGTTATTGGGAAAATCCCTTAGCCAGGAGCGTGTATTGGGGAAGTAAAAAATCTTAAACATGCCTATTCTCCTAAAATTGCATTATATTATATTCGTAGGTATTTATAACATATGAAAGCATTTAAAAAATCGTATTAACTAATAAAAAACAATGAGTGCTACTATTTTACATAATATAATTACAAAAATAAGATATAACATAGAATCTTACAAACAAAGCATTTTCAAAAATCGAATAATACTTTGTCGTTATGGCTTAATCATAGTCCGATTCGGAAGACGAACTTTTATAAACATCGTTTATAATAAGCGGTTCAACCATTTCTTCGATTATTATATCTACCTGCCACATTTTGGCTTCTCCTTCTTCTATCACATGATCGATACACTTTTCCGCACTGATTTTACCCATAGCTGCATTAAAGAGGCTTTTTAAATCCACCATTTTATAAGTCGTGTTTTTTCTGGCGACATCTGTCTTTATTTGAGCCCATATAAGTTTCATCGGGTTTAATTCGCAGTGGTAAGGAGGGAGTCTGAGCACAGATATTCCTCGTAACTTTGCCATTTCATCGACTACATATTTTTTGAATACTTCTTATGTAAATTAGCTAGTACCAATAGTTCTTTTTTTAAGGAATCTAATGGAAATTCTATTTGTCTTAAACTTAGCCATTCGGTTATTTCACTCTTACGCCACGCACTTGTCGGTAATTTTTCCGTCAGCCTAGAGTGATAACTTGCACTATCCAATACAATTATTGCATCTTCTCGTATAAGATCCAACATTTGCTCGAACCATTCTTCAAAGTCATCGGCATTCATATCTTCGTGATAGTCTCCTGTACTTTTAGACTGGAACATCAGTAGACCACCTTTAACGAAGCCTTCAGAACTCCCAATATGGGTTATGATAAGTCGATATCCTCTTCCAGATGGCAGTCTTAATCCTGTGGACAATCCTTCCAAAAAAGCTTGCCGTAAACTTTTAATCTAACTTAATATTTTCATCCTGCCAAAATTCAGTCACAGTGTGGCCTTCATTAAGCCATGTTTCGTCTAGGTAAAATATCTTTTTGTTTTCTTCTCTGGCTTTTCGCATATTAAGTAATTTCTTCTCCAACGATATCGCTTCTGTCTATTAAAATCGATTTCCCATTATGTTTTTTCCACCGAAACCCCACTTTTTTTAATAATTTCCAAGGCGTATTTCTACACATAAATGGGTAGACTTGGTCTTCTCGGATTGAGAACAAAATTTTTTCCAGCGTGGGAATTTCTTTTCTTAAAAGGAAACTACGAACTTTTGGCCTTATTCTCTGCATTAAAACGTCATCCAGCTCAGGTTTTGGTCGTCCTGGAGAAGTTTTTGGAGGTTTGACGCCAACACTTTTTTCTTCTTTTAAAAGTTTATACAGGGTGTCCGGTAACTTATGGGCCATAGAGCAACTGGAGATAGTAGATATAAAAATATGTCTTTTGAGCCAAATTTGCCCAAGTAAAATGTTAGAGGTTAAAGAGATACAGGGTGTTGAAAGTGAAAATTAATTTTCGAAAAATGATGATAATTTTGAAACGGTTTAAGATATCGAATTCAAAATCGGTATAACTAGGTTTTCAAGAGTGAGAAATTCGAATTTGGTGTTAATTTCAAGATACTCCCTAGAGGGCGCTTGCTACGTGCTTCATGTTGAACTAATTCATCCATATTTTTTTTAACCGTGCAGTTACTAGTATTTATACTTTAAACTATAAAAAAACCTACCTTTTTACGTAAAAAAGGTACTCCTGGTCGATCTCGATATCTCAAGCCGTTACCCAGATTCTAGGACTTGATGATAAAAAGGCAGAAAAAAAAACAAAATGAAAATATTGGAAACTATTAAAAATTTGTTTTAATTCACTTTAGTAAATGTTGAAAGTGTCCACCGTTTACTTCAATACATTTTCTTAAGCTTTTTAACAAATGACGTCTCACATTCAGAAAGATATTTTGATTATCTCCTATAACAATGGCGGCTTCTTGAATTTTTTGTTCAAGTTCTTCCCGTGTATTGGATTCATCACCATATACCAAATCCTTCATGTGACCCCCACAGATAAAAATCTAACGAGTTAATATCTGGGCTACGCGGTGGCCAAAGAAATTCGCTACCGCGACCAATCCACCGATGTGGAAAACGCTGATTTAAATGATTTCGAACAGGAACTGCAAAGTGTGCTGGGGCACCATCTTGCATGTACCACATATTGTGTCTTATGTTCAGAGGTATATCATCCAGAAGGTAAGGTAAATCGTTTTCTAAAAACTGCAAATATTGTTCTCCATTAAGTCTCTGCGGAAGCTGATATGGGCCGATCAAGAAATTGTCGATAATGCTTGACACCACTCCGCTACGCGTCGTGCTGTCAACGGCATTTGCGTGCGGAAAAATCGATTTTCTGCACTTGTTAGGAAAATAGCTATTCTGCATTGATGACTTCTGAGACGGTCGATTTACCTATTCCTGTAGAAGCTTCCAAACTCCTAGTGCTTAATTCAGGATTTTCCGCGATACGAACCAAGATCTCTTCTTCTTGTTCGACCGTTATAGTTTTCGGTCGTCCACCAGGATTTTTGACATAAAACGAACCTGTTTCATTTAACTGATTGAATATTCTTTGAAATATTTTTCGGTCTGGAATGATTCTGGTTGGGTAGAGTTCTACATACCTTCTAAGTGCAGCACGACTATTATAATTCTCAAATTCTCTTGTGCATAAACGCAGACCATATCACGTAAATCACGGTTAGAAAACTTATTAAGCCTGGGCATTTTTATTTGAAAAGATTACAGTACTTGGATATTGCAAAAACTTTTTATTTACGTACCTTTGACGGGAAAAAGTAGAAAATAATGACAGTTTTCACCGCAACAAATTTTGTCAAAATGCAAGGCACACTTTGTGAATTAAATATTTCTCAGCAATCAACAGAATGTGCAATGGAACATTCAGACGCTAGAATCTGGGTAACGGCTTGAGATATCGAGATCGACCAAGAGTACCTTTTTTACGTAAAAAGGTAGGTTCTTTTATAGTTTAAAGTATAAATACTAGTAACTGCACGGTTAAAAAAAATATGGATGAATTAGTTCAACATGAAGCACGTAGCAAGCGCCCTCTAGGGAGTATCTTGAAATTAACACCAAATTCGAATTTCTCACTCTCGAAAACCTAGTTATACCGATTTTGAATTCGATATCTTAAACCGTTTCAAAATTATCATCATTTTTCGAAAATTAATTTTCACTTTCAACACCCTGTATCTCTTTAACCTCTAACATTTTACTTGGGCAAATTTGGCTCAAAAGACATATTTTTATATCTACTATCTCCAGTTGCTCTATGGCCCATAAGTTACCGGACACCCTGTATATTGTTGTTTTCCCAACGTTAAGCATATCTGCTGTAAATTGCACTGTATTGTCAACACCTAAATCCGCATTCTTACTTTTAATAGAATCGTAACAGTTCAGAATAATTTTTTTAACATTTACTCAATTTACTGTATATAGACCGACTCTAGGGCGTTTAGACAATTGTTGAAAATTCTCCATATTTAATTAAAAAAACAATGACACTTCACACTTTGACTAGTTTCACTGAGAAACACCCAAGGTAGGTATGTATAGATATAAATAGGTGTATTATACCCATAAAGGCATAATAACCACATAATTAGCAAGCAGGTAATCCTGGGATTAGGTACAAAAAAAAAGGAATAAAATAATTAGAGCAGAAACGGAATAAGTACCTAGACTCTAATTAGTTTTGATAAAATTGCTTTCCAAAATTCCAGATAAATGGTACGGCTGTACATCGTTTTGAGCTTAAAACATTTAATATTAAAATATATATTTGAAGACAATTATCCTAGTTTTTATTTGATATAATTACAAACATAAAATTTTGTTATTTTTATTATTACGTTAATAATAATACAGAATGATTCAAAGATAATTTAGCAATATTCGGGGGAGCTTGCTAGCTAACTCTTTCGTAAGGGGTATTAAATCTTTAAAAAAAAACTACGAGCATGCGAAAAGTAACAACTTTCCACACTCATATGTGTGCTGCACGTTGCACTGTTCCGCATAAATGCTGAAAGATTTTTTTTAATACTGACGCGGAAAACAATACAACAATCACTTTTCGCAATTTTTCACGCTCGTAGAAAAAAAAAAACATTGTCCTGACACATGTTGGGTATTATTTAAAAAAATTCTTAAGACCTTAAGCCTTTTTTTTATAGAATTGAATTATTGAAATAATCGCTAAAATATACTTAATTTAAAAGTTCACTACGTACTTAATATGCCGGAGAGATTAAACAAAAATATTTAATCAATCAAATAAATTCAGATATCACTGGCGGGTTAATTAATTGAACTTCTTACTACCTAAATAACAAAGTCACAAAAAAAACAGAAAACGTACGCATGCATTCAAAATACGATTTCTGAGAGGCAACTATTTTCGGAAAACGTTCAAACTCTCGCGAACAACGGAAAACTTTCGTAGAAACTTTCAGCGACTTTTCAGAGAAAGTGATGAGTTTCGACTGACAAAATATATTAACTTAGTCCGCTCGCCTGTCTGTTTATTACCTAATAAATTTTACGGAGTGGCTTAAACTGTTCACGGTTGGGCGATCATATGTGATATAATATACAGGCAGTCCCTGTTGAAAAATACGACTTACCACAATAATTACTTTATATCAGATGGTACTTTTATTTTGACAGTGATATTTTATGATGATAAGGATGGCAAGGACGCGTAGAAAATTAATTTTCTATATAAATACAAAATCCGTAGGAAAGTAGAATATTAGGCAGGAAACACAGACAATTAAGAAAATAAGGCGTACTGATCCTGATCATTACGTGATGGTATTTTTCCAAAACAGTTCAAAACAGCTGCTATAAAACCAATATTGAAAAAGGGAAGTCCGGAGGAGTTTGATGGTTATAGGCCGATCTGCCTTCTTCCGGGTTTCTCGAAGCTGTTTAAGTTGGTAGCACGTAAGCGGCTTGTGTCGTTCATGGGGCACTGTGGGCTGCTTTCGAGCGGTCAGCATGGCTACATGGAGGGAAGATCAACACGGACAGCGACGTTTCAATTAACGCACGACATCCTTGAACAACTGGATGCTGGTAGGACAGCTTTGGGAGTCTTTTTGGACCTCTCGAAGGCGTATGACTGCCTGAATCGAGAACTTCTGTGAAAGAAACTAGATTTGTATGGAATCAGAGGCAATGCATTAAAGTGGTTTGGATCATACTTAGACGAATACAGAAGACTGTAATTAGGAAGGACAATATTAAGTATAAGTCGGAAAGTTTGCAAAATACAATAGGAATCCCACAGGGTGGTATTTTAGGACCAATTATATTCATCAGTTTTACCAATGATCTAAATTACGAAAAAGCTAATTCTTATGCATTGCTTACTTCCAATGCAGATGATACCAACCTATTAGTGACAGCAAAAGGCTCAACTGAATTCACTGACAACACAGAAAGATTTTTTTCACAAACCACCATAAACAATAAAGACAAAACAAAATTATTACTATTCAGAACAAAATTAAGCAAGCTAGAAAAACCAGTAACAATTCAGATTTCCAACTTTGAGGCTGCAGCAAGATATGGGATTATATTTTGGGGTGGAAACTCAAAAATTCAAGATATTTTTGTTATACAGAAACGATTAATTAGAATAATGTACGAAATGTCATTTAGGGAAAGTTGTAGAAACGTTTTTAAACATAAACTTATTTTAACAATATATGGCCTGTATACAGGGTGACTCGGATCTAAATGTACATACATCACCAGGAGATAGTGGACATCTTGGGGGTTCTAAATAATCTATCTTTAGTGGGTCCATCTTTCCTCGTTACTTAGATACAGAGTGTTTTATAAGGTTTGGCTCATTTTTGTTTTTGCCATAATTCTTTTAGCACCCGGTATAAAATGTTCATATTCGGTGGAAATATTTTGAGTCGCTATCGCTTCAAAATGCCGTATGAAAATTTTTTGAAATTCAGGCCTGGACTTTAAAAACAAGACTGATTTAATTTTTTTAAATTCAACACCCTGTTTATCATATTTTTGTCAATTTTATTTTTTATTTGAAAAACACATAAAAAACTAATTCTAATGACATACTTATCAAAATCCCCGCATTCGCCGCTCAGCCATAATAAATTGCTCTTCTCTAGATGTTGAAACACATACAAAATAATAACTGTTTTTATAACGACAATAATACCAATAATAACAAAAATAACAAAAACATAATTATTTGAGAATATTTTCAAAATGCTCACCATTAACTTCTTCACATTTTCTTCCTCTGATATTTAAATTTGAAACTGCACTTCTGATTACACCTGGTCTATTTTTTATTTCCTGAAATGAAGTGATAATGCGTTGCAAGAGCTGGTCCCGTGTATTAATTTCTTCCTCGTAAACTAAATTTTTCATATACCCCCAAAAAAAGAAGTCCAGCGGGTTAAAGTCGGGAGATCTTGCTGGCCAAGAATGGGGCCCCCCACGACCTATCCATCTGTTGGGATATCTATTGTTTAAAAGTTCGGAAACAATTCTTGCATAATGTGGAGGGGCTCCATCGTGTTGGAAATACATTCCTCTTAAATTAACATTCTCATTTTGGAGAAGATTTGGCAAAATGTTTTCCAAAAAGTGTAAATATTGGTTTCCATCTAATCTTTCTTCAAAGATGTGTGGGCCAATCAATTTACCATTGATTATACCTGCCCAAACATTTATGGAAAATCTATGTTGCGAGTGCGACTGCCTAATAGCATTTGGATTTTCTAGAGACCATAGATGACAATTTCTGGAATTGTTGACTCCATCTCTGGTAAACTGAGCTTCATCGGTCCACAAAGTCCGGTGAATATCTCTTTGGTGCCTCCTAATCCACTGACAAAAACCAAACGGTTAGCATATTCACCTGGTTCCAACCTTTGTACCTCTTGGATATGATAAGGATATAAGCCTTCATTTTTTATTGTTAAATGGGTTAATTTTTGCGTTATATGCAGACGTCTAGCAATTTTCCTTGTGGATGTTTTTGGATTTTCTTCAATCAAATTTAAAATGTCTTCTTCCTGTTGAACTGGGTGTCTTACAGGCTGATCAATATTATTTTGTGTCGGAAAATGTCCTTGTTCACGAACAAAAGAAAATACATTTGAAAAT
Source organism: Polydrusus tereticollis (assembly GCA_963920685.1). Taxonomy (NCBI): domain Eukaryota; kingdom Metazoa; phylum Arthropoda; class Insecta; order Coleoptera; family Curculionidae; genus Polydrusus; species Polydrusus tereticollis. Next base: position 183,268,322 of record OY987326.1, read on the forward strand.
GTTTGATGGTTTGGACATCTTCTTCCAGGAAACCTTAATTCATACTCTCGAGAAGCGGCTCGCCCGTTACCATCGCAAAATCCATATACAAATATTGTATCAGCGTATTCTTGGTTTGAAAATTGATGGGGCATTTTAAACGAGAAGTAAATGTTTAACAAAAATATCCTCGTAATGCCCAAAAATCTGACAGGCTACAACTGACAATGACTTATTATGTTTTGTTGCCCCCCAATATTTCGTTGTTCTGAGGTGCCGAGCCATGGAGTCAAATTGAATTGAAAATTTTCAAATTTTAACACGCCGCTATTTTATTACTTTGGTTTATTTCTTATTATTAGCATTATTGTCGTTATAAAAACAGTTATTATTTTGTATGTGTTTCAACATCTAAAGAAGAGCAATTTATTATGGCTGAGCGGCGAGTGCGGGGATTTTGATAAGTATGTCATTAGAATTAGTTTTTTATGTGTTTTTCAAATAAAAAATAAAATTAACAAAAATATGATATACAGGGTGTTGAATTTAAAAAAATGAAATCAGTCTTGTTTTTTAAGTCCAGACATGAATTTCAAAAAATTTTCATACGGCATTTTAAAGCGATAGCTACTCAAAATATTTCCACCGAATATGAACATTTTATAAAGGGTGCTAAAAGAATTATGGCAAAAACAAAAATGAGCCAAACCTTATAAAACACTCTGTATTTAAGTAACGAGGAAAGATGGACCCACTAAAGATAGATTATTTAGAACCCCCAAGATGTCCACTATCTCCTGGTGATGTATGTACATTTAGATCCGAGTCACCCTGTATATTTGATACTATTATGTTCTTTTTAAGGGGGGACGGGGGCTGCGTATGGGGAGGGGTCATCATTATAGCACTCGCATAACTGATGTTAATTATCCTGCGCGTCTGTCCATCTTTGAAAGGGGACCTTTTTATGGAGGGGTTCACTTCTTTTATATACTGCTTAATAAACTTTAAAATGAACAAAGTGTGAATGTGTTCCATAGAAAATTAAAGAAACTTTTAGTGCAACCTGAACCATACAGCCTAAGGGACTACATGGAGAGTTAATGCTCTCACTTTGGTGACGCCATTTCATTTTATGTTGACAAAATCTACGTAATTAGAAATAAAGACGTTTAGTATTATTATTATTATTATCAACATAGTTGGGGAGGGGGGTTGATATGCCTCTCGCTTGTTAATTACCCTATATAAATTAAAAGATGTTCGAATTATAGCTCTTCCTTTTCTTTCACAACTATATGTGCAACAGAATTTGTTCTGGATCTTGTCTCTCTCTCTCTCTCTCTCTCTCTCTCTCTCTCTCTTTGACAAAACGCATCAGGGCTAGAGTGCCGCAAGACTCACATCTATCTCCGCTGCTGTACGGTAATAATCCTCACAATATACCGAGAGGCAGACACAGCTATATCTTTTCCCTGGCGATACTGCAATAACTGCTACTTCTAAGCAATCGTGGCTAGTCGTCATCAGAATGCAGCGCCAATTAACCCAGCTGGAAAAACGGCTTTTGGCTTGGAAAATTCGCCTAAATCCCAAAAGACAAAGACCATATTTTTCTCAAAAAAAGTGGCGTTGGCATGAAACAAGACTAAGAGTCAACAGGGTACAAGTAAACTGATACCGAGAAGTTAAAAACCTGGGACTTATCTTTGACCAAAGACTGAATTGGAGGCTTAATTCAATAAACAGAGTAAAGCTTGCATTGCGCCAATTAAGCCCTATCTACCCACTGCTTCACAGGAGGAGTAGAATTTGTAACAGGACAAAGGTCAACTTCTACAAGGTCTTGCTCAGACCGGCTCTGATTTATGGAGCACCCTCATAGTGTAACATAAGCAAGCGAATCGACCAACGTACTAATAACTGAATGACATACGCCAATTGCCGTGAAGTCTATAAAGATTTCTTCTTGGGCAGTTAAGAGACCTTCTGGAGCATTTTGAGATGGGTCCCTAACCCACTCGTAACTTGCTAACAAGTTAAAGTCAGCAAGAAAATACTTTTTAAAATTCTTTGCCAGCATGGTTAAATGATTTTCAATGGTTACAAAAACAACTTTCACATGTTGTTCTTCAGCCTTGTAAGTTTTAACACATTCATCCACATTTGCAAACATTTCTAGGTTTCTTTGCTTTACATTTCTGCTCCACAATTCCAGTTTTTTACCAGAAGCATTAACTTTATCACTCGTATACAATATATGTGTGTTTGCTCCTTAGAGTTGAAGATTGAAACTACCGAAAGACTGTCTCCCTGTAGGTCCGAATCAACAGTAGAGAGGCACTAAGAAAATAATAGAAAAGCACTACCATCACCATCAAAAATATACTCTAAAACTCATAGAAGAAACACACACCACTACCACTACAACAAATAAAGCGTAAGCCGATACTAAATAAAATTTTAAACGACAAGACTGACTACATCAACGAAGAAACATGAAGTCAAAGGAGCAGCCTGACTTATAAATACAGATAAGATCCCAAGGTACCTCAAGGGATAATTTTAATATTTTCAATGACAGATATAGTCCTCAAAACCTTTATCATAGTCTTAATCTCACAACTTACAAATACGAATCCGAATGAACAGTCTGCACCTAAGTCATTTAATGCTTGGTGCATAAAATTCTGCCAAAAGAACTTATGTAAGAGTACATTACAACATTTTCTTTTTTTTTATTTTTATGTAAGGACTTTCCATATAATCAATATGCCTACTCATGTTGGTGAGACATCATCAATCTCATATTAAGTCTGGGAAAAATAATATACAAGTATGTTTTTCAAACAACCTGTATAATCAATAACAATTTAATAACCGGTAATCAGTTATCCTTTATTTCTCATTGGCATGAACCAAAGGACATAAAAGACGATCACAGTGACAGGCTAAACGGATATTAAATTAATTCGATATTCGTTTTTGTTTTCCGAACGGAGGGAAGAAAATTTCGAAAAAATCCTATTTGGAAGTTTTGTCGATATTTCCAAAAAGCGCAAAAGTGCCGCATACATTATATTCTAACAGATGCTTAGGCTTTCGCATTTGATGTCATCAATCCAAAAATCACGCACATATGGGGTATTATTTTATAATAGAACAAAGCATGTTCCAAGGTCTTATTTTAGCTGAAGAAAAAAAAAATAGACAGGGAGGGCGTTCGGATAAGGCCACATCTCAAAAAGTTTTGTAAATTTTCAAAAAATAGTTTGTTTCTATTTAGGTTTGAGATGCCGTTTATAAAAGCGTGTCTTAAAAGTTGGTAATGATATTATTTATCAAATGTGACCAATAAAATCTCCTTTTTTTAATCAAGTAAGTTTCGTTGCATAAACACTGGCAATAAAACTATTTTGTTGACAGGAGGGGAAGGAATTTCGATAGTAGTCGAAATTAAAATAGAAATAAAAGATCGAACCATTTTTAGTTTGCTACTAATAATTTTATGAAACTAATGTTGGTAGAACAGAAGTTATAGTTTCATAAAATATTAAATGCAGGTTGTAAATTAACAATAGTTATTTATGACACAAGTGTGTGTATTTCCCTTGAGGCCGTAGGCCGAGAGGGCTAATTTCCAAGTGACTTATATGACTTAACATACGAGCGCCATACAAAATTTTATCCAACACTTGATAGATATTATTAAAAAATAGAAAATTATATTGTTTCAATGTAAACTGGAAAACCCTGTATTACATTATAATGGACATATTTTTGAATGACAAATTTGACACGTAAAAGTAGGCTAAGGTGATTTTTGTTGTTATGGAATTGATTAACAATAAAAATTTGAAGGCAGTAAATAAAATTATTATTTTTGCGATTCTTGAGGGTAGTTTTTCAAAATATGGAAGAAGCTTCAGCCGAAATTCAAAATGAAGCGAACCTTGCGTGTTCATTTATTATTCCCCACAAGTCAAGAGACAGTTATGACAAAGCCTTATATAAATGCATATTTTACCACAACCCACCAGTGAGTTATAATCATAACCCACTAGTGTGTTATGATTTATAACTTACTAGTGTGTTATTTGTTACTTTACTTGTCTAAAATGACATAAATAATAATTCTATAACTAGCAGACGTTGGATAAATAATTTTTTCCACTACTAACCTATAACATCGCCATTATTGATTATTAACGTTAGAAATCGTTTTTCTCTACCTTATAAGTTATTATTGACCATGGTCAATAATAAGGCACTGAAATCCATTATTGACCGATCTTCAAGAATCTATTTGAACGCAGGTAACTTGATTTTTTGATTCTACAACATGAATAACCTGCAAGGAGATTTCTTGTGGTTAGGCAACCAGATAATTATCAATACATATTAGATTATTAGAGATGCTTGATATTGTAAAATATCGATACAACAGCCGGAAAGGTACTGAACATTTCAAATTTTTGAAACAGTGAGGCACAGGTAGTTTACCTCCCTACCCGATGTCGAGACCCCTGATAATAATCATAGGTACAATGATAATAATTATACTACACCTATGGAATACGGCGAAGACCACTGGGTTTTCTAGTTCAATAATGATGTATTACTCTTTCGCATTAAGCAACAGACTATAGATACTGCCTTAAGTTCTTTGTAAGAAATTATATTTATACCAACTTTAGTGGAATGAAGTTTTTGGAAAATAATGGTTTGTACTACAACCAACTGTATTTTTATTATTTTACGTACCTAAAGTCGGTAACCACAAACTACACATAAGGTTTGGTTTTGACAACAATTATAAGGGGACGATATATCTAACCAAATCTAGGTTAAAATTGTGTCAAATTCATATTATGACATTATATGTCAAACTGATGAATATTGACCATTTAAGGATGACGTCGCTGGGGGCAAATTTGACAAATTTAGGTTAAAGTTTATGTCAAAGCCATGAAATTATCATTACATATTTGACAACGGCTATATTTGCTGGGGGGCAAAGTCACAAGTTTAGGTTATACTTCTTGTCAAAATCATATGTTCTTAAATGGTCTATTAAAATAAGTAAACAAATACAAATTTATTCTTGTTCTTTACAAAATTAACTAAGTAAGAATATAGAGAAATGGAAATAAGAATTATAGTAATTGATGAAATTGGCCATCGCCATGCCCCAAGGATAATTTCACACGTCTTTTCATATTTTCGAAAGCGTCGATCAGCATCTCCGAAGAAATTTTACCACATTCTTGGATTATACTTTCTTGTAACTGTTCTAGGGAAACAAATTTAACTGTTTTTTAAAAATAGTCCTGCATGTTCAATAAGATCTTCCCACTTCTTGAGACAGGCGTCTTACAGATTTTGTTGGCGTATTTTGCATTATTTCACGAACGTTTGCAACAAGTGCTTCTGTTCTTACAGATTGTCTTCCAGCTCCTTTTTTATGTTGTATAGCACCTGTTTGCCTAAACAGAGTCACGGCTCTTTTCCGGAAATGATAAAAATCACCAGCAGCAAAAGCGACGTTAGGAAAATGTTCGCGAAAAACGTCCATGAACAAACGCTAATTGTATTGCCACTCACCATTTACTCTAACCCCTTTTTGGAAATACGCTTCAAGCATGACTTTGTTCCGTAAAGGCCATTGCGTGAATTATTCCAGAAATGAGATAAATTAGCGATGAATCAAATTACTTGTAACGACTGTTAAAGATGACGAAATAACTGTATCATTAATATATTATGCTGGTATTTACAGACACCGAACAGGTATCAAGCTCTACCGCTAAACAGTACGACCTTAGATGCAAAGGATACTTTAGTGAAAATGAAATGACAAATTATTACTCTTTTCATACAATTAACATACAAAACCTACTATTTAAAATCACAAAACCATCAAAAGACGTCATTCCTATTAATGTTTTAATACTTAAGTGTAAAATCTTCTTATCGAATACCACTCGAGTTTCAATAATAAAATTAAGAACAGGAAATAATTGAAGCTCTAATGGTATTACAAGTGAATATTAAATAATAAAGCCTGATTTTTTTCGAAAAACTGAAAATAGAAATCCATACTTCTTGCCAAAACAATTTTCGATGCACGTCACGAATCAGCTGATAATTTTAAATCCGTAAGAAAACAAGAGGAAATTAGATTTTGGCAAAAAATATTAAAACTTCATGCGATATTGAATGTACTACAAACTTAAAGTATTCTTCTTTGATACGAATCCACATATAGCAAATATTTTGTTTATTTAAACTTGTAAAAATTAATATATGTAATTTGAATTTTATTGGCCGACAGTTGGCAACAGAACTATCAACGGTACGGTGACGCCAGCTCGTAGGTTGGTCTGTTTTGACGTTTTGTTTACGTTTCGTGAAAAACTAACTTTTTTTGTTTGGTGGTTTCGTGTTGTTGTGCGTCTATTAAAGTGCACATACATATCTCTGTCGATTACGTGGTTTACTATTTCTGAAAAATGCCGGAGAAAAGAGCTAATAGCTTCTCAAGTAAACTATTTTCAGGAAGAACTTAACAATAATGGCCCCTTGTTTCCCTTGACAGCAGCTGGAGAAGTAACTTTAAAGAGCATGTCTATATATTTTATTTCTACTTTACTAATTTTTAGCGTGTAGCAGCTGCCCTAAATTTGAATATCTCCACTGTAAGCGCAGTTTCAACAACAATTAAGGAAAATAAATTATTATAATCACCTAAGAAGAAACGTTCTCATTCAAAGAGAGTTGTAAATGTGTCAAGATTAGGTATAAGTTCTATCCGTGACACAATTTATGGAATGTACGAAACAAGTATATTATTCAAAAACTATAATACTTTACATTGGTTCTGCTTAAGCTGTAACTCCTTTTAGAACAACACGTAACTTTGACAACTTTAAGTAAGAAATTCAAAGACAAACAACTGTTTGATGGTTGTCTTAACCCTCTTAAATGCCTCAGATGAAAAAAAGATTAACCGAGGCGAGGGCTTATGGAACTTCCCCATGTAGCTTTCAAACGACTGGTAGTTTTGAAAGAATATATGAAAGAAAAAGAAGCATCCTTGTACTAATTCGTTTTCTTGGATGAATCAAGGATTTTTCAGAATGATGAGTTGATGGTAAAAGGTATTATGCAGTAAAAAAATATATAAACAACAAATATATAAACTATAGGAAATTTACCTAGGTAAAACGTATTTTATTTAGGTACATAATACTTCATGTTGATAGTGAAAATTAGACTCTTTAAATAAGGACTACCTACGTGTAAATTTAGGTATATTTTTGCTTCGCCTACTTTTATAAAAATGCGGAATAATAAAATAGATTAATAGCCAAAGCATATAAAAAAAAGTAACAATAAAATTACATGACTACTCCAATACAATTTAGGCATATATTGTCATCCTGGAAGATATTAAAAATAAAGTAAATAAACTTGTGTTGATTTTTGTAAATTTTTTTATGAAAAAAAAAACAGTGTAATTCCCTCACTCAGTTATTTTGGTTACAAGTTGGCAACACTGCCGATAACTGATGTCATTCAAAGGGTATGACGTGCAACGGAAATTGTTTTGCAAAGAGTATATCCGTGGGCACACTGGATAAGGAAACACTGAACCAATCTGTATATAGAGCTGTCATGATAATTGTCGAACTGAAATAAAAATATGTTTGGCATTGGTTGCACCATATTAAATAACGCGTTATTTATTACTTAAAACCTGTAGGTATCGAATAATATTTATTTATTTATTTCATTATCCCCTCAATTAATTTTGGGTCAAATACAAAAAAATACACTTATATGAAAATTAAAAAAAAACTATGAATTTGTTTTTCCGGAGATAACTAATACATTTTAATAGTAAACGAAACGAAAAAGATGAACCAATAGTATAATAAAATCAAGGTAGTAATGGTAAACAACAACAAGGAAGGTCAAAAACCTTTTCACTGCATTGCACTGTATTTTAAATACCCCTATCAGCTGATTATTAACCTCAATAAATTCTAAACAAAATGCAAAAGTTAAGTTTCTAATGCATAAATAAATGCAAATTTAATTCAGTTAATAATTATTGTAAAGAAATTTAACTATCGTTATACTGTTTCTTGTTACAGTTCCACTGTAATGAAATTAATTAAGCGCAGTGAGATATTCTAAAATCCACGGATGTGGATACCGACACATATTAATAGAAAAGTAAAATTTTAAACATATCAAAATTATATGAGAAAGTAAACACACTTTTTACTTTAATTCCACTATACAGAGTGGCAAAAAAAGTCGCGAATAATGCCTGTAACTTTTGAATTACCTCGTATACGAAAAAGTGACCTTTATGAAAGTTGTTCAGTAAATTATTCCCCACATTTTTACCTGCATGGATTTTTTCTGTCATTTCTGGTTTCGTTGCCACCATAGAGACTAACTAACTTTTTTTAAATGAAACACCCTACATATGATTGTATATTTGGAGTCTGCTCGGAAAACTGTGAATTTTTTGCATTTCAAATTTTCACCAATCTGCTAGAGTTTCCGAGATAATGATTTCTAATTTGTTTACACTATTGTTCATTTGAATGAGAAGCAACGAGTTGAAATTTTAATAATGAGCGGTTACGGAAATATGAAGAGATCGCAAGTTCAGGTTTGTCAACTTTTCAATGAATTATATCCAAATAGGCCTCCTATAAATCAGTCAACGGTGTGTCGAGTGGTAAAGAAATTTCGAGAAACAGGCAGTGTTAGGGAAGCCGCTAGATCAGGTCGACCAAAAACAGCAACCGTGGGAGACAAAGCTTTGGATATCATGCTCTCAATACATGAAAATCCAACACAATCATCCAGGCCAATGGCAATGGATATTAATGTGTCTCATCAGTGAGTAAAAAATTTGTTTAAGCAGGAGAAGTTGCATCCCTACAAGGTAAGGTTGGTGCACGAGTTAAACGAGGACGATTTTGATAGAAGAGCTAAATTTTGTGAGCTGATGATGGAAAGATGCAATAACGATAATAACTTCACAACCAATATTATTTTCAATATACTTTCCATTTAAATGGCATTGTTAATAGACATAATTATCGTTATTGGTCTGCTGAGAATACTCACTGGTTCCAGGAAGGTCTTACTTAGAGGCCCGAAAAAGTTAATGTTTGGGCGGGCATAGTTGGTAGACATATTGGGGGATCTTCTTTCATAGATGGTAATTGGAATGGCGAAAAATATCTGGACATCCGCAGAAATCACATAATTCCTTCTTGCAGAATGGTTTTACCGGGTGTAAATAATGGCATAAACGAACAGGTATGGTTCCAGCAAGATGGAGCACCTGCGCATTATGCGGAAAATGTTAGACAATATATAAGCGAACAATTTCCAGGACGTTGGATAGGCAGAAGAAATGCTATTGACTGGCCAGCGCGATCCCCGGACATAACCCCGCTCGACTTCTTTTTGTGGAGACACTTAAAGAACAAAGCTTTCGGTAGGCTGAACCGATACATTGGCTTTCAGCGAGACCGAACGTAGTTTGCCCGCAATGGGCCGCCTTGCCAGCGTTTGAACCTATATGGATTCTCGCTGTCCTGGTTGGGTTGATACGTGTGGTTGCCAAGAGATGTTGCCACGTGCTGCAACTGTCATCTGTAAACAAAGTGTACGTTAACCGTTCAAATCTTTAAAAGTCAGAATTAGTGCTGAAATTCGGACTACTCCAGAGGACTTCTTTTTAAACGTTTTAGACGGGTTCAGGGATCGACTGGCGCTCTGCTTAGCAAAAAATGGTGGTCATTTTGAACACCTGATCCACTGAAAAGGTTTCACTTGTTTATTATTCCGATGTTAAGTTGTTCAATTTTCTAGGCTATTTATTTTGCTATTATAAAGTTTGTTACAATTTTAAATAAATAAAGATTTGAAATACAAGAAATTCAGAGTTTTCCCAGTAGAATCCAAATATGCAATCGTATGCAGGGTATTCCATTTAAAAAAAGTAAGTTGGTCTCTATGGCAACCAAACCAGAAATGACAGAAAAAATTCATGCAGGTAGAATTGTGGGGAATAATTTACTGAACAACTTTCATAAAGGTCAATTTTTCGTATACGAGGTAATTCAAAAAATACAGGCATTAGCGCGACTTTTTTGCCACTCTGAGTTTGAAACTGTAAGAGTTGTTTATAAAATTCGACTCGTTTCGCTATCACTAGTCGATTTTGCAAACAATTCTTTATGGTTTGAAATATCGTGGAATTAAAGTAAAAAGTGTGTTTACTTTCTCATAAAATTTAGTTATGGAATTCCACCAAGTAACGGCAGAGCCAGTTAATTTAAACATATCAAATCAAAATTAATAAAAATGTTTTTATTTGGTTCAGTGAATAGTAACTAAAACTGTTTTAAATTTCTCGATGGTGCCGGTGTGGTCGAAGACACTCATTGTGAAACTTCGCCCCAATTTAACCGACGCGACGCTGCATTTTTTGCCCTTATGTTACAAGATTTACATGGTGAACATCAAGTTTGTAACACCCTGTACGGTACTTTAAAAACTCGCATATAATTAACGACACGGTTATTTAAAATATTTCAGCTACCAGTCATGAAACCATTGACATTTTAAGAGAATGTTAAACACAGGACGTTACTTAGAAGTCATTATAGTATAAGAGCCGACGGTGTGGAAGTCATTTATATCATCGCGCTTTGGTTAAAAATCTCCGAAACTGAGATTTAGCCATGGGATATCAGGATACGCTATGTTTGTCACCCTCAATCAACGCGGTACCTTGTCGCGCTCAAAGGGGTGGATATTATCAAACGATTCTCATGGTCGATATGGTAGACTGAGGTATCAAATCAAAGGTCGTGACCTCCTTATTACGAATATCTATAGTATGTTGCCTAATGCGAGAGAGTAATAAATCATTATTAAACTATAAAACCCAGAGGTCGTCGCCGTATTCCATAGGTGTAGCGTAATTATTATTATTGTACGCATGGTTATTGTCAGGGGCCCCGAGGTAGGGTAGGTAGTTTCAAAAATTTGAAATGTTTAGTTACTTTCTGGTAGTTGTTGGAAAACTTCGTTCTTGAAAATGGCTAGTGTTTCTGAATTTGTTGCTGAGAAACGGATTAGTAAAACTGCGCTTTCTAAATATGAGAAATTTATTATTCTTAATGTGTTCACCGCTCTTCGATACCAAAATTCAACATTCGGAGTTGCAAAAATAGTTGAAATGTGTTTGAATATGACTGGAGTCGGACAGCCAACAATATACCGACTTGTGCACGACTTGCACACCAAAGAGAAATACAGAAAGACAAGAAACTGTAATAAATGAGGATGAAAAGACTGCCATCAGAAGAATCATACACTCGTTTAACTTAAAAAAATAAATACCTACCTTGGACAAAATAATGTCTGAAATGAAAAAGGATGATTTCAATCCACCCATGGGTAAGAAGAAACTATGGAAAACTTTAAAGGAAATGAATTTTTGTTATGAAAAAATTCGAAACCGACAATTCCTTTTCATAGAGAAAGACGAAATCATCTGCTGGCGACGACGATATTTGAGGGCAGTTCGACAGTTTCGAAGGGAAAACAGGAATATCTATTATATGGACGAAACTTGGTTAAATCAAGGATATACCGTTGGTAAAATATGGCACGATAAACATATAAAAAGCGCGAGGAAAGCTTTCATGGAAGGATGGTCCACTGGAATAAAAGCACCCTCGGGAAAAGGTAAAAGATTAATAATTACTCACATTAGTAGCAAAAATAGATTTGTCGATGGCGGCCTACTAGCATTTCAATCAAGACAGACCGAGGACTATCATGAAGACATAAACGCTGATGTATCTGAAGAATACTTCCAGCAAATGCTAGATCTTATTCCTCCTGGGTCTGTTATAGTCATGGACATTGCCAACTACCACTCAAGAAAATCCGAAAAAATACCAACGTCTTCTAGGAAAAAAATTACATCATTAATTGGCTTACAGTAAATAAGAAGCCATTTTATAAAGATATGCTGAAAAAGGACCTACTGGAGATTGTAAAGTTGAATAAACCTCTTTGTACGAAATTTGTTTTCGACGAAATCGATTCAAAACGAAATATAACGGTACTTCGCCTTCAGCCATATCACTGTGAATTAAACCCCACAGAGTTGGTGTGCGCGCAAGTAAAAGGGTTTGTAGCCAAGGCATAACATCACTTTTAAAATGAGTGACGTTGGAAACTTCTTGCAAGAGGGAATAAAGGCAGTGGATTGTGAAAAATGGAGTAAGTGCGTCGAACATGTGAAATTGGGGTTTTCAGTTTAAAATGGCTATTTATTAAAGGGGTGAGACACTTAAAAGACAAAATCGGTGAAGGCAATGTAGGATCCCCCGTATTTCCAAAACGGCTGAAAATAAATATCGATAACTATAGGTTTTTAAAATCGGATCGCCAATTGCAATTCATTGGTGTGGTTATTTATGAGGGTTACCATTTAAAAAAATTCAAAATGGCATCGTATCCGTCACTTTTTGACATCTATCCGATTTGATTATTGCGTAAATAGCTTGGTCACGGGAAATTATGCTACTCTGAAAGAAATTGGGGTATTCGGCTTAGAAGGTCTATTAATTAAAGGGGTGAGACGCTTAAAAGACAAAATCGATGAAGGCAAATTAGGAACCCTCGTATTTAGAAACGGCTGAAAATAAATATTAACAACTATAGGTTTTTAAAATCGGATCGCCAAGTGCAATTAACTTGTGTGGTTATTTATAAGAGTTGCCATTTAAAAAATTCAAAATGGCGTCGTATCTGTCAAATATGTGAACCTATATCTTTTTTGATATTAAATTTGGCTTCCTTGTCGAAAATCATTGAGAAACATGTAATTTGTTTTTTATTATAGTCAGTAGGAAAATCGCCAATATTATAAATATTAATATTTATTTCAATTTATCTATTTTCATATTATTCTTACTTCTATACAGGGTGTACCAAATTAAGTGCGCACCATTGCTAACTTTTTTATTATTGGAGATACAAAGTCGGTTAAATTAGCAAAGTAGTAGCATTTTTTCTGTTAATTAAAATGGTGAAAGCATAAAAACAATTGGGCATAACGTTTCTGAATAAATAAGGAAAATGTATTTTTTTAAAATGGCACACCCTGTACTATATTTTTTACTGAAACGTTTGCAAATCGTATACGGAATAAAAAAGTTCATATGCAATATTAGCCTAAAATTGAAAAAACAACAACACAGCCATGGAAATAAAAATTGACGTTTTAATCAAGATTGCCATGAAAACAAAAACGAATTTATTTATTTACTTCAGAAATTAAAACTCGATTTCATTTTTAGCGGAAGAAATAAAAAAAACTATATTAAATGTTCAAACACATCACCGTTTTGTTCAATACATTTGCGGGCATTCTTTAATACACGTTTGTAGCTTTTAAAACTGTTCTGCCATCGATGGATGCTATAATGCGTCTAATGTTGTCTTGAAGTTCGACCAGATTCGCATATCTCGTTTTAAAGACTTTGTCCTTGACATACCCCCAAAAGTAAAAGTCTAATGGAGTTACGCCAGGAGACCTTGGGGGCCAACGTATCGGACCATTTGTTGCCATCCACCTATCTCTGAAAAGCCTTTCTAACAATATTCTCGCTTCGTGAAACTGATAAGGAGGAACTCCATCTTGTTGAAAATAAATTTGGTTACGGTCCTTTAAGTTCACATCATCTAAATATTTTTCTAGTAATTCAGATAACATATTAACGTATCCCCTGCCGGTCAGAATACCTTTATAAAAAATTGGCCCAACAATTTGGCTGCCTATGAGACCACACTAAACATTAATGCTAAATCTTACTTGCGGATTTCTAGGAGCAGCAATAAATAAATTTGGTCTAGACCAATAGTGCATGTTTTTACGATTAAACATTCCCCTATAAAATAAAAATAAAATTTTCTTTAAAAAGTTAGGATTTTGCCTACACATATCTTGTAACCATTGGCAAAAAATTAGTCTTCTTTCAGTATCACCAGGTAATAGTTAGAGCCGCGGTGACAAAAATGCCTTGGAACTCCCAAACGGATGAAAAGCACGTTTTTGTATAGTTCGAGTGTCGTTCCCGAAATCCGTGTTGTCGAGTAGGGGTCTGGCGCTCGGCGGTGAGCGGCTATATTATTTTTTCCAAATTTTGACCAGCGGTTTAAAAAAACATTTCCCAAACGGATGAAAATTACTGAAGGGCATCTAGGCAACCCCCCAATTACCGGAAAAATATTTTCATCCGATTTGATCCTTGCCGTAACCTCCAGTACAATTAAATGGACCCAAACTCCGAAATTTAAAAAAAAATCAGCCGCAGGCATGTAACCGGACTGAAATGAATCGTTATTATTTATGTTATTAAAAAAAAAGTTTTCATCCAAAATGAGCCTGGCTGGATTTTGATCCCGGAGTTCTTCGTAAATTTTCTGCGAGATTTAGATGGAAGTTTCGTAAACTTATTTGTCTATGGTTTAAAAATATAAAAAAAAATTATATGCTCCCGAGAGGCGGTAAAATGTTGAGCGACTATTCAATCGTAAGTAAAAATTTTTTTAGATTTTGTAATTGAAAGCACGAAAACGTATATTTTCGTGAAAATTGGCTGATTATCAGCCCGCTCCCGCTTTTCTGTCTTCCTCATCGTTCCTGAACCCTGGGCAACCTTCATTAATCACCCACAAATATAATGAACCCACGACTCATTTCCCATCACTGGTTAGAAAGATATGGGCGGTTTTTGATTTTGCAGATCGAATAATTTTTTTAACCTATTTCCATAATATGAGTGTAATAACATTGCCCACTAGTAAGCATACAGTAACCACATATTTTGGGCAGTCAGAGGAAGCTTCTGAACCAGTTTGGTGATAAATAAATCAAAACTCTCCTTCTGACAGCAGAAAATCGTCCTGCGCGCATGTATGTCGGCTGCCAGGAGGAGAGTTTTGATTCATAAATCGCCAAATTGGGAGAAACCTTCCTCTGACATCCCGAAATATTTGTATATACTTTGGTAGCAATCGGAGCAATAGGAAAAACTAGAGGCGCTTGGATGTAAGCGCGACGAGAGCTGAAATTCCAATGAACCTGCAGCCAGAAGCAGAGTTTTCATCGGAATGGCACCAAACAGGCTCATAACCTTTTTCTGACATCCAGAAGTAAGATTCTCAAGGTTGGTGCCAGTTGGAGCAACCAGTTTTCAGTTAGGATCTTTTTTTTCATCGATTTATGATCGATCAGTTGTGCGCTGAGTAGCGCGTTTTGCGGCTGCCGATTTCAGAGTTTCCATCGGAATGGCACCAAACTGAATCAGAACTTTCCTCTGATATCCGAAAATATGTGGCTATATACTTTGGTATCAATCGGAGCAACCGGAAAAACGAGACGCTTGGACGATAGCTGAAATTCCAATGATCCTGCTGTCAGAAGCAGATTTTTGCTTGGGGAGTCACCAGGATGGGAAAGAACCGTCTTCTAATATTAATCTAGTCAAAATCCGAATCTCTAACACAAAATATAAAGCGACTATAATAACCAAATTTCATCCACGAGCAAAGCGAGTCAAACCCTACTAAAGATATACTAGCTAAAATGTGGATGAAGTATGCGCTTGTCGCGTTCATACGGTCTAAAAGTCAGAGTTTTCACTTCATAATCGTCAAATCAGAGGAAAATATTCTCATCAATGTTTAGGACAATAATATACAATTTGATTGTAATCGGCCTTTCTGCTTTAAAGATTGAACATTCGGATCCTGGAGTTTCCGGTGATAATGAATATATCGGAGCATGTTCTGGAAGATCTGGTCTTGGCCGCAATAAATTTGGATGAAAATAATTTTTCGATGTTCTGTAGGTGTCAAAGAACCTGTGTGCAAATTTTCATCCATGTGGGAATTACTTTATCAAATTTTGCCCATTTAAATTTTGAAAAACTGTTATAAAGTGATGGCGACACATGGAGCAAAAAAAATTTTTTTACATATTCTCAGACACGAACTCTAGCTCCCTGCCAAATTTCAAGTTTAAATGAGCAAATTTTTTTTCTCCCCTTTTTTCCATTTTTTTTTTAGCTCCTGGAAGAGCTCTTTGCAAAGATCAAATCGAATGAAAATATTTTTCCGGTAATTGGGGGGTTGCCTAGATGCCCTTCCGTAATTTTCATCCGTTTGGGAAATGTTTTTTTAAACCGCTGGTCAAAATTTGGAAAAAATATTATAGCCGCTCACCGCCGAGCGCCAGACCCCTACTCGACAACACGGATTTCGAGAACGACACTCGAACTATACAAAAACGTGCTTTTCATCCGTTTGGGAGTTCCAAGGCATTTTTGTCACCGCGGCTCTAACTATAATAATGTTTGCACTGGTCGGTACTTATAAGGTACAAACTTATTTTTTTAAAATCCTCCAAATTGTAAATAAACTGAAACCACTGTCTCTTACCAAATCTATAGTTGAATTATTTTTGTGCGCTTCAAATTATGCCTATACATTTACTTCTACTTGTTCACTTATTATAAACTGTTTTTTAGTCCTTGTCTTTATAAAAACTCTTTTGTTACTTCTAAATTTTCTATACAGCCTTCTTCTTCTTATAGTGCATCTCCTATCGGAGGTTTGCTATCATCACAGCTATCCGGACCTTATTGACTGCAGCTCGGAAGAGCTCAACATTGCTACAGTTAAACCAGTCCCTTAGGTTTTTAAGCCAAGACACACGGCGTCTTCCAATATTCCTCTTTCCCCCAATCTTCCCCTGAACTATCAGCTGGAGAAGTGTGTATTTGGGTCCTCTCAGTATATGACCTAGATATTGAAGCTTTCTCTCTTTTATGGTGTTAATGACTTCACATTCTTTATTCATCCGATTTAGAACTTCCACATTAGCGATCTTATCTGTCCAGGGGATACGCCACATTCTACGGTAGCACCACATTTCGAAGGCTTGTAGTTTGTCCATGTGATTCTTCTTAAGAGTCCATGCCTCCGCTCCATACAAAAGCACAGAAAACACGTAACATCGCAGCATTCTTACCCTAAGTCCAATCTTGATATCTCGACTGGTGAACAACTTTTTCATTTTCGTAAATGTTGATCTGGCTGTCTCTATTCTTGCTCTTATCTCTCTTGTTTGGTCACCCGATTGTTCTATCCAGGCTCCCAGATATTTATATGACTGCACATTCTCTATTGAGGTGTTTGCTACTGACACGTTTATATGGTTGTGATTTTGGGGAAACTTTGTAACTACCATTAACTTGGTTTTCTTAAAATTTATCTTTAGACCGTATTCGTTACATCGATCATTTAATTTCTCTAGAAGATGTTGTGTGTCCCTTTGATTGGTCGTTAACAAGACGGTGTCATCAGCATATCTCATATTATTTATCACTTCTCCATTAATAACTATCCCTACCGATTCTTCTTCCAAGGTTTCTTTAAATATGGCTTCGCTATACAGGTTGAATAGTAGTGGCGATAGGATGCATCCTTGTCTTACACCACGACGGATTTCCATTTCCTCTGTCGGCTGGTTTTCTACCTTTGTATTTGCTCTTTGGCCCCAGTATAGATTGGTAATTATTCTCACATCGTCCAAGTCAATGTTTTTACTGACGAGTAGCTGATGTAACTTGTCATGTTTCACTTTGTCAAAAGCTTTCTCAAAGTCGATGTAACATGCAAACACATCTTGGTTCATATCAAGACAGCGCTGGAAAAGAACGTTTATCCCAAAGAGCGCCTCTCTTGTTCCAAGTCCTTCGCGGAATCCAAACTGCGTGTTGCTCATGTCCTCTTCAAGTTTTCTGTATATTCTTTTATGGATGATCTTTAAAAACAGCTTTAAGGTGTGACTCATGAGTGCAATGGTTCGGTAGTCTGAGCATTCTCTTGGGTTTGGTTTCTTAGGTATAAGCACAAAAGTAGATGTCAGCCATTGCTTAGGAATTTCTCCCCCATCATAAATGTTGTTAAAAAGGTCCAGAACATCGTCATCGAAGAGTTTGACAAGCTCTATGGGTATTTGATCAGGACCAGCAGCTTTACCGGGTTTCATAGTTTCCAAGGCATATTCTATTTCTGATCTTAATATTTTTAAGTGTATGTTGCTTGATTCTAAGACCGGCCTTGGATGTCTTTCATCGTCAAAGAGTTCCGAGAGGTATATTTTCCATCTCTTTAACTTGTCTCCCACGTCAGTTATTATGCGCCCATCTAGATCCTTAATTACGCTACCAGCAGTTTTACTTTTATTACAACCAGCCATTTCCTTTATCTTTTTGTGCATGTGGAAGCCATCATATTTCCTATCTAGTAATTCTATTTCCTCGCATTGTGTGAGTAGATATTCTTCTTTGGTTTCTTTTATTCTTTTTTGCACTGCTTTATGTAGTGCCTTATATTCATCTATTTTGCCCTTGCTCTTTCTTCTCTCTTCCATAAGATCCAGGATTTCTGATGTTATCCAGGGTTTTTCCTTAGTTCTTTTGCTTATTAAGTGTTCTGTGGCTATTGTTTCTAATCGTGTTTGCATTTGCTCCCACCTTTCATCCACACTGGCTACGTTTAGTTTGTTGAGTCTCTCATACATTCGTTAGCCTCTTTCTTTACAGAATTATGGATTTTAGGGTCCTTAAGAAGCTTTGTGTCTATATAGTTGTTTACCCGTTTTGTTATCCTCTTCATCTTGATACTGAGTTTAGCTATTACTGGGTTGTGATCGGAATTGATGTCAGCACCTGGGTAGGTTTTCGCAGCCTTCACTGAGTTTCTATAGCGGTTGTTGATGAGTATGTAGTCTATTTGGTTTCTTACTATATTCTCTGGGTTATCCGCAGGAGATTTCCAGGTATACAATCTGCGTTCTGGTAGTTTGAAGAAGGTATTTGTTGTCATAATATTTCTCTCTTGACAGAACTCTATTAGTCGACCCCCTCTATTATTCCTCTTTCCCAGGCCAAAACTCCCTGTGTGTGCTTCGACCTTATGTTTGCCCACTTTGGCGTTGAAATCTCCCATGACTACTGTGATTCCATTGTTCTTTATGCTTCTAAAGATAGTATCCAGCTCAGTATAAAATTCTTCAACTTCGTCATCTTCTTTCTCAGCTGTGGGTGCATATGCCTGTATTATATTCATATTTCCATTGCGTGTTGCCAGTTGGAGCATCATGACTTGGTCTGAGTATGGTGTAAAACTCACAACCGAGCCTGTAAGATTTCTGTCCGCGATTATTCCAACCCCATAGAGATGCCTCGCATCATTATTTCCCGAGTAATAGAATGTACCGTTGCTTGTTGAGCAGCTTCCACTCCCCGGCCATCTGACATCGCTTACTCCCAAAATGTTTATATGTAGTCTTAACATTTCCTTTACAATGTTGTCTAATTTCCCTGGTGCAAAGATACTTCTTGCATTCCATGTTCCGATCTTCATATTGTTTGTTGATGCTTTCATAAACTTGTTCTCCACTGTTCCCCCCGGAGATCCGATTGGGGAACTTTTGACTCCGGAATATTCCGTTTTGAACCTTTTCATGATTGCTGTGTACGATTGTACTAAGGATACCTTCGCGGTCTTTAATGCAGTGGTTTCCCCTTGCCTTCTGCATCCACATGTCGTTGATTATTTCTCAATTCCTCCGCCTTTAGGCATGATTTCTCATCCCTAGGACAAGTGAGTGCTCTTCCACCCGAAGCTGTTGGCCAGTAAGAGGGGTCTGCTTATTCCGGCAGATATTCGGTCGACAGAGCCTCGTTAGTTTTCTAGCAGGGTGCACCACGTGCAGGTGAGGTTGTCTTTTGGGCTTGGTCTCCTTACCATACCCCTTATACAGCCTTAGAAAATACCTTTTATCTGGTTGCTCAGGTTCAGGATACATTTGACCGTATTGCTCGAGTGCTAGTACACTATTTTTTCTGCAACCAAGATACGCTTCTAACATATCGCAATGTTCTAAATGCGTGAACGCCATTTTGTAATATATAAAAGCAAAAACTAGATAACTTACCACAACACTACGAAAATTTTGGGTTCGTTAACAATAATGGCTACCCAAAACGAGGACACTTTATTTAATTCGTTTTTGTTTGCATGGCAGTCTTGATGAAAACGTCAAAGGCAAACCATTTTTTATTTCCATGGCTGTGTTGATGTTTTTTTTCAATTTTAGGCCAATATTGCATATGAACTTTTTTATTCCGTATACGATTTGCAAACGTTTCGGTAAAAAATATACAGGGTGTGCCATTTAAAAAAAAATACATTTTCCTTATTTATTCAGAAACGTTATGTCCAATTGTTTTTCTGCTTTCACCATTTTAATTAACAGAAAAAATGCTACTACTTTGCTAATTTAACCGACTTTGTATCTCCAATAATTAAAAAGTCAGCAATGGTGCGCACTTCATTTGGTACACCCTGTATAAGTTTTTATCTATTTAATATTAGAATAATTAATATCTCAATGATCTGCCTATCTCTATAAATATAATCAAGTATAATAATTATTATACTTATTATTCTAATAAACTACCTGTAGTAACTCCGTTGTCACCTTACTTTCATTCACCAAACTCGTCTTTCTATTGTATGCAAATTAGGATAACCCTAATTTAGGACCGATTCGGGGGGTGCAGGTCTTAAATATCTCAAATACGGAATTTTTAAAAATTATCAATAGTAATATGTTAAGGGCATGTAAAATTGCTGAAAATCATGCATGAAGGTTTGTTGCCCTAGAAACAGCTTGAATGCATTTTTATTGTTATTTACCAAAAAGTGCCCGACCGAAGGGAGGGCACTTTTTAAGGTAAATAACAATAAAAATGCATGAAAACTGTTTCTTTAGGGCAACAAATCTGAGTGCATGATTATCAAGCCATTTTACATGCACGAAATATATTTTTTAGACTATTTCCTGAATCATTTTGATAAATTGACGCGAAATTGTCAAAGCAGAAATTTCAACTTGTTGTGACAGTGACGGTTATTCTCGTAGGTAACCAACAATGAAAAACCAGAAGAGTGCAATTTTCAACGGTAATATACCGATAGAGGAGGCGTCTTATCAACAGTAATATACCGATAGAGGAGGCGTCTTATCGGTAATACCGATGTTTTTAACAAGAAATCGATTTTCTGACAAATTTTTACGAAATGTAATTTTTACTTATAATCTGATATGATCCCGAGAGCTTTAGCTCGAGGGTCTTATCTTTGATTATAAGTAAAAATTACATTGAGTGAAAATTTTCTTGGAAAATCGAGTTTCGAGTGAAAAACGAAGGTATGAAGATAAGAAACCGCCTCTAGAGGTGTATTTTATTGGATAATTTACTGAACATAAAAATGAAGGCCGTCTGATAAAGGTAAATATACAAGTTAGAGGTGTTACTAATTTTTTATTTAAGTAAAAAAGCTACAAGCGTCTTTTCGAAAGCGTCTTTTCGAGCTAGCGGTAGTCTTATCGGGTAAGACGACCGTTACCAAGGTGGTTGCTATGAAAATGAGCGTTTCGATTGGTTCAATAAAAGTGAGGTGAATTATCGGTAATACCGATGTTTTTAACAAGAAATCGATTTTCTGACAAATTTTTACGAAATGTAATTTTTACTTATAATCTGATATGATCCCGAGAGCTTTAGCTCGAGGGTCTTATCTTTGATTATAAGTAAAAATTACATTGAGTGAAAACTTTCTTGGAAAATCGAGTTTCGAGTGAAAAACGAAGGTATGAAGATAAGAAACCGCCTCTAGAGGTGTATTTTATTGGATAATTTACTGAACATAAAAATGAAGGCCGTCTGATAAAGGTAAATATACAAGTTAGAGGTGTTACTAATTTTTTATTTAAGTAAAAAAGCTACAAGCGTCTTTTCGAAAGCGTCTTTTCGAGCTAGCGGTAGTCTTATCGGGTAAGACGACCGTTACCAAGGTGGTTGCTATGAAAATGAGCGTTTTGATTGGTTCAATAAAAGCGAGGTGAATTATCAGCTCAATCGCGACCGAGGGCTGATTTTCACCGAAAATCAAGTGAAAAGCGCATTGTAGTTACAGTATATGAGGGAAATAGTCATTGCAATTTACCTGAAATTTACAATGCAACCTTTACGTTGTCCACCCTGCTTATTGGGCCCTGTCATTGCAAATTTACATTTTATTATTCACTCGCATTAAGCAACAGAGTATATATAGACAGACAGCTTAATGGCAAATTCAAAATACAAGGTGTCCCAATTTCAACAGCTAGAGTGCTGCGGGTTGAAAATAAAAATTAAATTTTAACACCCTGTATCTTAGAAACGAAAGAGTGTTTAACCATATCTTTATGTGAACTTTTTATCTCAGAAATAATTCTCCTGTAAAATATCGGACACTTATTAAAAAATGCCCTATAATGTTACTACTTTCTAATTATTTAAAGGCGTGAAAAAATAAGCGAAACTCTAAGCATGTCAACCCCCAGTACTAAAAATGTAAAATAAAGGCAAGCTATAAAAAAAAATAATAAATAAAGATATAACCTGTTAATTGCTTTACTGTCTCCTTCAATTAGTGCCTTAAGGGATGCACAGGAATGAAGGGATTTTCTCTTGGAATTGATTGAAGGATTGATATCGGGATCATTGGATAAGTCAAATTCTGACAGAGAAAGTCCATCTGACTTGAAAAAATGTCTAGAATCAAATATGAAATGTGTTAATTAATGTTGATCTCTTCTCAACACAGGAAGTATTGTTTAGATTGATAAAATAATTTTAACTTATTTGTTCATTATTTTATTTACATACATAATTTGTTTTTGTTATACATAATATATTGTCATTGTTTTAAATCAAAATTTAAGCAAATGTCATTTCATATTTCATTGAATTAAAATAGAATTATAATACAATAAAAACAACACCAGAAATGCATTGCTAAATATCATACCTTAAATTTTAAGTAATTATGTGAGTAGATTTTATGCAATGGAGAATAGTTTTGTAATTAAGATTTGATTTTAATCGTTTAATTTCGACCTACTTACAAAAATGATTATTTTCCTCTGAATTTTCTGATAAGTTTAGAATTTTACTGTAAACTTTTAATAATTAAATATAAAGCTGTTGCACACTTATTTTTTCCAATACCTACTAGGTCTTACCAGCAAGCCTCTTAGCACATAAAAATATTTACCATTGTGTTGTCGAACCTCAATAAATGAGTTAAGTACTAGTCGGACTCGCGAGACGTGAGTTCCGTACCAAACTTTTTAAAATTGAAAGTAGTTATGATACAAAAAAAATAGAGGGTAATCAGGAAAATGTGGGGAATCTCTCGGATTCAGATAGAACTTGAAAAAATAAGCTGACAAGTTCATATACATTTTTTGCTTACGGGCATTCCTACGGAGATATGTGCCCCTGAAGGACTCCGCTGGAAATCGGTTTTTCTTGGATATCTTTCAAAGTACTTAATATAATTTATTAAAAATTTAATGAGATGGACACTAGTAAGGACCTCTTAAAATAGTGTCCTTAAAACATATTTAGCTTTGTTAGTTTACCAGGGGCAGACTAAGCTTTACAACCTAATGCTTAAATTTCTAATACCCTGTATGCTAGACTTTAAAAAAATGAATTTGAGTAGCTTGTACCTTAGACTAAAAGTAAGGTACTCTTGTTTATTGTCGATAAAATGAACCGTTTTCGATAAAAGAATAATAGACGAATAGTTGTACAAGACCTGTGTTCGCAAAAAATTATGCGTTTTATTTATTTATAGGAACCAAAAAAAACGTATTGTTGTTGCAAATAATTTACTGATTTTTGGATTTCGTGGTGAATTTAATTGTGAATTAATTCAAACTATGGAATGCACGTTTAGTGAGTATGCAGATAAGCATCTGATGTATGATCTTGCGTCTTGCAATGCTTTAGAAGCCAGAAGATTACATCACGAAAGATTTCCTAATTGTACTATGTCAAACCAGAAGACATTTCAACGAGTTGACCAACGTCCAAAGGAGAATGGTGGGCGATTCCAGTTAAGAGGGTAATATATATTATTGACTTTCTTCATAATTTTAGGAAATTTTGGAAAAAATAGTACTATTTGTACTGATGCTGGTCTGAGAAGAACCGAGCACTCCAAAATTATCAGCACAGTTTAATACACCGAAAACAATAGTACATGAGGTTCTTCAAGAACAGCTGCTATATATCCATATCATTTGCAAAAAGTACATGAACTGATTCGTGAAGATTTTCCTCGTAGGATGCAGTTTGCAAACTGGCCATTAGATCAGCAACCAAATAATGTTAACTTTATTAACATTATTCTTTTGACGGATGAAGCAAGGTTTACCAAAAATGGTATCACCAATTTACATAACACACATGTATGAGCTGATGAAAATCCTCATGCCACTATTGTTTCGCATCATCAACATCAGTTCCAGTTAATTAATATCTGGGCAGGAATCATTGGCAATTTTTTGATTGAACCATTCGTATTGCCGGAATGCTTAAATGGACAACTTTATTTGGAGCTCCGCCAGCACGCTTTTCAGGATTTAATCGAGCCTTCAGACTAGCCGAAACATGTACTTCATGCACTATGGGGCACCACCTCATTTCAGCGTTGGTGTGCGGGAGCACCTGAATAACGTCTATCCAAACCGTTGGATAGGTAGAGGAGGACCTATTGCCTGGCCTCCTCGATCTCCCGACCTAACGCCAATGGATTTTTATCTGTGGTGACACCTGAAAAACTTAGTGTATTCCACTCCGGTCGGCACTAGGGAGGAACTTCTACAGAGAATCACGTTTCATTGTGATGTTATAAGGACCAAGGCTGGGTTATTGTGGCGGGTACAGCAGTCCTCAATTCGTCATGCCCGCGAGTGTATAAGACTTCAAGGAGACCATGTTGAACCCTCTTATCAAATTTTTCAATAATTTCGTTAGGGTGACTCCTATTATATCACTGCGTTTTTTAAAATGTTTGTATTTTTTCGGATTAAACAACTTAAAATGAAATTTTTCTGTTGTTTGAATGACCTTAGTATCACCCTTTGTTGTCGAGAAACAAAATATAAGCCATGGTCCGTTTTATTAAAAATTTATTAAAAAACCATGAATTCTTTTTCCTTATACAGGGTGTCACGTAGATATTAAAGGAAGTGTTAGTGCTCGTCAAAATAGGAAAAAAATACTTATATACACATGCGGCCAAAAAGGCTTAATTTTTAATATACCTTTTCTTGGAATACTCTGCATAAATACTGATATTAGATTTTGACTCCCCGTTCTTTTCTCATTCTTTTTAATTTTCCCCATTTTTATTATATCTGTCATCGTTTTCCGGTTATTGGTGGAAATAGATAATAAAAAAAAGTAGTTGGCTTGGACAGCTGCTTATACTCTATTTTCGGTTTGTTAACTTTTTTGACGTTTAGTGTCAAATTTTTTTGTTAGTTGATGTTTCCAAAGTAAGTTAGTGCTATTTAATGATGGTTGAGTTCACAAACCAAAAATATGCCGATATACACTTTATTTAGGGTCTTGCCAATGGTAATTCCTTTGAAGCTAAACGACTCTATCGGCAGCATTATCCAAATCGAAGAGAACCTGATTCACGAATTGTTGCACAGGTACATACACTCAGTCCAAAAAGTCTCGAAACACTACATATTTTCTACATATTTTTTATTAGTTTTACGGCCGGTATTATAGGTTGAGTTTAATCTAAAAGTTTAAGTAAACTACGTTTCTTCTTCTTTTTCAGGATTTTTGCCGAGTTTAAACTTTACTATTTTAGTTTAAGCTAACAGTCGGATCATTCGTCAGTTAGGACGGTTTAACCCGCCAAACGTCAATTTATTTTTACTTTTTTATGGGACTTAACCTATAATTTTGTAGTTTGTGGATTTATTTTGTTTTTTGGTGTTTTTGGTACCTACTTAATTCATATTTCAAGGCAAGTAATAAAAGAAAGTTTTTTTTCTGAGGTTGAATTTTGGAAGTTGTACCTACTCTATTTTTATACACATAAGTAACATTTTTGATACTGTAATGATATTTGTCTTTAGGTGGTGAAACTCCTGGCCGTTTTAGCTATGGAAGAAATAATTGATTTGGTAGATCAGAATATTTCTGACGATGAAGGCAATTTGGATGCAATTAATACTGTAGAGCTTATCTGTTTTGTGCTGTAGAGGCACCTCGTCGCCTTCAAGAATTTATACAGCTCACACTTTTCTTGGGCAAATTTCTTTTTCGTTAATTTCTTCATGTTTTCCCATTTTGTTTTAAGCTTTGTCGCAGTCCTACTGCAACCTAGCTCGAAGTTACGTAATCGCAAACACTCATAAAATAACTAAGAACTAAGAATAAACCGGCCTAATAACAAAGCACATAACATAACCTAAAAAACAAATACCTAAAGTAAAGTTAGGCACGGGCCCGAAACTATAAAACGGTCCTTTGATGATCTCAGTTTAACTACAAGATTATCTTCGTTTAACCTAGAAGTTTAAACTAAAAAGCTTAAACTACACCTATAATACCGGCCGTTAACCATCTAACTGAAACTATAAAAAGACAAAATTTATACTATTATTTCAGGCCTAACCAATAAAAAATGAAATAAAAAAATAACTGCAAAATATTTTATTGAAATGTAACATCATAATTTAAAAATGTTAACAAAAACTAAGACAAAAAAGTCTCCATACAGTAAGATATACGCAAGGAAAACTGCACTATATTCGGTTGCACTTAATCAAGTAGTCATTGCTAGCCAAATTTAAAACAAATGAACAATTTTCAGCCATACTTTTTAATCTGTCACCCGTTGTAATTGATTTTGCAGTGAATTTATTTAATTGTTACAAAAATGAGTGAAAGAAATTGTGAAATTCCCAATGCAGTTCGAAAGATTGGAATTGATTTATGGAAAGATGGAAAATCATTTAGAAATATAGGCAAAATTATAGGGAAAACACACGCTACGGTTCAGTACATAGTAAATCAATACAAATCAACTGGTTGGTATAAGATTCGACCTAAGAAATTAACTCCATGTGAAGAGGCCAGTATTGTTAGAGAAATAAGTAAAGATTCAAAGAAAAGTGCACCCAAGGTTGCAAATTAGAGAAAAATTTTCGAAAAACGTTTGTCTGCAAACTGTGAGAAATTGTTTACACAGGGCAGGTTATAATGAACGTGTAGCCAGAAAAAAGCCGTTTGAAAAATTAATGACAGAAAACGGTTAGAGTTTGCTAGGGAATACGTTTCAAAGCCTCCTGAGTTTTGGGAAACAATAATTTTTAGTGACGAAACTAACATCAATATTTTTGGGTCTGGTGGCAGAACTAAAGTTTGGAGAAAGAAGAATACAGCATTAAAAATTGAAAATATTTATTCTACGGTAAGACAAGGGTGGTGGCAGTGTTCTGCTTTGGGGATGCATGTCTTCAGGGGGAGTAGGAAATTTAAACTTTACTGTTGTTATAATGCATCAGCATGTTTATCTAAACATTTTAAGGAACAATTTGGAAGAAAGTGTCTAGAAATTGGGACTCGAAGGAAGGTACCGTTTCCAACAGAACAATGATCCTAAACATACCGCAAGGATGATCCGCGAATGGATGATCCATAATGTGCGACAGCAGCTTCATACCCCTCCACAATCGCCCGATATTAACCCCATCGAACATTTGTGGGATGATCTAAAACGGCGCATTCGCAAACACAATTTTTTAAATAAGGAACAGTTAAAAAATAGAATATTACACGAAAAGGAGACCATACCTCCAGAAATTACTAGAAAGCTGGTTGCAAGCATGTCAAAAAGATTACAAGAGGTTATCAAGGCCAACGGAGGTCCAACTAAATATTAGGTTAAAAGATATTGTAATTTTCTGTTAAATTAATATTGATTATTGTTAAGTGTATGGAGACTTTTTTGACATAGTATTTGTTAAATATTTCTAAATTATGATGTAACATTTTAATAAAATATTTCGCAGCTATTTTTTATTCAATTTTTTATTGGTTAGACCTGAAATAATAATATAAATTTCATTTTTCATAGTTTCAGTTAGCTGGTTAAAACTAATAAAAAATATGTAGTGTATGGAGACTTCTTGGACTGACTATATTTGACCGTGCGAAAATGGAACTTCAAGGAATTTGCTCGTTTGGTTTACATTTACCTGTAGCAACGAACATTAACAAGACAAGAAGGGTCACACTCTGTCGGAACCTTGATGTCCTGCTTACACAAGCGCGCCGACGATTTCGATAAATTCCTGAGGCAGTGTCCATGTTCTTGCTTATACGAGGTTGATGCAAACGGCTAGCGATTAAAACGAATAAACGAGGGTGACTTAAAAACATCTAGTAATAATTTTATTGTTATTGTGTCCTATTCTGCTTTGTGTGAATTAAAAGAAAAATGGGGAAATCGTCAGGTTATTTAATTGGTAGATCTTAACATAATTATAAAAAGTACTGGTAGTAAAAATTAAGGGAAAAAGGAAAGTTTCTTCCAAAAGTAACAATGTAGTAAGCTACAAACGAGATTAGTAGGTATAAAAATTAACAATCAAATATTTGCAAATGCTAACTGAAATAGGTACTTATTCTAATTACCTTATTATTACATAAAATATATACAGGTTGTTTGAAATTCGAGGCCATCAAAGAGTACCTACTTACTTAACAGTAAAATACGGGTAGGAGTAGTTATACTCTGGGAAAACAAATTATCGCGATTTGTATGGAAAATTGAGAAAATCGATAAACGAACCATTCTAAGCTAAAGGCGTTTAACCAAATGAGTTAAAACCTCTGAATTGCTGTTCGATGCCTTTTACAAATCTAGTAGCCCGTTAACAACTCAATTAAATAATGTATTTAAATGTTCTGAAATAAAATTTACCGGCCGCTTTTTAAATATGTTTTAAGATATTTAATTTTATGTTAGGTTTTATTGATTGTTTCAAAGAATATCTTTTTTTTATATCCCGGTTAGCAAATTTAATTGTAAAATAAATACGCACCCTAATATATAGGTTTAAAAAATATTTATGAGGAAACTCTTTACAAAGATGTGTAAATAGTACATTTTCATATAATATCTTAAGGGTTGCTCCAACGTTCTCGTGGCAACTAATTTTATTAAAATTTTTAACAAAAATTATTTCTAGCTGTTTGACATATTCTACAATATTACTAGGAGGTACATTTAGACCTCCATAGTTTTTAGAAGTCGAATATGCTTTATGCTCTAGAAATACAGCAGCTTCTTTTGGTAATGTCTTTTCATCATTATACTTTGTGCAAGCACTACAAGAGTGTTGCAGCAAGCATTTCCTTAATAGATACCCTGTAATGTAAACTATAGCATTTCCGTCCGTACTAGAAAGATTTCTATAGTCGCATGTAAAAACTTTTAAAGAACTATTATTTGTCAATATAGGTACATCGATATTTTTATATTCTTCTAGAATGTCAGGAGTTACATTAAGCAAAACTGTATTAATATCTTTGATACAATTGGAACCTTCAACCTCATTAAAATATTTTAGAGAAAATAATTTCTTGAATGCCCTACAAAATTGAATTGGGGTTGGATTTCTCGAGTTTCCGCAACAATTTCTTACCAGACCAAAAAAATTTTCGATACAATCCTAATTAAGGTTCCTTGTTAAAAGAAATGAATAGTTCTTGCATTTTAAGGTTTCCCATAAAGACAGACTAGAGGTAATAGTAATTTTCCAGCCATTTATAAAATGCATAGCATTATTTATACATTTTTCCACGTATGTTACCTTTCCATCGTTCTGTTTTACCTGTACTAATTTAATTACCTGTAAGTCATCCAACAAACATTTTATTTTTCTAAAAAGTGCAATTGTTTTTCTGTGCCCATAAATGCGTTAAAGTTGTTAAGATGGGACGAGTTTAACAAATCAAATAAATCATTTGTTGTTTGTAGGAATTTTGCAGTAAGCGTTGCTTCTAAAGGCAAAACCTTAAAATGTATGTAGGTATATAGGGCAGCTGAAAGAGAGTGACTAAAGACTTGCGAAGCATATTTAACCTTCATTTTTTGAAAGCTATTAGGAAACATATGCTCGTCAGTAAGTTTAGGACAAAGTCGACACATTTTTTTTTGTCGTGATCATAAGAAATGTCTAAGTAACTTTCGTTCGTTCGTGGCATTTTATTGCAGAACCAAACACAAAACACTACGTAAATGTTTATTTTATTTTTAATGGAATTCACTTACGCCGACACATAAAGACAACTGGTACATATCTCTACGACGGACAACCTGTTTATGCATATCGCGCGTCGGGGGCTTACGGTGCTCTAGATACGGTAGCATCCGATATTCGAGCGAGATAGGCATAACGAGGGGAGGAGCTTGGAGTGATCCTTCTTGTCTCTTGTTAATGTTCGTTGCCTGTAGCTACCAGAAAAAATGCGAACAAAAAACGTTCAGACGTCCAGTAGTTTACGATGTTGCCACATACCGTTACTTATTTATAATATAATATTTCTTAACAAGGAAATCCTGGAATTAAATGTACTCATTAAAAATAAATAATAATATAACAATATATTTAAGAAACTAAGAGTAATTTAATATAATTTGAACATTATCCAAAATTTCTAATCCTATTAATTTTGATATTAAAATGGCATGGAAAGATGGCAACATACTGCAGTATTAAAGGAAATAGGTGGCTCTTATTTATCGAATTGGTTAACACGGACCGCGTGCCACTAGCAAGAACAACCGATCGATATTTGTGTGTCAGTGGAGTAGTGATACAACGGGCAAAAGTTATTCAGTTTTCATAAATACGTCGGCGCCACCGTGTCGCCAAAACTTTAATTCATGTATCTTTAAAAATAATACTCCCTCGAGCTTTTGTTAGTTACTAATTAACTGTTTTTCTATTTTTTCCTCTTTGTTTAGAATGTATAATAATAAAAAATTGTGATATAACTTTTGTGATTGGGCGTCATTGCTGCCTGCTGACTGAATAATTTAAACCAAATAAATCGCGTTTAAACCAAAAAAAATATATTTGTTCTTTGTCTTGAATTATGTTTTTACAACCGAGCATAAGTTTCACACGATTGATGCCTATTTTCCAACTGATGTGCTAGTTAATGGAATTGTGAATACAATCAGCATTTATATTTGGCCGATTTTTGAGAGTACTTTCCAGATTTAGCAGTACTTCCAAAGAATTTTTATGCGTGCTTTATAAATTGCGTTGGCGTGTTTAGCGCAACTGGCTCTGTGACTCATAAAAAAGGTGCTGGTAGACCATCCGTTCATACAGAAATTGCGAATGACGTTCGTCAATGTATGGAACAAGAGCCTACAAACCCTTTAAAACGTCTGGTTCAAGACATTGTAATTTCTTATGGAACATGTCAAACGATTGTAAAAAAGAACGTGTGCATGCATTCATATAAAATCTGCAATCATATCAAGCCCTCTTGTCGGCAGACCACCCCAGACCTCTAGCATACTCCCACAGCATAAAAGTGTGCCGACAGCATCCTAAGTAGGTGATTCGGTATGCAGACCGCCAGTCTCGTTGAACGGAGAACGGATTTTTGCGTGCTTACGCACTTTCGTTTGCGTGCCTAGGTATGCACCCCGAAATATAATCGAAGTGAACGAAACTTTACTTATTAACTTTAAAGGGTTTCTTATCGACAACGTCTGTCGGTCTCTTTAAGACGTGGTACTGCCAATAGTTTGTCAATAATAGGTAACGAAAGTCACTACTTTTACTTTTAAATATCCTTTATTTCCTATTAATCATATAATACTAACCTTACAAACTAGTTTAAGCCTAATCCTAAAATTAACTTATTCTAGTACAAGTTTAGGGCGCATATGAGCCGTAAGCATACAGCCCAAAATGCGCCCAAAAAACCGGGCAAGCCCAGCGGCCGGTATTATGGCCTGTGGTAAGGTTTCATATCCTAACATAACAAACAGAATAAAGGCCATAGTAGACGAATTTCCTGGTCGAACAGTGTAAAGCATTGCCACCAAACTCCGAGAGCAATACCCCGATGTCTACTACATGAGAAACCTGTCGGACAGCAGTACGGACGAGACAGATTTAACAGACAACGCCGAAGAAGACGAGAGTGATCACGATCCAAACCCAAGACCAGAAACCCCAACCCAAGTACCAACAGTCAACCTCCAGCAACCACTGACAAGAACACCACCCCCAAACGAACAACAAGCACCCCTACCACCAATTCAAAACGATGATGAAGAAACTAACGTACTAAAAATAAAATTCGAAAAAATGCTAGAAAAAATAGGCACTAAGAAGGAGATGGTCAAAAAATTCTTTATAAGACCCACTAACAGAACAAAATTGAATAAAATCAATGAAATCTTAACTGAAAAAATACAACAATCACAAAACAGTACAAATACGGATGTTAAGAAAAGAAAAAACATAAAAAACGCAGTGTACGTCGCTGGGGTAGTACTGCGAAAAACTATATTAGGGAAAAGGAGTAATTACTGAAAGGAAAATAAAGAAGCTAGACTACCACATCAGGAAAGCCAAAGAAATCATCTCAAAAAAGGATGAGAAGCTAAGCAGGAGGCT
Organism: Polydrusus tereticollis; assembly: GCA_963920685.1. Classification (NCBI taxonomy): domain Eukaryota; kingdom Metazoa; phylum Arthropoda; class Insecta; order Coleoptera; family Curculionidae; genus Polydrusus; species Polydrusus tereticollis. The sequence continues at coordinate 183,301,080 of OY987326.1, forward strand.
CATGAACGAAATCAAAACAATAAAAAAACTAAAAATGACACCAAAACAATATATTACATCCACTGAAGAACGAAAAAGGGTCACAGAGGCCAATCTACAAGAACAAAAGAAAAGGGCTGAAAAAAATGAGCTGAGAAAAAGGTTTTACAACAAACCATCTATAGATATTCTCAACAAGGATGACAACAAAAGCCATAACTTCAAACCGCAACAAGCAGAAGACTTCTACAAAAACCTATATCAACAGGAGCCTGGAAACAGCCCTACCCCAATCCTCAACAAATGGATACAAAATATAGAAAAGGACTCAAAAAACCAACGTTACGAGCACCAAGTAGCAGAAAACATCATTCAGGAAGGAGTTGACTGTGTCCTTAAGAAGACAGCACCCTGGAAGGCGACTGGTGAAGACAAAATACCAGCATACTTGTACAAAGTGCTGCCAGCAGCAAAAGCGTACCTGGTAAGCTACATTAAAGACATTTTTAGCAATAACATAAAGTTTACCAATGCAGATATACAAGCCAACGTAGTACTGCTGTACAAGAAAGGCGACGACAAACACCCAAAGAACTACCGTCCGATGTTCCTGCTTAACATCGACTACAAAATCACCACAGCAATGATCGCTAACTTTCTGAAGGGAGCACTACCTGATTGGGCTGTTCCCCCCGAGCAGTTGGCAAGGGATGAAGTATGGGGTACAGTACATGGATTGTTGCTGGACAAAAGTATGTCATCTTTGGCCCGACTTAACAGAACCAACAGCTTTTCTTCATGGTTTAACTGTGAGAAGGCCTACGACATCATACACCATCGATGCCTAAAAAGACTCAATAGATAGTCTACCCCTGCACCAAAATATCAAACACGCCTTAAGAAACGCAATGAAATTGTGGCGCCTCAGAATACAAATAAACAAAACCAGAACTAGGTCAATACCTGTACAAAGGGGACTCCTACAGGGTGACTCAATAAGCCCACTACTTTTCGTGTTAATGACAGCGAGTATCATCACGCACCTACGTACAAACCCACAAATTTGCAAAGCAACTAGGGGAAAACAAGAAACCATAGCGTTTATGGATGACTTTAAATGCCATGCACCCACAAAAAATGGTATTAAATTAATTACCATAGAGCTTACCAAAGCTGCAGGAGAAATGGGGTTGAAGCTCAATATCGCCAAGTGCGATATATACTCCAGGAACGGTGTGAGCATGGAAGAGGATGAGGACAACGTGCCTTTCCTGCTCCAAATTAGAGAAGGCTACAAATATTTGGGACTAGAATAGCTGAAGCGTGATACATTGAGGAACTTTGACAGAGCCGAAGAAAAACTGGAAGAAAACATTGAGAAGATTCTGAAATCTGACCTAATAACAGCACAGAAGGTCACCCTTATAAACAGCACAGCAATACCAGTCGTAGTTTATGTGACAGCAAACATTTACCCTGAAGAAAAAAGAAGCTCCACCTTGAAGAGATGCAGAGACTTAGATAAAGAAATCCGAAAAAAACTTGTCGAACACAAAGTGAAAGGCAAAACAACATCAAACGCCTTAATATACTTACCTACAAAGAAAGGAGGCATCGGACTAAAATCTATTGAATATGCAACAGAGCTAAACTTTGCAAAAAAAATAATATATTTGCTGAAACATGAAAGTCTAAAAAAATGCTTAAAAAATTATCAAATTTAAAAAAAGGCAGGCTGCAGAAACCCCATAAGCGACATGGAATATGTGCTTGGCAAATACCAAGTACAGATACTAGAAGAGAACAACATCAAAAACTGCCGCAAAAAATTGGTCAATCTCGCAAACGAAAAATATTTCTCAAACTTGCAGGAGGATTGGTCAAAAAACATGCTGTATGGAAGGGTGGTTCTTCAGGAAGAAGACATAATATAATTTCCAGCATATGCTTCCCCTAACCTAAACTCATGGAGAAGGGGGATGCTGCAGTCAGCAGCCGAGGAACAAACGCACGGGCTAGGCTCCCATCCACACCCGACGAAATTGCAGAAGAGTGTGCAACAAAGCCGAAACGGCGGACCACGTTTCTACTGCTTGCATTACAAATGCGTACGTGACCCGCCACGACAATGTGGTGCACTGGACGCTGAAGACGCTGATAAAGAGTCTAAGGGCCCCACAACACCCATTACATATTGAATTACAGCTAAATATCCACAAATCTGTTGGGTATAACTTAAAAAAAGCAGATTTTTTGAACCTGTATACCCATTTGTTGAGTACTACTGACTGGCAATCTTTGAAACAATATACTTATATTGATGATGCTATCGCATCTTTTTGTAACAAATCATATGAATTATTTGACTTACATGTTCCCAGAGCTCGGAAAAGAGGAAGCTATCCCGTTTGGTTTAATAGTAATATTATACAGAATATAAAACAGAAAGAGAAAAATCGTAAGAAGTATAAAAAAACAGGAAATCTTCAAGCAAAAAATAGCTTCAGTACTCTCAGACTTAAAATCAAGTATGACACAAAATGGGCTTATCATAGGTACGTCCAAAAAATACAACATGATATTGGTATTGATGCTAGAGCACTTTGGTCATACAGTAACAGTAAAAAAAGTATATTGCATATACCAAATAAAATGACATATAATGATGTACAATACACCAATGGGCGAGAAATTAGCAATGCCTTTGCTGAGTACTTCAACAGTGTATATCACGATGACTCTAATGAGAACCCTAAAATTAATGACAACATATACTTTGAACAGGTTGGACTTAGTTTTATTACGTATGAGGATATTGTGGATGCCTCCAGGAAATTAAAGGTTACTAACGCCGTGGGTCCAGACAATGTTCCGCCATACTTAATTAAGGGATGTATTGATGCATTTAAAGATCCCCTCCATATTTTATTTCACCTAAGCCTTAAAAATAATGTATTTCCCTCGGAATGAAAGAGTTGAAGTATGTTCGATCTTTAAAAAGGGTGATAAAACTGATGTCAGGAACTACCGCCCAACTGCAATTTTGTCAGTGCCGGCAAAGCTGTTTGAAAGCATAATCTACAAAGCAATTTATGCATTAGTTAGAAATGCCATATCGATCCACCAACATGGCTTTATGACCAACAGATCTACAAAATCGAACTTATTAAATATAACTCAGCATATATCTGATGCTATAAATGAGAGTACGCAAGTGGACTCAATCCACACTGATTTTGCTTTAAAGCCTTTGATGTTGTATCTCACAAAATATTGATTTCTAGACTGCAGGGCGAATTTGGCTTTCAGACGGGATTGCTTAAGCTTATCGAATTTTATTTAAATAATAGGCAGCACTATGTTGTTGTTAAGGGGTATACGTCTGCAACATTTTTTCCGTCGTCTGGAATTCCACAGGGCTCGAACCTCGGTCCATTATTATTTATTTTATTTATAAATAGTTTGACAGCAGAATTCAAAATTACATCATACCTCTTATTTGCTGATGATTTATTTATTTATTTATTTTATTTTTCAACGTTTACAAACAGTTTAACAATACTTTTCTAAATGAAATATAATCCTGTACAATATACTTATAAAATATAATATAAAATATATCTAATATAATATAATATATCTCGAACAGATCAAGTTGCTATTCAACCCAATACACAAAAACATGCTCCTTCATAAGCAGTTAAAAACCATTCATTAATTACCAAATTGAATAAATAAGTAGGAACAATCTCCGTACACTCATTAAACAATAATTAATGCAATACAATGCGTTGTAATTCAGATCTAAACCTTTGCAATGAAACACCAAGAAAGTCAATATACGGGTAATCATTTACATATGAAACCATTCTTCTCAATGGCATGTTCTGCGCATGACGAGTGTTGGAAATCCTGGAAAAGAGCAAGGGAGACCTTCTCAAATTCCTAGCTGGGACATAAAAATCTATACAATTCAGTATATTTGGTGAAATAATAATATTATTAACGACTTTAAAAATAAAACACATATCAAGATACTTTCTACGATCTTCCAACGAATTAAGTCTAAAGAGGTTCCTTATGTAAGTACTATCCACTTGAAATCCCCCCCGCTGCAATCTGAATCTGAGGTATCTCACGAATCTGTTCTGCAAGGATTCAATACGACGTTTATGGACTTCGTAATATGGACACCATATTGACGACCCATATTCTAGAATGGACCTTACATATGATTTAAAAAGTGTAACAACGCAGTGAAGATCATTAAAGTCGCCTGACATTCTTAACACTAACCCAAGCATTCGATTGGCTCTATCAATCATATGTTGATAATGATCACCATAGCAAAGCACACCATCCAAACAGATGCCCAAATCTCTCACCGTTGCTAGTCTAGTTAATTCTTCATCTCCCATTCTATATGAATAATCTATGAAATTCTTATTCCGGGAAAATATCATATACGAGCACTTGTTGGTATTTAATTTCAGATTATTTTTGCTGCACCACTCGAGCAAGATATTTATGTCAGTTTGTAGCACCTCGCAGTCATGATCTGACCTCACAATCCGAAATATTTTTAAGTCGTCCGCAAATAGCAAATAATCCGATGCGAAATATTGACCAATATCATTAACTAGGAGTAAAAATAACTTGGGTCCCAAATGGGACCCCTGTGGTACACCTGAAACCACATGCAATGGAGATGAAAGATAACCACTCAACTTAACTTGCATTGTACGACCCCTCAGATACGATGATAACCACGACAAAAAGAATCCCCTGATACCAAAATTTTCCAGCTTGTGCAATAGGATGTCTTGATCTAAAAGATCAAATGCCTTACTGAAATCAGTATAGATCGAATGTACCTCATATCCGTCCAAGGCCTCTGATATAAAATTAGTGTAGGAAAAAAGATTTGTAAGGGTAGAACGACCATTAACAAATCCATGCTGATGCTCGACAATAACATTCTTAAAGGATCCTTCCAAAATGGGCATCACCATCCTTTCGAGCACCTTCGGAATTGCTGACTGAATACAGACCGGCCTATAATTGCTAATATCACATGAATCACCAGCCTTAAATATGGGTGTGACAAATGAATGCTTCCATTTTTCTGGGAATACTCCCTGACAAAGCGACTTATTAAAGATAAAAAGCAAAGGCTCACACAGTGACACTGCACACTCTCGAAGCATGATGTTAGGTATCATGTCAGGACCGGCGCCCTTCTTAATGTTCAATGATAACAACACACTCAACAAGCTCTCAAAGTTAACTTCAATTATATTTAAACCATCTACTATATCCTGCTCCAAGGTTCGCTCCATGTTCACAGAATGTCTACTGCTAAAACTATTATATATAGAGTTAAAATGAGTTGCAAAAAGCTCCGCTATCTGCTCTCCGCCCTCCACACATTGATCCCGAAGAAACATTGACTGAGGAAGGTTACTTTTGCCCTTAGACTTCTCCCTTACAAACTTCCAAAACTCTCCAACACTGTCACCTATCCGCCGCTCTACATTAGATATATAATTAGCATAACATAAGTCAGTTAACTCTTTGCATTCAAGACGCAAGCTTCTAAATTTAATGTAATGATGATAGCTGTTAGTACTTTTGTATTTTTTGTGTGCTATTTTCTTAGCTATGACTTTACTCTTAAGATCTGCAGAAAACCAGAGAGGAAAATTGGATTTTCTAACATGAATCCTTGGTACAAACATATCTATAGCCTCATAAATAATTTCATAAAACTTATCTACAATTTCATTCACATTTTGTAAACAATATAACACAATCCAGTTATAACCAAGCAAATAATTATTAAAAGCACCGTAATCCGCTTTATTGAAGTTATAACGAACCTCATTTTCTACATTAATATACTGGCAATCAAGTGACAATTCAGATTCAAGCGGAGGATGGTAGTTATCACTAGTAGTTAAGGGATCACACTCAGAAATAGTCATATAAGAATTTGAAAAACAGAGATCTAGAACTGAGTTGTGCATATTATGAACATAGTTGAACTGGGACAATCCCAAAAATGAGAACTCATCACAAATCAGTTCCTCCATATCGCTAATAACATTCCTAACTAGCACGCCATCATGGCTCCAATCCAAATTAGGGAGATTATAATCACCAAACATTACAATGGCATGATCACCACCATACTTGTCCATTATGTACTTCACTGTCTGAACATGACTTAAGTACACACCAATGTCAGACCTTGGTGGAATATAGACACATCCCACCACAACTTTGTTTTTATTTATCTTCACTTTCACAAACACCTGTTCAACAATTACAGACTCTACAGGAATGAGAGATGAGTCACAATTTGTCCTTATTGCAATAAGGACCCCTCCCTTTAAAAATCTACTTTAAAATTAAAAATATAAGTGATTGCCTACAATTGCAACTAGATTTAAACAGAGCTGTTAAATGGTCAGAAGAAAACAAATTAAATTTTAATATTTCTAAATCCATAGTGATATCTTACTCTAGAAAACGTAATCCTATCGTATACAGTTATGTCATAAACGGAGAAACACTATCTCGCGTTCATGAGGTTCGGAACCTTGGGGTAACCTTTGATGATGGGTTAACTTTCAATAATCATGTTGTTAATACTGCTAACAAAGCGATGCAAATGTATGGGTTTGTAATAAGACATTAATTTCTGTTATACATTTGTTAGAATCTCCAGGATTGGATGCAACCGATAAACTGTGATAGAACTGAAAAAAGAAATATTGTGATACTAGTAATTACGATAAGTTATTCATTTTAATTAAGATACACATTCCATGGTTTAGGTTAGGTTTAGAAACATGAAAGCAATTTTTAAACCAGTGACTTCCTCTTTCAATACCTTGCGCCAAGAGAAAATAATTTAAATATAATATTATTGTTGCGACTTTTTCGAAAACTGTACACTATCAACTTCATATTTGGCAAAGAGGTGTAGGAACATGAAAGCAATTAATTATTTTCTCTTGACGCAAGGCAGTGCAAGAAGACCACAATTTAAAACGAAACAGGCTAAATATCTGATTCCACGTTAATTTTTAAAAAAATCGCTCGTACACGTAATTAGATCTGTCAAGGAGGAACTTTCTTGTTACCATTTTTAACACTGCAACTTGAACCCTCTAGAGAGGGTGGGACCAACCCTTACTATTTCAAATGGAACAAGGAATCGAGTGATACCTCTTTCAAAGGGCATTTAATTCTCTTTCAAATGATATCTCATTCGTGAAACTCGGTCAGATAGTTTTAGAGATAATTATCTAATTGTGTAATGTTTTTTTTTCTAATCTATTAATTGAATAACAGTAATACTAATGATTACATGTAATACAAAACTAGCGTAATTATTTACACAGATGTTGAAAATGATCATCACCGACTTCCATGCAATGATAAAGGTGTGATTCAAATTTTTCACGAACTATCTGTAACATTTCTGGTGTTATCAGCCGGCATTCTTGTACAAATCGTTCCCTTAGATCTTCTAAATCGTTGGGCTTTGTTGCATAAACTTTTGTCTTAAGATGTTCCCATAAGAAAAAGTCGAGTGGCGTCAGATCTGGAGACCTAGCTGGCCACTCAATGGGCCCCCTCCGGCCGATCCATCTTCCTGGAAATGTCTGATCCAAGTATTCTCTTACCCGTACATAATAATGCGGAGGAGCCCCATCCTGTTGGAAAATAACTTCCTGTCCTAAAAGATTTTCATCTTCCTGTGCTACTCTTATAATAATAGGATTTATTCTATTTTGTAATAAATTATGGTAAACTTCTCCAGTCAAGTTTCCATTGATGAAAATGGGACCAATAATATGGTTGCCAAGAATACCCGCCCATACATTTAATTTCTCAGGTCTTTGAGTATGATGTTCCCTGTAAAGATGAGGGTTTTCATCGGACCAATACTTGCAACTATGTTTATTAACTGCCCTGGCAAGACTAAATGTAGATTCATCTAAGAAACAGATATTGTAGACAATAATGCGATTTTCTAATATGCGATTTGACATAAGTTCGCAAAATTCTGTCCGGCGATCATAGTCATCTTCGTTGAGCTCATGAACAAGACTGATTTTATAAGGATAATACTTTGCAAGTTTTAATATTCTGTGAACCAAAGTTTCAGACACCCCAGATTCTTCTGACAATGATGTTATGTTATTAAATTGAGTACGGTCGGCTTCTAAAAGTCCAAGAACCCCTATTTGCATACCTTCATTGGTTATCGTCCGAACACGATTGTGTTTTTTATTCTGCACCAAGCCAGTTTCATCAAATGTTTTGACAAGTTCCATCACGTATTTGGCCTGAACATTCTTGTCAGGAAACTGCGCGTTAAAAATTCTAGCAGCAGCTCTAGCGCAATCATTGTTGCGATAATAAAGTTTTAGCAGTTCTTTTCTTTCTTCTAAAGAGTAAACCATTTCTAATGACAGTATCTCACACTCTCAAACACAACTTACACCAAGTCAAGACTGAAAATGTTAAAAAAAAACAAATTCTTTTGGTTCCCTTATCAAAACACACAAAACAAAAAATGCACATGCACAAAAAATTTGTTTCCTTACGATGCAGTGGCGGCGCTAGATCTCTTTTTTTTGTTAAGAGACTCCCCGCCGGAGAAGGATTTAAAAAGCACTTTTTAACTCATTTTAATTATTATCTCTGAAACTATCCGACCGAATTTCACGAATAAGATGTCATTTGAAAGAGAATTAAATGTCCTCTCGATCACTCGATTCCCTGTTCCATTTAAGAAAGTAAGGGTTGGTCCAACCACGAACATTTAAACAAGTTCTTCTGTTCTTACAGATGGTCTTTCAGCTCCTTTTTTATGTTGTATAGAACCGGTTTCCCTACACAGAGCCACGGTTCTTCTCCGGCAATGATAAAAATCCCCAAGCGACGTTAGGAAAATGTTCGCAAAAATCGTCCATGCACAAACGCTGATTGTATTGCTACTCACCATTTATACTCTAACCCCGTTTCGAAAATACGCTTCAATCATGCTTTTTTTGTGCAGTTCCGTAAAATTCATTGCGTGAATTATTCAAGAAATTGGATCAGTTAACGATGAATCGAATTACTTGTAACAACTGTTAAAGATTACGGAATAACTGATTTATTGGTAATGCTGGTAGTTACTGACACCCAACAGGTATTAAGCTCTACCGCTAAGCAGTACGGCCTTAGATGCCAAGCATTTGATGATAATAATTTTTGCTCGCACCGTAGGTAACGATATTATAACGTGAAGGAACCATTGGGGCGCAAGTTCTATACTCGCACTGACTTGTCAGTCTTTTTTTTTACTTACCTATTTCAATATTTCACAAGCTAAGGAATGTGTATTGTTTTATTTATGTTCTCGTGCGCTAAGTACTTCAAAATGTGGTTTAATTTGTCATTTACGTAAATTAATTAAAACGTTGATAAGATAAAATGATAAGATTGGTGAACAACAGCTAAAATTTTAAATTTAGCCAGCAATATGTATAAATCTTCGGTAGTATAGTGGTAAGTATCCCCGCCTGTCACGCGGGAGACCCGGGTTCGATTCCCGGCCGGAGAGGATTTTTTTTTAATAAAAATAATCATTACTTTTTATTGACAAACCATTCTTTGGAAGTACATACTCTCGAAAATGTCCAATTATGAACGCTGATTGTATTCACAATTTTTTTATTATTATACGTGCTAAACTAAACAATAAGTACAATGATTAAAATGTGTATAAAAAGTTTTTGTTTTAAGAAAAATTCACAAGAAAAATTTTAAAAATTTGAAACATTAAAAGAAAATTAATTAAAACATAATCTTTTCGGGTTTTGTGCAAATTTGTTGGCAGTGGAGGAGTAAGTTGTTGGGAAGCGCAAATTCCAGGGCTCTGCTCCTCTCAGTCAGTCAGCCCAGATGACACAGCAGTGAAGCCAAGTATAATTAATTGTAATATAATATTATTAGTATTACTTTGTCAATAAGTCTTTGGATCTTCTGACAATAAAGCTTATTTGAATTTGAATTTCAATTTGAATATACTTACAGTGTAAAAGTACGTTTTTAGGGCTATTTTAAAATTATTCCGTTTTCATTTTATACACCACCTATACACAAAACTTACTTATACACCACCTATACACAAAACTAACCTGAACTAACCTGAACTAACCTATACACAAAATCCACAAATTCTGCCAGTGACTCATTTAATACCAATCACCAAATCTAGGAAGCGGCAGAATAAAAACATTGTACAAGTAAATATTTTTTATGCATATAAAGGACGTTGCCGCAACAATTACAGTGAACTTAAAAGGCGACGTTGTCATACAAGTGGCAACCGTATAAATAAATTAAAAATAGCACGGTAATTCCGATGCTGACATTTCGATCGCGGAGATTCAATTAAAATTAAAGGATCGAATAATAATTAAAAACGTATATTATCATGGAATTCGGGAACGAAATCCTGAAATAAGCACATTGGATGCTGCAGAAATATGTGGCACTTTAACGAAACTTTTCTTGCACACTGTGTTCAGGGTTTTAAAAGGCCTTCATCAAGAAAATGACGAAAAGGAAAATAGTCGAGGAACCATGAGAAGAGGACGGAAAAAATCCTGGATGATGCCACAAAATAAGCCATTCGTAGCAAAATCCATGAATTTTTTTTCTAAATGAAATATCCACAATTAAAAAAATTATGACTGCAATTAAGAAGGACGCATCAGAATCTTTACCTAAAATATCATTAACAGTTTTCAAACGAACTTTAAAAGAAATTAATGTACCTATATTAAACGAAATCGAAAAAGGCTAATCGAAAAAAAATTAAATTATTGAATGGTGGCGAAAATATTTGAGAAAAATACGAGTTTCGGGAATAAATTGTATTACACCGACGGAACAGGGAACAGGGCTCAATGAACGATACATAGTTGAGAAGGTATAGCAAGATCTAAATATTAAAAATTCAAGGACATTTATTTTATGAATGAATTTTCACAAGGAATAAAGTATCCTAGTGGAAAAGGTTGTTGTTTCATAGGATCAGGTTCTAAGGGTTAATGAAATAAATAAAATTTATAAAAAATTATGTGACGTTCCGAAGAAATTTCATCGTTTATTATTTTTTGAAATGCACGCGCCACTGAAATCCATTCCCTTGACGTCGCACAACCTCAAGGTATCTTACTGCTCTCGAAACCAGGGTTGTTATGTTTAAAACAAAATGTTTAAAACATTTGTTTTAAACATGTTTAAAACACTTACTAGTGTTTTAAACAGATTTGTTTAAAACTGTTTAAAACATGTTTAAAACAGTGTTTTTTTTTTAAGTTATTTTTTTTTGTCAAGCTTTACTGAAAATCACATAAAATCTGTTAAAACAAAAAATATTAAATTAAAAACAAAAATAGCATTATTTATATCTAACATTAAATATTAAAAGTACATTATTATAAAAACACGTTTAAGACTTACTAGCTCTAGGTCTTAGTTTATCTACCTACCTACAGTCTGTGTACCGTGTTCCAATAACATAACCAAATAAAAAATGTAAACATATAAAAGCGCCTTATAAAAGTAACAAAAGACAAACAAACTAAAAACTAAACAAAAATTCTCCTAGTCATTCTACTGAACTTAACTCTTGATTTGAATTAAGCTGTTTAAATATGGTTACAAGTTTCGCGGCATTTTCTGTTCCTAATCGATTTCGAAGCTTACTATGAATTATGCCAACTTTCGAGTCCTGCAGATGAAGCTGAAGCTGAGTGAAGATAATAATTTAGTAAAAAATATTATTTTTTCGATGAAGCTACGTTCTCTTTGATTAGTAATGTAGACAGAAAAAATTGTCGTCATTGGGCAACAGAAAATCCGCATTGGATGATGAAGGTTCACAGCCAGTACCCTCAAAAAACAAATGTGTGGTGTGAAATAGTGCGCGGAGGAGTAATTGATCCATTTTTCTGTAACTGGACCAATATATCTCGAATTTCTCCAACTTAATTAATTCCGGCATTAGTGGCTTTATTTCCGAATCCATTGAACCCCAGACTCCCCTGACGAAGAACTGATGTTCTAGCAAGATGGTGCTCCTCCGCACTATGCTGCCACTGTGCGTACATGTTTAGATGAAACCTTTCCCAATCGGAAGGAGAGGACCTATCGAATGACCTGCTAGATCGCCAGGCCTAACTCCGCTGGACTTCCTTTTGTGGGCTGACCTCAAATCGAAAGTGTGTGTTGACCGGCCAAACAATTTGCAAGAGTTGAACGAGATGACCTGAAGGAAAATGCTTGTCATAACTCTGGAATTGGTTGAAAATGGCGCACATTTTCAACATTTAATTCGATTTGTTGTTCTGTTATTTTTAAAAAGCGGGTCTTACTAGATGGGTTTTTTTATTCAAACCTTAAATTAATTTTGGATGTGTTTAAAACACGTTTTAAACATGTTTTTTCTTGAACAGTTTAAAACAGTTTAAAACAAAAAAAAAACAGTTTAAAACAAAAAAAACAGTTTTAAACAAAAAAAAAACATGTTTTTAAGTTTTTTTTTAAATAAACATGTTTTTTTTTCAACCCTGCTCGAAACATATATGTTCCTTTTAATACCAACAAAGCTATGGTGACATTTAATAAATTAGTGAAGCAGACTTTGTGTCTCATTTATTAATATTTTAATTATTTGCTTAAATTGAATGAGTTTATAAAAGTTTATATTAGTATATAATGATTTTATGTGGTCTCTAGTTTTCTACCATCCGTGACCGCGGTCCCCCAGTTGGCGACCCCTCTTCTAGGTCAACGGAAAGTAACCATAGAGATTTAGATAAGTGAATGAGTATTAGAATACCCAATCTTTGAAAGGCCGCATCTTTGAATAGTATTGAGTTAGAACCTTGAATTTTTTACAGAACTTGGGGTTGTCAGACCTTAATATTAAATTTGATATTGATTTCAACTTGACACCTCTAGCCATTCCTGAGAAAAGGGGTCAGACAGGACACCAAAATGATCCTATATGGGTTCAGTTTTTTCTCTTAGAGATACGGAACCCTAAAAATTATGGTTCTTGGTACACTTCTTACTTTAATTTGCCCTTTTTTTTTATTAAAAACATTACAACTCTTTCATTTCAATTCTCAAAGTTGTAGGTAGTTTATCATTTTACCTCTAGAATAAATAATATATTTGCGCGTTAGTGATAATGTCAATATGACCATAAAGCATATCATAATATACTTTTCTTAAATGGGAGCCCGCCAAAATATGTTAGGGACAAGTCCACCAACCGCAAGCGCTGATATTGAGTGCCGATGGCATGACGAGACCAGTAATTTCACAAAGAACCAAGGAAGTAATGTCTACTTCATTTTTCGTATCCACAATTTGTATCTCATAAGGTGCTTACTATGCAGGGTTAATTTTTTAAAACTTGACATTGGCTAACTTTTTATTTGAAAGAGATAGACCTCTAGTTCCTGAAGCAAACTTTTAGGAATCCAACTAAGAAAAATATGTGGAAAAAATAATTAAGTTGTTGCCAGATTGGTCGCTATTTAAAAAAAAAGATATTTTCTTAACTGACAACACCGCCTTTCTTTGACAAATTTTGATACATCTTGAAATTCTCAACAAAACATAAAAAATGCAAGTTTTTGATTAGAGTGGCGGTTTACGAGCTATTATTGTTTAATGCACACTTCCAGTACTTTTCAACTAGACCAAGAGCAAATTTTGTCTTAAAAATTCTGGACTAGGACGAGGTTTGTTGGGATGCCTAACATGGAATTCAGTACAGGGTGTCCAGTTTTCGTATGTTTTACGGGTTATCTGCGTTATTAGTAAAGATAAAAGGTTGCGGTTTTCGCAGCACTGTGTTATTTTTTTGAGAAACAAACGATGCCACAAACAGAATTTTCATAGCCCCCTTAGTTTTTTAGATACGGGGTGATTTTGAAAATTTTGCATTTTGGGACACCCCCCGTATCTCGGTTACGCTGCAACTTATCAAAAAGGTAAAAGATGAACTTATTAGTTTTTTTCACGTAGAATCCAGTGGCTTGGTCAGATTTTTTCTATGTTTAATTGTTTTCGAGAAAAAGAGCAAATTTGCATTTTTTTAAATGGGACACCCTATATATTTTTAGCTATTATGATTCAGTTTGTCACAGGCTTTTCAAAAATATATAATACTTTATAGCTGTTTTCAATGTGAAGCTCAAAATTTACATTTTTCAACAAATTTATATTATATTTATTATAATTTTTTAAACGGCACACCATATAAATTTTAAGATTAAACAATTGTCACAAGCTTCTCACAAATATAAATAACTAATTTTAAAAATATATACTTATAACAATAACTTTTATAAATATAAATAACAATTAACTTACGTATAAATTTTATTTTTTAGGTAGCCCCACAAAAAAAAATCCAAAACCGTTAAATCGGGTGACCTGGGTGGCCATCTTACAGGTCCATGTGTTCCAATCCAGCGACCAGGAAAATTATTGTTAAGATATGCTCTTACAATTTGAGCATTGTGAGCGGGAGCTCCGTCCTGTTGCAAATATAAGCTATTGAGATGAGCTAGGGGCACATTCTCTACTATTTCGGGCACAATGTTTTCCAAAATTTATAAATATTTATTTGCAGTAAGACCGCCTTCAAATATATTATATAAAATTTTACTTCCCAGTATGAAGTATGAAACGCTAAACCCAAATCTGCCTTGCCGTTCCCGTGGAAATATAACATGTTGATTTTCCTGGCACCAAAACCTAGAATTTTGCCGATTAAATATACCGGCACTGGTAAAATGACTCTCATCAGACCATATAATCGTTCTTTCAAAATGATTTTCTCTATTTACATTTTGTAAATACCAATTACAAAACTCTACGCGGCGCTCTGCGTCACCGAGATGTAAGTTTTGTACGACATGAAATTTGTATGGCTTAAACTTGTTTTTTTAGAATAGTTTGAACCCTTGATTTTGTAACACCGACAGAACCTTCCACTGTTCTACAAGAACTACTTTGATTTGTTTCAATTGAAGCCAAAACGTTTACTTCATCAATGTCCTGGTTTTCTTCATTGTAAATACTAGGTCGGGGTTTGAAAATGCACCGACTTCAATTAAGTTTGATTTTATTTTTAAAAATATTCTTTTATCCGGCTGTCTTCTTTCTGGGAATCTGCGAATATTACGTTTTTATAAATTTTAAAATATGATGAAAAATATAAACAGATGCCCATACCTGTTAAAATAAACTTCTATTAAATTTGTTGAAAAATGTAAATTTTGAGCTTCACATTGAAAACAGCTATAAAGTATTATACATTTTTGAAAAGCTTGTGATAAACTGAATCATAATAGCTAAAAATATATAGGGTATCCCATTTAAAAAAATGCAAGTTTGCTCTTTTTTTCGAAAACAATTAAACATAGAAAAAATCTGACTAAGCCACTGGATTCTACATGAAAAAAACTAATAAGTTCATTTTTTACCTTTTTGATAAGTTGCAGCGTAACCGAGATACGGGGGGAGGGGGGGGTGTCCCAAAATGCAAAATTTTCAAAATCACCCTGTATCTAAAAAATTAAGGGGACTATGAAAATTCTGTTGATGGCATCGTAGGTTTCTCAAAAAATTAACACAGTGCCGCGAAAACCGCAACCTTCTATCTTTACTAATAACGCAGATAACCCGTAAAACATACGAAAACTGGACATCCGGTACATGTTTTTCGTAAACTTAATCCACCAACATGCAAAAAAATTAACTCAATTTTCTCTTGAGGTGTAATACGATCCATTTTGATCCAAGACTACACAAAACTTATTGTCACCTTATGATAGCAGGGACAGCCTACTTTTTTCAATGAACAATTTTTTACAATAGTTGTATGAGGAACAAAATTAAATTTCAAACAATAATAGCTAGTAAACTGCCTCTGTAATTAAAAACTTGCATTCTTTATGTTTTGTCTGGAGTCTCAAGAGTATCAAAATTTGTCAAAAAAATGTGGTGTTGCCATTAACTTTTTTTGAAATTGCGACCAATCTGGCAACAGCTTGTTCATTTTTTCCGCATATTTTTCTTAACTGGACCAATTCCTAAAACTTTGCTAGTTGCTAGTTGCTAGAACTATAGGTCTATCTATTAAAAAAAAAAGTTAGCCTATGTCAAGTATAAAAAAAATAATCCTGTATACCTATATCCTTTGTCTGCACAAAAGTGTTGTGTACCTGGATGCACTGATTCTAAGTTTAAGAAACATGGCGATAATGAAACATACTAATTTGAGTCCTGTGTGTTCCTGGACTAACTCTATACCAAATTATGTAGGTATTTTACATTATTTAAATGGCTTGCCCTAAAAATTTAGTTCTTCGTCAATCCACCGCTGGTGCTAACAATTATTTAACGAACGTATTGATGGTTGTTGATCTATAAGGTATGGCAGAATGTGAGTATGGCATCCAAACTAACCTAAATTCACAAAGCTACTTTAAAAGGATGATAATGGTACAGTTTAGCAGCCCAAAAATACCTCTTAAAAAAGATGTTCGTTTACACTTTGTTGCTAAAATAAGAGACCCACTTTTATCGTGCCTTCGCTGCTCCAGAGAAGTCGAGATGGCCCGAACTCTCTTGGCATAGTTTTTTTCAATAAATTGCCTACCTCAATACATAACTTACCATTATCTCTGTTTAAGAAAAGAGTCTAGGGATTTCTCAACAGTCAGGTGTTTTATAGTATTGATGAATTCTTGAACTGTTTTGTTGAACTATGAATTTGTAATCTCTGTTGGACCTTGAGCTTTTAAACCCGTATTGCTGGGCTATGAATTTTTTAACTTTGGCGTTGGACTTTGATTATAGTTTTAAATGTAATTTAGATTTTTTCAGTAAAAGACTTTTAAATTGTGTTTGATAACTTAATATTTTAACTCGAATTTTAAACCTATTTGTATTATCCCACAAATATTTGAAGAATAAAATAAATAAATAAATGTATATTTTATACGTAGTTTCAAATGGTTTTGGCTGTATAGGGTGTCCAACTGTCCAGTTTTCGATGATTTTACGGGGTATCTCCGTTATTAGTAAGGATAGAAGGATACGGTTTTCGCAGCACTGTGCTACTTTTTTGTGAAACAAAAGATGCCGCAATCAGAATTTTTCTACGTTCAATAGTTTCCGAGAAAAAAAAATTGCTTTTTTTTGAATGAGTCACCCTATATATTTTTTAATAATATAATTTAGTTTATAACAAGCTTCTCAGAAATATATAATAGCTTATTTTTATTTTAATTCTTAAGCACGAAATTTACGTTTTATTAAAAAATATACATTTTTTTGTTAGTAGGCCATGACGGGTATTTAAAAAAGCTATTACTGGTATGATAATTACTGCCGAAGAAATATATTTTGGACTCCTTAATCTAATTAGCAGTTATATTTCAGTAAAAATAATAACAATGCATAAATCGAGTTGTGTTTTACTACGTAAAACATTAGAAACAAAAGCTGAAAATGAATAGAACTTTCTCATAAATATTGCTTAAATTGTTCTCCATTATGCCTTAAGACATGTTTCACATAGTTCTTATTCGCCTTAATGAGTTTAAAATAATAAAAGGCCGCGTTTGTAACTCCCTAAATGCTCTTTTAATGGCATTTCTTAAATCTGCAATTGTTTGGTATTCAATAGAATAAATTTTATTTTCAAGGTGATCGGGGTGGCCCGGAAAATTATTGTTCAAGTAGGCCCTGATAATTAGCGAAATTGTGAGCGGATGCTTCATCTTGTTGCAGATGCAAGTTATTGAGACCCGCTAAGGGCACGTCTTCTATTATTTCCGGCACGTTTTCCAGAATGTCTAAATATTTATTTGCATTAAGGCTGCCTTTAAATATATTATAAAAATTATTTTGCTTCCTAGTACAAAACATGAAACGTTAAAGCCAAACCTGCCTTGTCATTCGAGTAGAAATATTACATGCTGACTTTCCTGAGACCAAAACCTCGTATTGTGCTGATTAAATAGACTAGCACTGGTAAAATCAGCCTCGTCGGACCATATAACGGTTCTTTCAAAATTATTTTCCCTCTTGATATTTTGTAAATACCAATTACAGAACTCTATACGGCGCTGTGCATCACCAGGATGTAAGTTTTGTACTAGATGGAATTTATATGGCTTAAAATTGTGTTTTTTTTAGAATTTTTTGAACTCTTGATTTAACTACTCCGACCGAACCTTTAACTTTGCTGCCCGAGGAGATGCCCAACCCCAACCCACGACTATGGAAAAACTCATAAGTTTTAAGCAATAAATGTTTAACTGCATTTATAATTTTAAACAGTAACTTTTTGTGTTTTATTATTATTAACTAACCTGAACTTCTATACAGGGTGTACGTCCGGTAAGTACCTCCTAATTTCTCGAGAGCATACAGAGGAGGTCAAAATTAGGTACCCTAGTTTGTCATAGAAAAAAAAAATTCCTAAAGTGCCCCTAAAAGAAGATACAGAGCCCTCCTAAAGTAGTTCCCAGCGATTTACTTTTTTGGCTCTAACTTTTGAATTTGAACCGACTTATATAATTTATTGAAATTTTAATATTTTATGGAGGCCATACTGCAGTAGATGTTTTGCATCGTCAGGGAAGTCAGGAACAGATTTGCCACTACACTTGTTGGTCCAAAATTTTGACCGGTTTGGTACTCTAAATTTGTTTTGATAAAACTGGCGGTTTTCGAGATAAATCGGTTTCTATGCGAAACACTCAGTAATACTTACCGGACACCCTGTATATT
This sequence comes from Polydrusus tereticollis, assembly GCA_963920685.1. NCBI lineage: Eukaryota > Metazoa > Arthropoda > Insecta > Coleoptera > Curculionidae > Polydrusus > Polydrusus tereticollis. Next base: position 183,319,959 of record OY987326.1, read on the forward strand.
TTGAATATTTTAAATTTTGTATTTTTTTTTTTTTATTTTTATTTTATTTCATTCCTGTGCTATGTAAAACTATGGTTGAAAGACCTTGGTCAATGGCCATTTGAATTGTGTGTGTAATCTGCATGGTACAATTTTTAGAAGACGACTCAATTGTGCTTCCTTAAAGTGTATGGAATAATGTAAAATGGGTCCCATATTTAAGCAACACAAAGTGCCAGGATGACACAATAGAAGCATCTTTAAATTCTACTATAATATAAGCTAAAATCGCTGTTTTTCATTCCATGACCACCTTTAATCAAGTTAATTTTTGATACCTTGGTACCTATACTTAATAAATATTATGAAGTATTAATGTATTAATTGTGTTGAATTCTTTCCAATTGACTCTAGAAAAATATACCTTTAAACCTACATTTTTCAGGACATTGAACATTTATGATAGGATTATGTGTATGCTACATGCTCGGCTACATGCTACCACAGGGAGAGAATGACAGATTTTGTAAAGGAACTAGTTTAATTGGTTTACTGATATCATAAAATGAACAAAACCACACTTACCGAACTAAATGGGCACTGGTATCATCTCCTCTTGAATTGCCACTCTTGTCAGATCCAAGAGACTCGGTTGAACTATCAAAACTTAAGTCCTCGATATCTTCTGTGCTAGTTTTTGCCTTATCCATTGTTAATTGCTTAGATGTTCCACTAAAACTAAAACAGACCGGCCTTCGTACATAATACAAAAAGGGGGATAGCCTTAAATCGGCTGTTTTTTCCAAATAAGGCAGACAATTTGAATAAATTAATTATTAACGTTGAATATTGAATTTTTATACTCACATTTTGGTTGCTATGTTTGTAAAGTTATCTGGACATACTACGGGAATTTCTTTGAATTAAATTTTAAAAAGAACGTTAAATTTAGTTTGACAATACTTCAAATTTTTGTAATTATTTTTCCTGATTCGCCATTTCCATTTCACTATTTCTTTTGCCTTTTTTTCAAAAGTAGGCTCCCTTTCCAATCATAATGGCTACGTTCCGTGATCTACTCGTAACTTATAGATAGATACACGAACTTAGGAACTAAACTCTGTAGTAGTGTAAACACACCTTTAGTAGTTTAATGGCTGATTAGACAGTTGACGGAATGTGAAGTTAGTTACGAAATGAGAATAAAATGGTCGAACACGTTTGGAGTTCTTTTTAATGAATTTAACTAAATTAACAAGCATCAAACAAACAACCCAACAATCTAAATACGACATTTTGGCGACGAGAAGTTTTATCAACCCACGTAGATAGCCATGGATACACTAGGTACCGTAGAATCGTTTAATGTGCATGAAGCAAATGTAGGGGTAAGATGGCAAAAGTGGATCAAGCGTTTTGACAATTTTTTAATTGCCTCAGGCATTATCAATGATGAGAGACAAACTGCAATGTTACTACATTGTGTAGGAGAGGAAGTTTATGACATTTTTACATCCTTGCCAGACCCTCTGCAAGCTACTAATCCCACAACAAATTCCCCAATACAAAGATTAAAATATGATACTGCTAAGCTTAAACTGAACACACATTTTTCTCCACAAATCAATGTTGAATTTGAAATATTTAGTTTTCGTCAAGCAAAACAATTATCGAGTGAAACAACTGATGAATTTTATGCACGCCTTCTAAAACTCAGTTTAAATTGCAATTTCGCAGACAGAGATAGAGAAGTCAAGTCCCAAATCATTCAAGGAACGTCTTTGACTAAACTAAGAAGATATGCAATGACAGATAACCCGTCTTTACAAAAAATTATAACACAAGCCAAAGTTTATGAGTTAACAGAGAAACAAGTAACAGAAATGGAAAACAATGATCAGTCAGTAAACAGAATAAGACATAACACACAGCAGTACAACAACAGATACAACATGAACAGAAACAGAGATTTACAAAACAAAAATAACAATGAATCAAAAGAAAACAGAGTTTGTAGAAATTGTGGCAACAGCTGGCATAAAAACGGTCGACAATCATGCCCAGCCTTGAATGTAACATGTCATTCCTGTTCCAGACGTGGTCATTTCGCTGGAGTTTGTTTATCTAGCCAAAACCGAGCATCAGGGTATTCTCAAACACACCAGAACAAAAACAACCACCAAGCACCCCAGCACACAAGACAACAAAAAACATATCAATCAACAGGTAACAGGCAGGAAAATTATGTAAATTTCATGCAGGCAGATAAAAGCAACAGTGACTCAGATTGTTCTTTTAATATTTGCTATAGTTTGAATAAAAGATCATTACCAGAAGTAGTTGTTAATGTAAACGAGAAGCCAATCAAGTTTATTGTTGACACAGGAACATCAGTTGATATAATATCAGAAAACACATTCTATCAGAACTTTAATGTTACACTAGAGCCAGATCACACTAAAATATTTCCATATGCACAATCAGAACAGATTCATATAGTTGGAAAATTCACAACTACGTTGAAATATAAGAACAACAGCGTTCAGTCTGAAATAAAAGTAATTAGAGGCAACTCAGAATCGCTTCTAAGTTATGAGACTTCAAGAGATCTGAAAATCGTATCATTCAGCAACAACATACAGATTCTTGAGCAGAGCATTGATCAACATTTTGTACAAAAGCATTATCCAAAACTGACAGATGGAGTTGGAAACTTGATAAACACAACTATAACACTTCATATTGATAAAAATATACCACCAGTTGCAATAAAGCACCGCAGAACACCTTTTCATCTGAGAGAGAAAGTTGAACAAGAACTTAAACGCTTAGAAGAACAAGACATCATAGAGAGAACAACAGGCCCAACGCCATGGGTATCACCAATAGTAATTGTACCAAAGCAAGGAAACCCGGATCTAATACGACTCTGCGTAGACATGAGAAGCCCAAACAAAGCAATTGTAAGAGAAAGACATATAACACTGACCATTGATGAAGTCATAACACAACTAAACGGAGCAACACTTTTTAGCAAGATAGACTTAAAAGATGGATATCATCAGTTAACACTAGATTCGGAATCACGGTATATAACCACATTTTCAACACATCTAGGACTTTTTAGATACAAACGTTTAAGTTTTGGCATCAATTCAGCATCAGAAATATTCCAAAACACAATAAGCAAGACTTTATCAAATATACAAGGAGTTATCAATCTAAGTGACGACATTTTGATTTATGGAAAGACAAAAAAAGATCATGATATTGCTCTTAGTCAAGTACTTCAGAGATTACAAGAAAATAATTTAACGATTAACAAAAACAAAACTATTTTGAGTGTATCAAAAATAAAATTCTATGGATATGTCTTTTCCAGTGAAGGTGTACATCCTGACCCTTGTAAAGTAGAGAGCATCATCAACCTAAGAAGACCAGAAAGCCAAGCAGAAGTTAGATCACTTCTTGGTATGATAAATTATGTTGGGAAATTTTTACCAAATCTAGCTGAGAACACTAAGATGTTAAGAGATTTAACACTAAAAGATGCTACATTTGACTGGACTGACAAACATGAAGAAGCCTTTAATTTTTTAAAAGAACAGTTAAGTAATGCAACAAATCTATCATATTTTGATATAAACAAGAAAACGCACCTATTTGTAGATGCAGGACCAAATGGCATTGGAGCACTTCTTACTCAACAAGACAAACAGGACAAAACATTTGTTGTAGCTTACGCTAGCACTACGTTGACACCAGTCCAAAGGAGATATAGCCAGTTCGAGAAAGAAACCTTAGCATGTACGTGGTCCATTCAACATTTTCATAACTATGTTTTTGGATCAAATTTCGTTTTACACTGTGATAACCTTCCTTTAGTCAGAATACTAGGAAATTCCAGACAGCCTCCAAATGCTAGAGTTGAGAGATTACTTCTACGAATTCAACCATACAATTTCACCCTAGTACATGAAAAAGGCAGCTCTAACCCATCAGATTATTTATCTAGACACCCTCAAGATCGTGACAGCACCACTGAAAATGACAAAATAGAACAGTATGTTAATCTATGCATAAAAAGTGCATTACCAAAAGCTATCACGTTAACAGAAGTTCAAGAAGCTACTAAAAGAGATTCAACTTTGCAAACGTTAGTTAATGCAGTAACAAGTAAAAACCCAAAATATTGGAAACTCCCTGAAATAATACAGTATTCCAAACTGAAAGATGAACTCGTATACAGCCAAGAAGTAATTTTACGAGATCATAGAATCCTAATGCCAGACTCACTACAAAAGAGAGCAATTGAGCTTGCACACAAAGGGCATTTAGGAGTCACCAAGACGAAACAACTATTAAGAACAAAAATTTGGTTTCCAAACCTAGATATTTTAACAAAAAGTTATATCAAATCTTGTATTCCATGTCAAGCTGTGACAAAATCCGAACATCGAGATCCGATTTTATCAACCCCATTGCCAGATTATTCTTTTCAACGTATAGATGTCGATTATGCTGGACCGTTCCATAACAAGTACATTTTTCTAGCAGTAGATGAATATTCTCGATATCCAATCGTTGAAATTGTGAACTCAACTTCTTTTTCACATTTAAAACCTGTTTTAGATAACATTTTTGCAACTTTTGGATTTGCATTTTCTTTAAAATCTGATAATGGCCCACCTTTTAACGGGAAAGAATTAGCTGACTACTTCAAATCAAATCAAATCAAATCAAATCAAATCATTTATTGGTGCTAAAATTACTCACACAGGTCAAAATGAAAATGATATACACAGATTCTGTCATTAAAATAGTATTCAAATGTATAACTATGGATTAAAATTTCATTAAAGTTAAAATACAACACAGTAGGTATGAAAACAAAGGTCAAAATATTAACAAATTAAAATACAATAGACTTAATCCTAACACAAAAAGGAAAGACATTTAAAAGCTCTACAAAATCTCACTTATATCACAATTTAAAAACTCGCACGTAGAATAGAATGCCCTACTGCACAAGAAGTTCTTAAGTCTGAACTTATATTTGTGAAGTGGCAGATCTCTGATTGTCTCGGGCAGTTTATTGAAAAAATGGATTGCCAGATGGCCAGGTCCATCCTGGCACCTTCCAAGTCGCCAGGCATTCAACACCAGATTTTGTCTATTTCGAGTCGCGTACGAGTGCACTGATTCGTGCGGCGTATACTGTCCAATGTTAGTCCTAACATACAGCAGATTCTCCAGAATGAAGAGGGAAGGCAAAGTCAAGACTTTGTTGTTGATAAAGTCCTGTCTACAGTCCTGCCTATACGGTGTCCCCGAGATGATCCTCAGCGCTCTCCTCTGCAATCCAAAGACTCTGGCAGCCCCAGCACTATGTCCCCATACAAGTATTGCATACTGGATATGTGAGTGGCAGAGAGAAAAATAGGCCTGTCTTAAAACAGACGGGGAGACACAGTTAGCCAAATTGCGCAGCACAAAGATGTTGGTGGCCAGCCTACTGCAGAGCATGCCAACATGGGCATCCCATCTGAGAACTCGATCCAAGCGCACTCCAAGAAATCCCACGCCTTCCGCGCCTGCCTCGGCACCTTCTGGAACCCGTCTCATGGTGAAATCCATGTTTTGGGTCTTTTCAGCGTTTAGAAAGAGGCGATTCGCCGCAAACCATTCGTTAGCCTCTGTGCTCGCCAGTACAGAAGCGTCTTTCACTCCCTTATATTCCTTACTCATGCAGGAGATGGTAGTGTCGTCGGCAAAGAGAGCAAAGTGGGAAGAGGGGCTTACATTTGGTAAGTCATTGATATATATAAGAAATAGTAGGGGTCCCAATACAGACCCCTGTGGTACCCCCACAGTCAACTCTCTTCGCGACGACACTTCCCCTCCAGCCCTCACACGCTGATACCTTCCTGCAAGATAGCTCCTGATAAGAGATAAGCTATCAGGGTGAAAATTGTAAAGCTTAAGTTTCTCCAAGAGTATGCTATGGGTGACACAGTCGAATGCCTTACTCAGATCACAGAAGGTTGACGACACATAGCTGTTGTCATCAAATGCTTTCAAGATGTAAGACACAAGTTCTAATATGGCTAAGGTTGTATTACGGTGTTGCCTGAAACCGAATTGTGAGTCTGTGAAAAGACCGTGCGACTCAAAGAAGTGTGAAATGCGTCTCGCCATGCACCTCTCAAATATCTTGGAGAAGATAGGAAGCAAGGATATTGGTCTGTAATTTGACACATCATTTTGATCTCCTTTTTTAAAGATCGGTACCACCATGGCCTCCTTAAGGACATCTGGAAATATCGATTCCCTGAAACACAGATTAATAAGCTTAGTTAAAGGACTAATAATGAGATTCTTAACACCTTTCACAAGGTCAACGTTTAAGTCAAAGATATCTTTACTCTTTTTATCCTTAAGGGAATTAATTGTATCGCGCATCTCAATAAGAGTCACTTCATGAAAGAGAAATTCATCCTGAGGAGTCTCAAAGGTGTTGTCCAAAGGATCGCGAGCAGAAGGGCCCACCTCTTGTTGAATATTAATAGCAATATTTACAAAATAGTTGTTGAAATCATCAGGACTGATAGTTGCGCTCGGTGATTCTTTCCTTGTTACACCACGATATTCGTTTATGATGTTCCACATGCACCTTACAGGATTGGGGGCATTTTTTATAAGGTTGTCATTTGCAAGTTTCTTAGTTGCGGTTATCTGGGCCTTGTAAAAACTTCGGTAATTGGTTTTGTATTCATTCAACCAAGGCGAGGGATTTTGGTTGTAAAGCTCATTCAGAAAATGAAGCCACTCCCGCATAGATTTTAAATTATCGTCAAACCAGACAGTTGTGTGATTTTGATTACTCTTTTTGGTGTATGTTTTTACAGGAAAAGCTAGCCGAAATGCCTGAGTTATTAGGTCTAGAAACTGTGAACACTTTTCATTTGCAGTGGAGCTTTCCTCATTGAGAAAATCCCAGTTTATTCTATCTACCAAATCAAAAAATGCATTTTTACCTTTTATGGTTATTGGCCTACATGTTATATTTGTGCTAGTTATGTTGGGGTCTTCAGAACATGACAGGACAACCATCTGACCGAGATGGTCCGAGAGATCAGCATCGAACAGTGAGACACCACACTCCTGCTCAGGGAAGTTGGAAAATACACCATCAAGACAGTTCCCCTGCCTGGTAGCACTCGTTACAACCCGAAACAGACCATAGGACTCTAGCATGCCACACAATTCAGTGCACTCCCTACTATCCGTGCCGAAACGCACATTAAAGTCGCCCACAATAATAATCTTGCTAGCACAACCTAACCCACTTAGAAGGCATTCCAGAATCTGTAAAAAAGTGTTAAAACTGCCCGAGGGAGATCTATAAATTGATATTATGTATGCTTTCAAAGATTTTAGAAATATTACCACAAACCTCAATACATTTCTCAACAGTCAAGGCATTCACATCAGGCACAAGTGAGAATTCATAGTGAGGGTTCATCAATATTGCTGTTCCACCGCCCTTGAATTGGTTCCTGCAGCTGCCTGTAGCAGTGGTGTAGTCTGCCACACGGATGTTGTTTAGTTCTTCCCTTTTGAGCCAATGTTCACTAAGGCAGAGTACGTCAATTTCTTTGTCTGCCAGGAATCCTTCCAGCAGATTTATTTTGTTTCGTAGTGATTGGATATTTAGATGGAAGAGTCTAATAACAGTTTCTTTGGTATTCCTAGGAGCCATTATGCCTTTATCTGATTTGGGAACTGAATGAATGTTTATGTGGAACAGTTTTAGCGAGTTAGTATTCACCTGGTCTGAGAACGGCGCTGCAGGTTCTGAAAATGGTTTATAGTGATTCCTGTGGGCCAAAGATTACTCGACATTATTTCATTTTTTCTTGCTTCTGGCACACCCAGTCTAAAAGAGCTTCTTAAGTCATCCTTTTTCGTAGTCATTTTGTTACAGACACAGCCTTCCTCTAGATTATGACTTTTCAGAAAGTCTATAATGTCACTGTCCTTTGTACTGGGATCGAGACCTGATATGAATATCCATGACTTCTGTTCAGCTGGGGTAGCCACTTTTAGGCCAGTTTCAGAAGTATTGGAGCCTATCAGTGGCGTTGGGCGGCCTTTGCTTTGGAATTTACGCCCGGATTTTGCCCTTTTGACTTCAATCCACGGTTCTTCGATAATGTTTCTCTGAATGTCCTTCTCATTGTTTATGTTTACGTTTGGATTGGTAATTGAGGTTAGAATTGGGTCGGACATGCTGCTGTCTATTACTTTCTGTGGTATGGTAGTCGATGCCAAGTTCACTGAAACTGCAGCTACATTCGCATCTGTTCGTTTGGAGACGACATTTTGATCAACCTGATCGCAAATATCACGTGACCCAGTATTCTGGTCGTGTTGCTCCTGACGATTCGCCCCTTGTTCTATTACCGAGCTTTGTTTATTTTCCATTTTTTCTTTGGAATCCTTTGAACGGCTGCTGGTTTTTCCATCTAGGATCCGAATTCTATCTAATAATAATCGATTATTTTCTTTTAAAATGTTGTTTTTGTCGGTTACTTCGTCGACCAGTCTCTTAAGGTAACTAACTTCCGATTCGAGATTTGATGTTTTACTCGCAGCTAGTTCTTTTGTCACGACATCCTTTTCGAGTTCCTGGATTTTAGTATCTCTGTGGCGTATGATCTCATGGAGATGAGCCAATTCGGCCTCTTGTTTGGAATTTTTTTCTTTGTTTACACTGGATACGTTTGAGGTTAGATCTCCACCGCAGCAAACAACTCGCGTTTCGTCAACGAACTTCAGTTTTCCAACGAAGTCTCTTATTGCACAGGATTTGTGGAATATATTTCCGCATGTAATACACACCGTATAACTAGATTGACGCGTTTTACAACAGTAAAAATAGGTTTTATTGATCGCGCCACTTTTCGGAACGTCATTGTTGTCCGCCATCTTAGACATCTTAGAAAGCCATGGAATTAAACATGCCAAAGTTACACCAATATGGCCAGAAGCAAATGGTATGGCAGAAAGATTCGTTAAAACAGTAAAAAAATCATTACTTTGTTCCCATCTGGAAACTGGACACTTTGACAGGAAAGTTCAAGAATTTTTGATAAATTATCGAAGCACACCACATGCTACAACTGGAAAGTCACCATATGAAACTGTTTTCGGAAGGAAGATGAATAATTTTTTACCTACAATTCAACCTAAGATGAACACCGATGAAGACTTGAAAGCTACTGATGACAAAAATAAAGCTAAAGCAAAAGACTATGCCGACAATAAAAGGAAAACAAAACACCATCAATTACAAGTAGGAGACATGGTTCTTTGCAAACAGAGAAAAATTAATAATTTGACGCCCTACTATGATCCAAAACCATACAAAATTATAAAAATTTTGGGCACAACTATAAAAGCGCAGAGAGAAAGTCAGATCATCACCAGAAATGCTTCGTTTTTCAAAAAGTTTATAACTCCTCCAGTTTGTGACAATCCAAAAACTCGAATTGGTCAAGATAAGGCACAAATTCAAGTACAAAGAAGACAAGAGAAGACTGCATACCGATGGAAGTTTGTAAATGATGTGAACATGGTTCCATATGTGCTTCCACCCACTCCAGGGCAAAGTGAAAACACTGAACCACCTTCCCCTGAGCAAAATGAAAGGCTCACTGAAGAAAGCTCCGACAGTGAAGTTGAGGATCCACTCCGAAGTATTTTTCAGTTATTTAACAACTCTTTAAACGACATTGAAATAGTTGTTGAAAGCAGTGAGTCAGAGACTGTACTCTCCGAGCCCCCATCTAGTTCAGACAGCGATGAGTTTGTAGACTCTATATCAGATGTCACTAGCCCTGATGGTTCGAAACATGATTCAAGACCCCAGAGAAATCATAGAAGACCAAATCGTTTTGATGATTTTATTTATAAGTAAAGGTCTTTAATTAAGTGTTATTATTTTAAGTTTTAAGTTGTTAAGAAAAATGTTTTAGCATTGTTAACATTTTTTAAGATTTTTATAAGTTTTGGTATTTGTGTAAATTTGACTGTTTAAATTTAGCGCCATTTTGTATTTAGAGCTGAGGGAGAATGTAGTAGTGTAAACACACCTTTAGTAGTTTAATGGCTGATTAGACAGTTGACGGAATGTGAAGTTAGTTACGAAATGAGAATAAAATGGTCGAACACGTTTGGAGTTCTTTTTAATGAATTTAACTAAATTAAAAGCATCAAACAAACAACCCAACAATCTAAATACGACAAACTCCTAGGTTCGTGGATAGATACTAGTAAAGTCACAGTATACGGAACTAGTTCCGTATACTGTGGTAAAGTTACTAACCAGTGCGCATAAAAAAAAGTTTTAAACCTGGTGTGTTAACAGCCAAAAAACTTAAAAATTCTAAAGCTTTAATAAATATATATTAGGTATTTTCACCAAAGAGCTTAACAATTTATTTACGCTACAGAAAAATAAAAGTTAGATTTACGAAACAGTCGTATTCTGGGTGGTGAGTTTTTTTGAAACATTTACTGCAAAAGTTAGTTTAAATGGGAACTCAAGATCAAATTACCCAGTATTAATTCTCGAACGTACTGTATCAGCTGATGTCGATTTCTCGACCTGTCAAAAAGCTGAAAAAGCATCTAACCTGAACTAACCTCAATTTAACCTTAACAATATTTTTTTACTAGAAATGTCCTTCTTTCGCTTCCGTAGGTTACATAAATTTATAAAAAGAAACACCAATCCTATTCCAGAAGACAATGCAGCGCTCTGGAAAAGAAGACTTTCTATAGGTTATGCTATTTTAGCTTGGAATGCCTTTGGTTTCGTAATATATACTGTTTATAAAGGAAAGGCGGATTGGGCTGCTTATCATGGATTAAAATCCCCGGAGGAACTAGCACTGTCTCCAGGTAAAGTAGTCTGATCATAACAAGAGAAATGCGATCACTGGATTCATCACAGGATCCTTTAAATTTTCTATTTCTATTTAGGTATATACCTAAATGAATTCAAAAGCTTCTCTTTTTCCAAAAAGATAATATATTGTTGAAATACCTACATCTGTCTTTCTACACTTAACGATTTTAAGTCTGCAGCGACTTGAAAGTTAATGGCAGAGCCAGTTGTCTTCAGCACATATCTGCACTTAGCCGTATTATATTAAAAATCTTGAACTATTTTCATTATTTTTTGTCAAGGAATCGCCTGTTTCAATTTGTCGGTATAGTATTGAAACACCCTGTATACAGAGTGGCAAAAGAAGTCGCGCATAATGCCTGTAACTTTTGAATTACCTCGTACTTATACGAAAAAGCTTGTGAAAGTTGTTCAGTAAATTATTCCCCACATTTCTACCTGCATGAATTTTTTCTGGTTTGGTTGCCATAGAGACCAACTTACTTTTTTTAAATGGAACACTCTGCATATGATTGCATATTAAATTTGGATTCTACTGGGAAAACTATGAATTGTATTTCTCTCACTTTGTATAAAACAAAAATAGAGGTATTGTTATTCACGTATTTATTTTATAATAGTTTCTAAATAACTTCATTTAGAACTCAAAAAACACCTAAGCCATAGTAAAATCACAAAAAAGCAATTGACAAAAACCAAATTCTCGACCAAATTTAATGTCAAAATAAATGAAATAAGTTAGGTTAAAAACGCGTGAGGCTACCGCAAGTTGACCAAGTTTATAAATTAGAAAATCTTTTGCAGTGAACTCTGGCGAAGTACGCTGCGAAACTGAACTGAGCGCGGCGACAAAGTTTATAAATTCCGCTTTAAGGATTGCGCAAACCTGCGCGATGAGTGTGATGCGGGAGCGGGAACGGGAACGGCGCGACTGCTGCTCAGCGCGGAATCCCGCTGCCTACGCAGACTTGCGCGACCGCGACGCGCCATTCTCACAAGTCGCGGGCAGAAACACAGCAGCCTTTTTCTACCAACTACTTTTCAGTAATGTCATATTCTTCGGATTCAGACGAAGAAGAAGTACTTCTGATATATGCTCTCGCCGAGGAAACCAGGAGGTAAGTAATTATTTTAATTAATTAAATTAATAGTATATACAATATCTAGTTTTATATAGTTACATTATACATATCTATTATTATATTAGCAAAACTAAATTTAAAGGTATAGTATGACAAAAAGTATACTTATTATTTTTTCACAGGAAGAAAAGAATATGGGTTCATGAAATAAATAAAGATCGGAATCAATATGGTGAATTTCACACGTTGATGCCGCAATTACGGAAAGATAAAAGACGATTTTACATTTATTATAGAATGCCAGAGGAATGCTTTGATCAGATCTTGGAATTAATAAAAGAAGATATTTCTAAACAAGATACAAAATACCGCGAAGCTATTACTGCAGAAGAACGGCTTGCTATAACGTTAAGGTGAGTAAAAATAACTTTATAATTTTTAAAAAAAATATCTTTATAATTTGGCCCAAAAAAACAAAGGGGTAAAGGTAGGTAATGAAAATAAAATCAATTTATCTGGACATTTTTATATCTGATAAAAGAAATCAAGTTAGTTACAATATCAATTCTTATTCAGAAGAAAAATTTTGAAAATAGGTACCCGTCGTACCCGTCGCGGAAATTGTGTCTGGATTTGTGTTTCTACCATTAAATATATTGTAATTCGGTGATGAGTATGACGGAACTGCTGCATTCGTAATTATTGTTGACTGCTGGTCATCAGAAAGATTCGAGTAGCTACTTGGAGAGCTGTATGAAAATTGCGAATTGGTGCCAGTTACTTCATCCAAATGTAACAATTCTTGCTCTGCTATAACCTGAGCCACTTTCATTTTGACAATTGCCTGCCTACGGGCAGATAACTTTTTCACAGTTTTCGCATGGCCTACAAATAAATATTCTAATTCGTCCATGTCTGTATAGAGTCTCTTCTGCGGTTTATTTTGCAAATATTTTATGACTTCTTTAATTGGCGTATCTTCAGATTTATCTTCCTTTCTGGATTTACGAGACACTTTTGGTTGGCTTTGTATTAATGTTGGTTCAACTTGCTCAGATGACCTCCCTTGCTGTTCTTCTCTTTCAGGCTGAATATTTTCTGATGCAGAAGATTCATCTTGAACTAAGTGTTGATTTTGGCTATTCACCTCTGTTTCGCCGGTAATTTCATCTCCAGGGGACTCTGTAATGTTACCGACTGTCTTAGCAAATGACAAGAATGTTTTAAGGAATTCCATTTGAATCGCCCATTGCCAATGTCCATAGTTTTTTTTAGCAGCTTGACCTGTACTTGTTTTGGTACTTCTCAAATATTTTGAGTACGTGTCTCGAAGGTTTTTCCATTTTTTCTTCGCATTATCACCTGAAAAAAATGCTACAAAGTTTATTTGCACTTTACAATATAATATAATCAGTATATTTATTTTTTTCAGGTTTCTTGCTACTGGCGATTCTTTTAAAACTATCGGTCATAGCTTTAGAGTTGGATTTACTACAGTGGGTGAGATAGTAAAAGAAGTTTGCTATTCCATTTGTAAAATATTACAGTCAACCTACATGCCTGTGCCTACGAAAGAAATTTGGGAAGAATCAGCTCGGGTATTTTATGAACGATGGCAATTCCCGAATTGTATTGGGAGTATTGACGGGAAGCACGTAACAATAAAGTGTCCTCCGAAAAGTGGCTCGAATCACTTTTGTTACCTAAAAAAATTTTCTATAGTTCTTATGGCTATAGTTGGACCAGATTACAAATTCATATCTGTAGATATAGGAGGTTATGGGAAAAACAGCGATGGTGGAATATTTGAAGAATCAATAATGGGAGGAAAATTGGCAAATAATACACTTCATGTTCCACCACCTAAAAATCTTCCAGGACAAAATTTACCAACGCCCCACGTTTTAATTGGGGACGAAGCATTTGCTTTAAAAACATATTTAATGCGACCCTTTCCAAGAAGAACAGCAAGATATGATCCACATAAAGATAATTATAATTACAGGCTTTGCAGGTCAAGACGTGTTGTGGAAAATGCCTTTGGTATACTGGCCAAAAAGTGGAGATTATATGACAGACCATTAGAAACAAACGTTGAGACATCAAAAATAATTGTAGAAGCAACTTGTATTTTGCATAATTTTTTGATTGTAAAAAAATCTGATACACTAATTGTTTTGTTACAAACACCTGAAGCGACTTGTATTACTAACATTGAGAACAATATTACAAGAGCAGCAAATATAGCGTTTCAAGTACGTGAGGATTTTGTAACTTTTTTTTATAATAATCGAGTTCAACCTTAGAAATATAAATTATATTTTGTTGGTATGTATACATCCATGCTTTTGATGTAAATCAAATATAGTTATTTAAAAAAATGTAGGTACCTACTCATTATTTTTACTTACCATCCGTTCCAACTTCCCGTCCGATTTCGTCCCACACTTTATCTTTCTTCCTGATATTTTTGTAATCAGGGTGTTTTAAATCGTATAGCACTGGGTGCATTTTTACTTTTTCAATAAACGACTCATTGTTAAATTCAAATATTGTAGTCATCTCGCAGTTGGTCGCGTGAAAAACAGTGCATGCAGCGAACAATCGACTACTCGCCGTCGTCCCGCACTACCGTCTCCCGTTTGTCGCGCAGGTATACACAGTTCTTTAAGAAAGTATGTGCAGCGTCAGTCTTACGGGAGACGCTTCACTGACGCTCCCGCACTATTCGCGTAGGTCTGACTGATCCTTTATTCTGACAAACTTGACATTTGTTCCTGGATAATTGTGTCACGAGAGGGGTCGGACGAATTAAAGCTTATTGAATAAGATCACTTTTTACCTCAGTCTCAACTTGGCTTTCCATGTCATTGCGTGCGTTCCCTCAACTTTTTCGGATTGTCCAAAGGAGACATTTTTTAATTTATTTAAATTTTAAAACACTTACCAGAGATCCTAATCTTTATCAAACCGAAAGTTTTTTTTTTAACAGATAACACTTACTCTGACACATTTTACACTAATTCAGTCCTTTTCTTTTATTCTATATATTTTAGGAATAGTCGCGAAAAACTTGCAGAACAACAGATCGATACAAAGATTTTCCGGCCAATAACCAGTAAGACTAAATGTGGACTAAACCTTAACCTCACTTTAAATTTAACGGCAAACCTGACCCATTTATTCACTTTTAAATCTCTTTATTATGTTGATTTGTTATCTACATGTTCAAAGTAATACTAACTTACACAGCTGCCAGCGCAGGGGCATCTAAGCACACCAGTCTCAGACAGCCGCTCTGGTACACTCGAACACTTACGCTTCACTTATTTAACCGCCACATTCCGGTCTGAGTACCTTGCAGTGCATTATAAAGGATCCGAATTGCTTAATAGCTCAAATGCAAATTGCCATAGATGTTTTGGCGGTTCTTATTCATTTGCGTATGGACATTAGGTGAAAAAACCGAAAAAAACACTTTAATTTTGTTCAGGTATATACTGTTTGTACTAAATAATCACCAGAAACCCATCACCGCAGGGCGGCAACAGTAGAAAAAGAAAGCCATGTTAAGTGGGCGGGTCATTGTCAGTAGAGGTGGTGGTTCCCCCCCATTCCCCAATAGTGTGAGTATTTTTGAGTAGGTGTTCTTATAACGGTCTATGTATGTGTGTATTTTTAATGAGGTAATGGGCGGAACCACGGCGGCAGTCTGTGGTAGAGGGGTTTGTGTGTCTAAGGGTAATCCAGGTCGTATCTGGAATTGGTTAAGTTTCTAGTCAATAGCAAGTGTAAAAGTCTGTACTGATAAGTTTGTAGAAATGTCTAATGTAGCCAGTTATATTATATATCGGGCATTGCACAAGTTTATTTTCAAGTCAAGGAGTCTGAAGTTGCGTCGTTGATATCGAGCACCACACTGGCGCTGCGTAGGTTAGTATTGGTCTAACCTGAATGTAGACTAGTCTTTTGTTTTGTGGGGATAGGGGGGAGTTTGCGGAGAGAAAGGAATAAAGCGTCGATTGAAAGAGAGTCATAAGATGCGCAACCTTAAGTGATAAAAAGTGGCAAAAATGTACTCAGTGCAGAGATGACGTTACTGTCGCGATACAAAAGAATTTTTACTCGAAGCCAGTGGCTCAGTCCATCAGAACCTCTTATTTGTTTTGTGTCCGTCAGTTAAGCGCATCTTCCTTGTCTATGGCTATGGCATGGATCAGTCGTCGACTCGAGCCTCGAGGGTCGTAGAGTTTCTGCTGTAGTATGTGGTCTACCGCAAAGTTTTCGCTATACCATGCAGTTTACTTATGATTATGATAGGAGATGAAAATGAAAAAAATCGGTTTTTTATAATTTTTTTAAATATTTTATTCCCGATTTGATTGAAATTTGGTACCGTTATTTACACTGATAAGGAGCTTTTAGCCTTAACTAGATTACATTTATTAAGCCCAGTGGCGTCCCAGGGAGCACCTTAACGAATATTATTGACAAAAAAATGCACGCCACCAACTTTTTTCTAATTTTGATATTTCTTTCGGATTTACTAACTAATAATACAACTTTTTTGTCCCTTGAATTGTTTTTGTATCTTGCTTCGTTTTCCAGAGAAGAAATATAAACCAGTTTATTGCATGTACCGGGTGACTTCGTATAAACTAGCACCCCCCGTAACTTTTTTATTTTTTATCGTACGGAAAAAATAAAAAAAAAGTGAAATGCAGGGAAAATTATTTTCTTTCCAAATCTGCATTGTAGTTTTCAGTAACTTTGCAAATATACGGGGGACGACAAAAAGTATTTTTTTTTAATGGAATGCCCTGTATATTTTCGGCTAAAATGAAAGATCTTTTTTTTCTGATTTCAAATATACCATACAAGTTGACATTTGGTTCAGCCATTTTTGCGTTATTTAAGTTTACATTTGCATTGAATTTACATTATTTTGATATACGAACCGAGTAAGTTGCACTGACAGTTATATTATTTCAATGACAATGTCAATTCAGAAGCATTTGTTACTATTGTTTTCATGGCCCACTGGTCAAAAAGTTGTTGTACTCAGTAATCATGGTAGCATATATCAAGATAATGTAAATTCAATGCAAATGTAAACTTAAATAACGCAAAAATGGCTGAACCAAATGTCAACTTGTATGGTATATTTGAAATCAGAAAAAAAAGATCTTTTATTTTAGCCAAAAATATACAGGCCATTCCATTAAAAAAAAAATACTTTTTGTCGTCCCCCGTATATTTGCAAAGTTACTGAAAACTACAATGCAAATTTGGAAAGGAAAAAAATTCCCCTGTATGTCAGTTTTTTTATTTTTCCCATACGATAAAAAATAAAAAAGTTACGGGGGGGGGGTGCTAGTTTATACGAAGTCACCCGGTACAAAGAAAAAGAAAATACCTATGTATTTCAAAGTTAATTAAAACATTTAAACTAAAAATAAAATATTTTTTTTAAATATGGATACAAAACAAAATGCAACAACTAATCAAAGCAAATGTAGAAAACGGCCACCTTCTGATAAAGCGCACGATTGCAATCGTCTCACCATTGATTCTCTTACACGTTCAAAAATGCCTGCATTATGTCGTATCGCATTGCAACTTTCAAGAATTCGAATTCTTAAGTCGTTTTCATCTAGTACAGGCGTCTTGTATACAAGAGACTTTAGGTGACCCCATAAATAATGGTCTAGAGCACTTAAGTCGGGACTGCGAGCTGGCCAACCGTGGGGACCTACGCGTTCAATCCAGCAATTAGGAAAAGTGTTGACGAGGTATTGATCCCTGTCCATACATTCACCGAAAATTGTTGCTGAAAACGACCTTCTCTAATTTTATGAGGATTATCGTCCGCCCAAAGATGTTTGTTATGAAAATTAATAATGGTCCTCTTGAAAAGAGGACTCATCAGTAAATAAAATGTTCAGTAAAAAATAGTTGTTATGTGCTACTGTATGCAGAGATCATCTACTAAAATCAAACCTTGGCTGAAAATCACGGGGAAGCAGAGCTTGCACACTTTAAATATGGTATGGGTTAATAAGGATGCAAAACCCTCCCAACAGTTAATGCACTTGTTTGAAGTTGCACTGCTACCTTCCTGGCAGTAGTTGAAGGATCATCTTCTATCTCTCGAAGTATAGCCTTTTCTAACCCAGGCGTGGTTACAGTTGCAGGTTTGTCAGGAAGTTCCGTACTACATTTAAAACTCCCAGTCTCACTCGATCTAGCATGGAGCTGTATAAATGTTTTGGTACATGGCAGTACTCTGTTTGGATAACGTTCCTAATAAATTCGCCGAGCTTCTTCAGCATTTCCATTTGGTAGGCCATAACTGAAATGCATCTGGATTATTTCAGCGTTAGTCAAGCTATTTATTTTTAACTTTTTATTGGCAAAACAGGTAGATTAGACATCAAAACTTGCCTTTACCTCATATTTTGATTAAGTTTGAGATACATAGGGGTTTTTTTGTATATGCAATATAGTGGTTCTTATTTGTTTTCTCAAAAACGAAGCAAGGTACGAAAACAATTCATAAAAAACCGATTCTTTTTAAAAAAACTTTAACACCCTGTATATCAAAGACGGAGCAACTCTGGGCATATCTTAACACTCCCTTAAGTTACGTACCGTACTTCTGAAACACCCTGTATATTTACACCAAACGCTATATGGACAACCAAATTTCAATAAAATCTGGAAAAAGATATTTAAAAATTTATAAAAAAAACGATTATTTTTAAAGAACTTTAACACCCTGTATATCAAAGACGGAGCAACTCCGGGCATATCTTAACACTCCCTTAAGTTACGTATCGTACTTCTGAAACACCCTGTATATTTACACCAAACGCTATATAGACAACCCATACAACCCAAACTAATAACAAAAACACAAACTAATGAAGCAGTGCGAAATCCCTGCCAGCACGCTTATTTTCAAATCTTTGAAGTTGTAAACTCGTTCTCTGTGTTGCCACATTTATTTTCTTTGCGAATAAAAATACTAGTATCGGAATCGCCGTGCTATTTAAATGCATTTAGCTGATTGCGGCTTGTATGACAACGTCGCCTCTTAAGTTCACTGTTGTAGCGGAAAACATTGTTATATGCAAACAAAGCATTTACTTGTACAATACTTTTATTCTGCCACTTCATAAATTTGTTGGTTGGTATTATATGTCACTGACAGCACTTATGGATTTTGGGTATAGTTTACTTTGTTAATATTGATAGCGAGTCCAAGAAAGCCAAAAATAAAATTAAGTAATATTCAATTCAACAACATTTTTTTATAAAGCATTTTATTAACGGCAAAAATTTTTTATAGGTCAACAATGGGCACAGACACTGGGCAAAAAGAATGCAGATATATACAGGGTAAGCGGGTTTCACATAGAAAAAATAGAAAAAAAGGAAGAAAACAATGAAAGTGCCGAACAGTCAAACTGAAAAACTAAATATAAATAGGGCCCTATGTCAAAAATGAACAATAAATAAAATGTCACATGAAAACTTAAAACTAGAAAAATGTTGTAGCACATAGTTTTTGTTTGGGGGAAAAATGTTGTGTCATATGGAAGACTAAACTATTTGGACAGAACGTTTTATCCATTAGGCATACTTTGCTACATATTAACAAAATGTATTTATAAAAACTACTAAGTGGTCTATTTTATCAAAGTCTGATACGGATAGAGTTCTATATAATACAATTTAAAAATCGAAATTTGTTCATAACACAGCTATGTATAAGTTACTCGTAGTTTTTAAAAATTTTACAATAAGAGTTTTTCTGTAAATATGTAAAAAATATGGTGTGTAGTAATTAATGTAGATATAATGTCACTTTACAATTCTTATGAATAAAATAATTTAAAACATTAGGAACATTATTCTCCCTCAGATCACAGCCTAGGGTTTGTCTGATTAACCCTAAATTTCTCCATTTCTACCATTAGTGCAGATCTACAAATAACAAAAAAATTAAAAAATACTAAAGCATGTTTTCTTTTAACAGTGACGGTGCTGCCAACAAACCTCTGAATTGCCTTGTTTTTGCATTTTCAACTGGGCTTAAAAAAAGTATTTAAGACAAAACCTGCGAATTTAGAGGACTTAAAAACACTACTAATCATGAGATACGGTTAAAAAGTAAAAAATTATTTCTAATGAACAGGATTAATTTAGTAATCGCTTAGGTTAGTGCCAATTACTTAACTCGAAAACGTTTTGAACATCATGCTTTTTCATGATAATACCATTTATTTAACCATTAAAGATACAAAAATTAAAACGGAGTTTTTTCAGTAACTTCAAAACAATTAATTTCCTTTTGTCCATTGTCGCAGGTGTTCGACACAGGTTTTGCATACAACATGCGGAGCCCAGGGTTTATTTTGGGTCTCGTAAGTGAACACCAAAATAGGCCAAATAAACTTTTTCCACAAATTCTACTTTCTTTTAAAATGTAGCAAAAAACGTCCGGATGGTTTACGCAACTACGCCTACTTGTAGAAGCCATGTTTAAATTCGATTTTTCAAAAAACACACTCTTGCAATGAAGCTCAAGTTTCAACTAGATGCATGCAGGCAATATTCCGCATAATATAATCCCCATATCATGGGGATGGGTATTATATAGGTACTAATACCCTAGGACACAAGCCAAGTTAACGAATTAATTTATGAGGCTTACGGTATACAATTTCATTCACTTTTATTGCCTTCTATTGTATATTTCGTGCTAATTGCAAATACGAAAATAATAAATCTGCAGGTGCAAAAAAATTCCAGGAAAAAGTATTTCTTATCTGTAATAATTATATGGCCTTTTGCTAATATAAGATTAGGTATTTCCAGTGATTTATGAATAAATTGGTATAATTAAAAAGGCATTAGTCTTGTAAGTAGTGAAGTTTTTGATAAAAGGTATAACCATTATAATTGTCAAATATATTAATATTACAATTTATTATGAGTAGGCTCTATCTCAAAAACTAAAGCTGATACGAAGAAAAACTAAGTGTTTTTGGAATCACCTCATTCAAAATTACTAAAATCCAGCGCCGGATTAAAGGTTTCGTAGGCCCTAGGCACCAGTGGTGAATTTTAGATTTGAATTCGGGGAGGTTCACTAATGGGTTGTGGGGAAAAATGCGCCGCAGACGAAAATTTTTTGGGTGCCACGCCCTAATTTTACCAAGAAATTGTATCACATTGTAGTTTGTCTCTGTGTCTGTGAACTCTTTTTCTTATTGTAGTTGTAGAATACAGTATTGATCCTTTTTTTGTGTCTATTTTTATTATATTTTATGATCGTAGGCCCTTCGCGTTTCGTAGGCCCTAGGCAAGTGCCTAATGTGCCTTATGGATAATCCGGGCCTGCTAAAATCAGTTGTTTCTTCTTCGGCACCAAGACAAAAAAATTTTTTTGCTGAGCTGTGTTATTCAAGAATGTGGTAACATTTCTCCAGAGATGCTGGCCAACCCTTTCGAAAATATGAAGACGTAAATTTATGCTTGAAGCATGGCGGTGGCCAATTTCAGCAATTTCTATCATTTTTATTTTCCTTTCTCCATATTCTTACTTTATCAATTTTGTAAACAAAAATAAATTTGTATTTGTTTACTTATTTTATTATTCAACAGTTTGGCATGCCATGTCATAATATGAATTTGACACAATTTTAACCTACAGTCCAAACGGTCGTTATTTGCCGGTGCGTTATGGATCAACAATCAATAGACAACGTCGCACGACTTTTATTTATTATAGGATTAAAAGTGAATAAAAACAATAGAGCATCTCCGGGGTTACGCAATACGTCTCGAATTAAAAATAACATGCTAGACACGCAGTGAAACTTTTAGGATTACCTTAACAAATAATTGTAATGTTCCTGACTACCAACTGTTTTATAACCATGCTGACTTTAATAGAAATGATGGCGTTGTAATACTTGTAAAGAATGATATTGATGTCGAATTTTCGAGCATAAAGTTACCAATCTCTCAAGCCACTGTTAGTAGGTTATGTTGTACAATTAATAATATTAAAATTGGAATCACAGCAACTTATAAGCCACCACCAATCTCGAAAACTGATTTTATCAACGACATTTACATATACCTTGATAATGTTATTAAAAATAGTAATAATATTGAAGTCTTTGTGGGTGATATAAATATAAACATATTAGACGCAGATAACCATGCACATAACTATTTGGCAACGATGGCGCAACTGGGTTTCGAGTTATACATAAATCATGTAACTAGATTCGATAGTAATACATGTCTTGATCACATTTTTATTAATCAAAGATTAAAAACTGATTATCTGGGACTGCAATCTTATGTTTTGGACTTTCATATGACGGATCATGCACCAACTATGCTTAATATTATTGCGAAGGATCTGATTAAGAGTGAAAATTATTATACAGATACAAAAAAAAAGCAGACTTGATCTGGATGAATTTGTTGAATCCCTGCGTGTCTGTGACTGGTCTGATGTTTTAAACGATCCAAATCCCGAACTTTCAAATAATAATTTTATTAAAACGTACTTAGACTTAAAGAATAAATCAACTGCTGCAACTGGATAGCTTCAAACAACAAAAAGATTTACGAGTGGATCACAAATGGTATAATAATCTCTATCAGACATAGAGACAAAATGAAAAGGAAGTTATTACTAAATCACAATATACAATTGGAAAATTAGTATAAAAAATATAGAAATAATTTAAATAAAATAATTGTAAAACAAAAAAATCACTACTATAAAACTCAGTTAAACAATGTTAATGGCAACATAAGAAAAATATATGACATAGTTAGAAAGGCCACCAACGAAAATGCTTGTAAAGCTAATTCTATAAAAATAACAAATGACCAGGGTGTTGAGTTCATAAATGATCGGGATATGGCTGACCACTGTAATAGTTATTTTGCAAATGTTGTAAAAAAATGTTGAATTAATTCAGCATATATCAAAATTAAAAAGCCATAGCTCGCCAGGGTTGGACGGGATTACAACTGAATTGTTAAAACAAACTCACAATGTAATAACAAAATCATTACTACATATAATAAACAGAATATTTGTCACAGGTATCGTTTCTTCTTATTTTAAAGAGTCTGTTATCATTCCGATTCACAAGAGCGTTCCAAAGACATTGATATGCAATGATAGACCCATAAGTTTGGTGAGCAATTTTGCGAAAGTCTTTGAAAGGTGCCTTAAAGAAAGATTATATGGATTTAAATCAATTCGGTTTTTTGCCAGGTTTCAGTACAGAAGATGCGTTACATAGAGTAACATCTAACGTAACTAGCAACTTAAATACTGGCAAGAAGTGCGCCTCAGTTTTCATGGACCTGGCAAAGGCTTTTGGCACGGTGCCCCATGACAAGCTTCTTGACACTTTGTGGCATTATGGAGTCAGGGGTACCGCGGGGCAGCTCTTTCGGAGCTATCTACATGAAAGATACCAAGTTGTAAGAATTAATAAGGTTTTAAGTGATAAAGAGGTGGTTAGGACCGGTGTTCCACAGGGCACAGTTCTTGGACCTATCTGATTTATAACTTATATAAATTGCTTGTTGTCGCTTGATATAAATGGATCAATAATATCATATGCTGATGATACTGCGCTTATTTTTACTGGCAATGACTGGGAAGAGGTAAAAGATAAAATGGTAAATGGGCTAAACGTTACTAAATTATGGTTAGACCGCTTAACAAATGCCAGTAGACCCAATTTCACAAATGTAATAATCGAAAATCAGCAAATAAACGAAGTCCCCCAAACAAAATATCTTGGTGTAATAGTGGATAGCTTCTTGAAGTGGGGTCCGCATATGAAGTACCTTTCAAAAAAAATTCGTTTTTTAATCCATAAATTCTACATTCTTAGGGAAATTTTAAATACAAAATTGCTTAACATAATATACAAAAGCCTAGTTGAGTCATTGATTCGATATGAAATTTTGGTCTGGGGAGGAATGTATGTAAATGCTCTGTACAGGTTGAATATAGTGCAAAAGTGTATATTGAAAGTGATGTACAAAAGAAACAGAATGTATCCAACAGAATTGCTATTCTCAAACACTATTTGCGGAATTCGAGCATTGTATATTATGGTAACTGTGTCAACATTTATTCATAAGACCAAATCTAATCAGAATATTGTGCATCATCGTTATCATACTCGTGCTAGAACAAATAAGGATATTATCTACCCAATAAATTATAACAACATTAATCTAAAGAGCTCAGCACATTTGGGTCCTAAGATTTATAATATGATTCCACCTATAATAGAACATATAAAAAACTTAAGTAAATTTAGTAACCAATGTAGAATTTACATATCTCTGGAATTTAAAAAATTTGATAGTATTTTTAAACTTTAAGCACGATTTCAGTATTCGTGCCGCGTCAACTTTATATAAATATAGCATTTAGGTATAGAAACAGACATAAAAAAGGAAAAAAAAAGAAAAATGATAATGTACGGAACATACGTCAATTTCAAAACAGGACATTAGAGTACATACAAGTAATTTTATTACTTAGGTACTAATTATTGGGCATATATATTGCATTAGTTCTAAATGTAGTATGTAATGCGGAGTTTGAGAATATAATTATGCAATAATTTGTAAATGTACATTGTAATTTGAACCAAGATTGTAAATAAATAAATAAATAAAAAAGACAGAGACAAAAGATCCTTGGAGAATTGTCCATTGATGTCAAAGTCATCGTTTCGATCTGTCAACTTTAATTTGTTTTTAAACGTTTTTGTGCCTTGAAATTCAATTTAATACTATAAACTGTTCTTTTCGGAGCCATTTTTATTGTACTTTCGTGTTGGCAGTATGTAATTATGGATATTTGTCGTTAACGTAAATTAAAAATAATGTGGGACCAAGCACCGAACCCTGTGGCACGCCTGCCTCTATCCTACCCTTGCGTTTCCTCTAAAGACATAATGTTCAAGCTTCCGCAACAGTATTCCGTGATCCACACAGTCGAAGGCTTTAGAAAGATCACAGAATACTGCCGCGGCCGCCTCTCCATCATTAAGGTGAAGATATAAATTATCCAAGAATGGAAACACAGCATCGACAGTGCTCCTACCACTCTGAAATCCAAACTGACTAAGACTCAATAAGTTGCACTTCTGCAAGAAGGACGCAACCCTTTTTTTGACTAGTTTTTCAATAATCTTGGCAATTGTAGTAATTAGAGAGATGGGCCTAAAATTTGATGGGGTGTTAGAGTTCCCACCTTTATGAATCGGGATGATGACCGCCTCCTTAAGCGAGTCAGGAAAGGTTCCTGTGGAAAATGAGTTATTTATAACATTTACAAAGTCAACCAGTGCAGGTTCTGGTAAACCCTGCAAGATTTTGATGGAAATTTCATCCCATCCTGTCGCGCTTTTATTTGTTATGTCACGAAGAGTTTGATTAATTTCCTCAAGGTAAGTAGGAGCAAGAAAAAAAGAACGTGAAAAAGATATTGGTTTTAGGTAATCTAGTGGATTGTGCCCTGAAACAATTTGTTATTATTATTGAGTCTGAACGCTAGCCACGAAAATTTTGACGTTTATGAACTTAGACTTTGTTTTGACTTTTTGCATCTCGTAATTTTAATGTAAAATTTAATTGCCTGGCGAACGACATATTTCTTCCCCAAAGTAATTGTTCACGTTTTCATGAAAAATTCAATTTTTCATATTGTATACGGATTTTAACCTAAAATTAATATTTATCAAGTCACCTATCGCATTTTGACAAGTCGTATTATTACAGGACCTTCCTTTAGATATAACAGTAAGGACGTGACTTCAAAATGATGGATATCCCGCACATGTCAATCCTCCGAGAACTTTTAAACGTTAATTTCTAAAATCAATAGATAGAAAGTAAATTCTTAAGTAGTTACCTGTAAGATTCATATCTCATAACAATATTTTGCAATTCTTGCTTGTACAGTCTTGTGAGCATGGCATTGTAACACTCTAATTCAGACAGTCGGAACATATCCCATCTTAGTTTATGGTCTAATTCCGTACTTGCTAAAAAAGTCAGTAATATGATAATTTGAACAGTGCTTTTCACATTATGAAGGGTGGTCAGAAATGGATGTGTCATATAACGAATTATCGAAAAAGAACACAACATTTTTATTACACCCGGTATAAAACGATAGTTCATATTTTATCAAAAGTAGCGAAAACTATAACATTTTCAAGAAACCAACCCTAAATACAAAAAAAAAAATAATCAAATCGGACTTGAGGTTCAGAAAAAAATTGTTTCAAATGTGTAGCAAATTTATGATGTTGCATTAATTTGATCCACGAGTTTATATTGTTTTTTTTTTCGGGAAATATCCCAATAATAGCATTCCTGCTTCAAAATATCCAGATAATTTTAATACATTCACCACGAATAATTTGAATAGAAACCAAAAAAAACATTTGAAAATAATAAGGGTAATCATTTAAATTTACTTACTCTTAAAATACACATTGAGCCAATGTGGTATCTCCTCCAACAAATAGGGGTTAGCCGGTACTAATACGCTATGCGGTTGGTAATGCGTAGGCCTCATGGGCAAGTACTGCTGAAACGTCTGGGGCGCAAAATTACCATAGTTGTAACACGGCACCAAACAAGGATGTTCATACTGGGCTTGTCTTGTTATATGACTGAAAAAGTACGTAAATTAGAAACAAAGATATTAAAAAATGGTAAATTTGGTATAAAACTTCATTAATCTTTGAGCCCGACGCAAAAATTACGCATGTCACATATTAACGCAAAGTTTAAAATTGCTTTCTATGTCAAAGATTTGGAAAATATGCTGCAGTTTGTACATCATAAACCCTAGATAATTCTCTTTACACAGTGTAAATGTTAAGAGAAAAGCACCTACTATACGTTAACGATCTTTTGGAAAAATCCTATATATAGCTTCGCTGATGACAGCACACTTGTTTCATCTTTTACTTTGGATGCTCGAACATCGCCTGCCAATGCACATCTCTATAGGCAGCAAGAGGTCTCACATCTCAACAAAGAACTGGAAGAAATTCTGTCTTGGGGTGACAGTAACCGAATAAAATTTAACGCTAAAAAAACAGGTGGCAGTTCTTTCTAAAAAAAGTTAATGTAAAAGAACCGGATATAGCCATGGCGGGACACTCGATCCCCTTGGCTTCATAAATGAATTGAGCGTTAATTTGGATGATCATATGTCTTCACACAGTTATTGCAAAGGAAGCCTCGCAGAAGCTTGGAATACTTTTCCGAAATAAGAACCTCTGTATACCCCAACAACTTTTGATGCTCTATAAAGTCCAAATTCGGCCATCTCCGAAATACTGTTCCCATATTTGGGACTCTATTCCTAAACTTACCCTAAGATTGCTGGATTGCATTAAGAAGAGACATTCGCTTGATCGGTGACCATGATTTGACAAACAAACTGGAAAGCCTTGCACATCGACGGCAGGTTGGCGACTTGAATCTATTTTAGTCTATTTTACAAATAATTTCATGGCAAGTGCTAAACTGAGGTTGTCCGCTTGATTCCACCCAGAGCGGTGCATGGTAGAAATACACGACGAGCCACTGCAGCCTACCCGTACGTGGTTAAGCTTAGTGTCCCTCAATCGACACTGTTTAAAAATTCTGCTTATAACTGTTTATTAACTGTTTTTCAACCACAGTGGAAAATTAACAAGTAGGCTTTTTTTGGTTATTGTCATGGAAACGGTACGTTAGAAATTAAGGTGTGTGCTTGATCATAGGACTGATTAACGGACAACAAAAACATCCAAGTTATGAATAGATTTACTGTAGAGCAATTTCGCAAACAAAACAGTGTTACGGTAAGTATTAAATAATCTTCCAAAAGGATCAAGGTAAGCGTTTAAGGGTGGGGCAACGGTAAGAGAATGAGCAGCACAATTGGTTCTACGAATGTTCACAGTTCATTCTTTCTAAAGGAACAAGACGGCACTTTCAGAGAAATCTTTTTGAGAAGGGGCAGACATTTGACTAATTTGTGAATAAAATATGAATCAGTACATTTCTTTCTATCCTCAAGAGACTGCAGATCGAGATATAGTTTAACCTCTTCAAGACTGTCATTCATCCATATCAGGTTTGTACGCACAATGCCTCATATAATGAACTTTTTCTGGACTCTCTAGCTCATCTTATAGATATTAAAGAGGGGCGACCACACAATTGAACCATATTCCAAATAGGATCTCTAACTAGGGAACAGTACAGTAAGCGAAATAATTAACAAACTAACAAGTCTTTACCAAACCTAAGAATAAAACCTAATATTTGACTGTTATGTATTTACAGTAATCTCTGAAAGTTATTTCAGAATTAAAATATATATACCCAAATCTATAACTGAACTCACAGCACTTAGCTCTTGATCTTCTATCCTATATAGGTCAACACATTTATCTGTAGCTGCCGAAAGAATGCATTGAAATTCATTGAACATAAATAATAACATATTTAGGAAACTAAGAGTATTTTAATACAATTTCAGCATTATTTGAAATTTTTCTTATCCAATTAATTTTGATATTGAAATGACATGGAAATATGGCAACATAGAGCACGATTAAAGGGAATAGGTGGCTCTTGATAATTTAATCGGTTGACACGGGTGGCGTACCGCTTGCAAGAACATGAAAAGGCCCCCACGATCTCCCGATCTTTACGTAATGCTTTTTTTGTGGGGTTTTATGCAAAATCAAGTATATAAGGCACGACATGAATCTTTAGAGGAACTTCGTGAGGCAATTGGATTCGTTCTCCAAACTCTTTATAATAAACCTATGATTATTTTACAAGCAAGGAGAAAAATAACAAAAATGTGGCAATATTGCATTCAAGAAATCAACTGGTATTTTGAAGGCCATTTTTAAAAAAAACTGTTGGTTGCTCTTTTGCTTCAAAATAGTTAATTTACTTTTTAGTAGCTTACTTTACATAATAAACACCATACATTGGACTTTGTATGCACTGCCAACCCGTGGGAAGTCCCTCCCGTTCCAGCGGATGAGACCAGTGGGTTGTTTTGGTGTTATGGTCTATATAATACTTCCTGCCTCTTAGGGTGTAGTCAACAGACCAACCAGGCGGTAAAGGTAATTCTTCAGATGGTTCTAAAAATTTAGTTACATTAAATAAAAAATTATTTCTAAGTAAATAGGCATAACTACTACATATGCAAAACAGTTCGCAACAGAACTGTAAACGGTACGGTGGCGCCAGCTCGTTCATTGGCCTGTTTTGACGTTTTGTTTTCGTTTTTCGTGTTGTTACTTCTCTTGTGCGTGTATTTTTAAAACAAAAACTCCAATTTTTTAAAAACAATAAATGTGTATACAGGGTGTTAATTAATGTCATGCAGATATTTCAGGGGGTGATAGTGCTCGTCAAAATAAGAAAAAAATGCAAATATATGCATGGTCTAAAACGCGTTATTTTCGTTATACAGGGTGGCAAAGTTTCAATTTTTTTTTCTCGTATTTTGCGTTTTCTCTCTTATATTCTGTGATAATTGTTTCAAATTTGGAACATCAACCATTTTTTAGAATCTCTACAATAAAGTATCAAAATTGTCGGTCGCAGTACACAGGGTGTTACATTTTCTTGAATCAGCTACAATTTTATCTTTCAGAACTTTTTTTTGGAGCTCCCTGTATGAATTCCGGTATGAAATTTGAACTCTCTGTTCCTTTGTTTAGCGTTCTGGTCTCTTGCACTATTCTCGTATCTGTGACCGTTTTCGATTTATTTGCAAAAATAGCCATCGATAGAAATTAAGTGTAGGCGAAATAAAGCAGAGTAAAAAGCTGTTTTTATTTGTATGTATTCTAGGTAATTATTTTCATTTTTACTTTAGATCAACCGACAGGGTTATCAACAATCAGATAAAAACATTACAAATTAAAAATAAATTAAAACAAAACAATTAATTAGTTAATCAAATAAAAATAAAACAAAATTATAAAAACTGTTGAAAATGTCCGCCTCTTGCTAAAATGCACGAATCAAGTCTCGCCTCATGGACTGACGGACTCTGCCAAATATTCCAGGAGTATTGCGAATGATGTCGCATGAAGCTATTATTCTGTTTCTTAAATCCTCTTCTGTCTGGACTGGGGTCTGATACACTAATGCTTTCAGTATCCCCAGAAAAAGAAATCCAGGCTATTCAGGTCTGTGGATCTAGGGGGCCATGGCTGAGGTCCCCCTCGACCTATCCAACGGTTTTTAAAAATTTGATTGAGAAAGTTTCTCACCTCTATGCTGAAGTACGGTGGTGCACCATCGTGCATGAACCACATTTGGTTTCTGACAAGAATTGGTACCTCTTCTAGCAGCCCTGGGAGTTCCTCTTCAAGAAATTGACGATAATATTGTCCGTTTAGCCTTGCTGGTAGGAAAAATGGTCCTATCAAATAATCTCCAATAATGCCGACCCACACATTTACGAAAAACTGTTCTTGTTTTTCGCATATCGACTGCGAATTCTCCTCTGCCCAAAAATGGTTGTTGTGAAAATTGTTTATGGCATTCCTTGAGAAATTTGCTTCATCGCTAAATAAAATCGTGTTTTCAAATAACGGATTTTGGGTTAGCATTTGTAGGAACCATTGGCAAAAATTAAAACGTAGTGGAAAGTCACGTGGGAGAAGAGCTTGAACCCTTTGGATGTGGTAAGGATACATTAAGTTGTGTATTAAAATTTTCCAGATAAGCACAAATGTAATGTTAAGTGTTGCGGCAAGTTTTCTCGTACTAGTAGCAGGATCATTTTCTACTGCATTCAGGACTGCTTCCTCGACTTCAGGAGTCCTAACCGTTCTGTTTGCTCCTGCTAAACGAGTGGATTTCTTGAACGATCCATTTTCACATAGTCGATTATGTAGATTTGCGAATGTCCGTGGGTCAGGCAGTATTCGATTTGGATACCTTTGTGCATACAGTCGTCTGCCTTCATAACAATTGCCATCGGCAAGTCCATAGATTAAATGCATTATTCGAAGACGTTCACAGATACGAGAATAGTGCAAGAGACCGGAACGCTAAACAAAGGAACAGAGAGTTCAAATTTCATACCGGAATTCATACAGGGAGCTCCCAAAAAAAGTTCTGAAAGATAAAATTGTAGCCGATTCAAGAAAATGTAACCCCTGTATACTGCGACCGACAATTTTGATACTTTATTGTAGAGATTCTAAAAAATGGTTGATGTTCCAAATTTAAAATAATTATCACAGAATATAAGAGAGAAAACGCAAAATACGAGAAAAAAAATTGAAACTTTGCCACCCTGTATAACGAAAATAACGCGTTTTAGACCATGCATATATTTGCATTTTTTTCTTATTTTGACGAGTGCTATAAACCCCTGAAATATCTGCATGACATTAATTAACACCCTGTATACACACATTACGCTGCCGATTACGTTGTTTACTATTTGTGACAAATGCCGCAGCATTTAAATAGCCGGTGCAAGAAGCTAACCCAATAAGGTATTTTCAGAAAGAACTTAAGAACAGTGCCTCATTGTTATCCTCGACAGCAGTTAGAAAAGTAACTTTAAATAGTATGTTAAGGTCTACATATTTTGTTTCTACTTTACTAATTTTTAGCGTGTAGCAGCTGCCCTAAATTTGAATATCTCCACTGTAAGCGCAGTTTCAACGTCAGTTAAGGAAAATAAATTATTAGAATTACTTAAAAAGAAACGTTCTCGTGCAAAGAGATTATTTAAACTACTGATAAAAATAGTATAATTATGTACCTTGAGTATTTTCATTCCTCCCCATGCTATGTCTTAAATGATGGGCCAACGACTCCCCATAGGACATACCACTTTGGTACTGATTCCTGTTAAACCTACCTATCTGTGAATTGCTATAAATTGGTGTTGTTTGATCTTGACTTCCTCTAAAAAACAATACCAAGATTAATTATATTTATGGTCCATAGGATTTGTCGGTTTTGCACACTGAACTCCCACTAATGGCCGAGCAATCTAAAAATGTCCCCGGTATGCAACTTAAAAATTCATTTCGCAGAAGCATAACTCATGCGCACCACGTCGGATTTCTGCGATTTTTTGATATTACTTAAAATTGACGTTTATCTTGTCCAAAGACGACTGCTCCTTATTCTTAGTGTTTGGCGTGTGTATTGTGAGATTTGTGAGCGTTACTTTCAGTTCTTTATTGTATTTTATGGAACTCTCGTTAAAAACATGTTACTAGATTAAACTTTTATAGTTTAGGTTATAGTGCAGTACTTTTTAGTGTAAGTTCGTAATGAGAAACAAGTGCATGGTGTTGCTTTACAGCAATTGGTAGCAAACGACCAAAATTCAGTTCTTCAGCTAAGTATCTAGCTATTTAAAATAATTTTAAAATTGTATCCCCCACATAGCACTTACCTTGCTGCTCTAACCTAAATGTTTTTTTTTGTTATCCCTTTCAAACGTTGTAATGTTTTCAGTGTAATGTTTTCCAAAACTCCACGGTGCTCTACTATCACCATAATTCTTGGGTGCCAGTATTCACCTTAGGATAACCTAAAATACACTGCAACAAGGTAACCTATCCACCCTTACTCTGACAACCCTACGCAGAGAAAAACAAACTAGGAAGAAAAACAATTATGTCACGATCGGTTTACAATAGCTTCTTACAAGCTCTTATTCACTTAAGTCCCTCAAAGTCACTCTATTTGAAACAAAAGCCAAATTTTGGCAGAGGCCAATACAAATATTTATTTCATATGTCGTGTTAGGCCCTTGGATTTATAAATGCAAGCTCCTCTTATTTTGGTGGACAATAGGTACTTAAAGTTAAAAGATAAATAAGTGAAATGTAATAACAAAGTGGTAGTATTAGGTTTGACATAAAAGTTTTGAAGGTTTAAATTACAAAGTTATCATTAAAAGAATAAGTAAAAGTCAAACCCTGTTTGATAGGGTCTTGCACAAGACGGCAACTGTCAGACCTACACCGTAAAAACGACTGTTTAGTCTGATCCGGCAGCCACAAAGACCTACATCCAGGACATTGCCCCAGACTTGAAATTTCCGCAAAGTCTGTGCAAGAACCTCTCACAACTAACTAAATTTACCATAAGAGCATTGTTAAAGAACAATACAAAATCTTACGAGTACCTGTACCACGCATAGATAAGTTAAAATAATAAAGTTACAAGCGTTAAAGTTTAAAGAAACAAATGGCCTTTAGCCGGGAAACAAAAATATTTACTTTATAATAAATAAAATAAATTGTAACTATATTTACAACGAAATTAGCTGTAACAGACCACCTAACGTTTTCAACTACTAGACTCTTGTGACGTCTTAACGCTATGTCGACATACGCTATAAGTTTACAATGCACAAGTTCTGTACATAACATTGTCGCAAAACTTTATCAAAACACTGTATATAGAACAATACGCAAATGCAAAATATTAAGATTTTAAGTTGACTAAGCTTTTAAAAAGAAATGATCACAGTGTATATAATTTAATAATTTGTAGTGAGGTCCGTAACCCGGATTGCACCACAGTACTCAGGTATTCACAGAAAAGGCTTATCTTGAGAAATAGCATACACGCCACGGGAAATAATATATCAAGGGTTGATCTCACGCTTTCCTGTCACCTACTGCGTACTTCCAAGGTTTCATACTACTCAAGGAAGATATTACTTAGCTGAAACTTTATGTCCTACCCAAGGTTCATGAAGACTCGATCCTCAGTAAAACACACACACATGGTCTCTTAAACAGTCAACGTGGATACTGCTACACTGCTAGTCTCCAAAAATTCAAATAGTACATGGCAACTGGCACGTCCCGCGTCCAGGCAACTCCCATAAAAGAAAACTAGTACTTCAGTTTAAACGCTTAGCCCCTATCAAAAAAAAACCTCAAATAACTAACGAGGATTGAAAAAGCGTTTTAAATCGGCATTCCTCCTAAAGAATAGGCAAACTACTATGCCATATTCTTTTTAATAAGTTTGTGAAAGTTTTATCGGCACCACATGGCCGTCCCTGTCCAAGAAAATTCAAAATTCCACAAACGTGCTTTCGCTTCAAGCGTCTATTGTCGAAAGGACCAGATATTATTCCCTCTTCGCCATGGTTACCAAAAATTGTCGACAAATTAGTCATACCAATCCATGAAAACTATAACCCCTTTCACACCATAAAAAAGGTAAGGCAACCTACGTCAACCAACGCAAACCGCAAAAATACGCCTAAATTCACCAGACGTGGACGTGAAAATCCACAAAACTATCAATCTTATCGAATGACACCTGACCTGTCTTAAATTATTGATTTTCTTAAACAGCTGATTCACAACATTTGACCTACATCTTATATACAAGGTTAAGAAGTTATTTCTATTGATAACTTGAAAATTTGATCAATTACTAATTAACTAAAACAAGGATTTGAATTAAGACCTGTCTACAAGTAGTATGAAACAAAAGAACAGAAATCAACCCACTTGGCTATGTCCTACAATATACAAAACATTCGTGGAATATAAACATCAACAAAGGTTTCAAACTGAACATAGTGAAACTAATAACCATCAACAGATAAATAAATTGGTAATTAATGTCTAAGGTGAGAGTCTACATAGGTACTTTAACAATTTAAAACCCGAAAACTTAACATAGATAACCAAACTATGAAAATGCAATGTTCGAACCGTAACAACGTGCTTTCAACACAATCCTGTATTTATTTAGGCAAGTCTTTATTTTATACTTAAGCTGTTGACTGTTGTGATAGGTATACCTACTATAACGTTGAAGTGCTTTACAATAATTTATCCATTTTGTAACTCAACAGTTTGTGTCCAACTTGTTCAATGATTTTTGACAAATAAGTGAAATATTTTAAAAATGCCTTTCTCTTCTTAAAACCCTAATAAAATAATTTACAGCAGGCCTGTCGAGAGGGGGGAGGGGATGACTGGGACATTGTCTGCCGGACCCGGAGTTTTCGAGGGGGGCCGGATTTTCCGGTACTGTTCAAAATAATTTTTTTTGTATGAACTGGTATAAAATGAGTTGCAAAATAGTATATTATGTTACAAGGACGAAAAATGCAGTATTTCGGACGTATTGCGGGAGATTACTGGACGAGGCAAAGCCGAGGCCAGTAACCCGCATAGTCCGAAATACATTTTTCGTCCGTATAACATACGTTATTTTTTATCCGATTGTGTTTTTGCTCGGATTATAAAATAATGTAAAAATTAAGAAAACCAATATATTTCATCTTGCATTGTAATTTTTTGTCCCTTGAATGTTTGAACAATGAAACCTGTAATATGCGTATCCATGGATCTAACAAATCATTAAATTAATATTATCAACTGACGTTTTATCAATCAGGCGATAGTTTTAACTAATCTTTCGTGTTCTGCTAGTTTTAAAACCTGAAAAACACAATTAAAAATGGAAATAGACGATGATCTTATAGAAGGTACACCACCTGACATTCAAGAAACTGCCAAGGAAGTAATGTTACATTTGTTGCCACAAAAATCTAAGGAAATATATGAAAGAGCTTATAAAAAATTTATGGATTACCGGCAAGAAAAAAATATACAGTCGTTCTCCGAAAACGTCTTCTTGGTCTATATGGCGGAATTATCGAAAACTATGAAGTCATCTACTCTGTGGTCGCAGTATTCTATGCTATGTGCAGTGGTAAATGTAAAACAGAATATTGATATATCTAAATACATGAGATTACGAGCATTGTTGAAACAAAAAAGTGTTGGATATTGTCCAAAGAAATCAAGGATCCTAACTAGAGAAGAGGTTCACAAATTCCTTTGCCATGCTCCAGATGACAAATACTTAATGTTGAAGGTAAATGTAACTATATAATAGTATTTTAAATTTCTGACTAACAATTTTCTTAATTACAGGTTGCTTTTATTTTTGGAATCGCGGGCGCATGTCGTCGAGAAGAACTGGCTCATATGAAAATTGATGACATACAAGATTTGGGAACGGCTTTGTTAATAAAAATTCCCTATAATAAAACAAACAAACCGAGATCATTTACGGTGACTGGAGAATATCTAAAGTATTATAGAAATTATCTGGCTTTACGTCCAACAAATATGAGTGATGGGCGATTTTTTGTGTCTTATCGCAATGGAAAATGCCATAAGCAAGTTGTCGGTATACACAAATTTGGCTCTATACCTCAGGAAATAGCATCTTACTTAAAACTGCCGAATGCCAAGGAATTCACGGGACATTGTTTCAGAAGAACATCGGCCACATTACTTGTAGATGCGGGAGCAGACATAACATCTCTAAAACGGCATGGAGGCTGGAAGTCTTCGGGAGTAGCCGAGGGCTACATAGATGATTCCTTAAGTAATAAGTTAGAGCTGACCAAGAAAATATTCAACATTCCACAATCTGACCTGCAGTCAGTCTCGACTCAGGTGTCGCAATCCGTCTCCCAATCGAGTTCAACATTGGAGAATAATATCATAACGGAGACCAAAAATAATAACACATCCTCAAAATCAAATTTACATCACCCCGTTCTTGTTCAAAATTGTTCTAATTGTACATTTAATATAAATATTGTAAATAATTGAATAAAATAAACTGTTGAAAATATTTTAGCGTCCGACAAAATGTTTTTCGGACTAGGACGACAAAGGTTGCCTAGCGCAATAATCAATACCTTATTGAAAAGGTTACCTTTTCGTCCAAATATCTGATCTATAAAACGTCATTTTTTGACACAATCGGATAAAAATGTTATTAGGATGTATTCTGAATGTATCGCATTGCCATATTTGCTTTGTAAATTCAATTTATTTACTTTAATTTTTCACATCGAATTCGTTATTGTGATTACAGATTATTCCAACAACAAAAAATCATGAGAGCATAAGAACTTTCTGCATCATCAGTCTGAATTCTAAATTTCCAAAATTACATACAGGGTGTAATTTAATTGAGTGCCGATACTTAAGGGTGATAATCTATGAATGATTCTAAGATAAAAAGTTCATATGGACATATGTCCTAAACCTCTTCATTTTTGAGCTACAGGGTGTTAACATTTTAAGAAAAATATAACCTTTTTATATAAATCACTCTTAGATATTTTTATGAAATTTTGTACATACCTTTTAATCAATAAGGAGCATTTTTTGACCTAACAGATTTATAAAAATTTTTACCAGTGACGTCCGTACGGGGTTTGAACTGAATATTTTTAAAGAAAAAATGGATACGCCACTGCTTTTTCTAAAAACGAAACTTACTTTTGAAATTCCCATTTATTTTAAAGCAAATTTCGTTTATGGACTTACTTTTGTACGACGCACCGTTTTCGCGTAAAAAAATAAAAACAAAAAAAACATTTTTTTCTTCGGTTCATTGAGACTGCTTTTATTTATTTTGTTGAATTTGGTTGGCACCCACCATGAGTGGAAACACTTTTTTTGGGACAACAATTTATTTTCTACTCACCAGTGACATTCAACTGAACGTTTGAAAAGAAAAAAACGGTAACCATATTAAATGCCCTCTTAAAGCAAATCAAATAAAAATCAGTAGGCTGGGTAAAGCTACATCAATTTTGACGTTTCTTTTCATAAAGACAAAAGGCCTGGCATTGATTTTGCATTATTAAATAATTATTATTACAGTAAGACGTTAAATTATAATAAAAGAATGGTAAATTTTACAAACAGTGAATTAACTGACATGCATTTTATTTATGGGCTTGCAGACGGTAATGCATACGAAGCCAGGCGGATATACCAAGAGCGGTATCCAAATCGCGTACTACCCGATCCGAGAACATTTTCTAGGATTCATAGACGTCTCCACGAGACCGGAACTTTAAAAGTAGACCACAGTGCTAAAGGAGTCCATCAAACAGTAAGAACACCGGAACTTGAAGAAGGAATTTTACACGAAATTGAGGAGAACCCCGAAAGTAGCACGAGGAAAATCGCGGCAACATTTAATGTTTCACATTTTCTTGTTTGGAAAATTCTCATCGAAAATTTATTATACCCATATCACATTCAAAGAGTCCAGGCATTACTCCCTAGAGATTTCCCGATGCGCATTAATTTCTGTGTGTGGTTTCTTCAAAACCTGATGGAAAATCCGTTATTTGACAGGCACATTCTTTTTACCGACGAAGCTAATTTTTCTCGAAACTCAATAAGAAATTTCCATAATAACCATTTATGGGCGGATGAAAACCCTTATGCAATTGTAGAATCAAATCATCAAGAACAGTTCTCAATAAATGTTTGGGCTGGCATTATTGATGATTATTTGATAGGCCCATTTTTTCTCCCAAGAAGACTTGATGGACAATCATATTTACACTTTCTTGAAGAAGATCTGCCGCCAATGCTTGAAGACCTTCCATTATTATTAAGAAACCAGATGTGGCTAATGCACGATGGTGCGCCTCCACATTTTAGCTTACGAGTGCGTGAATTTTTAAATCACACCTATCGCAATCGGTGGATAGGTCGCGGAGGAACGCAGCCATGGCCACCTAGATCTCCGGACCTTAACAGTTTAGACTATTTTTTCTGGGGGCATCTGAAAAGCTTAGTGTACCAAGTGCCGATTCATACCGAAGAAGAGTTACGAAATCGTATATTAGTATGCTGCCAAACCATAAGAAACACCCCGGAAATCTTCGAAAATGTGCGTCAGTCTATGGGAAGAAGAGTCCATGCTTGCATACGTGTGGGTGGACGACACTTCGAACAACTACTGTAAATAATGTGGGTTCTTTATTCTGTTTATCTTCTCTTGTCATTTCGCTTTCGATTTAAGGTTTGGAATTTTTCCTTTTAAATTAATCGCGATTTTTGAAATAAAATTTTTTATTTTTTTTTGTTTTTATTTTTTACGCGAAAACGGTGCGTCGTACAAAAGTAAGTCTATAAACGAAATTTGCTTTAAAATAAATGAGACTTTCAAAAGTAAGTTTCGTTTTTAGAAAAAGCAGTGGCGTATCCATTTTTTCTTTAAAAATATTCAGTTCAAACCCCGTACGGACGTCACTGGTAAAAATTTTTATAAATCTGTTAGGTCAAAAAATGCTCCTTATTGATTAAAAGGTATGTACAAAATTTCATAAAAATATCTAAGAGTGATTTATATAAAAAGGTTATATTTTTCTTAAAATGTTAACACCCTGTAGCTCAAAAATGAAGAGGTTTAGGACATATGTCCATATGAACTTTTTATCTTAGAATCATTCATAGATTATCACCCTTAAGTATCGGCACTCAATTAAATTACACCCTGTATAGGGGCCTGTCATTCTTAGCCCCCGGGCTCAGTGTTCCTCTCCACAGGCCTGATTCACAGTGTATTCAATTATGCATCAATGGTGTTTCGTCAATACGGCTGCTATTTTACTGTTGCCTCCATATTTCAACGTAAAAAACTTTCTTTTTGTTTAAAGATCACATTGTTTAAAGATCACATACTACATCTAAATACTGCTTTTATTACCCGTTTTGTTTTTTTTTTCAGGGTGCTGAACATTACCTTAACTGTAGTGTTATAATATAAATAAATATATTAATAACATAACTGTTTGTTTTACTGTTTTACAGTTTTTATGATGTGCTGCATTGAGGCTTTCCACAATTATATGCTTAACATATTTATTTTCGTCCTACAAAGTTCCAAGGCAAGACAAATTCACATGTTACTCAAGTCTACTATAAAAATTTAAAACCTCCGTTCTGGCTTGCTTTTAATATGTTTAAAAAAAAACAAAAACAGTAATTTTTGTGCAAATTTCGTCGTTTGTTGTATAGAAAATGATAGAAGGAAACCAGACGGCAAAGGGCACGTGTTACGGTGTTAAGAACAACCATTATTTCTTACGGAACTATGCCGAAAACTGAATTTAATTCGAAAATTCAATTTCCATATCTACATCAAAAAATACGCTAGCTGAAATTTTCATAATTTTTTGTGGTGTATTGAATGCCTTACATCTTCTAATATTTCATATTGTACTAAGATTTACTATAATTTCTTTTCTTTTATGAATCTATACCTATTCAAACAAATTAAGTAAAATAAGTTCAAAGCCGGATCTGACGTACACGCGACTGCGCAGACGCAAAGCTTCCGCAAAATGCCGCTTAATGGGGACATTTCTGTAGCACGGTATTAGCAATATATTGGGTATATGCAGTGAGAACATCTAACATGGAATAAATTTTGTATTGTCACTTTGGTAGATTTTCTAAAAATCGGTCGGACACGTGAACTACTATTTTTTATTTAGCGTTTTATGAACTAAAATGTGCGCATACAGGGTGAGCCAGAAAATATTTGAGGGGGGTCAGTGGAAAAGTGGTACAATTAACATTAACATGATTTAGAGTAACTAAAGGTCAACGTTAATGACTATTAGTAAAATCCTAGTAAAAGTAAGTCCAAGAATGGCTACGTATATCTATTTAAAAAATTCTAATGTAATTTGGAATTGTATACTTGGGTTTAAAAAAAAATTGCATTTTTCTGAAAAAATTAATTTTTCTCACTTGAACCACTTTTCCATACATGATGATTTGGAGTAAAACAAAGTATAAGTGACATAAAAAAATACTTTATTTAAAAATTCTGATTTAAAGAAGTGAAAAAAAGTACATAATGACACCCTGACTAATCTTCATCAGACTCCAAAATAATCCTGTCACTTTTATCTACTATGTCTTCGTCGCTGTCATTTTTCTCTTCAATACTGCCAGCACCTGTTTTTGATTTAGTTTTTAGTTGATGCGACAGATTTTTGTAGAAAGTGTGGTACACCGGAGGCACAAACTGCAAGATTTTGCCATTTTAGGAATTTAATTTTTGGTGCCTCATTATACAATAGACAAAGTTTTTGTGCTGCTGGTCTTCCTTTTCTTTTTAGGGCCCAGTCTGCTTCATAAAATTCGAAAGATTCACTTAGCGTGTCTTTAAATTTTATTGTAAATGGTTGATCTTTTTCAACTCTTATCCATCTAATTTGTCTCCAGGCAATATTCTTTTTTTCTTTGTCACTGCGAACAATGAAAGTTATACCTTCAAGCTCTGAAAATGAGAAAAACTCAAAAAAGTCTGCCGATGTCATTTGTGTTATAGAAAATTTCTTGCAACCCTCTTTAATGGCTCTATTCCATTCACTAGGTACCTACGTATACGTACTCAACGTGGCGCTTGTGCTTCTCAATTAATGCAAAGTCTTTATCGCACTCCATGTAAGTGTGCGCCGGCTAAAAATGGTTAGAATTTCATTTTGTATTATTTAAATAATGTTATTTGTGTTTTTTGTATGTTGCTACCCTGTAATTGGAAGTTACTGTCTGGGTAGTGTACTAAATAAATAAATAAATAAATAAATAATAATAAATAAGTGCACCTGTACTACTTTTTCCCAAACGAAAAGAGCTTTTAAGAGTTGAGCTTGAGCTAGTGATTTATAGATGACGCTAAGATGTTGGAATAGCACTTGTACCTTTTTTTTTCTAAACAGATATACACTTTAACTAACTTGTGGTGCACTTATCTCCCATAATTGAAAAATGTTACTTGTACTACTTTTCCACTGACCCCCTCATTTATCATGGCCAACTTTTTTTTAAAATGGAAATCCCGTATTTTTTATCATATTTTTAAAGAACGCCTAAAGTTGTCTGTTGGTGCAAAGTTTAACTTTTCCATCTTTAACCGCTATTTATACAAATCGAGTAAAAGACTCACTACAAATTAAAAATATCTTTAATTAAATGTATTACACTTAGTTTGTTGAAAATGTTGTCCGTTCACTTGCTGGCAGCAACCTAGTCGTAAATTAAAATCCATTTCTCACATTCTGAATAAATAACTTTTAGGGCAAAAAAATTCCTTTTAATTTTTTGGCTAGATAAAGAATGTATGAGGTATGTTCAACGATAATGGTGAACCCAACCTGTAATGCCATACCTGTAAGTGACATAAATGCCTTGACCGATGAGAAGTGTATCGAGGTTTGTAGTATATTTTTGAAATCCCATAAAATATTTATAATAACACTCTACAGATCGCCCTTGGGCAGTTTTGACACCTTTATAGAAATAGTAGAACGAATATTAAATAAAATAACTATAAATAACCGGTTAATCATTGTGGGTAACTTTATTGTGCACTTTGGCACGGAGGAGCGAGCGTGCCTTGAAATAAGTTATATGATGAAATCTTTTGGATTATGAATAGTAATAACGGGCGCAACGAGGCAGAAAAACTGCCTAGACGGTGTATTCTTAAACTTCTGTATTGCTGATTGTAACGTGTCTTTGCTTGATGTGGGAATTTCTGATCACCTTGGTCAGCTAGTTGTCATTCCGTTCTCTTTTGACAACACTGCCCATGACAAAACCAGGGTAACATGCTCAGGCCACTGACACAGAGAGGTAAACATACGTTCTTCAATTTAGTAGAAAATACAGATTGGAAGTTTTTGGCTGAGCAGGACTGTAGTATAGATGAAAAATGCTCAATATTTCTGAATGTATTAACACAGGCATATCATGAGGCATTTCCAATAAAAACTTATATTAAAAAAGGTAATCAAGCTCATACTACAAACTGGTTTGATAATAACCTAAAATCAATGCGGGAACACCTGCATCTTCTAAATAATTTTTGTAAATAGTATCCTTCCCCCATGGTTAATTGATTACAAGAATGAATACAGAAAGTGGTATAAGGCCAAATTGCCACTACTAAGAACTGCAAATGATAATCTTATAAAAAAAATGCCTCAAATCAGATAAGTTGCATGTGGAACATTATTAATGAATAAAGACCGGATTTTATGCATTTTGCATATATATGCATTTTTTGCATATTTTATGATTTTAAAGGAAAAAATGCATATTTTAAGAACTATTGCATATCTAAGAATGTTTTGGGGTTTCTGTGTTACTTTCTTACGTTTTATGGTCGTACGCCGCCGTGTCGCCTGTGCTGTCGGGGTCTCAAGATAAGAGGACAATAAATAGGTTTATTAATAAAGTAATAAACTAATAAAATAAACTATTATTCTTCTATTGAGAAATTCCATTAGTGGGTGGGTATTTCGGACCAGATGTTTTAACTAGAATTTCTTTATCTACACCTTCTATAATTATCTATTTGTTCACATTTGTTACAGTTTGTCAGTATTATTGAGGTTGTCGTTTGTCGTAACAGCAGTTCGTATTGTAAACGCAAACAAAGTGAAAGTGAAAGCGGTGATTATGTCGAAAATAATATGTATTTCGTAGATTAAGCCTTACCCAGAACTTGCTTTGGGCGGCGACTATGTTTTTTGCGAGTCTTGTTCAAAAATTGTTTCCTGCTCAAAGAAATTTCAAATAGACCAACACATTAAGACGCCGTCTCACATTGCTAAGGTTAGCAAGATGAAGTCTGGTCCCATACGGTCAAGGCTGAAGCAGTCATTTAATTGAAAGAAAGTAAAACATACTGTTTACTAATTTCACTATATTAAAACTTAGAATTTTTTTTTTACAAATTTCAACTAGTTTCGCTAGCACGGTAGCTTTTTCAAGAATGAATACTAACAATTACATCTAAGGTACAATAAGGTGCACTGCACGTTTTGGGTTTTTCCTAATTATGTAAATAGGGTATTAAAATAAATTTAACAATGGGGATCTATTTAGGTCGGTTTGGCAATTCAATAATGGATGGGAATTTTTAAGTTTATTAATTTCAAGGTATTTCAACAGGTCTTATTTGGTTCCTTTCTTTTCTGTGTGTAAGGAAAAGAAAGGTAAAGAAAGTAAAGGTACAGAAAGGAACCAAATTAGACCTGTTGGAATCCCTTGAAATTAATAAACTTAAAAATTACCATCATTTATTGAATTGCCAAACCGACTTAAATAGATCCCCATTGTTAAATTTATTTTAATACCCTATTTACATAATTAGGAAAAACCCAAAACGTGCAGTACACCTCTTTGTACCTTAGATGTAATTGTTAGTATTTATTCTTGAAAAAGCTACCGTGATAGCGAAACTAGTTGAAATTTGTAAAAAAATTTTTTAATATAGTGGAATTAGTAAACAGTGTGGTTTTACTTTATTTGAATTTATCATGGAATTCCACCAAGTAACGGCAGAAACAGTGCAGCAGTCAT
Organism: Polydrusus tereticollis; assembly: GCA_963920685.1. NCBI lineage: Eukaryota > Metazoa > Arthropoda > Insecta > Coleoptera > Curculionidae > Polydrusus > Polydrusus tereticollis. The sequence goes on from OY987326.1 coordinate 183,364,340, forward strand.
TTAAGATTTTTAAAAACGGAAACCATGACCAGTCAGAATTTAACGAAGATCTATGTAAAACGTTCTTGGCTGCTAATATTCCTTTAAACGAGTTAACCAACCCGCAAGCTAAGGCGTTTCTGCAAAAATATACAAAACGTAATGCTCCAGATGAATCAACATTAAGAAAAAATGTCGTTGGAAAGGTATTTGGTACCGTGCTCGATGAAATAAAGAAAGAAATTGGAGGTAACTATATGTATATTGTCGTCGACGAAACAACTGATTCGTGTGGTCGTTATATAGTTAATTTAATGATGTCCTGTTGTCCGATGCTGCGCCGTATATGATAAAGGCAGGACAAAATTTAAAAATATTTTATGCAAATTTGATTCATGTAACTTGCCTAGCTCACGGATTAAATAGGGTTGCGGAAACTATTAGAGTTTCCTTTCCGTTGGTCAATGACCTAATAGCAAATGTAAAAAAGATATTCATAAAGGCCCCATTAAAATAGTACAATTTTACAAGGAGAATCTTCCCGGAGTACCATTACCACCTGAGTCTGTCGTGACCAGATGGGGCACCTGGATCCGTGCGGCAATATTTTATGCAGATAATTTCCAAAAATTGAAAGACTTAATTTCACAAATATCTGGTGATGATTCACAGTGCATCCTAAAGTCTAAAGAAATATTTCAAAGTGCTAAAGTGGAACAACAGTTAATGTATATCAAGTGTAACTATGCATTTATAGCAGACAGTATTTTGCAACCAGAGGAATCGTGTACCGTGTACAAGTCTACCAGAGTCGATGGATATAATAGACACATGTGTACAAAATTGCAAACAAATACGAGGTGAGGTAGGAAAAACAATAGTGGCAAAATTACAAAATTAAAAAAAAAAAAACACAGATTTTAAGGCAGGTCGTAAACATAATGTCAGGGAAAACTGTAAATAATTTAGCTATTGAACCCGCCTTATTTCCGAAATTAAAATTTTGCCCTATAACTTCAGTAGATGCAGAAAGATCGTTTTCTTTTTACAAACATGTCCTTAGTGATAGACGCCACAATTTTTTAGTTCAAAACCATGAAGCACACATAATAACTGGTGCGTTTCATAATTTTTCAAAATAATATCAGTATAAGTTTGATATAAAAAACTGTATTAGGTGTTAACTGATTTAATAAAGTATATTATAACTTGAATTTATCTTTATTCAATATTCAATCCCCTAATTAAATGAAAATTTAATTTAGAATATCAAAATTTAGTTGTTTTATTACCGCATATTCATTGCATATTTACGGTTTTTGCATATATCCTGCATAAATTTTAAAAAATATGTGCATATATATGCGCATATTCTTAAGGTTTCTGGTTGCATATAATACGGTCTTTATTGACAACACTCATCGTGCGCGCCGTCCTCAACCTACATGCTATATTTAACGTCTCCTTGAAGTATTCAGTAGTTTTTCGGGGCTATTAATTTTTCAAAAACGAGCTAGTGACCTTTTCTTAAACCGTGGTTGATGTGAAACATAAAGTTGACCCCAAACCAACGCCCAGAGTACAGTAATCGCTGTGTTTCAGTCGGGGTTCCGCGTGTTTCTGATTATCAGTGTTTACATTTGTATCTGAAATTATAAAAACTAGCTGTCGGGAACGGACAAATTACACGGATGGCGCCTAATAACAGCAAACAGCTTAGATGTTCTCACTGCGAAAAAACAATTAAGCATAACCAACCATCAATCTCATGCCATTCCTGTTTGTCCTGGTTTCACAAGGGTTGCTCAGGTCTCACCAACCCCGAATTTAACAAGCAGGCTTCCATGTGGACCAAATCAATGGAGACCACTTGGACATGCAACCCCTGTTTGGATCTCGTGAAATCCCAGTCAACTGGCAAACAAACCCCGAAAACAAACCCTCGGCGCTCCATCGGACCCGGTGCTACTCCACCCCAAGATATTCCCAATAGTGACGAGTCTTCTAATTGTCTTGCCCATAATAATGTCTCGTTAAACGATATTATGGAAAAGTTGTTGAACATCGAATCTCAGTATACCAATCTTCTCTCTAAATATGAAGACCAAATTAAAATAAATGCCGAACTTAGATCGGATATTGCTGGGATAAGACTGCAACTATCTGCTAGTAATAGTACCAAGGGCCCCGCCGCCGACCTTGAGGCCACTCGCCAAAACCGAGAAGATAGCTTTTTCAGGGAAGTTTTTCAGAGACAAACCCGTATGCACAATTTAATGATCTTTAATTTTCACCTTGAAGAAGGCATTCCAGAAACAGTTCAGATTTCCTCGCTGCTGTCCAACAAAGTAGCCCGACAAATCGAAGCCACTAATGTCGTCACGGTTGGCAAGCCTAACCGTAACGGTCACAAACCCATAAAAGTGACTCTCTCAAACTCCAGCGACGTGTCACTTGTGCTGAAGAACAGGAGAATATTTACCGACAGCCACCAAATCTACATTGAAGCAGACCTATCTCCGGCACAACTAAAACAGCTTCAAGACCTCAAGGAAGAACTGCAGCTTCGTCGTTCAAACGGAGAAGAAAACCTGATTTTGAGGTATATTGGCGGCGTGCCCACAATAACTACAAAAAACTTGGTCCCCCCAACACCTCAACCAACGAGTTAACCTGCACGTATCAGAATGTTCGAGGTCTCCGGACCAAAACACACAACTTCTACAGTAACGCTGCTTCCTCAGATTACGATATCATCGCTGTTACCGAATCCTGGCTCCAACCGGATATTCTAGATTCGGAACTTTTTCCCGACTGTTACTTAGTCTATCGCTCTGATAGAAGAACAGACTTAATGGCAGCTTCCAGGGGAGGCGGTGTCATGCTCAGTATTCACAACAGACTCAACTCCGAACTGCTGGATGTCCCCGATATTAGTGTCAGCGCGCCAAATATAGACTTTTTAGGTTGTAAGATTACTTATCATTATTTTGTGTTTTATGTATTTATTGTATACATTCCTCCCAGCACCGCTAGCCTCGAGGTGGAAAATTTTTTCGAAATCCTTTCGTCACTGGATACAATGCTCCAAAAAAATATAATCCTCGTTGGAGATTTCAATGTTCCTTCATTCTCAGGGCCGACCCCTCTTGGCCTCAGAAACAAATGCTTACTTAATCTTAGCGAGTTTCTTTGCCTTACACAGTACAACACCATCCCGAATTCCAATAACCGGCTTCTCGATCTCGTCTTTGCCAACTTTAAAATCAATCTGGCGCACAATGATTCGCCTTTGGTCGCCGAGGATCCACATCACCCTGCTCTAACTTTTGATTTTCAAGCAGCACTTCCTCCCGTTGTCAACTTTCCCGTAAACAAATCTGAACCACTCCACTTCAACTTTCGCAAATCTGACTATCCTAAATTGTATGAGCTGATGTCGCACACCGACTGGTCCCCCGTTATTGCTTCTTCTGATGTAGCTAATGCTTATCAATCTTTTTACGAGATTTTGAATAACAACTTTGCCGCCTGTACACCTCTAAAATCCCCTAGGCGAAGACGATTTCCCCCCTGGTTTACTAAAGATTTAATTAACAATATTTTTAAAAAAGAAAGAGTACGTCGTCGCCTGCAAGTTCACAAATCCAATGCTGACCTCGTGAAGTTCAAAGCCTTGCGCAGCCTGATTAAGTTACAGTCTCAGCAGGCCTACAGGGGTTATATTAGGAACGCTGAGTCAAACTTAAAAAACAACCCTTCCAATTTTTGGTCCTTTGTCCAAAGTAAAAGGCTCAATCTCGAATCCCAGCCACCATGAACTATGCAAATCAACAAGTCCACGGGCCCCATAACATCGTCTCTGCTTTCGCGAATTATTTTAAAAATGTCTATAAAACCTCTGGGCAACCTTGGCAATCTGAGCCTTTTAATCCAGCAGACCAATATGAGATAATCGGTATACCCAGTGTTACATCCGAGGACGTTATTTCGGCCTGCAAAACGCTAAAAAATAAAGCTACGTCTGGCCCCGATGGTATTCCCAGCTTTCTGGTGAAAGACTGTTCCTTTGTCATGAGCGCTCCTCTTTGTCATATCTTTAACCTGTCATTGAACAATGGCGTATTTCCAGAAATATGGAAGGTTGCCAAAGTTTGTCCCATCTTTAAAAAGGACGATCCATCTCATATTGAAAATTATCGAGGTATCTCAATCCTATGTAACTTCTCCAAGGTATTTGAGATCATCTTGCAAAAGTCCCTGTTTTTCAAAATTCGAAACCGACTCTCTATATATCAACACGGTTTTTTTTCCGAAAGATCGTGTATGACTAATCTTTGTTCGTTTTCCGTTTACGTCTGTGACGCCATTAACAAGAGGAGCCAAGTCGATGTCATTTACACGGACTTTAGTAAAGCCTTTGACCAAATTGACCACCACATTCTACTCCATAAGGCGTCTGACCAGTTCGGTTTTTCTAACAGGCTTGTCTCACTATTACAATCCTACCTTCTGGATCGTACTCAGTTTGTTGAGTTTGAGGGGTTTAGGTCGGACTTGTTTGTACCTACGTCGGGTGTCCCCCAGGGTTCTAACCTGGGGCCACTTCTTTTCAACATATTTATAAACGATCTTGTCTCGACGCTTGACTGCAACAGACTCGCCTATGCTGATGACCTCAAAATATTTAACCGCATCGACGCTGTCGCGGATTGTGTATCCCTCCGCGACAGCCTCGATGTTCTTAACCAGTGGTGCCTGGATAACAAACTGAATCTCAACATCTCTAAATGTAACGTCGTTTCTTACACTCGGACAAAAACTCCATTTCAATTCAATTATTCTATAAACGGATCCACACTGAACAGACTCACCACCATAAGGGATCTCGGAGTCGTTTTCGATGAGAGGTTCTCCTTTATTCCACATATTGATCAAATGGTTTCTAGCGCCTCTAGAACCTTGGGCTTTGTCTTGCGAAACTGCAAGCATTTTTCTGATGTATCTACATTTAAACTCTTGTATTACTCCTATGTGAGGTCAAAGTTGGATTATTGCTCAATCATATGGTCCCCCATTTACAATTGCCATAATCAATCTGTGGAGTCCGTCCAAAGGCGATTCCTAAAGTATCTTATGTTTAGAGAGGATGGTATCTACCCGCAACGGGGTTTCGAGCATGGCCACATCCTCGCTAGGTTTGGTGAGTTGCCCTTAACAGTACGTCGCGACTCACAGTCACTATCGATACTCCATAAACTTCTTAACTCTAAAATCGATTGCCCATTTCTACTGGAGCAACTATCGCTTCATGTTCCCCGCACAGGTGCCCGACATCGGCCTACATTTTTCCTTGCATTCGCGAGATCCAATATTTTGCCTCAAGGTCCCATTCACAAAATGTGCCACAACTTCAATCGTATCTCAGCCCTCTCCGACATATTTCATGACAGCCTCCCAACCATATTAAAACACTTGCGCAATATGTCCGGCTATCCTCATTAGTAGTCATTGGTTCCTGTTAACTTAGCTTTAGTTTCTTACTTTTTGTTATTAAATTTTAAGTATAGCAAGGTCATTACTTTTGTAAGATTTTTGTTTATAATTCGATTAATTTGTTTGAGTTTCCTGTAAGTGGGCTCCGGCCTGTCGGAAATAAATGGATATTTATTTATTTATTTATTTATTTATTTATTTATTAATGAATATCGTGGAAAGTCACAAAAATCTCAGACTCAAATATCCATCAGCCCTGATAATTTCTATAACTTTCTTGTAAATGTTGCTGGTGACCTTCAACAAAATCTTGATTCCTCAGATCTAAACCCTCTAGATAATAACTATAACACCCCTCAAAAGATATTCCGTTTCTCAGAGGTCACATTCATCGAGATGAATGACACTATAAATTCACTTAAAAACAAAAAAGTAAAAACATCTATGACTTTGATGTTGATTTCATCAAGAATTTAAAAAACCTTATTATTAGCCCACTAGTCAAGCTCATTAACTTATGCTTTAAAAAATCAGTCCTTTCAAATGTATTTAAAGAAGCCCTGGTTGTAACAATTTACAAAAAAAGAGATAAAAACAACACGACAAATTGCAGACCAAATTCTCTACTTCCAGTCTTTTCAAAAATATTCGAGAAATGCATGGCATTGCGTATATCGCCGTTCTTTGAGTCGAATGATATTTTTACTGATTATCAGTTTGGCTTCAGAAAACAGCGAAGCACCACTTCAGCAATAATGAAGCTAGTGTCTCTTCTCTTAGAAGCCTTTGAGAACCGTAGCTTTGTATATACAACATTATGTGACCTAAGCAAAGCTTTAGATTGTGTTACTCATAACTTACTTCTACGAAAGCTTAAACTTCAAAACTTTCAACCAAACAGTATTGCCCTAATAAAAAGTTACCTAGAAGGTAGGCTTCAGGCTGTACGGGTGGGAGGGGTGACGTCCGCAAGGAGAGAGTTGACTGTAGGGGTTCCTCATGGGTCTGTTCTTAATATATATCAACGATCTTCCTAACATAGACCCCAGTACGCACTATACTATATTTGCGGATGACACCACCTTTTCCCGTGTGCATGAGAATTGTAATGAGGTGAGGGAAGCTTCCAAAGTGGCACGTGCACGAGCGAATGAATGGTTTACATCTAACCAACTCTGTACAATTTTGATGTTCTAAATTTTTACATAATATGTTTGAATTTATATTTTAAATTTTATATAATTTTAAATACTTTCTTACCATGATATTGATTTGTGTGAGTGCTATGTGAATATTGAGACAAATAAACTATTTTGATTTTGATTTTGATTTTGAATAATTCACGTGTCCGAGCGATTTTTAGAAAAATCTATCAAAGTGACAATACAGAATTTATTCCATGTTGGATGTTCTCACTGTATATGTGATATTGTACAAATATTGTAACCATAATTGATGTGAATTTCCTAATTATAAAATAAGTTTTAAAATTACCCACTAAAAATAAACTAGAATAAAAACTCTACCTTGCAACACTATCTCGAGTATTCTGGTATATTGGAGAGTTTGTCCTATTGTAAGTATCTTTGTATGGGTTGCTAGATTCCGAAGTCAAAGGGTAAATCTGGTCGATCTCCACATAATTTGCGTTGTTCTACAACATTTAGAAATCTTATTTTAAAAAACTCTACAGTGACAACTAAAACTTATTTTTAGAATACTAACTAAAAACATAAATTAAAGAGCCTAATAAATTATTTTCTAATGCGTATGCATGATGTAGCAATATATTTTATGGACCCTTTAATTTAGATTTTTACCTTAACTAAAAAAAAATAAATATAGGTCTAATCTCGTAGGAATGTTATTTACTTACGGCGGAATTATCGAGATAGGTATTCCCCAAGGGCTGATTGGCATAAATGTGATGGGATGTATTGCTGTTTAAATTATTGGAATTCATAAAATTGTTTGACGTAATCATTGTTGGGTTATTTTCTGAAGATAAGCCCACAGACAAATTAGCAAAACTAAAAAAAAAATAAAGTATTAAAACAAAACAAGCAGCAGGATGAATAATGATACATTATGATTATATACAGCGTCTGGTAACATAATATAAAAAATGGGAAACTTTTTATTCTTAATTTTAGCCAAAGTAACGTTTTGATTGGTCAAACCCTATTAGCGAAATCTTCCAAATATCGTACGGTGTTATCAAAAAAAAAAAAGTCTGATGATGTCTTTTGTTGCTATGCTGTTAGTGTCGTCTCGAATGAACTTGGCGTACTTGCAGCAAGAACAACTTATTTCTCATTTATTGAGTTAATCTAACTTATGGGACAGCCTTTTTAAATTCCACATTCATTTTACAGAAAAGAGGTCTTCGATATATCATAGTTTATTTTTATATGTGTAAAGCTAGGTCGCGGAAACTTTGTAGACTCCTCTTCATCAAACATAAAGCCCTTACTTTAACGTGTATTTTTGTTGTAGAGACTGTGGTTCTTATACATAAATAGTATTTTAGTTCCACCATTAAAGGTGCTTATAATACTAAGCAAAAATTTAATCATTTAACCCTCATCCCTTTGTAGCTATTTAGAGGAGATTAATTTAAGTGAGGTGCTCAAAGATGCTTCATCTAACCGTGTCTAGGGTGTGGTCAACAAAATACTGGGTTAGACTTGAATAACACATTCAACAACACAAGTAACTTTTTCTCAATTTTGTACTAATTTGCTTTTGTTGATATTATAACCTGTCAAGTAACAACTTTTATTTATTGACGTTAACAACATTTTACAATACGTTCTATTGAAAAATGGAACAAGAATCTAAAAAATACCCCTCCTCGCAGAAGATTTAAAGTTATTCATGGATGCACCAATCAATAAGCCCAGCATATCACAATAATGTTGAACCGCAATGTACTGGACCACAGCTCCCTGTACTTCAAGCCACGAAATAGAAACAACGGCAACGTCACGTGACTAGACACGTCTTGTCTGGCTCTTTAGGGTGCAAATTATGCAAAACAGGGTATTTACCTTGCGGTTGTCCTAACTAATCTGCATTTTTTATCCGGTTTGAATTGATATCTAACAGGAAGTTTAAATGAAGTGATTGCTAAGAACCCCCTACTAAATATAAGGGATTATTTTTGGTGCGGGTTTTCTGTAATATCATTAATAAAGTGATAAATCAAGTAAACGGCCGGTGCCAGCCTGCCGTCTGTTTACCATTCTCTTTATGGAAACAGAATTTTGTATGTTTTTTTTCGTAAAACGTCGTTTTTCGTATTTTCTAGCTCTATGAGATGAACTTTATTGTTTTGTGCCTACCGAATTTATTATTTTCTATGTATGTGTTGTTTACTTGATAGTGGGGATATTTGCGTTAAGTTATTAATCTTTATTGTTCAAGGCTAAAGTTAACCATAACCTATATATCCAGGGAGAGAACCTGTCCTCATAGAACTCCAAAAGAGAATAGTATGCTATGCTATGCTATGATGATGGTTCCAAGATCAATATATTCCGGAGTTAAAAACGCCCCCCGATCGGATCTCCGGGCGGGGGCGGGTCCTGGCGCCTTATCAAGCGAAATTATTCAATCATCCACCATGCCCAGTAGCCATGCGGGTCCTTCGAACAATATTCTAAATGGAAATGGTGTGAAAACTGGAGTTGTTAAAAGACCCGAGATTAGCAGCTTCCAAATTGACTTCTGCAATATTAGAGGACTGGACACAAACATCAATGCAGTCCATCAACATCTACAATCTACCAAGCCTCATGTACTTGCACTAACCGAAACCAAAGTCAGAACATCGATTAATACGGTCAGCTATTTATATCCTGGGTAGAGATGTAAAATTCTCGGTAATAATCTTTTGGAGAATATTCTCAAGTTAGAGAATTTTCTGATAATGGTAAAGAAGTCGCTAGAAATGGTAATAAAGAGAAAAAAAATTTTTACATTACATTACAGTACATGTTGTGTATTAAAATATTTCGAAACGTTACTTTTTTGGTTTTGTGATACCCTCTAATTTATTTTGCTCCATGTTTTTATACTTATAGACGGGCTAAACTGAGCCGAGCGGAACGCCAAAATAAAACTAGCCTCACCACATCATTTACAATTCACATAGCTGTATACGAGTATACGTTCGCGCTTCTAGGGGATTTCCCTGAATTACTGTTTTACTCGGATTCCCCTAGAAGCGCCGACGTAAAACACTGTTACCAGAGTTAACAAAGTTAATTAAAAGGTTAGAGCAGCTCAAAATTTAAAAAGTTATTGCAAAGTTTTTCAGAGTAGATTATGTAGAAAAAGCTTCTAGAGAATATTCTCGAGAATATTCTCGTTCTCGAGAATATTCTCTCGAGAATATTCTCCTCTCACATCTCTAATCCTGGGTACGACTTCCATCGCCGATTTAGGCGGAATTTTGGCCTTTGTCTCTTTGTCCGGAGTGATATTTCTTGTGAACGAGAGGAGACACTCGAGCCTAACGACTTTGATGTAATGTGGTTTAAAATATCATCGCAGAGAATTACTAAATTCATCTGCTGCCTTTACCGGCCGCCAAGTTATACCCATTATAGAGACTTGTTCTCCTCTCTTGCTAATACCATCGACTTTTTGCAAACCCACCATCCCAATTCCGAAGTTGTCATCCTTGGCGACTTCAACGTTCGTAATGTCAACTGGCTCAAATACTCAAACATGACCGACGAACAAGGTCGTGAAGCCGAATCCTTTGCCATCAGCTCTGGCCTCACCCAGCTGGTGGGTGAACCGACTCGGATTCCAGACAGAGATGGTGATTTTGCTAGTTTGTTGGATCTTTTCTTAACTTCAAACCCCGACTTGTACACTATCACCGTGAAGCCGCCGCTAGGAACGTCTGACCACAACCTTATTTCGGCACTGAACACACTACCAATTAGTGCTGAAGAGCCTCCTAAACCACGCAAGATATGGCATTATACATCAGCTAAGTGGAATGACCTAAGCGACCATTTTCGAACGTTTCCTTGGCGGGACGTTTGTTTTTCCTCTGATGATCCATCCATCTGTGCAACAGAAATATCGGAGGTTATTCTTACTGGCATGGAAGCCTTCATCCCTTTCTCAAAAAAGTGCCCTTCTAACGGCAAGCCTTGGTTTACCAAAAATTGCGAACGAGCTGTTAAATCAAAAAATTATTTCTGCCGACAATGGCGTAAAAATCCTACCTCCGAAAATCGTACCATCTTTGTTAACGCTCGAAACCAATGCAAACAAACGATAAACCAAAGCAAAGAATCACACAACCAGAGGATCAAAGACAGACTTCTTGAATGTCCTAACGGCTCAAGATCATTTTGGTCGGTAGCTAAGGCCGTCAGTCAGAACTTTACCAAGTCAACCATTCCACCTCTAACACGTTCTGATGGCACCATTGCGACCAAAGCACAGGAGAAAGCAAACCTACTGGCGGAACTATTCTCTTCACATTCAACGGTACATTTTCAGGGAAGTACTCCACCAAACATTCCCCCTGTAGAATCGAGAATGCCTGAGATTGTTTTTCGCCACCGCCATGTTAAACGAATCTTGAGGAGTTTTGACACTAAAAAGGCTTTTGGTCCTGACGATATTCCAATCATTGTAATTAAGTCATGCGCCGACGAACTGACACCGGTATTTTGTAGGCTTTTTAACTTATCCTACAAAAAAGGAATATTTCCTTCATGCTGGAAAACTGCGCGAGTCCAGCCCATACCCAAAAAAGGCAAGAAGACCTTGCCAAACAACTATCGTCCAGTCGCATTGCTTTCGGTTATATCCAAAGTTATGGAGAAGGCTATCAACGAAAAATTATTAAAATACCTGGAAGGCTTCAACATTATTAGTGACCGCCAGTATGGATTCCGTAAGTCTAGATCAACAGGAGACCTTCTCGCTTATGTTACTCATGTTTGGAACAACGCAATAGAACATCATGGAGAGTCCCGGGCGGTAGCACTGGACATTTCCAAGGCTTTTGACCGAGTATGGCATGAGGGGCTCCTAACTAAAGAGAGCATACGGAATGCCGGTTCAATTTTGTTCATGGCTGTCGAGCTTTCTTAAAGACCATTCTCTGCGAGTGGCGATGGACGGATTTCTTTCAGACACATTTAACATCAACGCCGGAGTCCCTCAAGGTTCTATATTGTCGCCCAACCTTTTCTTACTCTACATTAACGATCTTTTGGAAAAAACTAAAAATCCTATATATAGCTTCGCTGATGACAGCACACTTGTTTCATCTTTTACTTTGGATGCTCGGACATCGGCTGCTAATGCACATCTCTATAGGCAGCAAGATGTCTCACATCTCAACAAAGACCTGGAAGAAATTCTGTCTTGGGGTGACAGTAGCCAAGTAGAATTTAACGCTAAAAAGACCCAGGCGGCAGTGTTTTCTAAAAAAGTTAATGTTGAAGAACCGGATATAGTTATGGCGGGACACTCGATTCCCTTGGTTTCATCAATTCATTTATTGGGCGTTAATTTGGATAGTCATATGTCTTGGCATAGCCACGTTGCGGCCATTGCTAGGGCAGCCTCGCAGAAGCTTGGAGTACTTTTCCGAACAAAGAACCTCTATACACCCCAACAACTTTTCATGCTCTATAAAGCCCAAATTCGACCATCGCTGGAGTACTGTTCGCATATTTGGGGCTCTGCTCCTAAACATACCCTGAGATTGCTAAATTCCATTCAAAGAAGAGCCATTCGCTTAATCGGTGATCATAGTCTGACAAACAACCTGGAAAGCCTTGAACATCGAAGGCAGGTTGGCGACTTGAGTCTATTTTACAAATATTTTCATGGCAAGTGTTCAACTGAGGTTGCCCGCTTGATACCACCCAGAGCGGTGCATGGTAGAAATACACGACGAGCCACTGCAGCCCACCAGTACGTGGTTCAGCTTAGTGTCCCTCGAACGACACTGTTTCAAAATTCTTTCATCTGGAGAACGTCATCACTCTGGAACGATCTCCCTGAGATCGTGTTCCCCAACGACTATAATCTTCAAAGATTCAAGACCAACGTGAATCGTTTCTTGCGCACACGCACCGCTCCAAGAGCGCCATAAAGGATTTATCCTGCAGTGCTGTGCCTTATCATAAAAAAAAAAAAAAAAAAAATGGTCGATTACTGAGTAGCTTCTTTATGGATCTTTAAAATGTCTTGTTATCCAGTATCAGTTTGTATGCTACAGGTATATGATTGTAGACTTTATTACTTCCAAAAATTAAAAAGTTCTTTGTGAGCGCTATCATGGGAAAAGGAAGAGGTATATCAGTACTGTTGCGCGTGTTATATGTATTGTTAATTGTAACTTTTGTATTTTTTGTGAGTAAGGCAAACTGTCTCTAACATAACTGTTGGAATTTTTTCTACAATCAAAACTCTCGACTGCAAAAGCCCCAATAGGCGATTCCATACTGCAGGTGGCTTTCAAACAAAAAAAATAAACAGTTCGCCCCATGTGTTTTACCAGTTCATTTGCGACGACGCTCACCGCAAAACAACCAAACACCAAACTCCCATTCAATGCAAGAATGTGATCCCTAAATTATCAATTAAAATTAATATTAATAGACCATTGCTACCCAACTAGACATAGAGCAAACATAATGTTAACTGTACCCTTTAGAAAACATGATTTAATAAATAAACAATAAACAATAAACAATAAACAAGAGTATCTTTTCTTTAGTCTAAGGTGCAAGCTACTCAAATTTATTTTTTTTAAGTCTTTATCATACAGGGTGTTAAAACTTTAAGCATTAAGTTGTAAAGCTTAGTCCGTCTCTGGTAAACTAAAAAAGCTAAATATGTTTCAAGGACACTATTTTAAGAGGTCCTTACTAGTGTCCTACACATTAAATTTTTATTAAATTAAGTACTTTGAAAGTTATTCAAGAAAACCCAATTTCCAGCGGCGTCCTTCAGGGGCACATATCTCCGTAAGGATGGCCTACAAGAAAAAAAATGTACAGGAACTTGTCATCTTATTTTTTCATGTTCTACTTGAATCCGAAAAATTTTCCACATTTTCCCGGACACCCTGTATATACGAAAACTAGGATTTCATTGCAGGACTGTCGTAGTATATCCTGTGTTTACTGGTTGTATCACTCTTGTAATATATTGAAATTTAAATGTACCCCATGCAAGATCTATCTGTGTGGCTCAAATTATCTTTTAAACCTCTTTCCTTGATTGATTGATTCAGATTATTGCTATAATAAAGAATGTTTCTATCATTGACTGATTGTTGCCCTTTCAATGTAGTAAAATTATAATATAATATACACATAACTACAAATCTATTAAAATTGAATTGTTGCATATAGAGGTGTTTATCAACTATATTCCGGTATGAATACCAAAATAATTGGCAGTGACTCATTTGACCGGGGTGTGCGCAAGACGTAAGGGGAACGCCAATTCCAGAGGCGTGTCATTTTAAACAATAATAATTCAAAAAATATATGAATTTTTTGTTTATTATTGTAATATATTTACATTTACTATAATAAATAAAATATTATAAATTGAACTGAAAAAAAAATTAAGCTTTTACATTTAGTGATCTAATGAGGTAATTAGAGAAACTAAATTACGCAGGTATAAAATCCAAAAAGAATAATAAAGCAACGGTATATGTTATTTTCATAATGTTTTTATTATACTACATAACAACAGAAACATATAATAGTGGATTAAGGGCAAAACCTAAACCTAAATATAAAAGTTTATAAATTTCCTAACTATTGTTACCTAATGAACACTAATTGATAATAATTTGACAAATTATATTCCACGCCGACATTAAAAAGTGTTATAATGACAATACGTTACAATTTTAAATTCATTATTACCATTACAGCGATTATTCACTATCTGACGATGAAACATTTCATTACTGTCGCTACTGCTATCATCTGCAGGATTTATAATAATAGGTTCTACCATGACTTCAACGCGTACATCTAAGTCCCACATTTTTTTTTCTACGCCCTCGACATGCAATACACACTTATGCCAATCTGCTTCTTGTACATTCGCTATTGCCGTTTTTAACTTAAAACTTTTATTTTCACGCGCCACTTCGCCTTTTATTTGTGCCCATATAAGCTCGATTGAATTTAGTTCACAATGGCAAGGCGGTAAACGTAATATTGTAACAACTCGTTCCCCCAGCCATTTAATCCACTACCCACGTTCAATACACGGTAAGATGGATTTAAACCAATCTTCAAACACTCCCGAATCATATCCTTTTTGCGAGATTCAAACACGTTTAACCCACCTTCAAGAAAACCAGAATCACTCCCGATGTGGGTTATAATTAACCGAGGATCTTTTCCTGAAGGAGTTTTCAATCCAGTAGACAGTCCATTGATAAAAGCGTTACGTGCACTTTCCGACGAATGGCTAATTTTGTTTGCTGATCAATAAAAATCTTTTTCCGTCCTCTTGTTTCCTTCTGATCGGACCCTTTAGTATTCCTATTGTCCTTGATAGTTTTATAAACAGTACGGCAAGATGTCTTAGTCAATGTGGCACAAAGTTCTGCTGCATCAGTGTGTCTACTAGATCTAAGCAGAAGAATAATGATATCCCACAGGAAGTCAGACTCCATCTGCAGAGTGTGCCTCTGGCGACAGATACGAGGTTTCTGGGCATCCATAACCAGAATCTGGACTGGGTAACTCAAGTGACACATGTCTGCAATAAGCTGAACACTGCTTGCTACTCCCTCAGAGTGATGGCAAAGTATATCGATCGTGTCACATTAAGAGTGGTATACTATGCAAATGTCCACTCAATACTGCGCTTTGGGGTTATATTTTGGGGGGGGGGGGAGTGTGGATGCCAATAGAGCTTTTATTGTCCAGAAAAGGGCGGTTAGGATTGTCTTGGGTATGTCATTTAGAGAATCGTGTAGGGGTAGGTTTAGAGATTTGAACATCATGACCCTCCCTGGTCTTTATATATATGAGTGTTTGCTATTTATTTTTAAGAACAAAGATAGATTTATACAGCATGAGATAGATCATCCATTCAATACCAAAACTAGGGGCTACAACGTACCTATGCACAGGCTTTCATCTACTGAAAGGGGTCCCGCCTATTCATGTATAAAGTTTTTTAATGTATTGACGGGAGGACTTAAAACTGAAACGAACTTCATAAAGTATAAAAGGTTATTGATGGAAATTATTGTAAGAGTAGAGCCATATAATGTAGGTGAATTTATGAATTGTGTATTTTAACTACAGGGTGTCCCAGCCGAGAGTGACCCATTTTAAATGCTTATAACTTTTATACCAGTTATGTTAGCCACCTGCGGTTTACGCCATTCCTTTTCTCTTGGCCTAAAGTTTTTTCTAGTTGGTACCAAATTTTGTCTACAATTATACAGTGGGAGTAAAAAAATTGCCTTTTTTCGACATTAAAATTTTCAACTATTTTTAATGGAACACCCTGTATATTGCAACGCCATAATTAGGAGTCGTGTCCAAGGTATCCATATACCAATAAACATCGGACTTATAACTTGAAGTTTTAGCAGCAAAAAATTAAAATAGTAGTTTGGGTATTTTAGCAAACGTATTTTTTATTAGCATATTTACAACTATACAGGATCTTAGACGTGGTGGATGAGTCATGCGATGCCTGTCATTAATAAAGAAATAAATATAAATCTAAAAAAACTGCTGTTACAGCAAAAAATTAAAATAAAAATCGAGCTATATTTTTTTAAAACTAAAATAGGTATAGGTACTTATCATCTACCTTTGTACTAAATATCCATAGTAAACAATTGTCACTGTCAGAGTAAAATATCAAATTAAGTTAACATAAAAACATAAATTTTAAAGAAAATGATTTATTCATTAGTTGAAAAAGCAAAAACAGTAATCTTTTATACCGAAACCCGATCAATAATAACGACACAAAGAAGATTTAGAACTAGATTCCAGAAAAATCCGCCAAGCAAAAACGTTATTAAAAAATGGCATCAAAATTTTTTAATACATGGATACTTAGAGGTCAAGAGACCAAAAAGGAATTTTTCTAATTTTGTCTCGAAAAATAGATATTTCGAACGCGCTAGCGAGTTCGAAATATATCCATTTCGAACTCCGAATTTTATTTTTTAAAAGTTGGCATTGGTAATATTTAAATGTTTTATTCTGTTGACGTCTGACGTTTCCTGTTATTGTGATCCATGAGAAAAGAAAGTTTTCGGAATTTCTCTGGTAAAAGTTGTTTTATCGTTTTATTAGCAATATCCCTTAACTCAGGGGGAGTTGAACTTAGATTATCATGCTCCATATTTTTTTAATTATAATTATGAACAACTCTATGAAATATTAAAACACAAGTTTGGTGACAATGACACAAAGAAAATATTATTTATTGTCAAGGCTACTATGATAAAAGTAAATTTATAGTATTACCAACATAGAATTTAGACATACAAATTTACAAAATTTGAAGGGTTCATTTTCTTCTTAAATATGTATTTTCTTATTGAAAAAAATACAAAATAGAAAAAATAGTATAAAGTACGTGTTTTATAAAGCAGTTAGAGCACTTGTCCCGTTAAAAAACTCGCCGCAAGCGGCTCGTTTTTTAACATGGACGCGTGCTATAAGATGATGCTTTATAAAACATGTACTTTAATATACTATTGTTTAATCCTGAATATTTAGACAGACTTTTAGCGGTCCATGAGATTATTGCAATTAATAATCAGAAAATATCTCTTAGGAAAATGGCGGCTGCATTAAATTTATCTAAAAGTGAGTGCGAGAGATGTGTTAAATGTTTAAAATTATTCCCTTATAAGCTTCAAACATTTCAAAAGCTTTGTCAGGAGGACTACCAAAAGAGATTGTTTACTTGCGAAACTCTTTTGGACTTGTTTAGAGTTAACCCAAATACGCTGTTAATTATGTCTGATGAGGCGAGTTTCCACATAGATGGTAGATGTAACAAGCACAATTGTAGGATTTGGGCATCAGAGAATCCAAGAGCATTTAACGAGTTCCAGCGAGATACTCCAAAGGTAACAGTTTGGTGCGCCATCTCTGCTGAAAAAATATATGGACGATTTTTTTTCAATGAGCCAACGATAACAGGAACTGTATATACTGATATGTTGGAAAATTTCTTTTATCCACAGTTAATACAGGAGGGTATCTTGGATGAGGTCTACTTTCAGCAAGATGGTGCTCCACCTCATTATTCTTTAATAGCAAGAGCATCACTAGATATGACATTTGGGGCAAAATAGATAGGAAGAGCTGGCCCTATAGAATGGGCACCGTACTCTCCTGACTTGACAGTTCCAGACTTTTTTCTCTGGGGTTATGTCAAGGATAGGTGCTACAACCCCCTTCCACATAATTTGGATGATCTTAAGAGGAATATTCGTGCAGTAATTGAAGCAATTCCCCAAGATATGTTACACAATTCATTCAACCATTTAATGGTCCTACTTCATAAATGCGTAGAACAGAACGGTCAACATATACAGCAGTTTTTTTAGATTTATATTTATTTCTTTATTAATGTATAGTTGTAAATATGCTAATAAAAAATACGTTTGCTAAAATACCCAAACTACTATTTTAATTTTTTGCTGCTAAAACTTCAAGTTATAAGTCCGATGTTTATTGGTATATGGATACCTTGGACACGACTCCTAATTATGGCGTTGCAATATACATTAAAAATAGTTGAAAATTTTAATGTCGAAAAAAGGCAATTTTTTTGCTCCCACTGTATAATTGTAGACAAAATTTGGTACCAACTAGAAAAAACTTTAGGCCAAGAGAAAAGGAATGGCGTAAACCGCAGGTGGCTAACACAACTGGTATAAAAGTTATAAGCATTTAAAATGGGTCACTCTCGGCTGGGACACCCTGTATTTTACGAGCTATTATACAGGGTGTAATTTAATTGAGTGCCGATACTTAAGGGTGATAATCTATGAATGATTCTAAGATAAAAAGTTCATATGGACATATGTCCTAAACCTCTTCATTTTTGAGCTACAGGGTGTTAACATTTTAAGAAAAATATAACCTTTTTATATAAATCACTCTTAGATATTTTTATGAAATTGTGTACATACCTTTTAATCAATAAGGAGCATTTTTTGACCTAACAGATTTATAAAAATTTTTACCAGTGACGTCCGTACGGGGTTTGAACTGAATATTTTTAAAGAAAAAATGGATACGCCACTGCTTTTTCTAAAAACGAAACTTACTTTTGAAATTCTCATTTATTTTAAAGCAAATTTCGTTTATAGACTTACTTTTGTACGACGCACCGTTTTCGCGTAAAAAAATAAAAACAAAAAAAACATTTTTTTCTTCGGTTCATTGAGACTGCTTTTATTTATTTTGTTGAATTTGGTTGGCACCCACCATGAGTGGAAACACTTTTTTTGGGACAACAATTTATTTTCTACTCACCAGTGACATTCAACTGAACGTTTGAAAAGAAAAAAACGGTAACCATATTAAATGCCCTCTTAAAGCAAATCAAATAAAAATCAGTAGGCTGGGTAAAGCTACATCAATTTTGACGTTTCTTTTCATAAAGACAAAAGGCCTGGCATTGATTTTGCATTATTAAATAATTATTATTACAGTAAGACGTTAAATTATAATAAAAGAATGGTAAATTTTACAAACAGTGAATTAACTGACATGCATTTTATTTATGGGCTTGCAGACGGTAATGCATACGAAGCCAGGCGGATATACCAAGAGCGGTATCCAAATCGCGTACTACCCGATCCGAGAACATTTTCTAGGATTCATAGACGTCTCCACGAGACCGGAACTTTAAAAGTAGACCACAGTGCTAAAGGAGTCCATCAAACAGTAAGAACACCGGAACTTGAAGAAGGAATTTTACACGAAATTGAGGAGAACCCCGAAAGTAGCACGAGGAAAATCGCGGCAACATTTAATGTTTCACATTTTCTTGTTTGGAAAATTCTCATCGAAAATTTATTATACCCATATCACATTCAAAGAGTCCAGGCATTACTCCCTAGAGATTTCCCGATGCGCATTAATTTCTGTGTGTGGTTTCTTCAAAACCTGATGGAAAATCCGTTATTTGACAGGCACATTCTTTTTACCGACGAAGCTAATTTTTCTCGAAACTCAATAAGAAATTTCCATAATAACCATTTATGGGCGGATGAAAACCCTTATGCAATTGTAGAATCAAATCATCAAGAACAGTTCTCAATAAATGTTTGGGCTGGCATTATTGATGATTATTTGATAGGCCCATTTTTTCTCCCAAGAAGACTTGATGGACAATCATATTTACACTTTCTTGAAGAAGATCTGCCGCCAATGCTTGAAGACCTTCCATTATTATTAAGAAACCAGATGTGGCTAATGCACGATGGTGCGCCTCCACATTTTAGCTTACGAGTGCGTGAATTTTTAAATCACACCTATCGCAATCGGTGGATAGGTCGCGGAGGAACGCAGCCATGGCCACCTAGATCTCCGGACCTTAACAGTTTAGACTATTTTTTCTGGGGGCATCTGAAAAGCTTAGTGTACCAAGTGCCGATTCATACCGAAGAAGAGTTACGAAATCGTATATTAGTATGCTGCCAAACCATAAGAAACACCCCGGAAATCTTCGAAAATGTGCGTCAGTCTATGGGAAGAAGAGTCCATGCTTGCATACGTGTGGGTGGACGACACTTCGAACAACTACTGTAAATAATGTGGGTTCTTTATTTTGTTTATCTTCTCTTGTCATTTCGCTTTCGATTTAAGGTTTGGAATTTTTCCTTTTAAATTAATCGCGATTTTTGAAATAAAATTTTTTATTTTTTTTTGTTTTTATTTTTTACGCGAAAACGGTGCGTCGTACAAAAGTAAGTCTATAAACAAAATTTGCTTTAAAATAAATGAGAATTTCAAAAGTAAGTTTCGTTTTTAGAAAAAGCAGTGGCGTATCCATTTTTTCTTTAAAAATATTCAGTTCAAACCCCGTACGGACGTCACTGGTAAAAATTTTTATAAATCTGTTAGGTCAAAAAATGCTCCTTATTGATTAAAAGGTATGCACAAAATTTCATAAAAATATCTAAGAGTGATTTATATAAAAAGGTTATATTTTTCTTAAAATGTTAACACCCTGTAGCTCAAAAATGAAGAGGTTTAGGACATATGTCCATATGAATTTTTTATCTTAGAATCATTCATAGATTATCACCCTTAAGTATCGGCACTCAATTAAATTACACCCTGTATATAGAATATGTTTATTACAAGTAAGAGTTTTAAACGTTTGAGAGTATTTTGTATTACAAGTAAGAGTTTTAAATGTTCGAGAGTATTTTGTATTACAAGTAAGAGTTTTAAGTGTTTAAGGGTATTTTGTATTCTTATATGTAACTTTATTGACGCTGAGTCATTCAAAATTGTTTGTATGTGAATGTATGGCATGTCTGTCAATTTTATTTTGATTAAGGAGATTTTTGACTTTGACTTTGACTCTACTTAGAATTCCCTCATACACATTTTTTACAATTGTACGCTCCCCAGGTTTTAAATGAATATATAAAACTAAATTGCTAATATCCTCTTGATTGAAACTTGTCTACGACACTGAACGTTGGTTAGAGGCGATAAGAAAGCGTGCGAGCGCCTTTAGACATGGGTTTTTCTTACCTGCATTGCCAAATTGAGTAGACCAAGTACCGTAGGGTGTAAATGACATGCTGATTTTGGTACATTTTATGACAATTTAAATGAAATATTTTAAAACCTGGCAACATGTAACGACTTATTAATGCACAATCTTCCCAAGCGGTTTTGAAAGCTTTTATTTCAGTTAAAAGTGTGTGAATCGATGTTAATTATTTTCTCCGCACACCGTCAATGGTGATAAGAACAGTTTTGCCAATTATTTTGGGATCGTAGTATAGGTGCATACATACTTAACTATTGTAACTCTGAAAAATATTTATTCTATACCTAAGAAATCAAAATTGTAATTTTGTAATTTTTATAATTTTTGTAATAATAATAATAATAACAAATAAAATATGATATAGTATATTAGTGTATTGGCTGTCTTTTACTGTTAGTGGTTAATTAATTTTTATTTTTTTTTTCTATACTATTTGGAGTTTTGTTCTCTGTAAGTGCATGTACTGAATAAATAAATAAACAAAAAAAAAAGAAAAACACTACAATTTACATTACACTTATATTCTTACCGAGTAGCCAAATCTGGCACTGAAGCACTTGGGGTATATTTTCCCTCATGGGCTCCCAAGCCTACATCACTTATTGTTGCCTTCTGGTTACCAAATTTCTGTACTGTACTATTATTTTGGGAAGCATTTGTCAATGTACTTTGAGGTGGCAGAGATGATCTTCCCTGGTTTGAACTGCGTCTTTTTGGTTCTGTAGTCCAAACATTGATAACTTAAAAATAAAACTAACCATGTATATAATAATAATAATGGATTACCTCAGTATAAGCTCCAAATTATCAATACCCTGGTAACTCATGTAACAGCATAGAATATTTTATTTGTATTTTAAAAAGCTTGCTTTACTGGAAGAAACTTTCCCAAGAAATACGTTAACATGTGGCCTCGCATGTGGCTCGTATTGGGGAAAGCAAGGGTTTTATTGTCTTTTAAAAAAGCTAAACACTAAATCAAACTATAGAACA
The DNA here is from genome assembly GCA_963920685.1 of Polydrusus tereticollis. NCBI lineage: Eukaryota > Metazoa > Arthropoda > Insecta > Coleoptera > Curculionidae > Polydrusus > Polydrusus tereticollis. The sequence continues at coordinate 183,386,618 of OY987326.1, forward strand.
TCTTTTCTGTAAAATAGACCTAATTATAACCTAACTACTTTTTGAACCTAATTTCATTCGTTATGGTACTTCCTTTCTTAGAAAGTACCTTTCTTAGAAAGTACCCTTACCTACTGAGGTTTAGCTTAGAAAGTTGGAGAACACATGGGTTTTTATTATCACATGCAACGGTTCTCGAAAAGAAAGAATGCGCGAGAATTGAATCATATAGTTTGATATTAAAAGAAAAATAGATAAAGCTGCGACTTTGAGACTGAAACCGGTATCTGCCCTATACACCTTGTACAAAAGTGTTAGATCTGTTTTTTTTTACCTACCTGAAACCTGAAAAACACAAGAAACGAGCAAAAACGACTTTGTTGTTTTGTATAAATTATAGGTTTAAGTCATTTTCTATGAGAGGAAATCAAAATTTTCAATTATATCCTTTCCGTGGACTAGGTGAGCCATCTATCGGCGAACAGCCTAAGAATATTAAGGGGATGGTCAACGAGGGGTTAAAAGACTAGAAGGGCAATTACACTTGTTATTGGCCAAGTACCATCAGTCATGGGACGCGGGAACGACCATTACTTGCTTTGGGAATTTTAATTGGTTTAAAGTTAAAAAGTTGGGATTTTAGGAGCCAAGGGGTGTGGTACTAAGGCACAAGTGCTTTTTCGAGAACGCAGCGAAATCAGTTCCGAGATTTTTACCGAACTCTCTGGTCAACTTACTAATTCTCGTGTAAAATGATCCTTTTCTTAATTTGATAGAGTTCAGTTTAATCTCTTATCGGTTATTAATCAGTGTTTTGGGGATTCTACATTCGAAATTAATTTTCATTTCTTTTTATTGGGGATTTTACATCCGAAATTAATTTTCATTAAGTATTATCTTTTTATTGGAGATTTTCATTAGACGAACCAGAGGTTGCAGGTCCAAGTCCTGTTCGGTTCTAAATATTCGCTCTTTGTCTGACATGCCGTTAAAACTCCTAACTTTGAAAATTATTTTTTTTACACCATTTCCATATTGACAATATCAAGATCGTTGTTGACAACTAGTAAGTGACCAGAAAGTGATAACAAACAATGTTAAAAAATATTTTTTCTACTAGCGTGCGGAAAAACGCATTTTCCGCACATGTTTTAGTGCGGAAAATCCACTTTTCCGCACCGTGCGGCAAAGATTTTTCCGCACTGTTATATTTTGAAATTAAATGTTTTAGTGCGGAAAATCCACTTTTCCGCACCGTGCGGCAAAGATTTTTCCGCACTGTTATATTTTGAAATTAAATTTAATTAAATTAAATGCTGTACGATTTGAAGTCACTGTTCATCATATTACCTTTGAAATATCTTAGTTGCTATGGTGTATATAACCAGTTGTTGATTCCTCACGCTAGTAGAAAAACTATTGTTCCTAACACGTGCAAAAACCTATTTTTCCGCACTTAAATGCTTGACACCACTCCGCTACGCGTCGTGCTGTCAACGGCATTTGCGTGCGGAAAAATCGATTTTCTGCACTTGTTAGGAAAATAGCTAATTAATAACATAATTCTAAACTCCGCCAATGCCTGTAAAATTTCATGTGAGATGCCATGATGACAAGCACCTTCCCACAAATTTATATATATGTAAATAAATAAATAAATAAATAAATAAATAAATTTAATATTATACAGGGTGTCTCTAAAAGGTCTGTACAAAATCTGAGCACATATTCCTAAGGCCAATATAAGGCGATTTAAAGCAACTTACCTTCGTCCGAAATTGCTCTGTTTAATTTGCCATACAGGGTGTATACACTATACAGAGATATGCATACTTCTAGTTGCTTTATGTAGGTAATACGTATATTTAAATATCATACAAATTAAGATTTTATGGAAATTTAAAGTGTTTTCGACCACATTCCTTAAATTCCTTTCGTAGTTGTAGACTGGAGTGTCAGCTGTTATTGCTACGAGGACATTGATAATTTGGGCCTAAAGGCGATAAAAATTGTTTGGAACCCTATCTATTATTAGCTACCTAAATCGAGACCTAAATACTTCAGATTATACCTAGAATTTGCAGTAACCTGAATAATTCCCTATCTTAAATATCCACTTTTTTACTAGTAGATTGATTACCTTCTCATTGTAAACAGTAGGTAATACACATTCGTTTGAAATAATAAGTAATACAAGTCTCTTGTGTACTTATTAATACCTGTCAACTTTATCTGTGGACACACTGTATAATATTTCTATTTGCCAAAAATGACACTATCAACTTACTTGGCATTTCAGGCGGGGTGTCCTTTTTTACATATTTGCCTACAACACCGTCCTTTATAGCCCTTAAATCTTTGTTTTTTCTTGATAGCATCTTGAAAAATTGTTTCTTCGAAACTACATAAGAAATTACTTGAGCAAGGCACGAAGCGTTGTTGACGAAGAGTATTTAAATTCTAGATTTATTTACGAAAAATCTGGTGTGAAAAGTTTACTTTAAAAGTAGGAAAAATCACATCCAGGAGATTGCTTAAAACCTATGATGATTCATAGGAATGATTTCTCCCTTTCTGGCTGACTTTATAGCGGGCTGGGTTGGCGGTAAGTACAGTCTTATCTCTGTTTTCATTATTAAAAAAACACAAACTTCCAACATTTCACATACATTCCAACGTTTTTACACTAAAATTCAGTCCAACTCATTGTTTACATTCGCAAACCAGGAATTTTTGGATTTTGACAGTTTACCTAACCTTAAGCACGCATGCGTGTATAACACTCGTTCAACATTGTTGTGGCTATAATTCCGCAGTCGTTCTTTATACTTTTGTCCACTATGTCAGTTCGTGGATTAGGTAGAGTCGATTCACGTGATCACGAAAGAACGAACTAGCGGAAGTGCGACGGCCTTCTAGAATAGAAAACGACACACTCGGTAAAATAACGCCAGTTATTGAATTAATTCTATTTACTACTACTACTTTAATAACTTTTGTTTAGGAGTTCATAAAGCTGTTAATTCCGTTCCTAAAAAAGATCTCGCTTAAAGGCTTAAAGCCTTTGGTAATAAAAATATCTAAAAGGACCACGACCTAATTGATTTTACGTAATTTAACGATATATGGTGGTGGAGGAATCGCTTATAAAATGATCAGACGCGAGAAAATCATAGCCTTTTGTTTCTGCAAGTTCATAGTTCAAGTTAAAATATTTTAAAATCATTTCAAATACTTTAGATCACATAAAAGAAGATACTTTTCTATTCCAAAAGAAGGTATTTTAAACCGATTTAAAATTTTAATGGACAGTGGTCCGACAGCAAATCTATGAATTTGTAAAAACAAAAGGCTACAACTTTCCCGCGTTTGACCATTTTATAGCAGATTCCTCCACCACTTCTAGAGCGTTGAACCACACGTAAAATTAATTAGGCGGGCGTGGAATTCTTTTTAGAGATTTTTATTACCAAAAGGGAGATCTTTTCTAGAAACGGAAATAACTTATTCCCCTTTCGGTGAATGGAAAAAATAGTGTTACACGTATAAGTTTGTCTTAAAATCATTTAAGCGTTACGAGTGTATATATCGAATCTCCTATGATAGATTTTATTAATTTATTCCCTATAGAGTTTCTGGTTTCTTGCAATAGAAAGGAAAATATTATTGTAATACAAAAATGAAATTCGAATTAAAAAAAGACGAATATCAAAACTTTGCCTGGTATTATAAGCATCGTGAACGTTATTTTAACTGATACTATCAGAGTATTTTCGATGAATAAAATAAGCCGTTTCCAAAAGAGCACACTACAGTTAATTTGTTGAACATAATATATAATGGTTTATGATGGTCCCTATATTTTGCTCTACATACAGTGTGTCCACAGATAGAGTTCGGAAGAGGAAAAACTTTTTTATTTGTGGGTTTAGAAGAAAAAGTTATTCTTTATAAAAAACGTCTGCTTGTATTGAAACTACAATTTCGAATACCAAATTTACGATACAGGGTACATCAAAAATAACATTTTTAATGATTTTGATTTCGATTTTTTTTTTAAATTCTATGAAAATATTTTCAAAACCGTGATTTATTACACCAATTGTGCAAAAAAGTCTAATAAACATTTTTCTCAAAGTGGTTAATTTCATCATTTAACCGAAATCCAAAAAACTAAAAATGTTGTTTGTGACTAACCATGTTTTAACACGTTTTTTTTTTGTAAACTTAGAAGAAAAAGTCACTCTTTATAAAAACGTCTGCTTGTGTTGAAACTACAATTTCGAATACCAAATTTACGATTACTATACAGGGTTAGCCAGAAACAACATTTTTAGTTTTTTGGATTTCGTTTAAAATAAATTTACGTAAACTATTGTTGCTTTCCTACTTAGAATATAATTTTATATCTGACCGAATAACGATTTTGTTGCAAGAAAACTATTTCTTATTTGTATTTTTATTATTACATGTCATAGGTATTTCTTCATTTTATTTAATCATAAATTATAAAATATTAAAATAAATAACATTCTATTCGAACGTGGTACCACCGAGTTCAGCGCATAGTTCAACTCGATATCTGAATTCCCGATAACAATTCCTAATTTGCTGTATTGGGATATTTGCAATGACTTCTCTTATTTTTTCTTTCAAGAGATCTAGGTTATTATTGAAATTGTTTCTTTTACACATGTTGCTTCAGATATCCCCACAATAGGTGGCCACTCATTTGGACCATACCTTCCAAACCATTTGTTCCCAAACTGATGATTTAGCCAATCACGAACAATTATCGTGGAATGAGCGGGACAGCCGTCTTGTTGGAAATGTAATTTTATTCGATCAGCTAAAGGTATATCTTGCAAATGATCATAAAAAAAGTGTTCAGAAGATGCAAATAAGTGTGTTGATTTGAATTGTTTTCAATAAAATATGGTCCAATGATTCCATTGTAAGTAATAGCACACCACACGTTAGTTTTTTGTAAATACTGTCTTCTAGAGCGGATACGAAAATTAGGATTGTCGCGGCTCCAATAGCGACAGTTTTGCGAACTAACTACCCCGTTTGTGGTAAACGTTGCCTCGTCCGAGAAAATAATATTATTAACAGAACTTCTTTGTCTAAGGATATGTTCCCCTATCAACAAACAAAAATCCAAACGCTTCATGTCGTCATTTTCTTCCAGAAAATGATTAAATTTAGGTTTGTACGGACGAATTTTATTGAATTTTAATATTTTTTCTACTAGAGATTTACACACATTACCAATTTGAGAAGATCTTTTTCTTAAAGACAGTTTGGGAAAATTTCTAACTGAATCCATTGTCATTACAGTTACAGCATCATCTTCATCATACTTTTTTTCTCTCTTTTTTTATTTAAAACACTACCAGTTCTCATGAATTTTATTACAATTTTTTTAAACCCTTGTCCGTGTGAGAAACAGCAGGCCTTATCTCATGGAATTCTCGAAGAACTGCCATATAGCTTTTTTCATGTCCTAAACCATAACTTCGCACAATATAAATTCTTTGTTCTAACGTTAGCATTTTCTAATTTCACTATTAGGTATGCAGATTTATGAGAAAATTATGACACAAATATCAACAATTTGAAAGATGCAAAGAAACTAAAACATTTCATTTATTTAGAACAGGCTACTTGATATTTTATTATTTTAATAGTAGCTTTGAAATTAACCACTTTGAGAAAAATGTTTATTAGACTTTTTGCACAATTGGTGTAATAAACACGGGTTTGAAAATATTTTCATATAATTTCAAAAAAAAATCGAAATCAAAATCATTAAAAATGTTATTTTTGATGTACCCTGTATACTAATCGTAAATTTGGTATTCGAAATTGGAGTTTCAACACAAGCAGACGTTTTTATAAAGAATAACTTTTTCTTCTAAACCCACAAATAAAAAAGTTTTTCCTCTTCCGAACTCTATCCGTGGACACACTGTATATAGTATATAATAGGATAGTATTTCTTACGGTTTCAAATGCATTTAAAGTTCGATTTCGTACATCATCAACTATATTCACTGATGTTGTATATACTCTCAGACGTATACAGTAGAGATTTGAGATGCTCTCATAGAAAAAAATCTGGACTATTTAAGTCAGGGGACCTAGGAGGTCCACCCCGTCCTATCAACTTGTTCTCATACACTTCATTTAAATACTCCCAGCCAAAATTGAAAAATGTGCTGGGGCGCCATCATGCATATACCACATTTGATTTCTTAGCAAAAGAGGTAAGTCTTGGAGTAATAAAGGCAATTCTTGTTGCAAAAAATGTCTGTATATATTAGTGGCCATTAAGTCGACCAGGCAAAAAGAAAGGACCAATCAAATTAATTATACCACCCCATACATTTAATGAGAACTGCTCTTGAAAATGCATTTCTACAATTCCATGTGGATTTCTTCGTATGTGGTTATTGTGAAAATTTAAAATTGAATTCCTTGAAAAATTGGCTTTGCCGGTAAAAAGGATTTAACAATCAAAATTGGGGTTCACTGCTAGCATATTAAGGTACCAATGGCAGAAATGAATCCCTAAAAGGAGTCTCGAGGAAGGAGCATCTGCACCCTTTAAATGCGGCAACGGTATAGCAGAGAACTATGCAGGATACGCCAAACAACTTGATGACTAATATTTAAATGTTCACAGATTCTTCTGGTGCTATAGTGCCGGGATTTTCTTCTATTTCATTTAGAACAGCTTTTCAATCTGTGATGTTCTAACAGTACGTGGTCTACCTGCATCATTGGTATTATTATTAAGAGTTCCAGTTTCTACAAGATGCATATTAATATATATTCAATAATCAGGTATTCTATTTCATGTCATGTACGTCTAGCTTCTCTTCTATTTCCATTCGCAAGGTCATAGATAAAATGCATCTCAGCCATTTCAGAATTCGTAAAATTTGGCATTGTTACGTGATTATAACGAGTATTTAAAACACTTTTACACCTTACAGTTTACAACTTAAACCTTTAATTTATAAACACATACAGACACCAAGTTATGATTTGAAATACGAACTGTCAAAATTAATAAAAACTAGCGATTATTTAAATAAAGCAGGAACCTACTAGGCCATTTTAGAAATTTTATTTTCATCTAACGAAATACAGAAAATCGTTTTTATTTTTTGCTCGATAACGGTCGCAGATACAAAAAAGCTACATAAGAAACAGAAAAAAAAATTCAGGGGGAGAAAAGGGAACATTGCCCCTGAAAAAATATCTCCCTGTAGATTCTCACAACCACTTGGTAAATCCTACAGCGCAACCTATATGTTCCAAATTTGAGCTAAATATCTCAAGAACTGTAGGAGCTATAAAGAAAAAACTAAAAAAATCTTGAAATATCAAACAAAGCGTTTGCGGATCATGTTTATATAAATGTTACCCCTTCCGTATGTACATGATATTTAGGACACTAGTATATAGTGGCATAATTAAATTACATTTTTCATGCGGAAGTATTTAAGCTTAATAATTAAATAGTTTTGTTTTATTTATTTAAGGAAGTGGTAGTATCATAGTCGGTTACCCGTTTGATACTATTAAAGTTCGACAACAAAATTTCTCCACATCTTTCTTGATAGCAGCCCGTGAAACTATTAAATATGAAGGAGTTCTTGGTTTATACAAAGGACTGTCTGCGCCCTTGATAGCGTACGGACCCAGCAATTCCCTTTTTTTTGGCTGTTTTGGATTTTGTATGAGGAGTTTTAATAGACCGAAGAACACAGATGCATTATACCAAGGAAAACAAGATTTTTCAAATTTATTTTATGCAGGTAAAAATGTAACGTTATTTGTAAGTACTTATTTGCTGTTACACACGGGCGTTGCATCAGTGGAAAGTTATCATCAATTTGATGTCTCAATAGTCTTATTAGGACACAAGGTAAATGGTCATGACTAACTAATCCCCGTGCTAATCCCTTTATACTTATACCTGCTTATGCTTCTATTTTGGCAAATAAATCATTCCGGTCCAGGGTGGTAGTAGGAAGATTGAAACAATGCTTGTATATATGTACAAAAATTTATTGTGTATTGCTGACTCTGACGTAAATTATTAACATGCGTAAAAGTAGTAAGCCGTAATATATAATTTTTATTATACAGGGTGTCATACGTAGAAGTTCCACCCCCTTTATTTTCTTTAGTTTTTGAGATATCGGAATACATTTTTTCTTGTTTGAAAACGAATGGCAAAGCCTTTTTTGACATCTGTGTAATTACCGGGTTAAAAATGCGGAACTTCTACGTGGAACACCCTGTATAAAACCGTATGAATAAAATGAGTCATCTCAATAGTTTGAATCTGTACTATCACTATCATCCACTGATATAATTAGAGGTTTTATGTTTTCCCAAAATTTTTTATAATTATTTTCGACTTCAAGTACATGATTAACGCATGCTCTCCAACTGCTCTCTGGTATTAATTCACACTGAGTTTTAATTACTTCAATTACATTAGCCGACATTTTTGGGTTTATATTATCGCCTCTAACTTTGTTTTTTAATTCGGACCATATCATTTCTATAGGATTCAAATCGCAATGGTAAGGGGGGCAATCTAAGTGGTATGTTACCGGATGCTTTTATAGCCTCATTTACGCAATATGTTTTATCATACGATTTTGTTTTTAGTACCTCAACTATTTTTTTTTTCGTATAATTATCTTCAAAATAGAGGTCATGTTGGCTAAGGAACTCTTGCAGTACCTCTTTTTTGCTGCTTATGGTTGGTATTTTCTCAGCTAAGGTGCTGTGATAACTAGCATTATCATAAACGACTACACTGCCTGGTGGAATATTTGGAAGAAGAGAATTTTTCATCCAATTTTCAAAAAGCTCACATGTCATGTCCTGATGGTAGTCTAACGAGCAGTCCTTAATGTTTTTTGCTGAAGGTAGCAAAGCGTTCGGCACGCAGCCATCCCTCGAGCCACAGTGTAAGATGGATATTCTCTTTCCTCGAGAAGCAGGTACATCTAAAATGCACTTTGATGAAGAATCTTGCCATCCTTTTTTATAGTGTCATGGGTGTCGAATCAAGTCTCATCTAAATAGTATATATTTCGGTTTTCTGCGCGAAACTGATGAATTTGTGTTAAATATTTTTGTCTCCATTCCACTAACCGTTGGGTCTCTTTAATGCAAATGCGCTTGTCAATTTTTTTAAATCGAAATCCAATTTTGTGCAGGAATCGGCGTAACGTTTCGCGACTAGCAGCAAATCGATTATTTGATAATAACTTTTTTCGCAACGTTTTTAGAAAACCTGCAGACAAATATTTTCCGTAAGATTTTGACCTGATATTTTTGTATCACTCTGTGTGGCTACAAGGTCGGTCCAATGAAAGAAAATGCTTATTTCGACTTCCAAAATAACATACTAGAGTTTTAAAAAAATCTGTCCGGAATCCATAAGAAGTGTAATATGTTCTTTCATACCAAAACTAAAAAAAATATAAATTTTACCTTCATATACTCGCAAAACAATCCTCTTGCAGCACATCTGTAAATGGCACTTTGTTTTTTGCTCGTTTGTGTCTTCAATTCCGTCGTCGGATTCACAGTTTTCAACCCACGGTCTGAACATTTTAAAAATTACTAATATTAATAACACCACTGAACACCGTTGAATGACACAGTTCAAATGATTTAATAATAATTCGACAATTTCTAATATGTCGACAGGTATAATTAATTATACCTTAAATACGTACATTATCAAAATAAAAATAAAATACCTCCCTGTTACTTAGAAACGCTTACAAACCATCCCTTAACAAAAAATTCCTTGTTCATAGATAATTGCTCAGATCTTAAGGACTGATTACTTGTTCAAATCTACGCTTTTTATGATTAAGCCAGGGTATTGCGTGTCAAGCAACATTACTAAAGCAAAGATTATCAACATTTCAAGAGGTCAGCAACACAATTTCGCAATCTAAATCGTTAATTTTCTAAGGTATGCATTGATTATCACCTTTATAAACGGTGCAGAATGCAAGAAAACAAATCCTAGAAACCATAATAAACAGGATCATTCACTGCGAGTTATTTGTATGGAGTTCTGATACTCGATATAAGAGACAGTTAGCTTTCTAATGGTAACTTATGGTAATAATTCCTAAATATTTAGCTATAAGGTGGGTAAAGTCGCCCGATCGTTATAAAGCAGGTAAAGTCATGACCATTTACCTTGTGTCGGAGAATACTTACTTCGTCTTCGAGAAAGAAAATAAAAGTCACTTCATTGAATATCGAAAAACTTTTTTTCTCGAAAACGAAGTAAGATACAAAAAAATATCAAGAGACAAAAAGTTGTATTTTTAGCTGCTTAACCCTAGAACAATATAAAGTTTTTAAACAAGTCAGTGGCGTACATTTTTTTTGTCAATAATATTCGTGAGACTGCTCCTCGGGACGCCACCGGAACTCATAACTATCATCTAGTCAGTGCTAACTTGGCGTCTTATCACAACGAATAACACTGCCAAATTTCACCAAAATCGGCAAAAGGGTCTTTGAGAAATTAATAAAAAACCGATGTTTCTTTAAATCTGTATCTTGGAAATCAAACTTTTTAAGACACATGTTTATATCTATTTTTCTACTTCAATTTGGATCAGGAATGCTCCGTGGGAATTACGGCCTATCATTATAAGTAACACCCTGTATTTAATGAAACTTTTCTAAGGGCCACATTACAGTTGGTGATTTTTTTATTGCTGCAATAAATAATTGCACGACTTTTATTGCTTATTAATCAGCTGTCACAATTTTTATTGCGATTGCGAGAAATAGCTCCGAATCTATTTTAATTGCAGTTGCCAGCGCAAGTCTGAGTCTGGGGAATTATTTGGTAATTTCACACTAACCTGAAAAAATATAAGTATTATTGGTTCTACCATTCAAACCTAGATTTCTATCATTTTTATATTGTGGTTTATTTTTGTTGTTATTCTCACCATTTACATGAGATACATCCATTTTAATTCCTATAAATAACGAACCGTGCATACTCAAAAGAACGCGAAAAAGCTAGATTATCTGCTATTTTATTTATTTTTAGTTGGCAGTGTGTACAAAATCAAAAAACAAATGGTCAATAATTGCACGTTGTAAAGCGATTTGCAACTTTCATTGCTGCAATAAAAAATTTCTTCAGAAAGAAAAACTTGCCAACTGTAATGCCACCTTAACAAAGCGTTAAGTTCATCCCCCAAGAAATTTCGAAAGAGCTCACCTGCAAACGATTGGGCTTTCGAAATGATCCAATAAAGAAGTTGTCAATTATATCTGCCCACACATTACAGTTTTATAAGGATTTTCACTACTCCAACAGCGCATTCTATGCATATTTAGGACACTCTGTCGCGACTAACATCTGCTTCATCAGTAAAGAAGATAAATCAAAGGAAATTTTCAATTTTTTATGTTGATTTTGAAACCACTTGCAATATTGTACACGGGGTAAATGATCGTCTTCTTATAAGCGATTGTCGCGCCCCTGTATTTATTTGAATTTAATAAATTAATGTAATCTCATTTATAGTTTTCGTAAATATCGGATTTCAAAGGGAGCAAAAGTGGTGGCGATGATTTTATTGTGGATACGTATTTTTTTGCTTACAATTCTGTAATTCTGTTAAATGGTTGATCAAGTAAAACACACCAAAACGAACTTACAGAGTTTTATTTCTTAACATCATTAATATACTGTTAAACAAAATTTCGTTAAAATATGGTAGCAATGATCCCAATATTTATGTGTTACGATAAAATAATATTTAAAAAAATAATCCTTTATAATTTCTAGTCTCGAAATTGTTCTGCATCTTTTCTTTACGAAATATATTCTAATACGGTTCATGTTAAAACACTTGGTAGCAATAGCGGCGTTAGGGTAGGGCGCGGTTGGGCGACCGCCCAGGACGCCAGAAATAAAGTGGCACCCCTTTATTTCTGTCCGCTCATCCAGTTGCATATTGCGACTTGTTGCGTTCTCGGCAGCGGCCAGGTCACATAAAGATAAACATAGCATAGAGCATATATGTATTAGTACTATATGGCGCCTTGCCCATTTAACCAATGTAAACGAAGTGAAGCCGAGGTTCCTTGTTTCGCCAGGGTCATTTCGCGCAGTGCGCATGCGCGAGATGACGTTTGTTTTAACAGGAAAAAAATGAGGTTATCACATTTGACTTTGACAACTGGACAGAAATTTGTAAACAAACATTAAAGTTCTTGATTTGTTTAGGATTTTGTATAGTATTTCGACTGAAAAAAGAAAAAAAACGCAGGTAAATATATCAATAAAACTTTTATTAGATATTTTACATTCATTTTTAGAGTTCAACAGGTAAAATAATAGGTTTTAATAGGATTTTTTGGAGTACATGCAATTTTCGGTAAAAATAGGTACCTATAGGTACCTAATTATATCAACAGCAGCAAAGGAAATTATAATCTTTAGGAAATGGACTACCTAGTTATTGTTCCCTCACGAAATTAACGTAAGTAAGTTAATAGAAAGAAACATTCGATCTGGGTACATACCTGTAGAACGATAAATCTTTGTTCAAGCTTCTACGCCTGTTTAAAATAATGTAAAATATTCCGTTTTGCCTCGGCATCGTCACAAAATGGTCACAGTTCACACACACAAACAAAATTTGCAGAAAAGTAAAGATAAACAGTACACAAAAGCCGTTAATAATAACAAATCTACTCGCTGAAGCGAGCTGTCAACCAAATTAACATTTGCTAAATATTTCGAGGTTATGTCGAGCAAAAATGAGACGTTGTCACGTTGTCACCCTCTAGTCATATGAAATTGTTATTTGACGCGTTTTAGTTTAGAAATGGAAACAAATAATTTGAAAACACTTGGAAGTACGGACTTAATGCTTATTTTGCAATTCTTTAGCAAGATTTTTGGCAATTCTATCATTGCTCTAATTTTCTAAGACTCACTCTTCTGCCCTATTCTAAAGAAATAAAAGCATATTTGGCAATACCCTGACGGCGCATGCGCACAAGTCGAAATGACCCTGGATCTGCTATCTCTGTTGTTGCTTCAAGATTTTCAGGGTAATAGCCATATAGTACTAATACATATATGGCATAGAGGATGTTTTATCTCTCTCTTCTATTCACACCGAACAGTGGATTACGACTCCAGTCAGCTGGCTTTATGACTTGAGAGCGTGGCCCTTCTTCAGTACTGCTTTAGCACACTTATGATTAGTTTGGCGTTATTAAAAAAATATAGAATTATTTTACTTCCCTTAAACTATTTAATTTAGTGATCGAACCGGAATCTTGACCACTTGAAAGAATATGCTTTTTTATTCCAAAACTAAAGTGTTTTGACTCATTTTAAACTAATTTAACGGACAACGGTCCGACAGCAAATCTATGAACTTGTAAAAACAAAAAGCTACGATTTTCTCGCAGTTGACCATTTTATATCCGATTCCTCCACTACCTTTTAGTTAGCCGTGTGCGATATTTTTCTCGGTAGATTCGCTGAGCCTCACTAGAATTTGCTCGAGCCTAGTTATAACACATAATCGCAATCGAGTATATTCTTGTGACATAATCATGTGTCTGTATTCTACAAAAGTATACTGAGCCATTTCAGAAAACAACATACGGAAACTTAGACAATAAATCTCTAATTTAGATAAATTATTGATAAATCAGTTTGGCAATTGTTTCATAGCGTACTGGAAGCAAACACTTTTTAAAGATTCTATTAACTCGAAATTACCGAAGTTAAGTCGACAGAAAATCTCTTTTTGTAGAATAACCGTGGAAAATGCGGCAAAATATCAAGAGGGACTTTTTGTATAATAAATTAAATTTTTTATCGCAAAATGTAATAATAATAATTTTTTCCTGACCGTACTAACTTACTTATTCAGTTTAGGCAAATCGAATCCTTTAACTCCGGCACTTGTTGCTTAAGAATCTTATTTTTACACAATATGGCATCATATTATATGTACCAATTTTGAATCAATTCTCTCTATTTAGTCGGAAGAGAATTAATATTAAAAAATTAATATTACTTTTTTTTAAATACAATATCCTGTATCTCGAAAACCTGTACATAAGTGTATACTTATAGGAAGTTTTTACATTCTTTTGAAATCCTCTATCATGTGGTAATATGCACTGTACTTTTTGAATGTCACCCTGTATAATATTTGTACGCAGCACTTGAATTCTTTAATAATATGTACTTAGGTATGTATGTACCTTTTTTATAGGATGCTTTGCAGGTGGATGTCAAGTTTTATTTATGTGCCCCTTTGATATGATTAAAGTAGCCATACAAACTTCGACAGAAGGTAAAAGTTATTGGGTTCACAATTATAGCCTAGTTAAATACAGGGGCACCATGGACGCATTTAGAGTTATCTACAACCTTTACGGACTTAGAGGATTGTACAAAGGATTTATACCTATGCTTATAAGGTAAGCAATTCCTTAATGGTTAAGGCTAATATATGTGTTATCTGGTATCCTGGATATAGAGCGATTCTTGATTCTTAAACAATTTTTTATATAGACGCTTGAAACGTTTTCATGCATTAATGTCAGTTGTATAGGTTACGGTTAACTCCAATCGTCAGTTTAACTGGTGAAATAAGCACCGGATATTGGCAAATCCTCAGATTAAATTGTATAACCTTAAAAGTAAACCAAACCAATAAATCTGGGCATAAACCTGGTCTATTGGGTTGATTAATTGTATTTGTTTTTGGATTCATAAAAACTATCTACTAAAAAATATCCTAAGTACTAAACCACAAAACAATTAGGTTGACCTAATGACATTCTAGAGATTATTATGGAGTCACTTAGACACCTACTGGACATTCACATCCCTGCTGGCGGTCCGATACCGGCTGCTCAGGAGGTCGCACCACCGATTACGAGGGCGAATTTGGGGATAGCCGACGGAATAGTGCCCGGTGCCGCGATAACCTGGGCGATGAATAAGTTCAGTCCATACAATGCATACATACAGATGGCGTGTTCCCAGCTCTGCCTCAAAAAGGTCTGGAGATTCTGCATCCTTATCTAGAGAATGTTGAGGGCTATCATTGCTTTGAGATATACGCCAAAAGCCTGGAGATCAGCAAGGATCACCTACATTCCTAAGAATGGTAGGACTGACTACTTGGTCGCCAAATGGTGGGGGAATCCTGGATCGTTTATTGGTTAATAAAATTATATTAATTAATTAAAATAGATTTTTCTTTATAAACTAGCTTGTATATATGGTGAAACCATAATGTCGTTTTGCCCCACACCCGTAAGGCAAAATGACTTTTGCAATGTCTTATCCCAGCATAAAGAAAGGATCAGCAGGCGCTGTCGATTCTACTAACCTGAACTAACCTGAACTAACCTGAAACAAGTCTAATCGGCGACAAGCCATGACGTATGGTAGCGGGCAGCGGATGCTGTTTAACAGAAACAAGAAGAAAATACAATGCTTGGTTGCCACGATATCCGCGAAGGCATGAAGGCGAGATAGTTATAATTGGCCGCGTAAACCTCGTAAGGGTAAATCGTGCGTATTCACCTGAGTATCGACTGCAATAAAACAAGGCAATGCGAAGCCAAACGGGCGTCGCGTCGTGTCATCGAGGCGCTGCAAACAGCATTTGGTTGTACCTTGTACCTATAGTTTTTCTGCTTTTTTAATCTTTTTGTTTCTCGCTTGTTTAAAATTCTAAATTCATGGGGGGGGGGTAATAGGGTAATTACCCCATTCCCCCCCGTAAAACCGCCCTTGCCTCTAGTACTCCTGTTGGTAAGGGAGGTGAATTATACACCAAAACTGCTGATAATGGTTTGAATGAACTTGACATTGGGTGACAGTCCAGGGCCGCAGGTAATGGGGTAGGGGGAGGAGGGGAGGGGTCCAACGACAAATTCTATAAAACCCTCTTCCACGGCCTTAGTAGAGAAGATGATATAGTTTTAAAAATAAAAAAAATGTTTTAAAATTTTGTGACGATTTTTTCTTACCCATACCCAGGCGCGGATCCAGAAATGTGATACTACATATTATTATTACCATGTGTAGATAACTTTTTCAAACCTACCTTCTTGCATAAAAATAAAAAAAAAATGAGCGTGAAATCAAATAAGTTCAATTCAAATATTAGAATAGACAAAAACGAAATGTAGGCGTGGTCTCCAAAAATCTTCGCCTGCGCCGCTATTTTTACGCCTTCAGCATTCCTTGCCCCCCCACCATCAACTTTATTTCTGGATCCGCGCTGCCTATAAAGCCCGCCTCATGGATAACACCTAGCTACGGCCCTGGACGAGACCTCAAGACCTCAATGCACAGTGGTCTAGAGGTGTGAATATATAATTGTTGTGTCAAGCTCGCCATTTTATTGACAATATTTGCTATTTGTCGAAGATCACAAGTACAAATGGGACAGGTAGGTAAGGACCCAGAACGCTTCCTTGAGAATCTTTAGACACATCTGTTTTAATTTTCTTAAGGTTAATAAAGTACATATTCACCTTTTTGTTTAATTCTGAATTCGTGGATATTAGAAGATCCATGTTTTTCGACAAAATACGAAAATGGCCCAGAGCTGAGTTGCGCTGACGGCCAGCTAGAGATACGGGGGCGCGCGTATGCGAGAAGTTGTTGTTTTGTTTTTAAAGTACTAAAAATCTTTTAAACTGAAATAAAAATAATAATTAATTGTTAAATTTTGGCTACTTTTATAAAGTCACAAAGTCCGGACACAAAGGGAGCATTAGAAAGGTGAATTCCTAACGAGATTTGGGCGTAGTCCTAAAAAAAATTTCGCTACTTTTGCGCCTTCGGCACTTTGACCCGCCCCCCCCCCCATGCTGGAGCGGAGAAAGCATTTTAAAATATTCAATTAAACCTAAACCTAGGCCAGGTTCATTATCGGGTATGAGTTTTATAGTACATAAAAATTTAGAAGGAAAAAACCTTTAGCGGCTATAGCTTATTATCGCTCGCAACGGGCCATTTTGGATCCTTAAATCTCATTTATTTGTATCTAGTTCAAAACCAATTCACATCGGAAAAATATTACGATCTATCCAAAGCCCTTGACTTGGTTAATGTTCAGCTTCTCGAAAGAAAGTTGAAATCTTATGGAATCGGTCGACCCCCCCCCCCCCCCCTGGATTGGATTGTCTCTTATATATCAGATCGCAGTCAGTTTGTTCAATTAGTGGGAGAGGACAATAATACCGTAGATCAAAAATTGTTTTCTATCACGCAACAAATCAAGTATGGTGCCCACTTGCCGAATGTCTTGGAGGAGGCCGCGAGTTTAGGTTCAGTGCAGGTCAGTTCGCGGACGATACCTGGCCCACGGAGCATCACAAAACCTATGAGGGAATGGTCGGGAACTTAAATGCAGTTTCGATAATTGCCTAACCCTCAAAAATCAGTTATTGTCAAGTTCAAAGGCATCAGATTAGTCGACAACATAAATCATCTCTCGTTTTCTTGGGTAACAAATCAATCCCACACACAAAGTTCCTGGGTGTTTACATTGACTCGAGCCTAAGCTGGGGGTCCATGTTGATCCTTTTGCCGGTAGACTTGCGACAACTTGCTTTATAGTCAAAACCCTAAGACAAAAGCTAAATACTCAAACTATTCTTCTTTATATCCACATGTAATGAGTCGCCTGTCTTATGAGATTATCATTTGGGGCTCTTCGCCAAAGATTAATAGACTTTTTATTCTGCAGAAGTGATTGATGCGTGTCTTGGACCCAATATTTAAAAAGCACAAGCTAATGTCCATATATATTCTTTCTGTATTACCTACTACAAATTGCTTCTTTCTACAAGAAAACATATAACTAACTTTACAACAAACGGCTCAATCAACAAGGGCATGCAGACCAGACTGTCCTCTCAGCCCATTCCCAAACACCGGACATCCTTGTATGAGAAGTCTCCATTATACATGGGGATAAAGGCATAGAACAAACTCCCAGCGAAAAGCATACATAAAAAATGTATTGTACAGTCACTCTGACTACTTTGAACTCATGTAATACCTACTAACTCCCTATGATCACTGACATTAGCTGCCACACAAAAGTGAAAACCAATTAGTATTCTTAATGATACTGGTTGTGTGTACAAATGAATATTGTGTCATGAACGATTAGTGTGTCTTGTCCATTCTGTTTCGATTCAAAGATATATTTAAGACTGCTATTGCATTGAGTGTGCAATGTTTATTATTGTTATACTGTGTTATGTTTATCGACGCATCCACTATACATTTTGGTATCATATGGAGAAAGAATCGAGTAAATAAATAAATAAATAAAAATATTTTCTATACCCCATGCCACGAAGGACTGGTTAAAATATATGACATAATTTTCACAACTCCCTGTACCCTGTTGTGCATAATTTCAGGAATAAAAACTAAGATGTAAACTGTTTTTAGGGATGTTCCTACAAGTGGACTGTACTTTATAGTTTACGAAGGACTACTTCCAAATGACAGAAATAATGTTCAATGGTACCATAAAATATGGGGTGGTGGATGTGCAGGTAAAGTACGAAGATGTGCACTGTTCTGAAATACACCACATTCTATGTCAAGATTCCCCTCTTCGTCTTATGCACTATTTCGACTCGCTTTCGAAACTTTTAAATCATATTTAACACTGTTTTTTCCATTGAAACAAGTTGACTCCTTAAATATAGACTTTCGATGGTCGCGGCCAATGCGACCCTTGCGGCTCTGCGGCCGGTCGTGTGTGTACCGGTTTAATGCATTTACTTATATCTCCTTTAAAGGCATCCGACCGCGACGAGTGCGACAGATACGATCAACGCGGCCGTACGACTGAAGGTAGACTTTCGATGGACGCAACTGCGACTAATGCGATCTGTCGCATCGCTGTACCCCTCTTCCGAGATATGCGACTTTGTGCGGTCACGACCCGCACGATTATGGTTTATTATCTGTTGTTTCGCGACTTTCCAGAGTTGAAGGTTTATTTAAAGTATATTTTAATGCATTCTAAAAAGTTACGGCACTGCAAATTATTACTGGAGGAGGAACGAGATGATGACGATTTAATTTTACATTATTTATTGCTGACTAAAAAAAAGAGAAAAGCAATTAAGGAATTATACAGATCACGTATATATGAAGGTTCATTTAAAATTGTAATTGAAAATTAATTTTTCGCCGGAGTCATTTTAAATTACAAAAATATATGAACAGTATAAAAGCAGGTGCGTTCACTACGACTAACACGAACTGACTGCTTCTAGACATAGAATAAAGAACAAACTTTGTTTCTTTATTCTATGCTTCTAGAGCAGTTGAGTCGTACGGCCACGTTGGCCGTATCTGCCACACTAATCGCATCGCGGTCGGTTGCCTTTAAAGGATTATATACTGTGTGTGTATAGAGTCCGGAAACGACTTAATAACATCACAATTTATTGGCCGATTTAAACCAAATTTGGTACAGTCCCAGAAACCAAAAGTTTATAATTTTGTGGTACAGTTGTGTAAGAGGATCTGACACACCGAATGACGATGGCGTTGTTGGGGGAAGGGACATTTCGCCGCGGTCGTTTCGCCGCGAGGACCATTTCGCCGCCAAATAATAAAATGATAGTTATGAAATTTAAACAAATTTACATATATTTTTTTTCTTTATTTATTATTTAGAAACATTTAACATAAAAACATAATAACATTTTATTGATTTTTTTTTTCGAAATTTTGTGCAATTCCCCTCAAGAAGTCTAGCATATCTCTTGCGTGAAACTCCTTCACCAATCTTAAAATTCTTTCATCTGCTTGAATATATTTTTTTAATTTTTTTTGCGGTTCATGTCCTGCGACTATTTGTTCTAAGTACATATATCTGCCTCTTTGTATTATTTTTAATGCTTCAATAAACTTCCATATTGATGGATGGTCCATTCCCAATTCATTTTGCAATCTTCTGTTTGCAGCTTCTGCGTTGTTGTTGGTTCGGTTAATTTAAATTATTCAATTACTCTGACAATTCGAAACTAAAATAATAAAATTTCTTGATTGTTTTGTAATGTCATGTCAATTTCTTTTTACCTGTAATTACACCCATTGTTTAAATAATTTAATACCTATCATTTATTTGGCGGCGAAAGGGCCGCGGCAAAATGGTCCTCGCGGCGAAACGGCCGCGGCGAAATGTACTAGACCCGCGTTGTTGCCAGATTTTTAGTTTGTCTGGAATTCGAACGAATTTTATATTTTTAAATGTAACACCGTGTATCATTTTTCTTTTATATTTTTTACTTTAAATGTGTTACACTTTTGGTATAACATACTTTGTTCCTAATATCAGTAGTTTTCGAAATAACGACGTGTTTTGAAAATATCAACAAATTGTGTTTTATTTATTAATAAATAAAACACTACCTAGTTCAGTTTTGATGTAAAGTCATAAAAGCTGCTATTTTTACATGCAAAAATGTCTTTAACTAAAAGTGAAAGGATTACAATTCTTATGATGAGAGGATAATACGGCGATAGGGTCAGGTCTTACGAAGAGGTTAAAAATCTATTTTTGTACAACTGCCATTAAAAGTTACACTTTTAATGACACTCAACAGTGTTAAAAGTGTTTGTTTACGTGGAAGCGTGTTAAATACTATTTTAACACTACATTTTCTTATGATGAAATCAAATAAAATTATAATAATAATTTTAGAAGTTCCAAAGTTGCTCTTCTTGCAGACTCTTTAATATCCACAGGAACAACCAAATCAACACTTTTATTAATTATTCCACTATCGACAAACATATTAAGCAGTCAAGAACCAAAGACAAAAATTGGACAAGAACGCAATAATTTAAATGACAGCATCTTTTTTATTTGTAAACAAGCATTTGTTAGTAACCATAGCGTTGGCAACGTTTGTCATTCATAACAACCTTGTGATTATTTGAATATTAAAATGCATTTTGAAGTTTAATGTCATTCCAAATTCCCCTATTTTATTATCGAAATAGGGCAGTTATACAAAAAACATTGTATGATATTTGTGTTAAAAGTAATTTTATTTTGTTCGTGACACTGTTTAATTCGCTCCGCTACGCTCCGCTACGCTCCGCTACGCTCCGCTCATTTCACAAACGTTTTCACTCACAAAATAAAACATCACTTTTAACACTCACATCATAAATAACTATTAATGACGCATTTCCAAACCGAAATCCGATTTCAAAAGCAACTGTTCTAAAAGTTGTCCGACGGTTCAAAGAAACTGGAAATTGTAGAGATAGTAGACGATCAGGACGACCAGCAGTAGTAGATGAAGAGAAAAGTTTAGAAATTTTACAACATGTTGTTGAAACCCCTTAAGAAAAATTTCTCAAGTAAGTGACGTCTGCTTCAAATCCGTCCATAATATTTTAAAAAAACATAAATATTACCCTTTTAAAATAGATGTAGTTCAGAGTTATCAGAAGATGATTATGAGCGAAGAATTGAATTTTGTGATGTTATGATGTCAAGGTTTTACCAAAATAGCCAGTTTTTCAAATTTATAGTGTTTTCGGACGAAGCAACATTTATGTTAAATGGTAAAGTCAATAGACACAACTGTAGGTTTTGGGCAAAAGAAAATCTCCACTGGATGAGAGAAGGTCATACACAACACGGAAACGCAAATAGTGCCTACTATACGAAATCTTGGTTGAAACGTGCGCGAGTTTTTGAACAACCCTTTTCGGAATAGATGGATCGGTAGAGGGGGTACAATCGAGTGGCCACCTAGGTCCCCTGATTTGTCGCCTAACGAACTTTTTATGGGGACACTTGAAGAACAGAGTTTATACCACAAAACCTTAAGATTTGGCCGATTTGCAGCGTCGAATTTCGGACGAATTGAATTAATAACGCCAGAAATGATTTACAACACAATTGAAAAATTCTATTTTTAATTAGCACACTGTCAAGCTGTACAGGGAAAACAGTTTGAACATTTAATATAAAAAATATATTTTTTCTAAATTGTACTCGTTATTTCGAAAACTACTGATATTAGGAACAAAGTATGTTATACCAAAAGTGTAACAAATTTAAAGTAAAAACTATAAATGAAAAAATATACAGGGTGTTACATTTAAAAATATAAAATTCGTTCGAATTCCAGACAAACTAAAAAGCTGGCAACAACGCCAATAGCGTCATTCGGTGCGTCAGATCCTCTTACACAACTGTACCAAATTTGGTTTAAATCGGCCAATAAATTGTGATGTTATTAAGCCGTTTCCAGACTTTATACACACACTGTATGTATGTTTTCAGTCAATAATTTATAATTAAATCGTAATCATCTCGTTCCTTCTCCAGTAATAACTTGCAGTACATTAACTTTTTAGAATGCATTATATTATACTTTTAAAAATCAAACCCTGGAAAGTCGCGAAATAACAGATGATAAACTAAAATACTTATGCAGGCCATGACCGCACAAAGTCGCATATCTCGAAAAGGGGGTACAGATGCGACAGATCGCGTTGGTCGCCAGCCGCAGCAGTATTTAGTCGCAGCCACGTCCATCGAAAGTCTACCTTTAGATGCAATTCCAATGCAACCACTGGAACGACTGCGGTCGCGCGGTCATAGCCGCAACGAAAAGGCCGCGTGATTAGAGTGGTCGATTCAACTTCCAAATCCACGATTTTAGTCGCCCTGTTTTTTAAATTAGTTTTACTGTAGACGCCATGGCAGAAACACGTATACTATTTTTCCTTGAGGAAGAAGAATATTTAGAATTCTTACCATTGGCAAAATTGTCAAATGACAATTTTCATTCGTTTCTTCAAAAATATTGCAAAATTAAAATTAATATACCGAGCCAGACAACTTTAAGAAGAAATAATATAGACTCTTTATATTTAATGGTGCTGACAAAAATAAAAGAAGAAATTGCAAATAATTATTTTTATATTTGTATGGATGAAACCACAGATTGGTCAGGGCGTTATATGGCTCATCTAATAACTGGAGTTCTTATCGAACAATTTCACTCAAAAGGATATTTAATTACCTCCAAGCAGTTGGAAAAACCGAACGCTTTAACAGTTACAAGGTTTTTACAAGATGCATTGGCGCACTTCTTTCTTCCTGATGTTATTCCCATTGAAAAAATGTTGCTTTTTCTGTCAGATGCTTATATGATTAAAGCAGGACGAAATTTAAAAATATTCTATTCAAAGATAATTCATGTAACTTGTTTGGCGCATGGTATTAATAGAAGAGGAAATTAGAAAACACTTCTTACTTGTGAACGAATTAATATCAAACATGAAGAAAATATTTCTTAAAGCACCACTGAGGATTTAATACTACAAAGAAAAACTTCCTGGCGTCCCACTTCCCTCTCGGCCAGTAATAACAAGATGGGGTACCTGAACATCTTATTGCCTTGAGAGAAGTAATCAATGAACTATCCGATGAGAAGTCACAGGCTCTTGTTGACGCAAAAGACTTATTTGAAAATAAAATATTGAATCAACAACTCTCATTTATTAAAATCAATTATTAATTTAAAGAAATAGTCCATTCTCGAAGTGGAGTCAATTATACCTGTGTGCCAGAGATCATAACACAACTAGAATCAAATAAGTTATCCCTGACTGAATCTACAAATTGTGTTACACGTGTGGAAACATCTTGCTACAGTGTGAGCGGAAATATTGGGGGCAAGATTAAAGAAAAATGCCGAAGTGTTTTGCAGAAAAATGACGGATTTACTTTTTTAACAAAAGTAACTAGGGTACTGTCTGGTGACTTTGTAGATAATTTTGAAGTAGATCCAAATATACTAGTTAACTTAAAATATGCTCCAATTACTTCTGTTGACTTAGAAAGAAGTTTTTCTGTATACAAATATATTATGTACTCGGATAGAAGGCATACATTTTTAATTGAAAATTTTGAAAAATATTTAGTTGTTTATTGTTGTCATAACATTATATAGTTACGAGGCTTAGTACATAAACATGTATGTATTCAGAAATTAATGTAATGACGCCTACTCTTTTTTTTTTAATATAGCACTTTCATTTTCCAACAGTGTGTTTCATTACAAATTTATTTTGCATATTCTTGCAACCCATGTGCATATTTTGGTAAAAAGACTTGCATATATATGTGCATATTTCCTCCTTGTTGGTATGCATATTTGCTCAAGCCTAATAATTACTCTAAACCAGTTCACACAAGATGTACCTTATCCAATGTTCGTAGCGAGAGGAACCGAAGGATTTCAAAATATCTTATACAGAAGGATTGTAGTGTTCACTTTCTGGATCGCATAGACATTGGTCTTGATTTTATTTTTAGGAAAAAATACTAACTGTAATCCTCCTATCTATTATACATACAGAGTGTCCGAATAAATGTGGGAAATCTCTCGGATTCAGATAGAACATGAAAAAATAAGATGACAAGTTCCTATAATATTTTTTCTTACAGACCCTCCCTACGGAGATATGTGCCCCTGAAGGACGCCGCTGGAAATCGGTTTTTCTTGAATAACTTTCAAAGTACTTAATATAATTAAATAGAATTTTAATGTGATGGATACTAGTAAGGAGCTCTTAAAATAGTGTCCTTGAAAGATATTTAGCTTTTTTAGTTTACCAGGGGCGGACTTAGGTTTATAACTTAATGCTTACATTTTTAACACCCTGTATGATAGCAGGAAGGACCTAAAAAAAAATAATCTGGATAGCTTGCACCTTAAACTGAAAAAAGGTACTCATTGTTTAGTGTCGATAAAATGAACCGTTCTCGAGAAAAAGAATAATAAACGAATAGTTATCCGCAAAAAAAACGTATTGTTGTTGCAAACGTTACTATGGTACGAAATAAATAAAATATCCTGCATTTTAGAATTTGTCATCTTTTACATCGCTGACACATTGAGCCTTTACTACGACATTAATTTACTGATTTTTGGATTTCGTGGTTAATTTAATTGGAAATTAAGTCGAACTATGGAATACACATTTATTGAGTATGCAGATATGCATCTGAGTATGGTATTGCGTCTTGCAATGCTTTAGAAACCAGAAGGTTATATCACGAAAGATTTCCTAATCGTACTATGCCAAACCAGAAGACATTTTAACGAGTTTGTGACGTACTGCGAAGTCCTGATGTATTTCTAAATAAAAATGTTTCACATAAGATAAATAATGAAAAATAATCCATATTATCAAAGTAAAATAATACAAGTTCATCTTTTCAAAAGGTTATTTGCATCACGTTATTCGCCTGCCACAAGCGTCCAGAAAAAATGACAATTACCATAGACCTCGTAACTATTAGACCGAACAATAACAAATAAACGTGTTGTCATCATTGTATTCCAGTGTAAAGTAAATCAACATTCAAGCTGCTCCCCTCCACCTGGTTTGCCAGACTTACGCCACAGAAAACGTAGTTTTCTGGGCTTACTCTGTTAAAAGTATTAACTTCTATGATTTACTAGAATAACATGATGTGGGAAATATATAACATTGCCTAGGACCTTGTAAAAAATCTGTAGTATGGCAACGCAGCAAAAAAGAATCCGCCCAGATCCCATCACTTTCGTGGCCATCCGCATCGACTCGGCAATACTCGGATTTGTGACAGCGTTTTTCTGTGGGTTTTCCTGCAGTTTTGTCAACCTAACCTTTATTGTTCTGTGGTTTTGTCGCATGCATATGTAAATTCAGAGTAATCCCCACTCCCGACCCCACCTAGCTCCTCACGGCGTCCCGCCACCAAACGATTTTGGCATCATAATTTTATAGCATTTATGAATGGCGTGGCGGATCTATAGTTACGATACCTATGACAATTACCATATCAGCGCGCATATCTCTCCACGCCCACAAAATATTTCGAACAGCTAAAGACAGCTCCGAGTCCTACAGTTCAAAATATATTAAATTTTCATTGGATACATCAAACCACCAAAAAATTCAAGTATTCTAATGCCTTCCCACATAAAATGAGATCATCTCGAATCAAGGTTACTCAACTCCGAAATATACGCTTAAAACGGAAGACGGTCATAAAAATTAATCGTTTTACATAAAATTTTATTACATTTCACATTAAATTCTTAGAAAAGAATTCGTAACCGATGACCGCATACCACCTAGTCAAGTAGAAGGAACTTTTTAATCCATCTCTTGAAGGCGGAGTTTGACTTAAAAATGTCCCTTACTTACTCGGATGGGATGGCCAAGATTCCCATTTTACACCTACGCCAATTTAGAGAAACTATAAAAACGCTAACTCGCCTAGAAAGAGTCGGTCAAGTCAGTTCCCAACAGTATACTGTTGACGTATCGAATATCGTGGCTGCGTCATTTCTTACAATACAAAAAGTTCACTACAGTTCACAACAGTCCTGAAGAAGTCAGTGCAGTTCGTTCAAAGTAAAAAGTTCAGTACAGTGCAGTTCAGTTCCATACAAAATAATTGAACCCAAAGAAAACCTATCTACGCCACCCAGTACAGTCAAAGTATTCAAAAGTAAGAGACACTTTCATTAACGTATATCCAAGAATAGCGCCGCGACCTAAGTCAAAATTAGTCAAAACATACACCGCTTCTCGTAAAAGTTAGTAACCAAGTCCCCGAGATAACGATTATAAATATTCTTTTAAAACCACGGTTTAACCATTCTAAATAAAAATTAGAATTACAGTATTTTAAAAAACAGTTAATTACCAAAAACATACTCAGTTCGAGATTAATAATTACAGTGAAGCTTTTCTCACAAACTTACAAACTATCAGTGGCGGCTTGTGACGGAAGTTTGTGGAGGTTCACCAGCATCAAGCATGGCAAAATAAAGAACGAAATTTTGCGCATATCTCCGCCCACCACTACACCTTCCTTTTATTTCAACCCTCCGTTCCAACCACAAGATATTGTGTAGTTAAGTGTCAAATTTACGAGTAAAAAGCTTTCCTAATTTTTATGTTCTTTTTGTACGTAAATATGTTAATAAAACAAAATATAAATTTAAATTGAAAACTTACCAATATACAGCATACTTGGGAAGCGGTAACTAGAAAAGTCAACAACGACAACATAAAAAAACTAAAAATATTTTTAAAAAAACAGAACTGATTAAACACAGTTGAATGTGCATCCAGGGATGCTACGATGTTTTCTCGTTTTTTGTTGTATAATTAAAACACTAAATGTTTGATATAATGGACTGTATTTCTAGTTTTGTAACTGCTTATAAAAAACAATGACGTGACATGGCGGCGGTCTAAGAGAGAAGGCCGAACTTCCTCGCAGATCAGCTGTTGGCATAAATTACATAGTTGCCAGCTTAATCAAGTTTTCTTTAAACCCATCAACAGTGTCTAAACAAAAAAAGCATTCTTCTGTCTTTAAGTTTAGCAAATTTCTCAGTAACTAAGTCATTAAAGTTAGAAATATCTTGCAACATTTTTTAAAAGAATAACAGGACCGAGGGCAAAAGCAGGAGATCTTCTGTTAAAACAGAAGGTCTTGCAACACTGTATGACATACACAAACTATGCCGCGCTTATGGAGGGTTTTACCGCGCTACACGGATCAGCAAAACATATAAAACGATCTCTCAAAAGCCATCCGAAACAAGGCGGCGGCATGCAGCACAGCAAAAGCGTGCTCATTTGAGAGGAATAAAAGCCCATTTATAGCCGTGCGCTAAAAAGAGATGGGGACGACAAGGTGCAATTATTACGGAAAGCGAACCGTCCATATCAAGTAGCGATAGCCACGGAGCACATTTTTCCTGCGATAAGCATTCGGGATTAGAGACCTGCTACAAAATATCTAGTTAGCGAAACGATAATTGGATAGGGAGCTTATAAAATCATATTAGAATTGCTTTGTAACAGACATTGTATTGTAAACTAAATATGTAATTTATAGTGAATATTTGTCGGTCGATGTGGGGCTGAATCTTAGGGAGGCACGTGCTCAAGTGCTCCTATATAAGAGCCGCCACTGCAAACTATACAGTGAAAAATAGACTTAAAATATTCGCAAGCAAAACTTATCTAAATCTCTAGCCAATTCTCAGAAAAAGGGATTTCTTGCGTGAAAGTAGAGTCAACGACCTATATTTCAGCCCAAAACCGTACAAGCGTGGGTTAAATAACCGAGCTGTACAGAGCAAATAAACCTAGAACCATCGAGTGTGAGAGAGACATGCTAGCTTACATAATTGTGATTTACTGTTGTAAGTAAAAGTTAAATTAACCAATTTATTTTATGCATATTTCGTATTGAACCATATTTACTAAATGTATTTTGTCAGTGATTTTGAATAATTGCTGAAATCTGCCATATTTAACATTGTGATTTGCTGTTACCATAATTTCGTTTAACTTAGATTGGAAATAGAATATTTTGAAAACCCTTTTGTAGAGTTTTTACTTATCTCTAAGGAACCCGAATAACCCTAAGCACCGCGCCACCGTAGGCCTCAAACTACTTTACCGTATACCACGCTTGCAAATCGCTCCCTTTCGTGCTTGCTAATAACATCAAGCTGCGGGGTATAACAAATTGACCAACGTCTAAAGAATGGCGGGCGATTCCAGTTAATAGGGTAATACATAATATTGATTTGGTATCACTAATTTACACTTGTATGGGCTGATGAAAATCCTAATATCACTATTGTTTCGCATCATCAACATCAGTTCCAATCAATTAATATCTGAGCAGGAATCATTGGCAATTTTTTTGATTGGACCATTCGTATTACCGAAACGCTTGAATGGACAACTTTATTTGGAGTTCCTCCAGAACGGTTTTCAGGATTCAATTGAGCACTTACCACTTGAAACCCGCCAAACATGTACTTTTTACACGATGGGGCACCACCTCATTTTAGCGTTGGTGTGCGGGAGCACCTGAATAAGGTCCATCCAAACCGTTGGATAGGTAGAGGAGGACCTATTCCATAGCCCCATCGATCTCGCGACCTAACGCCGTTGGATTTTTACCTGTGGGACACCTGAAAAACTTGATATATTCCACTCCGGCTGCCACTAGAGAGGAACCTCTACAGAGAATCACATTTAATTGTGATGTGATAAGGATCAAGGCTGGGTTATTGTGGCGGCTACAGCTGTCCTCAATTCGTCGTGCCGGCAAGTGCATCAGACTTCACGGAGCCCATGTTGAACCCTCTTATGAAGTTTTCCAATAATTTCGTTAGGGTGCCTGTAATGACATCACTGCGTTTTTTTAACTTTTTGTATTTTTTCGGATTAAACAACTTAAAATGAAACTTTTCTGTTGTTTGAATGACTTTCGTATCACACTTTGTTCTCGAGAACCAAAATATAAGTCATGGTCCTTTTTATTAAAAATAAGCCATGAATTCTCGAAAACGGTTCATTTTATCATACGGAAAACCACAAGAGCTTTTTTTTTTATCAGATAAACTTTTATTTTTTACAAAAACTAGATTGCTTAGAAATTTAATGAGAACCAACGAAATGATAAAAACGCGACAGCTAAGCTGGAGCGTTTTTATCTATTACCGTTTGTTCTAGTTTAAATTGCTACTAAGTGATCTAGTTCGAATGGGCTTGGAGTCGTACGACCGCTGACTGGAGAGTTATGGACGCTTGTAGACAGGCCAAAGAGATGGTACCAGAGCCAAGCTCTTCTCGAGCCACTTGGCTGCTGTCAAAGGGAAGAGCAACTCTGGCAGACCTGATAGGAATCTTGACAGGCCACTGCAGGCTGAATAGACACCTGCACCTTTTGGGAATAGGGGAAACCCCACTCTGTCCCAACTGCGGAACTGGAGAGGAGACCCCTTACCATCTAATAGGAGTATGCGACAGGTGGGGTCGCGCAAGAAGAAATATTCTTGGCACGACAACACTGACGCGACAGGAGCTGAGTACCTTGAACTGGGAGAAACTGCTTGTCTTTCTGAGAAAGACGCGGCGACTCAGTTTTGGGGAAGGGTAGTTGTTGAGGGGTGGAACGGGGATGGCGAAAAGGGCCTTTTAGGCCTACTCGCCGGGCCATGGCCCCCCCAAAAGTACTACTACTAAGTGATCTAGTTTGAGTTTAAAAAATAAAAGTTTATCCGATCTTAAAAAAAGATCCAGTGATTTTTAGCTAGAGAAATTCACGAATTTTGGCATGAATAGATACTAAAAAAAATAATACTTCACTAAAAAAATGTTTGACACAATCAAATTAATTTGTAACAATATGTCAGGTTGCCAAGCAATGAAAAAGAAAAGCTACTCGATTTTGCGCTAGAGAGGTTTTTACCATTTAATTTTTAGCTGGAGAGGGTTTCATCGGGATAAAAAAGGATGCACCTTTTTTATCGATGTCAAAGTGATAAAAATGCAAATGTCAAATGAACATTTTATTGTAGGAGTGAATTTATCGACAATAAATAAGAGTACCTTTTTTTAGTCTAAGGTGCAAGCTATTATTAAGCTATATGAAGCACTTTGAGAGATATTCAAAAAAAAAACAGCGGCGTCCTTCGGGGGTACATATCTCCGTAGGGAGGGCCAATAAGAAAAAAATGTATAAGAACTTGCCATAATATTTTTCATGTTCTATTTTAATCCGAGAGGTTTCCCACATTTCCCCGGACACCCTATATAGAAGATAGGAAGATAGGTATAGTTAGTATTTTTTCCTAAAAATAAAATCAATGTCTATGCGATCCAGAAAGTAAACACTACAATCCCACAACAATTTCCCACATTTTTCCGGACACCCTGTATATATTATATATAGTTTATAATATTATATTATATATATTATGTACCTAATAGTATTAGTCTATGAATTTTCGGTTTTCATACAGCAATAATGATTATCTTAAAGAAATAACTAGACTAATCCAAGCCTACCTTTCCTGTTCTGTCAAAGGCATACTATCAACATCCACGGTACTACCAATTGATGCAGTGAAAACTAGACTTCAAGCCGATGATCTTTTGTATCCACAGTACCACGGGACCGTAGACTGTATCACAAAACTGTACCGAGAAGAAGGTAAACATAAACATACATCAGATATAACGTATCCTTACCCCTTGCTCATTCTAAGATATAACAATAATCCTTAATTCAGACAAAATGCTACAACAAAGAAACCTTTATCACTATAGAATAATATTGTCTATAAATTTACTTCGTACAGTCATAAAAATTAATTCAGTGTTTCATTCTATATCGATATGAAATAACTAGGTACTTGCTGAATAAAACCAAACTTTTTATTAATCTAACTCCTCTTTTGACTGTATTCTCGTTCCTCAAATTCGATATTTTCTGTAATATCGACTTATGAACTTTCTGTGCGTGACATATGTTATATTGTTTCTCCCAATTCTCTTCTAAATAGAGTGCGAGAGCCAGCGCTCGTCAGACATACAGAATAAATAGTATGAAGCTTGGCCGGCCATACACTGCGCACCGCCAGACTAATAGACGCGCTCCCCGCGAAGTCGCACAACCATCGCCAATGCCATACTCCGCCTCACTTCCCCAAAAAGTGGAAGGAAGCCACTGTAATCATGATACCCAAGCCCGGAGGAGACCACACTTTTCCCCAAAACTATCGCCCCCATCTCTCTCCTTAACTCCATGGCAAAAATCATGAAAATTATCATTCTCGAATGCTTAAAGTCTTAGTCTATTTTTGCTGTTCATGAAGTGATAGGACGCACACCGTATATATATTTCATCAACTTTGGAAAATATATGATACTTCAAGGTAGTGATAAATATAAGTGCCTACCGAATGAACTAGCGCAGCTAAATTCTCATGCCAAATTATCTAATCATTATAGAGACAAACGCTGATAGCATTGCTTTTAACAATTCACCCTCTCAGTCAAGTGCGGATCCAGGGGGAGGGTCATGGGGGTCATGACTCCCCTCCCAAACAAACAGAGGAACACCAAAAAAAATTATATAATCACAATTAGGTATAACCAACGATGTGTGCAGCGTTGTGCCTTTTGTCTCATCGCAGTTTGAGTCCAGCTACTTAGAAGCCGCAGTAAATACCCCTCACCCCCCTTTCCTGTTGATTATTTGAGACAGAGACAATAGACCTTTTTATGAATGACTGGCTACGTCCATCTTGGGTTAAGTCGATGGGTATAACTTTTTAATCCCCCTTGACCATATTCTGGATCCGCCACTGTTTACTTTGCTTGTGTTAAACTGTTGAAGTCGTTATAGTCCTTTGTTTAATTATTGTTTTTAGGCGGATAGGGAATAGTAAAATATCGTGAAGTTTGGCATTAAGCCGTAAAGCATAAAGCATTTAGAAATTTTGTGGTAAATTACTCTATAATTTTCAATAAGCGTAGAGGAATGCTTTCAGCGGATCTAATAACCTATTATTAAAAAAAAATAAAAAAACAACAGTTTCTTGTAAATTAAACCAATAATTATATTGTCTACTGTGTACGGCAGCTTATAGTCCACATTTTAATAAAATTGGCATTATGATACGATAGTTTTGCTGAAAGCGCGAGCGTATGTCAATGTTGGTTAATAATAATAATAATAATAATATATAATAGGTAAATACTTAAGAATTTAGAATAGAAGTAACAGAGCAGCTGTTAAATAAAATATATACTTATATTTTGAGGCGTATGTATTTGTAAGTATTTAATTATATTGATCCGTAACAAGTATTTATGAAAACTTCTTTTATTATTTTGAAGATTTATTATATAATAATAGCATTAATACACCAAAGTGAAATATATTACTTTTCTGGGAATGACCCTCCCCCAAACGAGGTTCTGGATCCGCTCCTGCCCTCAGTAACATTATTTGGTGACGGATACTAATTTGGATTATAAATAAATAATCCTCTTCATATTTTTGGGCTAATCCTTGGCATTCTTTACTCTTAAACTGTACTGCATTATCTGAATGAATTAGTTTTATTATTCTTAGTCACAGGTTGGACGCTCACTAGCGGTTAATTTGGGAACTTGAAAATAATTTCCAGCTATTTGTTTTAGTTGACTTCGTAATATTTTCTTTTATTTGAAAACTCTATGATAACGATTCCTGAGATATGGCCGGCGTTTATTCTTCTTTGGGCTTGCGCCCAGTAGGTATACACATATACTTACATGAACATCTTAAGCTTTATACTATTCCGTCTCGTGAGCGCTGGCTCCAAGTCTAAATTTAAAATTAGTCAATTTTGTAATATTGGCACAGCATAAAGAGATCAACAGGCGCACTCAGCGTAAAAATATAAGTGTGCCGACAGCTATATTGGTTCCAAATATTCGGAACGTGCCTTTATGTTTTATAGTACTACGTAGCTACTTTAATAAAACATTATCTTAACTAATACTTACCTCGCCTAACACTGATGTTTTTAGGACTAAGAATATTTTGGAAAGGATTACCAGTTGTAACAGCAAGAGCTTTTCCGGCACATGCTACGCTCTTTTTGGGTTATGAAATGACAATGGACATGTTTAAAGCAAAAATAATATAACTAAATAATGTTAAGTTAAGTTTTCCAGTTACTTTATTCACTATTTACTATTTATTATACCTTTTAAATTAAAAGAAGACAGATACCTATCGTAAAGTCGTGTGGCTTTATTTAAACAGTTTTTTAGTATATTTAATTTATTTTTTGACTTAAGGCAACGACTAAAGATATAAAAATTATGTTTGAACTAAGTAACCTATCCCTTTCATAAAACTTATTATCTAAAAATTGTCTAAAACTATTTGCTTTTTAGCAGTTGTCTGCATATCAGTGGCAGTTTGCCATTGCCTTAAAAATACGCCTGAAACCTACTCTTTTCTTGTACTTACGACCCATATCGTCTCTAAAACAAAAACAACCAATTTTTTCATCTGGCAAAGTCACCAAAAAAAAACCATGCACCGTTTCAAAATATACCATAATATATAGTATTTAACGACATAATAATGTCTCTTTCTATGAGATTTTTAAGCCTCATAATTTCTTAACAATTTTTTTTTATTCATACCTATAAATATCTTTAATTTAAAAAGAAATACACAAAGAATAATGGTAATAAGTTTACATTATTTTCGTTGTTGATCCAATAGCCAGTACTATTGTTGTCGATGTATT
Source organism: Polydrusus tereticollis (assembly GCA_963920685.1). NCBI lineage: Eukaryota > Metazoa > Arthropoda > Insecta > Coleoptera > Curculionidae > Polydrusus > Polydrusus tereticollis. The sequence goes on from OY987326.1 coordinate 183,420,887, forward strand.
AAACTGTGCTGATAATTTTTGAGTGCTCTTTGATGGAGTGTCATCTACAGCATTTAAAATATTTTCCTCTAATTGCGGCGTACGTACGGTTCTTCTCAGACCAGCATCAGTACTATTTGTTTCAAACTTTCCTAAAATTATGAAGAAAGTCAATATTATTACCTTATTAACTGGAATCACCCACCATTCTCCTTTAGACGTTGGTCAACTCGTTAAAATGTCTTCTGGTTTGGCATAGTACGATTAGGAAATCTTTCGTGATGTAACCTTCTGACTTCTAAAGCATAGCAAGACGCAAGACCATACATCAGATGTGTTAGAAAACTAGTTCTAACAATTAGGCAGATTATTGAAAGTAAAAATAATAAGTGACTCATGCAAGAATTCTTTCGGTATGCTTCATTCCACAATAATTCGTTGATTTCCCGACCGCAATAAAATTTAAACCCAGCCATAAATAAATGCCTTTTGAAAGGGTACATGTCCTGATTACCTACTAATTTCAATAGTTTAGGTTAGCTATTTTCAACAAAAGAACAAATATAAAATAATAGGTAAGTATCTTTATTTTAATCATGTAATTAAATAGCTATTAATATTTATACAAAAATACTAATCTACAATATTATAATATCATCTGTGCCTAAACTAATTATTAAGGGCCTTACGTTACTATTAATTATTTTATTATATTGGTATATTAGGTAGGTTAATGGCAAATTACAGGTGTTCAATATAAAGCAGAGTCTTTTCATCTTAGTTCATCAGTCGTTTGGTGTTTGTCAAGCTGTGCGTTAAAGGTATTTTCGTGTGTGTTATCGAGCATCCAAAATATGTCACATCTGTGTGAAACTTTAGATAATATTGCTTCCGGAAGTTATGGTGTAACGAAGAAAAAACATTTATCACAACCTCTACACTAAGTAGTTCTGTTATAGAATTAATTAAAAAATGTGTAAATAATATCCCAGTAGAAAGTTGGAAAAATCCAAGTCGAAGATTCCTATAACATAATTAATAGTAACGTAAGGCCCTTAATAATTAGTTTAGGCATAGATGTGTGAACACCAGCCCGGTAGGAGTAAGTCAGATTGGGCGCTACGGGACTGGGTACAAGATCTTTATTTTGCGGGTTCACTTCTCAGAAAGGGAGCACATATATGAACTTACCCAACCAGAACTAACCTCCTTACTATTAGCTTGCCCCTGGCAGATCAGCATCTCACACTAAGCAACAAAAGTAGTTCTTGCAGTATATCTCTTCATATTTCTCTGGTCAAGTTCTTGCAGATTGAGTCGACGAAACACCCCAAATTAACTATTTATTTATTTATTAATTTGCCTAATGCCTCTGGGAGAACCCGGTGGCACAGAAAGGAAAACACATAGTTCGATAATTCACTAACATTTTTATTAATTCTTCGTAAATATTAAACTGTACATTTGGAGTCACCAATACTATTTAACTCAGATGAAACATATTTATTTTAAATAAACGAATTTCACAAAAATTCACCATTTGCAGGCACTTACTTTTTGGTCGACTTTTTAACTGATTGTCGCGTCAATGTTCTGTAGGCTCGCCGAAACCTCGGTTTTAATTCCGCGAATTTCTGAAAAATGGCTTCAGAAAATTATCTTTTCAAGTACTGAATTACTAGTAAAACTTTGCCCGAAAGTATCCTTTCTTTATAACCGACCGACTGACTTGTAGCAGGACCTATTGTATTAGTCCTGGTTGAAAGTATTAACTGTCGCTCCGCTATCCCGAGATTGTGTTTTTATAGACCGTGGATGGTTAAGACTATAGCGTGTCATCAGTCCAAATAAGTCGCGTCCAGCCCTCGGTAGCCAGATTACCTTATTTGGTCTTGGTCAAGAGCAAATCGGGTTGTGTTCATTCCTTTTGATTGATACTAGCCTTATTTTAACTAGCGAAATTCATTTGCCTCGTCATAAGAAATGAACTATATTCAGGTACACGTATGTGACGTTGCGGTGATGTTGCGCATCGTTCTTTTGGAGTTAGTCTAGGTACTTTAGTGTGAAGAAGAACTAAAAACGGCCGTAGGAAATATGAAGATGAAAAAAGCTGCTGGCCCGGATGGTATTCCACCAGAAGTAATAGCAGAATGTACTAAAGGAAATACCATGGTCTTCCTAGAGATATACAACCAATGCTTAACAAAGAGCAGCTTTCCGACAATATGGAAAAAATCTAGAGTGGTACTACTGGAAAAACCAAAAAAAAAGGCAGGACAATCAAACAACATATAGACCAATATGCATAATAGATACAGCGGGAAAGCTGTTCGAAATTTTAATTAAAAACAGACTTCAAAAAGAAGCTACAGAAAAAAACTTGATAAGCCCAAATCAGTTTGGATTTAAGAAAGGTAAATCGACGATCGACGCACTAAATATGGTAAAAACGATACATGAAGAAATAAATAGAAAAACATTGAAAAATAGGGAATTCTGCGTAATGGTCCTTATAGATATACAAAACGCTTTTAACTCAGCGCCGTGGAAAGGTATAATGGAGACCCTAAAGAAAAGGGGAACCAGTAAATACTTACGTGCAATCATAGGGTCCTACTTAGAGGATAGAAGTATAATCACCCCAAACAACGAAATACGAAAAGTAAGTTGCGGAGTACCACAAGGCTCGATCCTGGGACCGCTACTGTGGAATATTTTTTACGATGAGATTCTACGCACGGACGTCGAAAGAGGAATAGACCTAGTAGCGTATGCCGATGACCTGGCAGTTATAGTTAGAGCTAGGACAAGAGAAGAACTGGAAGAAAAGACCAAATTTACAACAAGAATATAATAGAGAAATTAGAGAACATGAATTTATCAGTTGCACATAGTAAAACGGAGATGGTAATACTGGCAGGACGTAGAACTATAAGAAATTCAGAAGTAAGACTGACACACGCAGTAATACAAAGTCAATCAGCAGTTAAATATCTGGGGGTATATATAGACAGAGATATGGAGATGAAAGAACATATTAAAAAATGGAAGAGAAAGCAAACAACACGATAAACTCACTCATGAGGATAATGCCCAAAATAGGAGGCCCAGAAAGCCACAAGAGAAAAATATTGACAAGTGCTGTGACGTCAGCAATTTTATACGCAGCCCCAATCTGGAGTAAAGGTATTAAATATAAAAAATATGTAAACATGCTTCATAGAGTAAATAGACGACTGGCGATAGGTATAATATCGGCATACCGAACCATATCCATAGAAGCGGTACAGGTACTTGCAGGAACGCTGCCCCTAGATCTGGCAGTGAAAGAGCGGTCAATGATTTACAAGGAAGGGAAAGACTTTAAAAAACAAGCTAGAGAACAGATGCTGAACGAATGGCAAGCAAGATGGAATACATACGAACATACGAAGGCTGGACAAAAAACTTCATCACAGATATACGAACTTGGATCAAGAGAAAAGGCGGAGATTTGGACTACTATACAACACAAGCGACGTCAGGACATGGGATTTTTGGAACGTACCTAAAAAGAATAAACAAACAAGAGGACGAAGACTGCTGGTTTAGAACATACCATATTCAAATGTAATAGACATATAGAGGGTAGAAGAAAAGCAAACATAATATGCCAAAGAGAGATTACAAAGGAAAACGTGGAGGAGATAATCACAACATCAGAAAAAGGATGGAATGCAGTTATGAATATGTTTAGAGAAATCATGAGAGAAAAAGAAAAGGAAGAAAGGAGACGATAGAAAAGAAGAAATATTATAGGAAAAAAGAGTAAAGAAACCCCGAAGTAATGCCGAGAGGCGGTTCCGGGAAGAGTGAGGACAGGGTTTTAGTGGGTCAGTCATGCGCTGTAGTCCCACACGCCTGTAGCAAAACGACAACATTGCTACAGAGTGCATAGAAAAGCATTTCCTAAACCTCACTGAAAAAAAAAAAAAAAAAAGGTACTTTAGTGTATTCTAGATTTTTTGCTTGAATTTATTTTCTCTAATGAAATTAAATCAGAAATGCATTTGAAAATTAAATTTGAAAGTTTCTTTTTGACTTTGATTTTTCTTTTAGGTTTTAAAATTGTTTTTCCATGGTGTGCAAAATATCTTTCGATTATTTTACTTTCTGAATTTAAGGTAGGTCATTCTTAATTATTTTAAATCTATTTTTGCATTAAAACAGTTTGTTGTTAACCTGGTTGGTGACCCGAATTAACCCTTATATAAATAATAATTTTTTATCAATTCCCTTCGTGAAAATATTTTATTTTAAAGGTCTAGTGTAGTCTAGTCTAGACCCTGTAATAGCTTTTAAATAAAAATTTATTTTCTTAAATTATGTTTATTACCGAGACGTCACAGATGAAGACGATAGTGATAGCGAAACAGAGCTAAATATAGAGTAGGTTAAGTTAAATATTGTATTATTATAATATTGTAGATTAGTGTTTTTGTATATATATTAATAGCTATTTAATTACATGATTAAAATAAAGTTACTTACCTATTATTTTATATTTGAATGTTGTTTTGTTGAAAATAGCTAACCTAAACGATTGAAATTAGTAGGTAATCAGGACCTGTACCCTTTCAAAAGGTCCGGTGCCTAGACAATAGATATTTGTCAGGCAACTGATTTATGGTTGGGATCACGACTGAGGGTTCTCATTTAAATGTTATTGCGGTCGAGAAATCAACGAATTATTGTGGAATGAAGCATACTCTTTAATTTACATTACAGCCCGTATTTTGTATTTTCTCATCGGTCGGCTAAAAGATTGTTTTTTATAGATTTCCAAAGTGATAAGCGTACTAAGAAAGACCGTTTCGCCGGCATGTACGTGACATTTCATAAATTCATAGGATTAGAAAGTATCTAATTTAAATCGGCAAAACAAACATTAATGCATGTGGCCACAAAAATGATTCATTGCTAGAAACAGCCTAAGGTATTCCCACCTACCCTTTCCAATATAGACAATAAATCCTCATTGGCCAGATCAAACGTCTAGCTGACGGATTTTGCCAATGGTGTAAATTGGGTGAGTGACGTCACGCGCTCTAATTGGTTGTCCTACTTTTTTTAATCAGGATCCTCTGAATTTGAGGTAACAGGGTAGGTCCCGTAAAGTTAGTTAGTTTCAAACTCTTCGCCTGTACATATTCGCTTTATCGAATAGTTAGTTTTTCAAGTCTCTCTCGTGTGGTGACGGCAAGTATTCTTCGCTCTATCGAAGTCGTTCACCGTGTCTCTATTTTTGAACGTTGTTGATCACGTCGATCGCGGCATTTATTCACACTGCTTCTGAAGTTAAAAGATGACGTAAAGTTGCTGTCTCCTCCACAATCACTAGCTGGTATAAGAATGTAAATCTCAAGATCCTAAAATCGTCCCGTGACGATTGAAGAAACCCCCCCCCCTCCTCCCCTGTGACAAAACGTGACGCTTGCCCTGACTCCCCCCCTCCCCCAGAGCGTCACGACATTTATGGACGCCCCCTAAGGGGCCATGCTTAAAGAGCGTAACTACGTGTCAAAATAATCACGTTTTTTTCCTATAAACGTATATCGATAAATGCATCCTAAGGAAGCTACAGCCCCCCAAATAAGGTGCCCTGAAGATGGGTTTCTTTAATTTCTTTGTGTAAGAATTTTGTAAAGGTTTTTTAGATACCCTAATTAACCATAAGACTTGAAATAACTGTCAAGATTGTGCGCACTGGAAAATTTACCGTAATTTAGTTAATATTCTTCGCATCGTAAAATTACCTTTTATACTTCCTAGTGTAGAAATATTATTTTCCTAAAAGGCCCCAAAAACCGTATAAAAGATTCAATAACATGTATATTTATAGATTATTGTAAGCCGAAAGATACGTTTCGAAAATATAACAACATGCACATTTAGGTTGCTTAGAACAGATCGGAGCCGCGATAACAAAAACTCTAGCATATCTATTATGTTTAATGGAAGTAGTCTATCTCACAGTGGAGTAATATTTTATTTATGGAGCAGACTTTGTGTTTTATTCCATAAATATCTATTATGTCTAATAATTTCTGATTGGTAAGTAAAAATAATGGCCGCTATTGGCATGACAACGGATCATGAGACTGAAAGCTAACTGGTTCCTCACCGAGAAATGCGATGTAGGAAGGTAATCCAACGTGTCTTCCAAAGGATTCTCTTATTAATTCTCAAGGAATAAGATAGATGTCTTCCTGCAAATTTTCCGATTCTCCCATCAGTTTTTAAGCAGCAAAGACTGCCTTGTTTAGCCGGTTTACGGTAAATTCTTGTATTCACCTCAACATATGTTTTTCACTATGTTGTAAATAAATCCCAGAGATATCCTTACAACATCAAGTGCTGTAAAATTTCAAGTCATTCTCAATTTTATACAGTAACATGTTTTTATGTGTCGTGAATAAATGAACTAGCCTTATACTATGTCGAATAATAAATAATAACGCGTAGCTAGCAATCCTTGTTCGTTCAAGGGGTGGCTTAACTATATTTACTTATTCCATTCTCATTATAACGTTCCTCGTTTTGGGTCAAGGGTTACAAATAAAAGCAAGTCATCAAAATGAGAATATTTATTTACGTACTCCAGTACGTAGATACATTGACAAACTGCAGATACTATAAATCCTCAAATAATGAGGTTAATAATAATTAGCTCTTATACAAATTATGAAAGTTTTATAAACGTATTGATTTGCGACATTTTCGCAATGTTGGATAATTAATTAATTTAAAAAAATATAACAAAAATTAGCTCACAGTTTCAACATGTAGACTCAGAGTATTTTCTCCTACTATCTATTAGGTCAAAAATAACATTTTCTTTCATGGTGAACTTAATAATGCCCGTGGACTTTCAAATATAAATAGACCCGGTTATTTACCTTTTAAAGCAAACCATCATTCAAATGTATTTATTGTAATTTAAAGTATAATTTCACTGAATCAAAATTAGTATACAAATGTATTAACTAATAAGTTAAGCAAATAATCATATACGGTTTTAGGCTCATTAACTTTTTGTTTACCTAAACATAGCATAAATATGACCTAATCTTGCCACATTGCATTTGATGTGTCGCGCGAAACTAGGTGAACTCATTGATATAAAATTTATTTAAATTACAAAGCGACGTTGCTCGATGGGAGGAATATTTTGATTATGTGTTTTAAGTATAGAAGATATGCCCAAAATCCACAAATTCTTTCAGTGGCTGCAATCTAAATCTAAGAAGCAGGCTGAATATTGTACAAGTAAATGTTTTTTTATCCATATAAGAAACATTGCCGCTACAATTCCAGTGAACTTAAGAGGCGATATTGTCATACAAGCCGCAATCAAATGCATTTAAAATAGCACGGCGATTACGATACTGGGATGTTGATCGCGAAGAAAATAAATGTGACAACACACAGAGACCGTATTGATTGTATAAGAGTTATTATCATTAAACGATATCGAAAAATCCTACTTATTGAAAAAAATTAAATTATTTTATAACGGTGAAAATATTTAAAAAAAATACGCGAATTTCGGGAAAAAATTGTATTACATCGACGAAACAGGGCTCGATGATGGGCACACAGTTGAGAAGTTATGGCAAGATCTAAATATTGAAAGTTCAAGGCAGGCATTTATGGATGAATTTTTGCAAGGAATAGGAAATCCTAGTGGAAAAGTCGTCATCTTATAGGTACAGGTTTTAAGGGTTAATAAGATAAATTGCATGTGTAAAAAATTATATAACGTTCTGACGAATCGTTTATTATATTTTGAAATGCACTGACAGAAATTTTTGACTTCGAGTATAGTGGTTAATATCTTTTCAAGTTCTCATATGGAATATCCTTGTTCGACTCTCGATCGGCACAAAACTTCATCATACTTTTAACGCTTTGACGTTTATACTACGTGCCACTGGTATGAGGCAAATGAAGTTTGGTTAATGTTCTTACAGCGTTGCCATTTAGGCGTCTACCTACCCTTTGTATCTGCCGCACCAGTGGCACATTTTAAATGGATGTTGGCTTTGACGCGAAATGGTCTTATGAGTAAAGTGTCTGGTCTATTTTTATTTAAAAGTCTGTGATAATAGGTAGGTAGATAGGTACCTATATTTCGGAAAATCGTGTATAAGTGATTTTGATAAAATATAATTCCCCTAGAAACTACAAGTTCTATAAAAAAGCAGCTATGTCTTTGTCTATGATTCTATGAGAAAGTAAACTAACTTTTTACTTTAATTCCACTATATTTGAAACTTTAAGAATTATTTATAAAATTCGACTATTTTCAAATAGAGTGGAAATTAAAGTAAAAAGTTTGTTTAACTTTGTCATAGAATTTAGCTATAGAATTCCACCAAGTAACGGTAGAGTCAGGTCATTCTTTGTCTTTTGCCACTCAGTCACAAGTTTGGATTTTAAACCAAAAATGATTTGAGAAGTGTAACATAGGTTTTAGATTTAGCTGGGCGATAAAGTTTGGCGGGTCGTCTAATAAGTTATATATTACCCTGTATCAAGTATCTTTTTTAGATTTCTACTTTACCCTACATGATAAACAGATGAAAATTCTTAATGTTCAATGATTTTACTAGATATAACAAAAATGCCATTTTTGACCTTGGCTAACCCACAAAAAAGAATTCATAATATGGCAAATTAAATTTCATTATCTAATATTCTAACATACAAAGGGTAAAATACACAGTATAATAGACAAACACTACAAAAATACTCTGATCTAATGTCCACTACAAAATAATATACCTACCTACTTTATGAAAAAAACAATAGAAATTTAACAATATATTTCTCATAATATATCTACAAGTTTTATAGTGATTTTTAATTAATATATTACATATGGTAAGTCTAAATGAAGGATGGCGACTCATATTTTTATTTTTATTTTTTTACTTTAATTTCTTATAGCCCTAACTTTTTCACACATTAGCAGGGTATGTTTTTACTGTTTGCAGAGAAACCTAAATGTATAAAAAAAACTTCTTAGCAATCACAACAAATGAAACAACTAAATGCAACAGAACTTGTTTTAAATCCTCCTACGATCTGTCATTATTTCTGTTATCAATATAGTGTAGAATCTTCCGAATACTATGCTATATTATATTATAAAACTAAACAGTTTTTTAAACTAAATACCCGGCTCCGCGTTGATGGATAGAACTACTTACAATAAATTCAATAATGTGGAACTTAAAGGTTTTTAAACTTGAAGAAGTAGTCCATTACAGTGGAGTTGATATAATCAAATAAAACAACGGCAGTCTACCTCCACAATATGTATTTAAATGTTCATGTTTATATCCTACATGTTTCGGACATAGAAATGTCCATCATCAGGGATACAGTAGTCGATTACGATAGCTCTATCTTGCATAAGCGACGATCAAAAGTTATGTTAAAATTGAAATTGTAGGTTCTAATGAATGTTCAAGACTGAATGAGATGTGATATTTGAAATTTTGGTCAAGGTATATCTTTGAAGAAGGGGGTTCCCAGTCTGTAGCCACTGAGACAGGTGGTGAAGCAATTATGTCATTTGTAGCTATTTAGAGGAGATTAATTTAAGTGAAGTGCTCAAAGATGCTTCATCTCACCGTGTCTAGGGTGTGGACAACAAAATACTGGGTTAGATTTGAAAACACATTCTTAGGAGATAAACAATAAATGAAATGAGAATTATACTACTTTTAAGGTTGGAATTTATTAATTTGAAGCCAATGAGCAGGTGGTGAAGTGAAAATATTTTTCCTGCACGCCAGCATGGTGAAGTGAAGTATCTTTGAGCTGTAATATCCTCTAATTAGATAATACAATGTAATTTTAACATAAATACTTCACTTTTAGTCGAGATGGTGAGAATCCAGTTTTAATTTTCTTAATCTTCTTTTTCAATCATAAAATTATGTTCATTTTCTACCCCCCTTTAACCTAAAAATTTTGTTAGCCAATACTCCAGGCATGGTTGGATGAAGCATCTTTGAGCACCTATCTACATTATTTTCCTCTAATTAGCTACAAACCTACATAATTGCTTCACCACCTGCTCATTGGCTTCAAATTAATAAATTCCAACCTTAAAAGTAGTATAATTCTCATTTCATTTATTGTTTATCTCCTAAGAATGTGTTTTCAAATCTAACCCAGTATTTTGTTGTCCACACCCTAGACACGGTGAGATGAAGCATCTTTGAGCACTTCACTTAAATTAATCTCCTCTAAATAGCTACAAATGACATAATTGCTTCACCACCTGTCTCAGTGGCTACAGACTGGGAACCCCCTTCTTCAAAGATACCTTGACCAAAATTTCAAATATCACATCTCATTCAGTCTTGAACATTCATTAGAACCTACAATTTCAATTTAACTTTTGATCGTCGCTTATGCAAGATAGAGCTATCGTAATCGACTACTGTATCCCTGATGATGGACATTTCTATGTCCGAAACATGTAGGATATAAACATAAACATTTAAATACATATTGTGGAGGTAGACTGCCGTTGTTTTATTTGATTAAAGGTTTTTATTGTAATAAAATTGACACATTGAATATTAGATGTCTATATTGTAAAATTTTAACAATGGAGTCTTCTGTTATTTTGATGGCACAACCGAAAACTGATTACCTACCTATTAGATAAGATTGATGGATAATTGGACAATATATTTAGGGTGGCCACCGAAATATCTTAGTTAAATTTTACAATATCAGACATCCAAAAACCAATGTGTTTTGTAAATACGAAAATAAGAAGAAGCGTGTTTCCTCCGTCAGGTATAACTTTTATATTTACACAACAAAATGGCAATAGTTTTTTATTTTGACGGAGAGAAAAGAAGATACAAATGTAATATTTTATTTGCTAAACAATGCAGTAATTGTGCATTCAATGCCGCCCTTATAATAATTTAATAGTTTAGATCAGTGGTTACCAAATGATGATCAGCGGACCCCTTGGCGCACAGAAGAAAGAAAATTAAATTTTATAAAGTTTTAAGGATTTATATTGGACTTGGCAACGGTGCTATACCCTATTTCAAAAAGGTGTAGAGTAATAAAATGGGAAATTCCGTCCAGTTCGGCTCAATTTCGGTGTCGGCCATAGGCGCAGGTAAACTTTGTGCATTAAATTATTTATGATAACTAACCAAAAATTTTAGAGAATTGAGAAGGTATGCTAACCTTTCAGTCGTTCAATACGGGAAATTACCACGCGGACATGAATTCGAATGTTTTTGAGGACTATTTTGGTGAAATGATAAAATATCTTCCAGCTGATTCAGTAGTAGTTATGGATAACGCAAGCTATCATTCACGACGCACAAAGAAGACTCTAACTTCATCTTGGAGAAAACAAGAAATTATCGACTGGTTAATCACCAAAAGTATTGAATTTGAAGATAATTTGATAAAGAAGGAACTATTAGCTATAGCAAAAACATAGTGTAACTGTGCTGCGCACACCGCCATATCATTGCGAACTAAATCCTATAGAACTTATATGGGCGCAAGTGAAAGGATTTGTAGCAAGACACAATTAGACATTATTTTGAACGGCTTATACCCAAAATCGTGAAGAGTTCTCGAAATCGTTCCATAGGAGTATCCAATGTTATCAATATAAGTTCTTATTGATGTATTAGGATACGCGTTGAAATATCCCAAACATATTTCCATCTGTTCCTCGGTTCTCACAAGTCTGGTCCTGACTTTTTTTATATTTCCAAGGGACTTATGTTCCATTAATTTTAGATAGTTTCTTCTAATCGTTTTTTTAGAACGTACTCATTGATTGGGAAACTTTCGTCGAAATGTACTTTTATTGTTTTCAATATAAAACTCAACCGTTTGGAACCTCTGTTCTTCAATAAAGTTCATTTTGATTTTGACAACGAAGGAATATTTTGACGTAAGACAATATTCAAAAAAAGATATATCAACAGGTAAGGCCGGTAACAGGTAACTCGGAAATTTAACCCAAAAAAGCTTATAAAATAGCATATGGGGTGCATATTCTTTTACCTAAAAAAAAATAAATATTGGCTAAACGATAAGAAATAGGCATATTAAAGGTTATACAAAATTCATACAGGGTGTTCCATTTAAAATAAGAAAGTTGATGCCTGGACGGGGAAAAGGAAACACCCTGTATATATAAAAAATGAACACAAATTTTACGTCGATGCAAGAAATTTGTGTATTTAACTTTTTTCTTTAACTCTTAAGGCAACGTTATAATATCAAATTAAAATGTGGACACGATAAGTGGATCACACGGTACATAAAAATGCCTGAAGATCAGTTAGCTAAACAAGTAAAATTTTATGATGCAGCATATGAAAATGAACAATCCCGGTTAGTTAAAAAACCCTTAATTGCCCGAAAATTAAGTACAATACGAAAATTCCTAAATCTTGTGATTTAACTGATCTGCTGTTAACTGCAAGGGGTACAACACAAGCAAATTTAACTAATGTTTATGATTAAAACGAAGTTTAGTTCACTTAACAGAAAGTAGGTGCAACTACCCATTAGCAGTTTAGCACGCACTAAGTGTATGTGAACTAATTTCTAATTTAATTTATTTTTTAAAACCCTGAAATAATTATCCTAAAAAAGAGAAAACTGTCGACGGCCCACAAATTAAATCTTTGGCGCTCGCGTGTTCGTCGACGTCGCCGGCTCTTGGGTAGTCCCGTCTTGCGTGCCCGCGTATTATGGGTCAGACAAAAAAAAAGTAATTACCTGATAATACGAATTGTATTTGCATAAATTTCGTAACTCATAACACTGGCACTTTTACTTATTGGTGTTTATTAGTTTAAGTTTAAATGCTGTTTCGGCTTTCTTAATTTTCCTATTTTTTCGGATTTTATTTGTGTTGTGTATTTTGTTTGGTAGTGTAGCACTTGCTACTCGTAGTACCTAACCCAATACTTGTATTAACAATCGCTTTGACTAACTGCGTTGGAAAATAAGCGGTGCAGGTAAGTTGCCCCACTAGTAAAAAAATGAACGGACCGCGCCTGTTACATACACAAATCTACTATTTTTTAATGATTAATTCACTCATTCATATTTCGACCAATAATAGCAATGCATTTTGACGTAAAAAAATGTCTTATAGTGGAAAAATTTTGTCATTGTCAATTTTTCCGGAAAAAATTTGACAAGTCAAACGAAAATTTATTTATTAATTTCGCAGTAGTTTTCTTTAGAAAAGATAATTTTGTTCGATATTTTTGTCAGTAAATTTAATAATTAGTTTTCTTTTTTTTAAATTCGAGAAATAATCTTACCAAATACCATTCGTGCATCTAATTTTTCCTGTGGAAAAATCTGGAAAACTCGTTTTAAAGCAGTTTGTTTAACAAATTACTTGTCAACTCGTTTTTCAAAATTTTTCCGGAAAAATTAGAAGCACTCGTGGTATGACCCCCGAATAAACTACTGCTAAAGAAAATTTTCATTTGGCAACACTGAGTGTGTTTAAAATTGACTTTGTACTAGGAAAGAGAAAATCAATATTTTGTTTTTATAGGGAAAGCCGTTTCATTTATTTAATGCGTGTCAATAGTTGTAACGATTAACTGGCCATAGGGGTCCGCATCTGGTCCGGTATTTCAAGAAATTTGGGAAACACTAGTCTAGACAGTAAAATAGCTAATTTAATCGGAAAAAAAAACAATATTTTTTCTTTAAATATACGTATGATTAATGAAAAAATGTAAGAGGGCTTGCCATATTCAGTTTGGATTATTCTAATATATTTATCAAATTTGTTGTAAAAAGCTGTATGGATCAACACAAGCTATTAGATATAAAATGAGGGAGGTTACGTTTTGTTATTTTATTTCTGATTTCAGCTATGCTTTTTTTTAATTATCATGGCGGCTATGACTTATTGTATATATAATTTTGTTGTGTCTCAAAAGTTGCGTGGGTGGTCTAAAATATATTGAACACCCTGTACACTAAGCTAAATTCCTAGGAACAGATGTACCTATTTATGACATAATTGGATGGATAGATTTGTTGCAAATATTTAAAACAGTTGCCTGTATATCTTAAATTGAGATTTTTACAAGGTGATTTCTTGCATACGTCTTTTAACACTTATGTTATCTACGTTATTTACAATGATATCAGAGAGTACTGAAATAATAAGAAAGTAATATTTCGTATTTTTATGAAGTTTTAATTATATAATAATTAAAAATCGCAATAGGATTAGGAACAGGAATTAGTTGTTTCTGTAATTATTTCAACATTTATTTTAAAATAAATCTGACATCTGGACTAGCAGCCTGTTATATCAAATGTCCTTGAAAGTTTAAAACTATGGAACTGATTTTTAAACCCGTGGCAAATTTGTGAACTAACCACAAACTTATTTCTGAACCATTCGTGTATACAGCTTATCTATGTGTATGTCGCGTTTTGATATGAAGTGCTTTTTAATTGTTTGCAAGGAGTATCTCTTTTTTTTTTGTTAGTTTAAATTAAGGTTAGTTGAAAATGAAGGGCTGCATATTTGACAATTATTGTTCTTGTTGGAACTATTGCAGCTATTGGCAATTTTGATAGTAACAGGGGGATTGTTCAGGTGAGTGAACAGGAAACTTGCACATATTTTTTTTATTGCAGAAAAATGTTCAATGTTACGCCTTAAATATCTCTCCTTAATTTTTAAAAAATAATTAAAGTTCGCGCGCACATCCTATATTCAAAACGAGGTGTGACGTCATATAGTGTGTTTGGCAGGAACGGCAAACTGCAGCACCTTGACAGTCTTGACTTTGACACAAAACTAACCTTTATTATTCTGTGTTTGACACGTTGAGTTTAAAAGTTGTATTGTTTACATTTTGTGCATTTTAAAAAGTCCCAATAATGGATAGCAGGTGGTTAGCTCAGGTTAAGGTGCTTTTAAAATTACTATGCTATACCAAGGCTGTTCAACAGGGAAAAACAGTCAATATATACATACGCTCTTTAAAGGCGATAACATTTTTACCAAAGTTGTTAAAACTAGAGCTGGGTTCTGATATGGTGGAATGGCTTAATCAAGTGGTTTAGCATCTAGGTTGAAGGCATTTTGACATATAATATGATTATTGTTTGGGAAAATGCATATCAGTGTTAGACAGCGCTCGTTAGACATGCGGAATAGTATGAAGCTTCAGATTTTTCATACATGTGTACACATTATCGTTTTTGCCCGACATTTTTATGTACATTGTTATTTTTTATATTTACGCACCCACTTACAGGGGTTAATATAAGTGACAAAAAAAAACTTTTAGTACAAAAGTTGCATAATTTTTCCGTGTTATCTTTTAAACTTGTCAAAAAAAAGCATACACGCATCGCAAAGTTGAAAAAAATGTGATACCCTATATATTTTTTACCAGGACGAAAGGTCTCTTTCCCCCGATTTCAAAAATATATTACATCAACATTAAGTTCAGCCGTTTTTGTAATATTTGAGTTTACAATTTTTGTAAATTAAATTGAAGATAATCGAGTTATCGAGGCGTTCCGCATACTTCAACGTGACATATTTGTCGCTTTACTTAAACTTGAAACTAATATATTATAATTTATGATATAAAGTGAAGTAAATGACTATTATATGTTTTCTATATATCCGCTACGACTTCTGACACATTTTCTAATATTTGATCTGTATTGAGAATATTTCTTGTTCAATCCTTTATCTTAATACTTGTATATTTTGAGGTATGTTATAATAAATTCGACTTTTTAGAAATCCTCACAGAAAAATATCTAACCGACTTAGGTCAGGGATATTAGCTGACCATTCCTTACTGAATGTGTCAATTTAACGTAAATCGACAACACGTTGAAGTATGCGGAACGCCTCGACAACTCGATTATCATCAATTCAATTTATCAAAATTGTAAAATCAAATATTTTAAAAACGGCTGAATCAAATGTTGACATGTTACATATTTTTGAAATCAAGGGAAAGAGATCTTTCGTCCTGGTAAAAAATATATAGGGTGCCCCATTTAAAAAAAGAAAACTTGCAATTGCTTTTTAACTTTGCGATGCGTGCATGTTTTTTTACCAAGTCCGAAAGATAACACGGGAAATATTATACAACCTTTGTATTAAAAGTTTTTTTCTGTCACTTATATTAACCCCTGTAGATGGATGCGCAAATATAAAAAATAACCCTGTACCTTTACACACAATATCACACACATGCCTTTTCGTGCTGATGTAAGATTACAGTTTGTGGAACTAAACATATTAACATTTCCATCTTTATTTATATATAGATGTCTGTTGTGGATTAGACAGAACTTGGACCGTTTTCAAAGTCATAGTGAGGTGCATGAATATAATACTCGAAATGCTTCACATTTAATACCAGAATTTTCTCGTCTAAGTAAGAGTAGATTTTCTATGAATTATGATGCTCCTAAATTTTACAACAGGATTCCAATGGCCTGGAAGAGTTTGTCTGCGCGAGTTTTCCAGGTAAACATTTTTAATTGAAAAGTCTTTTTACTCCATTGAAGAATTTTTTAATTGCAATGTAATTTCATGATTTATCTCCTTGTGTGCTTCTGTACATCAATGTATTTTTATTTTTAAATTATTTTCAATTGTATTTTAAAATCTTGACATGTGAAATTTTTATGTAAGTTTAAGCATATGTTTGTCATTTAATTTAGATACCTACTTGAATGTATTTTTGACGTGTGTAAAATCTATTTTGATTATTGGCATTAAATAAATATCTATCTATCTATCTAGTATATTATGTCAAAAGCTAGCATACTCAAGCTCTATAACACCCAAATGTTCTACTATACTATAGTGTAAGTGTACACACAAATGAACCATTTTCAGCTTTATACTATTCCGTATGTCTGGCGAGCGCTGGCTCTCACTCTGTTTCAGGAGAGTAAACTGTCCAATGTAAGGTTGGTGTATCAATGGTAAGTTGACAACAGGATTTTATAAAGATATTTCGTGAAATTTGAGCCATTTCCTGACTTTAAAAACCGTTCTACAGATTTAAATTACGAGGCATAATATGACATAAAATTTTCTTTGTTCCGCTTAATTGTTTACCATGTAAAACTAGCCTGCTAGTATTCGGGACGATACTTTTATTTTGAAAGAAAAAAAAAATAGCTAAAACTCTGCAAACAGTTCATATCAGGTCGATTTAAATAAATTGAGCTTGCCATGCATTTATTAGGGTGTATGTTAAGTTCTTATTCTTCTACCTAAAACACAATTGGCTATATACTTTAGTTTTCCTTATTACGAAGCTTTTTCTCTAAAGTGAACATATCAGTGCTTCTAAAAAGTTCAGTTGTGAAGTGGCACCTTTTTATAGAAAAAATTTTCACCTCCGGCTGTATAAATTGTATTTTTCTATAGCTAAAGGTCCCTAGAATCTAATGGCCTAACACTCAAACAGTGGCGCGGCGGTGCGGGAACGGATAGTCACTGTTAAAAAAATAGTTTAGTATTTTTTTGGTAGAACGCTTTTTTTTTAATAAAATTTTATAATTTTATTTTGACTTAAAGGTTTAGTTGTCAATAATAATTTTGCAATGTTATGATGAAAAATGATAAAAAATTACTTACTTTTGACACTAGTTGTAAAAGTAACAAAGTTACGTAGAATCTAAAAACAAAGAAATGTCATTTTTAGAATTGTGGATAAATTTGTCATACATTTTTTGTATCTGTTAATGCTTTTCAATTCTAACATAATAGGACTTGAACACTTTTAAGTGTAACTTCTAACTATTAAGTGGGGCGTAGTTAGTTGAAGGCCCGACCCAAAGCTGAGGGCATCAAAATCCAATGGAGGAAATGATACTTTACTGGTAAAATGACGACGACCTTCTGTTATTAAAATTTTTAGTAAATCTGAAAATAAAAAATAGTTCTTTGCATTGGTGCTATAAGTGCTCTTCATTTTCTTTTTCATTTCACATGCCTTAAGTTTTTTCTCGTAAAGACTCGTTTATTTGAGTGATCAAGTTGCAGGGACGAAAAAAAAAACTGGGATTTTCCTCCTCCGCAAATGCGGGCAGAAAGTGTAACTTCCTAAAGGGGAGGAAGAGACCAAACTCCAGAGTCCTAATTTTCGAAACTGGGAAGCACTGTCCTCAGGATGATCATATGTGTAATGTGATCATCTTCATTCTGTTACGCTCGAGAATTAGGATCTTGGAGTATATTGTGCATAATGTTTTAAAAACTCATATGTTCTTATTCCATTTTCGTATTAGAAATACTGCAGCCGATATTTAAGAAAGACATCAAAATCTCTCATTTCAGAATAGATGCTTCCCATTGTCGCCAAAAAAGGCTAGGGTTATTCCTTTGTTTAAGGAAGGGGACAGAAATGCTCCCGCTAGCTATAGGCTAATTTCTCTACTCCCCACTCTGACCAAGATAGCGGAGAGGTTATTTAAAAAAAATGATGAGCTTTTTGGACAGACATAGGTTGCTCGTACTTTGGTTTTCAATCCTCCAAAAGTACCGATGACGCCATTTTTTATGTCTTGTATTGCATTTAAGGCTTAATGCTGGCGAAGGGGCCGCGGTGGTTTTTTGCGACTTAGCTAAGGCTTTTGACTGAGTTTGTCACGAAACTCTGCTACTAAAATTCAAATTCTATGGTTTCACAAGACTCGGGCCGAGGCCAGAATGTCTATTTCTAGAGTAGAGCCTCACGTTATTTGAGTGTTTCTGCGGGGGTGCCTCAGGGATCTGACTTGGGACCTCTGCTGTTCTTGTTGTATGTTAATGATCTCCCTAAGATTGTGCCTCTTTTGCTGACAATACAACCATCCTTTGGCATAACAGAGAATCCATGATGCTGGACGCCTGTGTAAGTGAAGACTTGCTTTGTCATCAAGAATGTTGTGACTCTAATCTTTTGTCATTCACTGTATCGAAGACTGCTACTTTGAACTTCGGGTGCCAGTTGAGCGCTGTTTTGTTGAATGAAGAGGTTGTCGGTAACTTATCGGAAAATAAACTTCTTGGCTTGTTTATTGATAGCAATTTTAAATTTAATGTACACATTAAAAACTTATGCAGCAGAATCTATTCGGGTTGCCTTGCCTTGTGAGTCATGAGTCAATGAGTGGAATGGATCCATAACAAGAAGCTCATATTTATCTAATAATTCACATTTGCGCTACGGTATTCTGCTCCTGCGGTCGTTGCTCAAAGGCCTTATTTCTATCTATCTATCTAAATCCATTTATTTCATATTTAACAAAGTACAGAAAAAAAAATTTACCCGATGTTATAAACCCAGAGCTTTCGCTATGCGGGTTATGCAAATATATATTATCTTATACAATAATAAGAGAAACAAGAAATAAGAAATAGGAAATGAAACCTGAAATACTCAAAAAACAAAAACGAGATCAGAAGAAGTTCGTAAATAAGGTTTCTTAGTTGTCTTTTAAATGCGAGAGGGTTCAGGTCCTTTATTTGGTCAGGTATCTTGTTATACAGCTGTACCCCTTCCATTAAAATACTTCTTTGCCCAGTTGATGTTTTCATACCGGCTGTTCTTATATTATTTCCAAACCGAATATTATAGTCATGAACTTCCCTTGATGTAGTCAGCTGTAAGATTGTATGTGTGGTCCCAGTTTGACAGTGGTGAATATATGTACAGACTTGAAAAGTGTATATAGATTGAATATCCATGATTTTGTTTGGAAGGAATAGCTGATCTGTCGGATAAAGGCGTGGAAGTTTGAACAACTTTTTAAGTGCTTTGTTATGCAGTATCAAAAGTGGGTGTAACTTGATGTGGGAAGTTCTGCTCCAAATCAGTGTTAGATATGTGAGGCGGCTATGTATAAGAGCATAGTAAATTGATTTTCGTTGTGCCAAGTTGAGGTAGTTAGCAGCCCTTCCCAAGACTCCAATCGCCGGAGCTATTTTCTTGCAGACATATGTTATGTGTCTCTCCCAATTTAGCTTGTCATCTATGTATAGCCCCAGATACTTTGAGCAATCTGTTCTTACCAATCGATCCTGACCCACTGATACAGAAAGGTTGTTCCACTGAGCATCTTTTGAGATTATCAAAAAGCTTGATTTTTCTGTGTTTAGAGTTAGTTTATGAAAGTCGAGCCAACTCTTTATATGGAGAAGATCACTTTGTATTTCTTGCTGAGCTTCATTGGCGTTCTTGCTATAGTATATCATAGTAGTATCATCAGCATAAAGTTGTAGTTGGCCTTTGACTGGTAATTGTGAAATGGAGTTTATATAAATAAGGAAGAGGGTTGGACCCAAGATTGACCCTTGTGGGACACCACAGTTCATGTCTAATAGTGTCCTATTGTGATTGTTAGTAAAGGTGAATTGTGTTCGACCAGTGAAGTATTCCCCAAACCATCTGAAAGGTGTACCTCTAACCCCAATTTTCTGTAATAGGTCTAACAAAAGTTTATGGTTTACTGTATCGAAAGCCTTACGCAGGTCCAAAGAAATGAATTTACATGCGAAGCCTTTATCTATCTTTTCAATTATTCTAGTGATTAAGTCTGTTGTTGCTGTGGTGGTGCTGCTTTCTTTTCTGAAACCATACTGGGCATCAAACCAAAAATTTAACTGGTTTAAGTAAGTGGTTAGTCTATTATTAGCACAGGTCTCACTACTTTAGAAATTGCAGACAAAAGTGACACTGGACGATAATTTGATGGTAATGATGGATCTCCCCCTTTGAATATAGGAATTATTTTTGCATTTTTTAGAGCATTTGGGATACAACCTGTCGTGAAAGTGAGATTAATTAGTCTGCTAATTATATTAGACATTTCGTACTTGAAATCCTCGATTGTATCCATTGACAGCCTGTCAGCTCCAGGCGCTTTACCTCTTTTCATGCTGTTGATAATCTCTTCTACTTCCATCCATGTCGTTGGTTCCCACCCAAACATCGGACCAGCAAAGAAAGTTGGTGGTGGAACATATGTGGAAGGTTGTATTCTTTGTGCCAGGTCTGTCCCTATGTTAGTAAAGTATTCATTAAGCTGAGTAGCCACACTTTCTGGATCATTATACTGAACCTGATTGACAGTAAGGTTTGATATGGTGTTGATAATTTTTGTTGATTTTCGATTATGGATAATGTTATTAAGTACTTGCCATATCTTTTTTGGATCATTGCCTGCTGCCATCATTTCTGCTCGATAGAAATCCTTTTTCCTTGAGACAAGAGCTTCTTGTAACGAATTTTGGGAATCTTTATACCTGCCCAACAACAACTCACTGTTCGGAAACTGCCTATGCCTTTTATAATGAAAGTCTCTTTGCTTCACCAAGTCCAGTAATTGATTATTAAACCAAGGTGCACTATTTTTTCGGAATCTGTCTTTTAATTTTTTCGTATGCACATTTTTTTGAAAAGTCCTTCACACACAGGTAATTTAGGTCATCCCACAGTTGAAGCAAAATCTCTTGTAATCCCTCCTTGAAACCTCTTCTATCCAGTGTTGTAAATACACAATCCCTCACTCCATGGCTCGAAACATGTTGATTAATGCACAGAATTTGTAGTCGGTGATCTCCCAATGCACTGTCTATAATAGCAAGGCGGTTGAAGTTCCGACCATTACCCAGAGTATAGTCAATAAGTGAATTTGTTTGACTAGTTACTCTAGTTGGTATTTTTTTATTTATATTAATAAAATCACTGCTATTCACTAAGAATTCTAAATCATTTTTCTGTCTAGCTTCTGATAGGTAGTCAATATTGAAGCCTCCAAAAGTCCAGCAAGTTTTATTTTTCTCAGCAATCAATTGTAACTTTTCATCCAGTATGTTGAAAAATGATTCACAATCAACATCTGCAGGTCTATATATTCCTCCTATGATCACATCTATTTCCTTTATCTGAACGAACAATAGCGAGCATTTGTCCTGATGTCTACTAATTTCTTTAAAAGAATAACAGTCCTTTAAAAGAACACAAACTCCGCCACCACGTTTTTCCCTACTAACATGCACTGATTCATATCCTGATATATTAAAATAATTTTCCTCACCTGGATCAAGCCATGTTTCAGCAATTACTATAAAAAAAGCATTCACCTGCTTTATTAAAATCTCAATTTCTTCCAACTTATTTCGCATTGATTGAGCATTCAGGTAGAGTATTGAACATTCTTCACCTTTCCCAATGTTAGTGATATTACACAGTTAAAATAAATAACTTCGTTCCCATTGATAGCCATTTTGATACGTGTATCTTACATCCATTCTTTGAAACACGCATACTTTAGAAGATCTCGGCGGTCACAACAGCGCCTTTTCATTCTCTTCAAGCTGACTCACTACCTCCTTGTTCTTAATTAGCAGTGCTCGTTCAGACTCATTTTGTCTCATATGTCTTTGTGCTGCAGAAGAGTGCTGTCAGATTTATATGTGGTGTTGGGCCTTGGCATTCTTGCAGAACTCTGTTTGTGAATAGAAAAATTTTAACCTTGACAAGCATTTTTATATTGGAGACGGTGTGTCTTATGCACAAGGAACACTCCTCTCATGTTCACTCGCCAGCTTTTGCCTCCACCAGAAGTTTGTTTGTCATAAAACTACCAATTCCTACTTCTATCTGACTAAGGATTCCATTTTTTATATTATAATTTTTTTTGAATAATTTACCTTTTGCTATTGGGCAAATTGCAGAATATAAGTGTTTTAGACGGAGGGCAAAAACACTTTCGATGTCAAAAGCTTATTACACTTTAGAGAAGTATTTGTGATGTGATATGAATGACTTATTTAATGTTTAATAGCATATTTTTAATCTTAATTCATCTTCTTTGTATTTTTATAATCGACTTTGCAAGTCGCTTAGATTTAATGTTATACATGCCCTAACATGTCAACAAGTTGTTTTTTTCGAACTTCGGACAATAAAGCTTATTTTGATTTGATTGGATTTTATGATGCAACCAGGAGAGCCAGAGACGCCCTTCGTGGACGTGAAATTTTAATTGTTTGTAAGTGGTAATTGGATAGGAAATATGAGTTATTTACATTATTTTGACGTGCACAAAACACTTCTGGTGTTTGGCCTGTTCCTCCCAAATCATCCTGTATATAGGGAGTATAATTTTTTTTCTGTTCCCAAAAGTTCCAATACGTTAATCTCGAAACTGCATTTTTTCAATTTATATTATTGGGATAAAAACAAATCTAATTAGGTAACCAATTTGACTTTATTGAAGCTCTTTGGATTCCAGCAAATTAAATTCTCTTCTACGTATGCAAAGTCTAATTAAATTTATTTTTAATCACAAAATGGTATTTGGCCCATAAAAATTGTCACTTTTTCTTATCAATCATAAAAAATATGCATATGCGCGCGAGATTTATTGGAAGAAGATTGAAATAATATACCGCAAGAAACCATAAATAACTTTATAATTTTAATACCCATGTGGGTCCATGAGTTACTGGAAAATAGAGGGCATACTGATGATTATGAATGCATTTTTTTTTCCTTTTAGATTGTTTTTCTTGAAATTCAGTTGTTTCAATGTTTGAATAAAAAATTTGTTCCAACACTTCGTTTAATTTTTTTGGTTTTCTGACTCAAATCAAGTAAATTTAAACATGAAACTGTTGAAATAGAATATAGAATCCAGTTCACATATTATATCTTATTAAAATATTACTTTCAAGTTTTGGAATTTACAAGCTACACACGTGAAAACATGTTCTCTTAATTTTCCAACAATTTATACAATTTCCGAAATGTTCTTTTTTTATCTTCACTTCAATGGAGTGGATCGAGAATCTTGAAAAAATAAGAATTAAGATAAGAAGGCGACATATCTTAGTTTAGGTTTTAACAAAGTTTTGATTTTAATTCCAATGTTTGTATGTAAAAAACTGTAGGTTATAACATGGAGTGAGTAGCTATCTGATATTATAGTCTACACTATGAGATCCTAAACAATTTTTTCTTTAAGTTCCATATCGGCTCGCCCCTTCCTTTCCCAAACCCTACGCCACCGCATATTTAAACTTTTCTAGTTTCGCACAAATAAGACAGGTAATCTTCTAAATAAATGGACGAATCGATTGAGATGAAAAATTATTTAACTTAGTATGATATACACCCTGTGTAATTTACAAATGTTGATATACATTAATACAAAGGACAGTAGCTGTTCTAAATCCTAAAACAAACGGTAAAAAATAACACACTTCTAAACAAAAATGTTCACAAGGTCAGAATTTAAAAATTACAAAAATTCATATCTAAACAAATCTAAATAGTTATTTTACCCCCAGCAAAGTAATTTCTGTAAACCTATAGACAATGTAACACTGCCCTTTCATTTGGTATAAAACGCTTTCACATTAATACTCTTAAAACTCTAGCAAAGAACAGTAAAAATAAAAAGCAATTTTCTACTTATTACTTAATATAAAATGTACACAAAAGAAAAGCATGAGACACTTTAAGGCCCTATCAATTGTTACTTATTATCGTGAATTACTTCTGACAATTACCATAACAACCTTACTTCGGTTGTCATGGAGATAAGACTAACCTATATTTATTTCCATGACAACTTAATAATAGGATAATCATTATTTTACATAGACGCATACAGAGATCACAGGAGCCCCTGCTTGATTGGCATAGCAATCATTGTTTTATTAATTGCTTTTATATCAATTAGACAGCAATACAGAGGGTGATCATCACGTAAATGACCTACTATTTGTACCAAAATCGATGGCAACTTTAAACGGGACACCCTGTATTGCAACAGCTCTAAACCCTACCTTTATTTGGAGTAAACTAATATAATAGTTTCCAAACTGAATATGTTAATAAAGTTGGTTGGATCAACAAAAGAGACAACGTTATTTACAACTCCTCCATCTTTATTTATTATAGCTTTAAAAGTGAATAAAAACATAACAGAGCGTCTTCGGGCTTGCGCAATACGTCCCGAATTCAAAGTAACGTGCTAGACAGAGACAAACGATATTAGCAGGGTTTTCAATCGATTTCAAAGTCGCCATTTTGATTTGTCAACTTAATTTGTTTTTAAACGTTTTTGTGCTTTAATTTCATTTAATCGTGAAAACTGTTCTTTTCAGAGCTATTTTTATCGTACTTTCGTACCACTTTTAATATGTATTGTCAGCATAACTATGTCAGCCCCCCGATCCATGCCCTTCTGCAACGCAGTTAAAACGTTGTGGCTCTAGTGGTAGTTGAGCTAGAGCCCCAAAACGAAATGGTGGATACATTTTTACACAATGTTTAAACTAGAATATCGGACGCGTGGAGAGCTGTTCTGAGTTTTTAGCGCTCTGTGATGGAAATGAAGAAGTAATAGATTTAATTGTTACAGAAAACGAAACTATAGTTCTTTGCCAATGGGGCAGCCAAAAAAAAAACAAAGGTAGAATCCAAAAAACAATCATAGCTGCCATTTTCTGAGATGCTCAAAGAAAGTAGAAAATTAGATGTTCAGGTAGACTTGATCGCTTTGTATTGAAGACCTAGATTCGGCGCTTACACGAGTTAAAAGATGGCAAGTCGACATGTGACCACTATTAGTTGTGTGGTCAGTGGCGCAACTGGACAGTGCTTTTGGGGACGGCTTAAGCCTTAAGATAACGTTGATTTGAGGATAAATTAAATCTTTAAAAAACGATGAATGCAATGATTTCTAATATAAACATAATAAATAATTGAAAAAATAGTCCATACTTTCAGTGGAGGCAATGTAATGTAAATAAAACAATGCAGTCTTCCTCCACAGTTTAATGATTAACGTAAACTATAAGCTCCTGACATGTTTCAAGTGCTTAAGCACTCATCATCAGGGGATACTAACATCGAGTTTAGCAGAAATGTAGGTTGTCTCAAATTAATGAGTACAACTCATAGGATGATACATGTAAAGGTTGAAGGCTTGGTATACGAACTGGTTAATTGTATTGACATTGAGATATAAATGAAGTTTTGATTAAATTGTGAAATTTGGATTAGTGAAGAAACGGGCGGCATTAAAGTCGCCGCAGAGCAGGTAGCTAACCTAAATCCCACAATTAAACTCGCCTCGGCTTAAAATATTGACCATAACCGGGACCCATAAACTTGCCTCCGCCTAAAATTTTGATCATTACCTGGACCCAGATACTAATTAATACTTAATTGGTAATAATTGGTTGCTTGGAATATTTAGGGATGTTACTTCTAAAGTGGTTTAGGGCTGATTATTTTGGTATAACTTCATCTAACTTTTTTGAATTACAACATTTTCTGTTAAAACTTTGACGAGTGCTTAGCAAGAAAAAATTATTTCAATCATGGAACCAGTCATTTCATACAGTCAGCGTGGACAACCTCTTTTAGTTCTGGAGTCTGCTAATTTTGTTATAAATCGTGAGTTAAAAAGTGGAGAAACTTCTTGGCGATGTGCACATCGAAACCTGCAAGGCCAAAGTATATACAGTGGGAAGAGACTACGTGACTACTCGCAAAGTGTTAGACCATTCGCACGAAGTCGATGTTAAAAAAACACCGACAACTGATCACAGCAGGTGTCAAGGGAAAAGCTACAGATGATATTCACGGTAAGCCTTCAAAAATTATTCACCTCCAATTAAATGAAAACAAGAGCTGTTTGAAGACTTTTTCCGTTAAAGACCAAACCTACGTTCGGACTAAGTTATACAATCAAAGAAGAAAAATTTTACCACCTCTTCCCAAAAACATGGAAGAAATCTTCGACGCTGTTGAAAATCTTTCCATTAAGACAATTAAAGAAGAGGATTTTTTATTTATTAGTGATAGGTCTAATAAAATTATTGTTTTTTCTTGCTACAGTAACTTTGGAACATTATGTCAAAGTGAAAAAATCTTTGCAGATGGAACATTTTCTCACTGCGCAAAATATTTTTACCAATTATTTACATTACACATACTAATGAATGAACATTATATACCTTTAGTTTTTTGTTTACTGCCTGACAAACGGCAAGAGACATATAAATGTTTATTTCAAATTTTTTGTCGTAAATGTCAATCGTTTCAACTAATATCAAGGCCTAAAATTATTGTAATAGACTTTGAACTAACTATACATAATGCCTGTCATTCAACTTGGAGTGAAACAAAAATAATAGGCTGTAAATTTCACTTAACCCAGGCATGGTATAGGAATATTCAAAAGTGCGGACTGGTAGATGAATATAAAGACAGATAGCGAAATTGGTCGTTGGTTACATTACATTTTTGGTTTATGCTTTTTGAATCCGAATGAAGTTGGAGATTGTTATTGCTTTGATTTAAATTCGATTCAGCTACAAGACAAAAGAGTTGAAAGGTTTTCAGACTATTTAGTTGACAATTTCATTTCTGAGGATGCCATGTTTTCTCCTGAATTATGGGCCCAGTTATCTGAAAGTATCGAGAGAAGCACCAATGCTTGTGAAGCATTTCATTCTAAATTTAACAGTAGTTTTTATAATACCCACCCCTCAATATTTACTTTTACTGATGTACTGCTAACATTCCAGACTGATACCTATATTAAACTTCAAAGTCTAAATGAGCCCGTTCGAATACGGGATCAGTCTATAAGAAAAAGGCAAACACTGAGTGCAAGTAAAATAGCAGAATATCAAAATGGCCTCTTATCTAGATTAACTTTTATCAAATGTTTGTCTTTTTTGAATAATGCTCATTAGGACAGTTCCATTATATCTTTTATTTTGACATTTTCGCCAAAATTTTAATTAAAAAAATTAATTAAAAGTCCAGTATTGTGTTGACATTGCAAACGTTGTTTATATTTAAGTTAAGTTTTTTTAGTTACAACTAAATGTATATGTATCTATGTACATGTAATGTAATGTTGTGGATAATAAAGCCTGTTTGAATTTTTTAAAGTGACCAATGTGTTTTTTTTTATTTCTCTATAAATAGTTCGAATTTAAAAAAAGAGTCTTCTTAAATAAAGTTATCCATAAAATCAGGTAATATGATCATTACAATCTTGCGGCGGGTTTAATTGTGGGATTTTATTAGGGACGAAGGGTTGGAGGCGACTTTAATAGTTGACCTTTCAATGGGTAATTTATTTTCAAAGCACCTTTCTTATATGTAGGCGAGTTTAATAACTTTGGATAAGACAATAAATTTAATCATAACAACTGAAGGAGAAAGGTTTTCTTTTTTATTTTAATTATAAGAGTTCAGCTGTTAAAGTTTAATTGTTAAGCCCCATATCCCCATGTCAGTTAGTAATGAAATTATCACAAAAATTATTTTTTTGTTTTTCATTTTTAACAATTAAACTTTAACAGCTAAACACACAAGTCTTCAACTTTTACATGTATCATCCTATGAGCTGTACTCATTAATTTGATACAACCTACATTTCTGCTAACACTGACATTTTGAAAACATTTTTAAAATGTGCATTTGGGCACACATAACAAAATTAAAAAAGGTAGAAAAAGTCCTTCTCGAGCCCTCGCCCTTCATAAGTATAGCCCTCTGACTTGATGGCGAAGCCTGACTACAACAAACAATGCGAAATGTCTTGCAGCCAACAAGGAAAAGTAATGCTTAAGCTAATCTAAACTAACTCTCAGATAGATAGTTTATAAAACATACAATAATTTTGTCGGCAATCTACTGTTTCCATAATGATTATCCGCTGTTTAAAGCCATGGTTATTGTCAATACTTAATCTATATTGCGATTTAAATTAACACAAATTAAAAAGTCCAACAAATAAATAAAGCGTAAGTCAGATAGAAAAAAAGGCCCTTAAAGGACGGCTGTATGAATGTCCTGATAACTCTATCAATAAGATAACTTCTAAGGAAACCATTGTTGAAACAATTGTAATCATGGAACTTATGCGGCTGTTACCATAACTGGACATTGATATAGCCGGCCTTGTATACTTATGTGCGACCAAATAAGAAAATATCTAAACTCTGTTTGAGGATTTCTTCCCCTATAAAGAAATAAAAAACAGTCCGTAGCTTATATAACATGGGCGACTTAATACAACAGCATAGTACGACTAATAAGTGAGGTTATGCTACAAATTATACAGCCTCTTAATTAAGTGTTTAATCTGTCGTAAACATATCGTTTTATGAAAAAGCCCAATACCTTATTTTTAAAGAGTCCGCATACTGGTCATATTTAGCTATAAAATAATATGATCACGACAGAAGAAATACTATTATTTAAATTATAATATAAAGTTACCGTTACTCTCAAATATATATATTTGTGCTTCGGCACATACCTCAGTGGATTTTTTGGCATATTTAAAAACTTAAAATAATTTGGTTAGTTTCGGTTGGATATTGTTGTGGCGTCTTATTCTCACATTTAGGTTAGCTCTTTTGACAGGATAAAAAAGGACAAAAACTATGAGTTAAATATCGAGTTTTCAAAACCATAAAAATAAAATAATAAATTATATTTACCAAACATCTTTTTACCTATCTTCGAAAGAATATCCAAATATTCTAAATTAAAGTTTCTTTACAGGTATAAAGTTCGCCACACGGCTGGTGATATTGAATTAGTGGGGCTACAAAGCACATCATGACACCTTGAGTAACTTTATAGGTATTGCGGGGTTTAAAATTATTATATTTAATTTATAATAAACCATTTTTAAACGTTGATGTTTGTAAAATGACTAAATATATAAAAGGTAAAGTTATTTATAGTCAAGCTAGGGCAATAATTGCCAATAAATCAGTAGGTATTTGATTTTATATTTTACGCAATTTAAGACTAAAGTAATGAAAAAAAAAACTATTACGCACACCTATCCTGTCACCGTCATAGCGCCTCTTTTTATGCATATTACCGCCTTGCCTCCTCAGGCCTTGCAGCTCTAGAACCATATGGCGAACTATACAGTGAGCAGCAAAACGTTGGCACCATAATATTACAAGAAACTTAAACTTCTTTGTTATTTTGTTAAAAACTTATATTTTTTAAATGAAATACAGTAGACTCTAGATTATCCGACTCTCTGTTTTCCTATAACCGGAATATCCGAGTTGAGTATACTGCCGTTGAAATCCGCATTAACCTAGCGACGCCGAATTATTCGAGCATCAGGAGTAATATATGCTCGAATATATGTATTCTTTACGGGGAAGCCCAGAATTGCCGGAGCAACCCAAGTTGACCGACCTGATCGGTACAGGGGAATTCCCTCCCTATTATATTTCTATGCAGACCTGGGGGTTTGTGTTTGTATGGTCCGTCTATTTATCTTACAAACTCATTACAAATGCTAATCCCTAACCGTCATAATAACGTATTGTATAAGGTGTAAAATTCGGCCACCTGATCTAGGGACTCCAGGTACGGTATTTAAATACTATTATATTTTCTCAGTAATCCTCTTAAAATAATTCGGATAAAATAAAATAGGTTTATTTTAGTTATTTAAATATGCCGATTTTTGGTTTTAAAATTCAGTTAGATGTTTGGTTTAGAAAAGAAGTTATATGTTGCCAATTAAACGTGATATCTATGAATGTTTCGTCCGTGGGAAGAAACCAGTACGCCAAGTGGATCTACGGATCGTGATAAAAACCAATTAAAGCGTAATATTTTATCAGTTGGCACAAAAAAAGTAATCTTGAACGTGGTTTTTCAAAATTGTTTATTTAAGCTTGTAATTAATATAATTTGAATTTTTGAATTTTATTGGCCGACAGTTGGCAACAGAACTGGTGCGGTGGCGCCAGCTCGTCCGTTGGCCTGTTTTGACGTTTTGTTTACGTTTCGTCCAAAACTAACCTTAATTGTTCTGTGGTTTCGTGTTGTTGTGCGTCTATTTCTTAACAAAAACTCCAGATCTTTTCATAAATAGAATTAAAAAACTGTTCTTTTAAGAACAACAAAAGTGCACATACATATCTCTGTCGATTACGTTGTTTGCTATTTGTGAAAAATGCCAAAGCATTTAAATAGCCGGTGCAAAGAGCTTTTAGCCTCTCTAATAAGCTATTTTCAGGAAGAACTTAAAATCACCAAAAAGGAACGTTCTCATGCAAAGAGGGGTTTATTTGATTTCGTATTTTGTTTTTAGTAGTTCTTTTACACAGAATTTTTTAAAGTTTGTCAAAATAAAAAAAGAATGTATATTTACTACAATTTACAAATCAAATATTTAAACATAGGCATGGGCATTTATCATTAAAAAAATAAAATAAATTTTAAAAAATCCGGATTATCCGAGTCGCCTATTATTCGAGCTAGGATAGAGCCCACGTTAGCTCGGATAATTAAAAGTCTACTGTAGTTTAGGTTAACTCTTAATAATCAATATTTAACTGTGGCACAAGAATAATAAAAATAAATGAATTTAGAGGAGATCGGTAAAAAAAATGCTTAGAAAAGCTCGTGCGCGGATTATCATTTCAAAACCCATTTATTGTTAAAGCCAGGTATTGGCATTGTAACTTATTCCAGTTAATTAAGTCAGACAGAGTCGAATATATCTAACGCAGTTCAATGCGGTACGCGACATTTTGGCGTCAGCCCTTTGGACGCCAGGAATAGTTAGTTAATGCTTTTTATTGAGGTGGGAACTTAAATTAGTCCAGCGACAAAACGGCGGCGCCCAAAGATCCTGTTCTGTAATTTAATGACATAGATTCAAAAATATGAATTTAATAAGCAGAAACTAAGTGAAACGTACCCCATTTGGAAAATTTTCAGTTTTCCAAAATAAAGCAGCAGATTAGACTATCTATTAGGTTCATATTGCGATCCTATTATTTAAGGGGATAGTGCACTTACACAAAAGTGATCGTTTCTAGGCCACACCACTTAAACTAATCAATACGTTCATTACAACAAAACGTCAAAGGAATTAAGTTTTTAAACATGCCTCATCCACTACCGACCCTTAGTAACACTCCCCCGTAGCGTATTTACATCCTTTAACCATATAATTGATTTCCTAGAGCACATTTTTAAGATAGTCCATTTACAGCTACCCTTAAACAGTAGACGTGTATAGCACATTAACTAAAATGTACATTGATTGCGGCCATGATGACTTTTCCTAAGATCGGTGAGTTTTTTTAGTAGATTTATATGAAGTTCCATTTCTGGGTTCCTCGATTGATTCTGTCGAGTTTGCTGTCAAAAAATTTAGGAATATATGTCATCTGTGATATGTCACTTATTTTCGTTCAATTTTTAGCAACATAAAACAAAACGATTACTACAATAATATAGAGATATCTTTTATTATAAGAGAATGAATGTAGGAAGTTAATTAGAAAAATATTTTATTCCAAAATATAAACCCCCAGCTATTATAGTATAATAATTTACACTTTGAACATTGACTATTAACTGAATAGAAAAACAAACACATTTCGTTGATCGATATTGCATGTTCTATTTTTCCGTGAAGTCTAGACAACCCAATAAAAATAAGTAAATTAATATTTTTTTCTTCATACAGAGTGACAAAAAAGTCGCGCACAATGCCTGTAACTTTTGAATTACCTCGTATACGAGAAAGTGACCTTTATGAAAGTTGTTCAGTAAATTATTCCCCACATTTCTACCTGCATGCATTTTTCTGGTTTGGTTGCCATAGAGACTAACTTATTTTTTTTTTTAAATGGAACACCCGGCATATGATTGCATATTTGGATTCTACTGGAAAACTCTGAATTTTTTGTATTTCAAATGTTCACCTATGTGCAAGCGTTTGCGAGATAATGACAGCTCAAAAATGAAAAACTTTCTAATTATAATTATTCCTACCTAATACCCACCAGTTGAGTCAAGGTGTTTTCATGACAGCGACCTAAGAGGTGTCAATATTGAGTTTCTGTTTTATTTTCTGTTGTCTGATTTCTAATGTGTTTACACTATGATTCATCTGAATGAAAAACAACAAGTTGAAATTTTAATAATGAGCAGTTACGGAAATATGAAGAAATCGCAAGATCAGGTTTGTCAACTTTTTAATGAATAATATCCAAATAGGCCTCCAATAAATCAGTCAACGGTGTGTCGAGTGGTAAAGAAATTTCGAGAAACAGGCAGTGTTAGGGAAGCCGCTAGATCAGGTCGACGTGAAACAGCAACCTGGGGAGACAAAGCTTTGGATATCATGCTATCAATACATGAAAATCCAACACAATCTTCCAGGCTATTGACAATGGATTTTAATGTATCTCATCAGTCAGTGAAAAATTTGTTTAAGCAGAAGTTGCATCCCTATAAGATAAAGTTGGTGCACGAGTTAAACGAGGACGATTTTGATAGAAGAGCGGAATTTTGCGAGCTGATGATGGAAAGATGCAATAACGATAATAACTTCGTAACAAATATCATTTTCTCGGATGAAGCTAATTTCCATTTAAATTGTTAATAGACAGAATCATCGTTATTGGTCTGCTGAGAATACTCACTGGTTCCAGGAAAGTCATACTCAGAGGCCCGAAAAAGTTAATGTTTGGGCGGGCATAGTTGGTAGACATATTGTGGGACCTTTTTTCATAGATGGTAATTTGAAAAGCGAAAAATATCTGGACCTCGTCAGGAATCACATAATTCTTTTTTGCAGAATGGTTTTACTAGGTGTAAATAATGGCATAAACGAACAGGTATGGTTTCAGCAAGATGGAGCACCGGCGCATTATGCGGAAAATGTTAGACAATACATAAGCGAACAATTTCTAGGACGTTAGATAGGCAGAAGAGGTGCTATTGACTGGCCAGCGCGATCCCCGGACTTAACCCCGCTCGACTTCTTTTTGTAGGGACACTTAAAGAACAAAGTCTATGTTAACCGTACAAATGACTTAGAATCTTTAAAAGTCAGAATTAGTGCTGAAATTCGGGCCAATCCAGAGGACGTTGTAGACGGGTTAAGGGATCGACTGGCGCTCTGCTTAGCAGAAAATCGTGGTCATTTTGAACACCTGATCCACTGAAAAGGTTTTACTTGTTTATTATTTCGATGTTAAGTTGTTCAATTTTCTAGGCTATTTATTTTGTTATTATAAAGTTAAAGTTTGTTACAATTTTAAATAAATGAAAATTTGAATTACAAAAAATTCAGAGTTTTCCCAGTAGAATCCAAATATGCAATCATAAGCAGGGTGTTCCGTTTAAAAAAAGTAAGTTGGTCTTTATGGCAACCAAACCAGAAATTACAGACAAAATTAATGCAGGTAGAAATGTGGGGAATAAATTTTCTGAACAATTTTCATAAAGGTCACTTTTTCTTATACGAGGTAATTCAAAAGTTACAGGCATTATGCGCAACTTTTTTGCCACTCTGTAATTGATGTCGCTTGAGGCTTTTACTATCATTAATTTTTTATTTCATTTTTCTGTTGATTAATATCTTCAAAGTACTAAAATATTTTCTTATGTTGGTAAATGGGTTATTGACACTAGGATTGTCAAGAACTTGAAGAAGTACATTACCGGTGTAAAGCCAATATAAATTAATAAAAAAAACCGCCAGGACTTTCATTAATTAATTCTTAAAACCTGCAGTCATGATCTTATTGTGCTTTTCATTGGATTTGGGTGTTAAAAATGATTAATTTCCAAATCATCGGCAATATGGGTATACCTATGATGTAATAGTATATTAAAGTACAAGTTTTATAAAGCTCATTTTAGCGCACGCGTCCATGTTAGGAAACGAGCCGCTTGCGGCGAGTTTTATAACGAACAAGTGCGCTAATAGCTTTATAAAACGTGTGCTATATACTATTCTTTCTATTTTGGCATTATTTTCAATAATAAAATCCATATTTAAAAAGAAAATAAAACATACAAATTTTCAAAATTTTTAGGCCTAAATTTTATGTTGGTAATACAATCAAATTATTTATCATAGTAGCCTTGAAATCAACAAATAATTTTATTTCCGTGTCAGCCATTTTGTCACGAAGTTGTCTAATTTTTCTAACATACCTACAGAATTTTAGAATATGGAGCAAGATGAGTTTAGTTTAACTCCCCCAAAGTTAAGGGAAATTGCGGTAAATTTTATAGTTCTATGTTTTATAATATAGTAAATTTGTAAGATTATTTGATATTTTTTTAACTCGTCTCCATTTCATAGAATTAATGCGACCAAACATAAACGACAGCAAAATAAAACATTTGTGAACATCATTACCAACCTTAGAAAAATAAAGAAAACTGTTTCATAAAAAGTTCATTACGATATTGAAAACGATATCGAAACAGCTTTTCTATGAAACCAAATTAGAAAAACATTTTTTTTGATACGAGTAATTCGACATATCATAAGATAAAAAAAAAATTTCCCCAAAGTATGCGTTGAAATCAATCACGCATGTCTTTCATTTATTGCAATGAAGTGCGCAAAAGCAACCAATGACAATAACATTACACTAATAACAGCCCATGGATTACTTCCAGTCGGTGGTTCATTGCCGGTACGTCATTACTTCGACGTGGCTAAAACCAAATGAATCTAATCAAAATTACGAGATTCAAAAAGTCAAAACAAAGTATAATTCACAAACGTCAAAATTTTTGTGGCTAGCGTTCGGACTTAATAATAATAACAAATATTCATAATTCCTTACCGCCAACACACAGGTACGATAAAAATGGTTCTGAAAAGAACAGTTTATAGTATTAAAAAACAAATTGAAGTCGACAGATAAAAACGATGACTTTGAAATCAATGGACACTACAAATGTCTTTTGTCCCTGTCTAGAACGTGAATTCCGAGACGTATTGCTATGATGTTTTTATTCACTTTTAAGGAAATCACGTTGTCTCTTGATCGGTAATCCATGACGCACCGGCAAACATCCACCGTGCCGACTGCATATAAAAATAAAAACTTCAAAACTTGACCGTTCTTTTTCATTCACCTTGGGGACTATTTTTTAACTTACGTTATTAAATGAAATAATTAATGACACTCGCGAAATTTTTTTGTTATCTTAGGTTACTAATGACTGTTGAGAAATCAATGATAACAACAAATTAGGAAGTTGCTTGTTGACTAAAATGTCTTATTATGCCGTGTAATATTAGCGTCACGTATTAATAAAACAAATACTGATATAATTATTTCGATATTTTTAAGTTTAACGATGTTCTTTTGTGATTATACTACAGACGACTTGCGTTTTACTTGGGCGGTCATCATGACGTCACGCGGAATCAGATGGCAAGCGGCCTTATTAGTATCTCTAAATATTATACATAACCTTTCCTTTTATTCCTCTTTGTGATTTTATTACTTTATTTGTTGTTATTGCTAAACAAACATGAAACAAACTGCCAAACCAAAACCAAGATATATGTTAACGTTACTTTCAACTTTGCTGTAACATTTGTTTTGGTTGATAGCATAAAAATCACTATATTGCTCACCAGAATTACAGCGGAACCTGCAAGAAAGATCGCCCAGGACCGTTTTTCGGCAAGTGATGAAACTTGCAAGACTATTGCTTTCTTGCAAATCATGCCTTCCTTCAAGCTTTATTGAGTCTTACAGAAGACTTGCCTATTATAAAACGTACTTAAGCCTCAAATGCTTGCAACAGCCTTTCTCCACACAATGGGGAACTTGCATGAAAATTAAATTTGAAAAATAATACTCTTAAGTGTAAGCTAACATCATCAAAAAACCTACTAGTTCTCAAAAAACATATTTTTTTAATACCCCGAGTTAAATATATGCTATTAAAGTTTGAATAATTTGAACTATTCTAGTTACGCGACGTCATTGGTTGTGACGTCAAACCGTGCGACGACACATGGCGCAAAAGCGACATACACGTCAAGACAGTTAGTGATGGGCAAAATCGCATCGAAATTTTGAGCAAATGCAGTATTGAGTATTAGGATTAAATAAGATTTGTCAGTTATAGATCGGGCGGCATGCGGCATTCGCATTCGCATAACGACTGCTGGCTGCTGCTCACAGAACTTGAACTGCTGCTGCAGCTTATTGTGTCAATGTCGTATTCAGGGGCGGCGGAACGTTTTCAAAGCGGGTGTTGAGTTGTTCAAGCCAAGTTTCGTACTATTCGAGCATAATGAATCTTAGTCCCCCTTTGGCAATCGAAATATAGAAAAAAAACTGCAATGTTTCAGACATATGTAAAGGTTATATAGAAAAGTTTTTTTCGGTTGCATTTTTTCACAAATTCATGTTTTTATTGCAATAAAAGTCCTTAAAGTAAGCTAAGTAAGGCTTTTTTTGGGTATGACGTGGGGATTTTTTACGCGTGTTGAGCTCTAAACACACAACAGGTCTTCCGCCGCCCCTGGTCGTATTAGGATTTTATACTCGATTATTTTCGTCGTATTTTAGAAGCGCACATGCACAAGTTCGAGATAATTGATTTTTCATCAGGTTGTTTTTAATTCAGATGCTCCAATAAAATAATCGGATGACGCCGATTATTTGCATAATCGAATTTGATTCAGATGGACCCAACACTGGTTGAGACTGTCAAGGCGCTGCAGTTTGACGTTCGCTGCCAAACACACTATATGACGTCACACACGTTTCCGCGTCACACCTCGTTTTGAAATATTAGGATGGGCGCGCGACTTTTAATTATTTATAAAAAAATTAAGGAGTGATATTTAAGACATAACATTTTGCATATGTTATTTTTTGATGTGACTGAACATATTTCTGCAATAAAAAAAATATGTGCAAGTTCCCTATTTAGAGCAGCGAGCCTTTATATTAAGCATATTATTATGGCAATAAAATCAGAGGTGCAAAACTTTCAAAGTAAGTACGATAGTTTCGATTTACTTAAGCGTGATTAACTTTTTTCGTATAAAACATTAAATATATTAGAAGTTCACGTCATAGTTTAAGAGGGTAATGGTTGAATGTTTTGTATGAATTCTTTGAAAAATGATCGACAAATACGGCACTTATGCCACAAAATTTCGTTTTTAAATAGTATCGTGAACTGTCAAGACAGAGCAGCGGATATTCACTAGTGAATTAATAAGACAGTATGTTTATGTTATTTATTAAGAGAGAAGATATTTATCACAAATATAGCAAAATATCCGCTGAGAGAAAGCGCGCGACCGCGTCTCGAATCATGCCGCGTCACGTCACTCGTGCTAGAGAGACAAAGTGTGAGAAAATGGCCAAATTCGAATATTCAAAAAAGTGCAGATTTTATCAAATTTTGAATATGATGTTGTGATGCGACACGTGTTGCAACGTAACGTAACCCCATTCACATCTACAGTGGGCACGATGGTTCTTTGCCGGTGCGTCATCACTTCCACGTGACTAGTAGTGACGGAGTATGGATCGATCGTCTGGTCCCCCTATTACCAAACTCATATTTCCTCTATTGAACGAGTTCAGGCTAAGTTCTTGAAGTCATATGCCTTTAGAACCGGAACAAATGTCTCTGAACTGGGATATCTTGAGGGGTGCGAGGCATTGGGTTTTTAGACTTTAGAAGCTCGTAGGCATTGCCAGGAACTCATGTTCCTCTATAAGATTGTCAATGGCTTAATCGATGCACCGAATTTACTGGAGCTCCTTAATTTTAATGCACCCTGCCACGTACACCAAACACGTAACCGCGACCTATTCAGGCCTTTTTTCCACCGAACAAACTATGGAATTAACAATCCCATGTCCAGAATACAGAGGAGATTTAACATAAATGCTAGTGTCTTGGATTTGTCAAGACCAGTGAGAACATGCTTTAATTTATATAGATAGGGCCTAACCAGAGTTAAGTCAAATTTTCTTTTTAAACTATACTTTATTTCAATTTTTCTTTTTTCGTCATCTCGTAATGTGTTGTTTTTTTTTTGTAATTTTGTAACTTTATTGTAATAATTTAGTGATTTTGTACCTTTACTGTAAAAATGGAGTTTTGTTTCCGTCTATAAATAAATAAATAAATAAAACCATATGAATCTAATCAAAATTACGAGGTTCAAAAAGTCAAAACAAAGTCTAAGTTCATAAACGTCAAAATTTTCGTGGCTAGCGTTCGGACTTAATAATAATAACAATGGATGGGGGGTTGTAAATAACGTTTTCACTTCATCGTTAATTCATGACGCACCGGCAAAGATCCACCGTTCCGACTGTATCTGATGCTATGCTATGTGACTTTACATCAAATAACATTCTTTGATATGCTGCTACGGTAACGCTATCACTATTATACAAAAATATAGGGTTGATAACGTAGAAGATTGACACCCAAGCAGTTTCTATTAGTTATTGGCTTTGATATCGACAACACAAAACGTCGCACCACGAAAAAACATGTAACATCAGAATCAACTTGTTTGAGCCATAATTTTTCTGTAATGCGAGGTAAAATTAATAGTAGTTATAATAAAGTTTGGCCTTACACTGCTTTCTTTCAACAATATAATCAGCGATTAGAATACAAAAAGATATCTCTATATTAAATTAAAAAATAAAAACCAAAGAATGTTTGTTGAAAAAAACATATATTACTTTTAAAACATGACTTTCTCAAAACAAAATGTAGACACTAAAATAGACTAGCTCTACGATTTAATATTATTTAATAATCGTCTTTTTTTACAACAAAATGAATTAAGTAAAACCAATAAAGTTAGGTTAGATTTTGGTACGGCACGGTACGCAGTCCAAAATGGTTACATTCTATGTGCACACTAAAGTCTTTTCTTTAAACTGACACTATATGGTTACTTGACAAGACATGAATCTACAAGTAGCGGTTTGACATGTTTATCCAATATGGCGGCTTGACAGGTATGACAGGTCTTAGGTTCTGAAGGAGAAGAGAAAAGTGTCAAACATTTTGGAACCGAAGCAATATGAACCAACTACACTCATCAACAAAAATAGGGATATTTTACTCATGGACTGATTTAAATAAAATTTGTAGTAATGTAATATCATATTTGTTCCCAAAGGAGTGTGCAGGGTATCAAGTTTTCGATTATTTTACGGGGGGCATGTCGGTTATCACCTTGCCACTTTTCTGTGAAACAAAACATACTCTTTATTAGCGATTTACGGGATGATTTTAATATTTTACATTTTGGGACAAAGCTATTAAACATAGAAAATATCTTAGTAAGAAACAAAATTCTATAAAAACCGAAATATGAGGGGTATCCCAAAATTAAAAAAAAAAAAACATCCTGTATCTCAAAAATAAAGACGGCTAGAAATATTCTAATTGCGGCATCTTTGTCCGGAAAAGTAGCAAAGTGGTGGGAAAACCGCATCCTTCTATCGTTATTATTAACGGAGATACCTGGTAAAATCACCTAAA
The DNA here is from genome assembly GCA_963920685.1 of Polydrusus tereticollis. Taxonomy (NCBI): domain Eukaryota; kingdom Metazoa; phylum Arthropoda; class Insecta; order Coleoptera; family Curculionidae; genus Polydrusus; species Polydrusus tereticollis. Next base: position 183,461,347 of record OY987326.1, read on the forward strand.
AATGGGCATCCTGTCCATATATGAGTAACTATGAATTAACGTTTTGTACCAAGTCAACTCCGCCTTAATAATTCCAATATTCCTCATAAAAATATGATTATACAGATAAAAAATCAAACTAGGAGGATAGAAAAACTAAGATATTTAAACTTATGTACTTATTTTAATAATTTTGATAAAAATTATATTCTGGATATAACCATTAGTATTACAAACTCTGATATAATGGTAGGTGTTATGGAAAGAAATGCATGAATATTTCTTTATCACATTGGAGAGAGATCGGGGAACCTGATGTCGACATTGCTCGATATTTAGGCCCGCTTGTACAGGGACATTTTTTTAAGTGTCTCACCCGATTGGCGATTTTCCTGCTGACTATAATAAAAAACAAATTACATATTTCTCAATGATTTTCGATAAGGAAGCCGAATTTAATGTCAAAAAATACATAGATTTACGAATTTGACAAATGAGACGCCTTCTTGAATTTTCTTAAAAGGCAACCCCCATAAATAACCACACGATTGAATTGCATTTGGCGATCCGATTCTAAAAATATATGTAGTTGTTGATACAAATTAGCAACCCCCGTATTTCCGAAACGGCTGAAAATAAATATCAACAACTATATAGTTTTAGAATCGGATCGCCAAATGCAATTCAATCGTCTAGTTATTTATGAGGGTTGCCATTTAAAAAAAATTAAAATGGCGTCGTATCTGTCACTTTTTGACATCTGTCGGATTTGACTATAACGTAGATCGCTTGCTCACGGGAAATTATGTGACTGTGAAAAAATTTAGGGTGTTCAACTTAAAAGGTCTATTTATTAAAGGGGTGAGACACTTAAAAGACAAAATCGATGGAGGCAAATTAGCAACCCCCGTATTACCGAAACGGCTGAAAATAAATATCAACAACTATATAGTTTTAGAATCGGATCGCCAAATGCAATTTAATCGTGTGGTTATTTATGAGGGTTGCCATTTAAAAAAACTCAAAATGGCGTCGTATCTGTCACTTTTTGACATCTGTCGGATTTGACTATAGCGCAGATCGCTTGCTCACGGGAAATTATGTCACTGTGAAAAAAATTAAGGTGTTCAGCTTAGAAGGTCTATTCATTAAAGGGGTGAGACACTTAAAAGACAAAATCGATGGAGGCAAATTAGGAACCCCCGTATTTCCGAAACGGCTGAAAATAAGTATCAACAACTATATAGTTTTAGAATCGGATCGCCAAACGCAATTCAATCGTGTGGTTATATATGGGGGTTGTCATTTAAGAAAATTAAAAATGGCGTCTCATCTGTCAAATTTGTAAATCTATGTATTTTTTGACATTAAATTCGGCTTCCTTATCGAAAATCACTGAGAAATATGCAATTTGTTTTTTATTATAGTCAGCAGGAAAATCGCCAATCGGGTGAGACACTTAAAAAAATGTCCCTGTTCAATGCCAGTTTAAACTCAGTTAACAAAATAGTGTATGTTGTACGTCAGTTCAACGTGACACTTGGTTCAGGTTTCATCTAATTTGGCAGTTCAAGTTAAGCGCCCAATATTCTAGGCTTAAACTCGATTTTCCGCCTTTTATCACTTTAATGACAGATAATACAGGGTGTTTCATTAATATTGCGAAAAAATTACGGATGAGTTTCCCTGCTTCTTCGAAATAACGTCGATATTTGAACTAAAATTGGTATCTAGGGTTTTTTGAAACTCGAATTTGACGTTGCTTTGTGATTGTGTAAATCATTTGGTTGGCAATAAAAAATATTATTATTATTATGTTATTGTGCTTAATTAAATAAAACGTCAACAATATTTCATACGCCGTTACAAGCGGCAATTATTGACAAAGAAGTTCGCATCTGAATACTGTTAAAATCGACATAGTTCAAAATATTAACTACCAAGTTCGATTCTTGGAATTATTATTTCTCAAGTTAATGTGAAAAAGTACAACATTCTACAGTAAATCTATTGAAAACGTGGATGCTTTTGTTGTCCGTTATTATACAGCGTGTAACAGAAGTATGGAACGCTTTAAATATCTTTATTACCGTTTGTCCGATTTAGCTAAAATTCGGTATCCGTATATAAGAGGTTATCGCGGAGCTGCTAGTGACATTTGCAAAATTACAGTTTTTTAGCAATTTAAAATAATTTTTTTTTTAAATGGAACACCCTATAATATATTGTTCAAAAAAATGATTCCGCAACAAATTCTAAATAACTTTTATATAAGTTACTTAATGTCTAAATCTAGCCATTTTTTTAATATTCGATCTCGAAAATTGAGAATTTATTGAAACATTATTGTAAGGTAATTATTGTTTAAACTTACTTATTACAGAATAAAGAAATTAAATTAGATGTTCAAAGTGCCTTCCATTTACTTCTGGACAATATGCTAAATATTGCGGAAAAGTATTTAAAACATTAGAAAGAATATGTCTCTTCGATTCGTCGGCACTCAACTTCAATTCTTTGTTTTAGGTCTTCTATATCATGTGGCTTTGTCTTGTAGGCCACATTTTTTAAATGTCCCCACAAGAAATAATCGAGTGGAGAGTGGAGTCAGATCTGGTGACCGAGCTGGCCACTCAATTGTACCCCGTCTCCCTATCCATCTTTCAAAAAATACTTCATTTAGATACTCCCGTACTTGTCTGGCGTAATGAGGCGGTGCACCGTCTTGTTGCAGCCATACTTCATTATTTAATCCCGCAACGTTGTCTAAAATTTTGTTTATTGATAATCAGTTTTAATTTACTTTAATGAAACTGACTTTCAAAGTCATCCTCAGAGAGTTCTTGAACCAGGTGAATTTTGTATGGGTGGAACTTCTCACACTTTAATACGCGATCTACCGACATGTGCGATGTGTTGTAATCGAGGCCAATAATTCGAGTAGAGGTGTGGATTTTTCTCTATGCTAAGCAAAATATCTAAAGCAAATGTCACTAGCAGCTCCGCGATAACCTCTTATATATGGATACCGAATTTTAGCTAAATCGTACAAACGGTATTAAAGATATTTAAAGCGTTCCATACTTCTGTTACACGCTGTATACTAATGAGGTTCTTTCTAAGGGCCGAAACACCACAGTAAAAACATATTCTCGTATAAGTTGTTGTATAGCCTATTGTTTGGCGTTTGTTGTGATGATTGGAACGGACGGTTATCAGTTTACCTTTATTTTTCTATTCATCTAGTTTACTAATTTTGTCCGTATATTAAAAAAAATGGTAGCGAAATAAAAAAAGTTTTAACGAAGAAGAATAAAAAATGTTGCTGTCGTTAACATTATGGTTGGACACCGGCCAAGTATAGATTTCAAGAAACCTAGGCGTGCAGTACCAATAGGGTGTGTGATAAACATGATTGTTAAAAATACCAATCATGGGACAAAATAGGCAGAATTAAAACTTACCGGCCACTGTACGAGCCTATACCCGACCACCGGGCGGCGGCGGAATTACCCTCGAACCGTATCACTTTTTGCCACTGCCGGGCGGGTTGTTGTTTTGGGCAGCGTTGGGGGGACCGCCAGGATTGGGTTGGGCGGCAATGGAACTAAGCGGTTGCTGCCCGCCCGCTCCCATCGCATTGGGCACATTCTTGTTATGATTCAGTTCAAGTTCGGCGAGCCGTTTCCACAGTTCTTCCCGGTCTTTTTCCCGTTTCTTTTCTCTGTGAAAAACGATATGTAAATGTCAATTTTTAATTTAAAATATCTTTATTACCTACGCTGTCCTTACTCTGAGATAATATGTGCTTGGTTTAGTTTCGTTTATTCTTTATTGGCTGTTTACAATCATACAATAATTTTACAGCACGTCAATTGAATAAATAATAAAGTCATAATATACAGGGTGTCCGGTAAGTATATGGCATACTCTCGGGAGCGTATAAATAGACGAGGTGAAAATCACCCTAATTTGTCATAGAAAACAAATCTCAAAAGTGCCCTTTAACGGAGATACAGACCCCTAAAGGGGTACTCCGCGAATTATCTTTTCGGCTGATCTTTTAAATACTATGGTCATGTAAAGATTTTACTTTTTTAACTCCCTGTATACAGTGTGTCCAAAAAAGTATGCAACATATGGGAAAGTTTTTTATTACCGATTTCTCAGAAAATTTTATTCTTGATAAAAGCTGGTGCATGCCTTGAAATATATTCATATTTTACCTGCGGCTAATAGTATTTTTTCGAAATTGCCTTAAGAGTAAAGTACCTTAATTATTAGAAATACAGCAAAGTTTTATATGTAAATGTTTTTACAAATTAAAAACTTAGTCCAAATACGAAATTTGAATTAGGTGTCTCAATTTTCAATTTTTTTTTCCTTAATCTCTATTTTCCCCTAAACAGTACGCCTCTGGTCGACTTTTTGTTTACGCAATTTTAATATATTTATGGGTTTATAATATTTAATTCTAAGCAAATTTTATACAAAAGGTTCTTTACCTAAAGCGCGGTGGCGGCACTGCCCACAGACAACAGCAACTATATTATAATATTTATCTACATCAATTTGCATTTTAATGACTCTCAAACTGCCAGTTAATAACCGCACCACTTTTTAAACCGCCCTTGTAAACCCCGCAAGTTATACTCGCAAACTACAGTCGCCATGAAATAAATTGTTTTACTACTCAAGTGACCCGGGCTGGGATCGGCATGCCTACCCTGTCGTAAGAATATGGGTAATGAAGGCTAGAATTTGAAGATAGGCAACCAAACATACACCATATATCGAAGTTAAAACCCAGGGTCGACAAATATGTACCTGCCTCTAAATTTAAAGTGAGGTTATGGTTATGTCTAATACTCATTATCAACAAGAAATATTTTGTATATCGATCTGTTATTTTTAAAGCTTTTGTGATTATTCTCAAAAGAAAAGAAATAAATTAGTGTAAACTAAGTGAGAGTAAGTGTTAACTGTTAAAAATCTAACTTTCGGTTTGACTTTTTTAAGATTACAACTTCAGGGAATTGTTTTAAAATTTAAATAAAATATCCCGTTTGGACACTCCGAAAAATTGAGAGTAACGCACGCAACAACCAAGTTGAAACTGCGGCAAAAAGTGATCTTGTTCATTATATTTTAAGTTTAAAATGTGGATTTTCGTCCCTTTTATTCTATGAACAAATAAAAAAAAAACACCAGTCGTCCGTCCCCTAAAATGTTAAATTTATTAACACGGGAGGCAAGAGAAGTAATAGGGCATTTTCAGAAAATTGTTATTAAAAATATACATGGCGTACAGGCAGTAAAACTAAAATTAAACTGTTTTGTTGGTCATGCCTTTTATTTTCAAATCAAAAAAGAAAAAATCAAAATCCGTGGTGCGAAGTTGGCTACGACAATAACTGTCTTAATATTACCGTGAATTTAGTAAATTACTATTAGATTCAAAAACTTTTAGCGGTGTGTCAAAAACTGTTCAAAATTCATCGAAAGTATTAGCACATATAATACGCCAAACATTGTGGGGGTCATGACCAAAAAAATGTGATACTACATAATATCATTATCATGAATAAAAAAGATGTGATTTACATTTTCTCAAACGTTTCTATTTGCGTAGAAATAAAAAAAATGGACGTGAAATGAAATCATTTATCATACATCTGTTCTATGCAAATATTTCGAATAACAGACAAAAACGAAACTTGGGCGTGACCTCCAAAAATTTTCGCCTTCGGCGTTTCTGCCGACCCCAACTACCAGCCCACGATCCGCCAGTGCTAAAGCGGTGTATAGACCGGAAAATAATCGCCATCACAGCAACAACCGATGTTGCCCGGATAGTTTTCAAACGGTTGCCGACAACAGTCTAACATCGCTTAAGTATCTGACGACATAACTTTGTTGTTGGCGATGTTTCCTGGTTTTTTCGCCCCTTTAGTCTACTAGTTTTTGAGATATGACATGAGATTGACTAAACATTTGTTGTGATCATATAGAGAAAGGGTCAGCACAAACCTCAAAAAGTCTTTAAACTTGGCCTAAAATGTGAGGGTTGTTTATTTAAGATTCATTGCGAAGAAAACGAAACATTAAAAACTTTCCTAGTTTAAATGGAATCTTATTTAATTTGATGACAAATGAATTGCTATTTTAAATGAGTATACACTGTTTTCTATACCTATATCAACGCGTTTTTTTTTTTTAAATAGGTAAACAAAATTTATAAACTTAACTAAAATTAAATATGGCCACCCTCTGTACATTTGTTTCCATAGCACATTTAAAAAGTAGTATTTTTGGAGTAAATTTAATTTTTTAAGGAAACGTGTTGATGTAGGTATAGAAAAGTGTATACTCAATCTTAAGAGCCATTAAATAAAATACAAATATACCCGGTTTTCTATTTAAAATAAGAAAGTTTTTATTGTTTCAATTTTCTTGCAAAGAACATTGACTTATGATCACCCTGTACATTTTATATCAAGTTTAAAGACTTTATAAGATTTGCTGATCCTTTTTCTAATTTATCACAAAAACTGTTTGGTTCAGGAGCTAAGGTAGAAAATTTCTGGGAAGTATTACATCACCTTGCATTTGCCAAATAATTATTACAAAAATGCCCCAATCCCAAGAACTAGTAAAACTTAGGCAAAAAACCATGATCTATAAAATCTGCTTAGAAAAAATCATGCTGTCTTTAAAAAACTAACCTGAACTAAACCTGACCTGAATTTTTCTGAGCCGTATTATCTTAGAGGTAGAGGTATAATTTTGAAGTTTCTGAAAATTGCTCTGCAGTGCTAACGACAACTAACACCGGTCAAAGCTCTTACCGCTCTCTTCTAGAGTGTAAAAAGTGCAATTAGTGTGACAAAAATCGAATATATCGGAATACAGTCGATTAAATTTTAAAAAAATGTTATATTGAAACATTTTTGATACTCTTCAAATAAATGCTTGGGGGGGGGGGGGGGGGGGGACATGAGAAAAGACGCTAATGAATTATTACTACAATTTTATTCCTACAGGTCTACTTACTTCTGCCTTTCGGCTTTATAGCTAACTGTCAGCTCGTCAAACAGTTTCGAATTCATTTCCATAAACGTCTTGAGAACGTTATAGACTAAAGCGACTATGGTCTGATTCCAATGCTCCTTCGAAATCCGATACAAGGCGGGGAACATGATTGGCATTATGACATGGTTGTTCTCCTCCATCAGGGACATGATGTACTCGTTGTTCCAGAAGTATAGAGCCCGCTCTGCTACCTAAAAGTAGAAATCGTAATTTGTATCTTTAATATTGTGGTGGGCCCGTTTAGCAACAATTTCTGATGATCTGCAAATTAGTGGTAAAGAGCTATCGATAGTTTCGACTATCGAAATATCGGTAGATTTTACCAACTACCGATAGTGTTCGATAGGAGACTTTCGGCAAAAGTTAGGTAAGGGCAGGTCATTCCGGTATTATACTGAGAATTTCTTCGCGAAGGATTTTGACAATTCATAAATATACATATGGAAATTATGGCGTAAAAAACCGAATTTGGAAATGTTCTGATTAAATGTGCCGCTCTAATGTCTTTTATGATTTAATATTTTGCAGGGGTCATGTCAAAATTTTACATATCAATCCACTTAAATAACAATAAGAATGTACAAAAAAGGAAGGGCGAGGATGTTCAAATTAACAAACTGCTGCTTACAACAATCGCGGTATGCAAGTCCAGCAATAAGCCTTCTGCACCGACGCTGGCAGGCAGTGGCGTAGCCCAAAAAATTGTTGCCTGCGGCGCTTTAGCTCCTGAATCGGCACCCCCCTCCCTATAGTTTGCCCCCCTGCCCCCAAATTGCAAATATTTTAACAGTGTTCTAAATGGCACCACTTGATAATAAAGTGTGACATCCTGGAATGAAAGTAACACAAGTATGCGACTAACAGTTGTATTAAATCGGAGTATCTCGAGTTTCTCAAGAAATAAATTATTTTTCACAGCCTGCACGACAGGACGTCCACATGTCTGCGAAGTCAATTTTGGGTCCAAAGTAACTCCCAATAAAATAACCGGGTTAAAACCATGCAGCACTGGGTCGATATGCTTTAGCGAAAAGAGGAGAAACTGGGTCTTGTCAACATTTTCTTTTCTATCTATCAAAGTCTATTTGCCAGATTTGGCCACGCGTGTGTTCGGTGTCCGAGGTCAGGGTGTCTTCGCTTTTATTGGGGATCAGGGAAGTAGTGTCGTTAGCATAAAAGAAGAAGTCGGCTCTATTAGAACATTTTGGTAAGTGGTAAGATGTTAATAAATATATAAGAAACAGGATTGGCCTGAGGAACAAACCCTGGGGAACGCCACAATCAAGAATTTTACTTTGAAAATTATGTCTGTTAAATGTGACATTTTGCCTTTTGTTGGCTAAGTAGCACTTTACAAGCTGCATACTAGTTGCATCAAAATTGTAAAACTTAAGCTTCTCCAGCAACATGTCATGCGAGACGCAATCAAGTCTTGGCCAGGTTGTGAAAGGAGGCAACAGAATATAGACCACTCTTGAAATCCTCCGCCACACATTGACAAAATCTACCGACTGCCACTAGAAGTATGATTCTTCCTAAACCCAAACTGTTCAAGAGCACCTCAATCCACTTAGCTTGACTTAAGAACTAATATATGATTTTCTTTCTTTCTACCAAGTTAGGCTAACTAGGTAACTCAAATTCTGCTCTGTTCCAATGCTTTTTCTTATTTTTATCACGATACACATAAGTTACACGGTATGATCTTTAGACAGACGAAAATACGAAATTTCTGCGCATAACGTCATCTGGGTGACATTTCTGTCAGGTTGTGCATTTGTTGATATGTAAAATATCTTTCGTTTCGAAGTTTTTGTGGAATTTTATTGTTATTTGCTTAATGAAACGTATTTTATAATAATATATTGATATAAACATTGTGTACGTAAACGTGAAAGTGCTTTTAAGTTGCCTAAATTTGTGATTAACGGCTAAAATGCCGAATTTTGCTGTGGTACATTGTAATAACCATACCCGAAGGACTAAGGTGAGCACTATAAAGTTCTTTCGATTTCCAAAAGACCGCTAATTTATCAAAACAGTGGATTATTGCCTGTACATGCGAGGACAAAATTAATGTGAAGAATGGTAAGTTAATTTTAATTTTTTTTTAGGATATTTTTATGTATTAAGTAACTATATATCAACGTGCTCTTATCTTTATTTACTTATCAGGACTGTTATGTTTTAGCCCGCATATGTTCTGTACATTTTGAAGAGACTTGTTTTGAAGTACCATTAAAGGAACGACTTTTGGGGGATGTACAAATAAATAGTCGACATTTAAAACCTGATGCAGTTCCCACTTTAAATTTATTTAAAAAACGTAAAAGACCAAGTAAAGAACGCAAGGTCCGATTTGCACAACAAAGGGGACGAGAGGAAGTTAAGAATATTTGGACAGAAAGTGTTGTTATACAGACAGCATCTCTTGAACCAAAGACCTCATCGGATAACATGGATCCGTCTCTCAGCACTTAAGCAACTTCGGTTTTTACAAAGACAGAGGCGTATGTGTAAGTTTGTATTGTTACTTTTACTTAACTTGAACATACATGAACTGCTTTAAATATAATTTATTAAGCAAAAAAAAAATTTCAACTTATTTACCTATTTATTTTAAGGGAAATGGAAATAGAATTAAACGAGCTTAGAAACAAAGTTAAGCTTTTAGACGATCAAAACAATGAACTCCGAAGAGAGGCCAAAGAAGAAAAATAATCAACAGAGCAAAAGTTGGGTTTAGAATTGTCCCTAGAATCCAATAATGCAACAATATACAGGGTATTTCATTGTAAAAAATGCCTTTAACTTTGATCTGTCACACTTTGATGCAACACCCTGTATGTACGAAAATATATTTTGCAAAACGTTTATATTAAATCCTACAACTTTTGTATTTAACAGTTTTTTCTTAATTGCGAAACAAAGAAGTTAAAGAACGAAAAGTGAAAACCCTGTACCTATTCTGAAATACCTAGATATTATTATTATTATTAAGAATAAACATTTATAAAAAATCAATAATATTTTTATTATTTTGTGAGTACACTTTATACACCTATGAAGAAATTATAGGTATTCAACCAGTCACCAATTCCTACATAAAAAAAATTCTTTTAACCAATGTGTCTTAAAAATATAAAATATATAATAAAAATAAAAATATATAAGCTAGTTATTAAATCTCCATTATATAGTAACAACTTAATAGAAATATTAGCTAAATTAAGTAAAAATGTCCCAAAAGTAGCGACATATCTTAAATCTCCATTTCTTTTATATGGCAAGTGTTGAATTTTATCACCCAGCTGACGTCATTATTGTGTGAGAGAGATAGCTATACTATGCGCAAGAGCATACCGTGTTTATGTGTATCGTGATTTTTATTTGAATGATATTATTGATATTGATACCATTTCTGTTCTTTTTTAACTAAATTAATGGAAAGAATAAATATTTCCTAGGATAACGGTTCCCCAATGAAGCTCTGTAACTTAACTAAACAATCCTCAGAAATGTCAACATTAGATAGATATCATGACGCACAGCCTGCATCTTGAAATTTTCATCTCTGGTAATTTAACAATACTTAAAAATTAGGAAGGGAAGTGGGACATTAAGAAAAACACTGTATAGTCATAAGAGTCCTAAAAGCAAAAGTATAGTTTAGAGGATGCTTCAACTAAGAAATGTAAAAGCTTTACATTTCTAGTAAAGGTTCATCCTTTCGACGTATCACGACTCGTCAGTGAGATATCGTTCGAGTTACATCTCACTGTCAGCCTTTGATATTTGTACACATAAGTGGTCTTCGTGGTTTTTTTCCCTTTCGTCAGATCCTAACCTCACTGATGAGCCGTGATACGGCGAAACGCATCTGGGTTCTAATTTCTGAGCGTAAGAGAACGGGAATGATCACATCACTAATAGTATCATTCACCATTCACTACCGCGTTCCCTGCAATAACAGTGAGTTCTTTCATTAGTCGGTGATATGAATGGTCCCGACGTATATCCAAGAATGCCATTTCATGCGTTGCATGTGGATTCTTCCAACATTTCTCCTGAGCACAGAGTTTCGAAAATTAGGACCCTGGTGATCTAGCCAGAGGAAAAGACAAACCTTTACTGTCACTGTAGTACCTTTAGATTTCTTAATCACTGATTATTGGTTTTCGGTTCCAAACCGACAAAAAAGCGTTTAATGCTGCATGGCGGCGATTCTTGCATTCGTGACCAGTGAGAGGTATTTGCAGTAGATTCCTATCTGACTTCTGAACTTGCATAAGTTCCTGTAAGATTGGGCTGGGTGATGCGTTTGATTGTCACGAGATGTCGTTTTGAGTTATATCTCATTGTCAGTCTTCAACAAAGTAAATATTGTTTTCCACTGTTGACATATTGGAAGTTATTTCGGAAAATCCTATCTTTTTAATGGCAACACGGAATATTTTTTGATGAGAAATTTTGAGACATACCTACTATCTACATATCGTTATTTGCAAAGACATTGTCTTTGTTATTTGAAATAAAATATAAAGAGTTAACATCTTTGATGAGAATTAATTGCAGTTTATGAGGCAACCCACTTCATTAAAAAAGACGGAGTAAATTTCTGCTTATTGATATTTTGCTTCTTTCTTGTTTGTATTATTATTTTACCCAAGTATTTAAAACGAAACAAAAAGGTCAATGAACGTCAGACTATCAAAAAAATATTGAGTAGTGTAAAACAGGTAACAATATCTATTTTCTAAAATACGTGAGATTATAGCGACTTCATAGTGGTTAAACACTATCTTTTAACGGTTGCTTGTTTATAAAGATTTACATCATAATATGGTAAAAAAGACATACCTGGAAATGTGGACTTGAAACGCACTTGGCAATTTGTCTAAAAAGAGGTTCCTGGATGCGAGTGAATTGCGATGGTTCGATTACATCTAATACCTCTTCAATTTCTCCCAAAAACATTACCTAGAAATATAAATTTAATGTTAAATATTAACTAAAACAATACGGGGCGATGACGTATTAGACATTTATAGCGAACCAGTCAATTGGACGATCCAAAAATTTGGATTTTTACATACAAATATTTTCGACGACGGGGTTTTGCCGCTTCTACTAGAAACACCCCTGTATATTAACTTATTTCTACAATCCCTAATAGCTTCTTAACAACTTTTCTTATTATTTCTCTATACTTGTCTGTTACCGTTTTCAAGTTATAATTATTTTCCTTTTTGTTTTTAAAAAATATGGCATGCAATAAATGCTGATATTTTTAAACTTTGAGATACTAAGGCGCTGAAATTTGAATTGGGATTATGTAATGCCCGGAGGATTTTTACGCTGTGACCAAAGCTTAGTTGAAATTTACAGGCTGGGCTAAAAATACAGTTACTTTGGTTACTTGAAAAAATGTCTATTGTCTGCATTTTTACTAATTTGAAAAGCTGCTTAAAGTTCGCTATTCATTTATATATACCCTATAACACCTACTCACAGCAAAACCCAACCCGACGCACGCAAACTTTCGATGAAATTAAATCGCAAATAACTTTTTTTATTTGATGTCGGATTTAAACGAATTTTAAAGAATATTGTAGATAAAGTAATGGAGAATCGCTCACATTTTAAAAATTTACTAAAAAATAGACGTACGTTTATAATATACAGGTTTAAAGAAAAATATGTTTTTTACCATAAATTTAAGACACTCTGTGGAGGGGTGATACAATATATTGTTCTAAATTGTTCAATAATCAAGTTACATATATTCTTCAAATTTTTGTTTTTGATTCACCTCGATATATTTATTTTTGTGGAAAATATGGATTTTGTAAAAAATCATTGCAATTTCCAATAATATTTCTGTACGAAGAACTACGGTTGCTAGGGAGGATAACAGTGACAGTTTTTATTTTTGCCACAAATACGATTTTTTTAAAAGAAACAGTACCGGGTGTCCCACTAAGAATGGCTGTCGCCCGTATCTCAGAAAGTGTTAGTCGTATGGCTTGCGGAAAAAAAAAATATATTAGGTAAAGTGGTCATGAGAAATTGCTGGAAATTATTTTCATGTTTCTCAGACTGGCGCTAGAGGGCGCAACAGTAACGGTAAATATCAATCACGAAGTTTCCTCAAAAGTCGCCTAGTTAAGGTATCCCGAAAATAACATTTTTGTATATTTCGAAGATTTATTATTAATAAAATTCACCTATAGAACGTGTTCGTCACTTTTCACAAAAAGTGGTGGGGGAAGGTTGAACATTAAAAAAACCTTTACAATGACAACTTCAAAATAAAATCATAATGTTCCGTAATTATGATTATTGTTGTTGATACCTCCGGATTGAAAATAGATATTAACTTGCAGTTTTCGCTGACTTCTTAGACTTATAATCATTCTTGTAATCAAGTAAAATTAAATATACTATTATATTTACAATTATGGAAAAAACGCGCAATGTTTGTGAAGTTGTAAGACAGCGCCTCCTAGCGCCTAGTGTAAAACACATATTGTCGTCATAAGATGATATATAGAGTGAGAAAAGCCCTTTTTAACAAAACTAAGTTTACTAAATTATGTTAAGCCAGACCGGAGTTATCAGCATTTATTACAAATAATGTTCAACCTTCCCCCACCACTTTATTTGAAAAGTGACAAACACGTTCTATAGGTGAATTTTATTAATAAATCTTCGAAATATACAAAAATGTTATTTTCGGGATACCTTAACTAGGCGACTTTTAAGGAAACTTCGTGATTTATATTTATTTACCGTTACTGTTGCGCCCTCTAGCGCCAGTCTGAGAAACTTGAAAATAATTTCCAGCAGTTTCTCATGACCACTTTACCTGATATATTTTTTTCCCGCAAGCCATACGTCTAACACTTTCTGAGATACGGCCGACAGCCATTCTTAGTGGGACACCCGGTACAAACTTGTTTAACAAAATTTAATTAATCCCCTATAAAATCATTATAAAACTCGTACTTTTCTGCCCAATATGTCCCAGATATATTCGATCGGGTTTAAGTTGGGGCTGCGGGGGGCAATTCAGTTTTGGGATTTCGACCTAATCTAAATATTCAAGGGAACAACATGTATTTCTAAAACCTGACGAATATATCTATCCGCTGTTATTGCCCCCCATCGACTATTAACAATGCTGGTGAGCTGCACGCTACCCGACACCATAACGGAGCCTCCGCCATAGCTTACTCTAGAGACTCTAGACAAAAAATGGTTTTGCTCAAACGTTCTCCTGTTCTTCATAGCAGCCTTAGTTCTTCGTACAGATAAATTTTTGGAAATTGCAATGTTTTTTTTAAAAAATCCATATATTCCACAAAAATAACGATATCGAGGTGAACCAAAAACAAAACTGTTAAAAATAGATGTGACTTGATAATTAATTTAGAACAATATCCTGTTTCGCCACTCCCCAGAGTGTTTTAAATTTATGGTAAAAAACATCTTTTTGTTTAAACCTGTATTTTATAAACGTACATCTATTTTTTTAGTAAATTTTCAAAATGTGAGCGATTCTCTATTAATTTATCTATTTAAAATTCGTATAAATCCGACATTAAGTTTTTCATTTAGTCAGTGTACCATATTGTCCTATGGGTCATCTCACTGTTATGTAAATACATATTTCATAAAAACTTAATCGCTTTGAATACATTTGTTTCTGTTTCTAATTATTGTCATTTTAGTTCATTATTTTGCATATGTCGCTTCAACGCGGGCAGGATGTTGGAAAACATCCACAATTTTATAATAATTAATTGTCACATTCACTAGTTATCTGGGGTTATTGTCTACCTTGGTTCCAAAGTAACAAATAGGAATAATAAAAAAAAAGAAAACTGACAAGTAGACGTTAAAAAAAGTAGTCACGATTGCCCTTTGAAGTTGAGTTTTTTACCCTTTGTATTCTCTTTTCCTGATGTAAAGTTTGGAAATAGCTGATGTGGCAAATTGTATAAATAAGGAGTTTATTTTACATGAATAAAAACTTTTAGACATTTTTTCAAGTAACCAAAATAACTAGTGCAACTAGTGTTGGTTATAGCGTAAAAAACCCACGGGTATTGTATAATTTCCAACCAAATTTCAGTGCCTTAGTACCTCAGAGTTTAAAAATATCAGCATTTTAATGCAGGTCATATTTTTCGTAAAAAAAAAATAGAAACTAATTAATATCATGAAAACGCGACAAATAGGTACAGGGAAATGATGGTAATTATTCGGAATACCAGAAAATCCTAATTTTTCGCATACATTTTGGGAAAAAAATATTAATTTTTTTTTATTTATTTTATTGCGAAATTGCTATGACTGACTTTTTGGGATTTTAAAGATGAGACTTGAAAGCTCTGAGATACAGAGCATTTTTTTTTTTAATTTATTAGCGGCGTTATTAACCTTGAATAATGTCTAAAAATTAGTACTATGGGTTCCACTTTTTTTTATGTATTTCCTTATTTTTTTTTTAAAAAAAAGGCTATGTAACCTTAGAAATAGAAATAGTCCTTTATTAAAATTTAATCTGACCGGACCCGGACACGTATCTTAAATAGCCTTTTCAGAATCTTGCAGTGGCGAAACCGTGTTGATATTTTTATAAATATCAAACGTTTTGACGCCTTACTTTTTGAATGAACCATCTAAAATTCAAAACATTTTTAAAATGTGTAGAATATCTAACTACATCAACACAAAAGCTTATTATGAACAAATATTATCAAGGCATAAAATTACTCCGCGCAATCATTGACTCACCAAGTTCCTGTCTTGAAAATCATATAGTGAAACATTTATCGATTTTTAAAAATACGCGGTTAATCCTACAATATGACCAGTCCAAACATGGAGATGTAGGGGTCGCGGAAAAATGCTTTTTTGAATAAACTTTTTTCTTTATTTCTCGGAGAAATTCATTCCTCATTTTTACGTTTGGTTCTTTACGGCATAGTGGTGCCTTATCCAGGGCATGCTGTCATTCTACCTTAACACTTATCTCAATTTCAACAATTAAATGAAATAAATAAACGTAGTAAGCCCCTGCGAGAAACCTATGATTACCTCTTTCTGACTGCATGTCTTGGGCCAATACTTGAGCAGTCCGCGCACCACGGGCTCCGTCAACGTGGGGTCCTTTTCGAGGAACTGCACGACACAATAGGCGAGCTGCGCATGGTACAACGACAGGCACTTGACCTTGTGCAGGGGGATGAGCACCTAAAATTACACAACAGTTTTTAATTAAAATAAGGTGACCTGTAAGATAATTGAACTAGACATCAATATAAAAATCGTGGGTCCAAATGAAATGTGATAATATTTTTTCTTAATTCGGACCATACTTTCTAAAATATAAATACATAATAATAATAATATCTTTTAATTCTCCAATTCAAAGATGGAGGCGTTAACCTTAATCTAGTATGACCTCTGGTGTTATTCTCGTGTTTAAGTTGGCATTGTCTATATGTACAAACATGCACAAATGCACATACCTCCAGTATGTATACAGAGTGGCAAAAAAGTCGCGCATGCCTGTAACTTTTGAGTTACCTCGTATACGAAAAAGTGACCTTTATGAAAGTTGTTCAGTAAATTATTCCCCACATTTCTACCTGCTTGAATTTATTTTGTCATTTCTGGTTTGGTTGCCATAGAGACAAAGTTACTCTTTTTAAATGGAACACCCTGCATATGATTGCATATTTGGATTCTACTGGGAAAACTCTGAATTTTTTATATTTCGAATTTTTATTTATTTAAATTTGTAACAAACTTTATAATAACAAAATAAATAGCCTAGAAAATTGAACAACTTAACATAGGAATAATAAACAAGTGAAACCTTTTCGGTGGATCAGATGTTCAGGTGTCAGTCCGTGAACCCGTCTACAACGTCTAAAAGGAAGTCCTCTAGAATGGCCCGATTTCAGCACAAATTCTGACTTTTAAAGATTCTAGGTCATTTGGACGGTTAACGTAGACTTTGTTCTTTAAGTGTTCCCACAAAAAAAAGTCGAGCGGGGTTAAGTCCGGAGATCGCGCTGGCCAGTCAATAGCACCTCTTCTGCCTATCCAACGTCCTGGAAATTGTTCGCCTATGTATTGTCTAATATTTGCCGCATAATGCGCAGGTGCTCCATCTTGCTGGAACCATACCTGTTCGTTTATGCCATTATTTACACCCGGTAAAACCATTCTGCAAGAAGGAAATATGTGATTCCTAAGGAGGTTCATATTTTATATTTTTCGCCATTCAAATTACCATCTATAAAAAAAGGTCCCACAATATATCTACCAACTATGACCGTCCAAGCATAAACTTGTCCGGGCCTCTGAGTATGACCTTCCTGGAACCAGTGAGTATTCCCAGCAGACCAATAACGATAATTGTGTCTATTAACAATGTCATTTAAATGGAAAGTAGCTTCATCCCAGAAAATGATATTTGTTGCAAAGTTATTATCGTTATTGCATCTTTCCATCATCAGCTCACAAAATTCAGCTCTTTTATCAAAATCGTCCTCGTTTAACTCGTGCACCAACTTTATCTTGTAGGGATGCAACTTATCCTGCTTAAACAAATTTTTCACTGAGGGGACACATTCAAATCCATCGCTATTGGCCTGGATGATTGTGTTTGATTTTTATTTATTGAGAGCATGATATCCAAAGCTTTGTCTCCGCCGGTTGTTGTTTTAGGTCTACCTGATCTAGTGGCTTCCCTAACACTACCTGTTTCTCCAAATTTTTTTACCACTTGACACACCGTTGACTGATTTATTGGGAGGCCTATTTGGATATAATTCATTGAAAAGTTGACAAACCTGATTTTGCGATCTCGTCATATTTCCATAACCGCTCATTATTAAAATTTCAACTCATTGTTTCTCATTCAGATGAACCATAGTGTAAACAAATTAGAAATCAAAGAACAGAAAATTAAGCAGGAACTCAAAATTGACACCTCTTAGGAATAATTATAATTAGGAAGTTTTTCATTTTGAGCTGTCATTATCTCGAAAACGCTTGAAGATAGGTGAAAATTTGATATACAAAAAATTCAGAGTTTTCCCAGTAGAATCCATATTTGGATTATACGGGTAACAGTTCCATTTAAAAAAGTTAGTTAGTCTCTATGGCAACCAAACCAGAAATGACAGAAAAAATTCATGCAGATAGAAATGTGGGGAATAATTTACTAAATAACTTTCATAAAGGTCACTTTTTCGTATACGAGGTAATTCAAAAGTTACAGGCCTTATGCGCGACTTTCTTGCCACTCTATATCTATCTAGGGTTAAGTGTTAGAACAACTCTATCATAGGGTTAAACTTCGCCCTTAATATTATAATTTCAATTGTAATGTTGCAAATAAAGGCGCTTAATAAATAAAACAATGCAGTCTTTCTCCACAATTTAGTAAAGTAAATAAATAAATAATGAGTACATATGTTAGGTGATGAACATTAAAAAATACTTGCCTTGACCAGGAACTGTTTATGTTCAGCCTTCAGAGGTAACGCGAAACCGTTAATTATAGATCCCAAAATTTCTAAAAGTTCACCCACTCCATTGAAGTGTTCAGTCTCATACACGAACCTATAATTAAAAAAAACATGGATTAGAGGGCAATTCAGGCCAAATTGTTAAATGTTCGGAAATTTAATAGACGTATTTTTTTCACACTCTAAAATGTTTCGCTACATTTCAGTTTCAGTGTGATGGCTATAGAAATATAGAATATAAAATTACCAGAAATGAAACGAAGTGATTGATCACACTTCCAAAGCCATATGGAAACTTAAATAATAATGAAATACCTTTGACAAAGTATTTTATCTGTGATGTTGATCTTTGTGTGCACACCGTAATATGCAAAATTAATCGAGGATTTTATGAAAATATTGTACTGAAAGGATGCTTAATATTTTTATTCATTATCAGTCAACCAGAAGTATCAATTTAAAGAAAACCCAAATGAAAATGTAAGGGTTTCCAGTTGACTGGGTCCTATTTTATGTTCCAAATTACAAGCTGCGAATTTCATCCAAAAATATTACGTCCCGGGAATAGGAACTATTTTTTTTACCTATTAATGTGTAAAAATCTATAACAAATTTTATTTAATATCTTCAAATTCAAACCCACAAGTTTACAGCTGTTGCTTCCAGTTAATATTAGTCAGCCAAGAAATATGAAGGTGCAAAATCGAATGTTTTGATTTATTTTGGTAATATAATACGTACTGAACTTGAACAAACGTTAAAAACATGCCGTGTTTGTTTATTCCTTTTAGGAAAGGAATCTTGAGACGTTGAAATTTTTCGTATTCAATTTCTACTAGATCTGTTAGGTCTATTCCCATATACCAGACTGTGCACTAACTCTCGAAATTAAGAGAAGTGACTATTCACTGGGGTGACCAGACGCAGACGTCCCAGATTTCCGGGGACCGTCCCCTGATCAAGAGTTTGGTCCCCGGAATTCCATAATCCCTCACTAACTACTTAATTATTTTAAGAAGCTTGACAACACCGTAAATCTAGCATAACTTTGTTATAGAGCATGAACGCATCTCCAAACATAAATCTTGCTTATCAGTCCGCGCATCTACGTCTTCACTTACATCTTTTTTAAAGAAAAGTACTCTATTAGGTGAAGACTTTAATTTGGCAATCCAAGAAGGTACGTTTGCTTATCATACGGTTTTTCATAACCAAAGCTTTTGATCCATGTAGTTTAGTGAAAACATTTTACGACAAAAAATTCACATGTTCGAGAACGAAGTGTGAAGCAATTGTTGTAACAAATGTTTTTGTCCCTTGGGCCCATTCAGAGTTGGTTAATGCCTTAACCCTTGTTAATTTTGTATCTTTGTCAAACGATACGTCCAATCACGGTGACATCAAATTATTACCAGTAACTGTAAGATTCTGTAATCCTGCTAAAAAAAAAGTGAAAACAAAACTTCAGATTTTATTAAAGTATCGGGAGAAACGTCGCTTACTATTTCAACAGAAATCTTAAAAGTGATTGAAAAAATTATACTAGAAAATAAAGTTGTTGCCTTATCAGCAGACAACACCAATAGCGATTTTGGTGGACTTAAAAGAAAAGCGGGTAAAAATGTGTTTACTAAATTGAAATTAAATTTGGGAAAGTCAATTTTAGGCTGTCTGGCACATATTGACCACAATAGTACGCATACAGCAATAAATTGTGTTCCGACAGGCGTCGAGGGAATGATAATAAACATATTTGGATATTTCCATATTTCCACCGTCCGTGTAACAAAACTGAAAGAATTCTGTGAATTTGTCGGTCAAGAATATTCTAGAATTTTGGGACATCTGTCTGTAAGATGGCTGTCTTTAATGCCCGCTCTAAATAGAATTCTACAAATGTATGGCCCATTGAAATTGTTTTTCTTATCTGAAGAACACTGCCCTGTAATACTAAAGACACTATTTGATGATCCAGCAACGTAATTATGGTTACTGCTCATTCATGGAACCCTATGTTTGTTTCACGAGACAATAAAAATGTTGGAGGTATTTTATCGAATCTGCTCAAGTTATGTTCGATCTTCGTCAGAAGCTGCAAGCGCGAAAAGACGAACAATTTATTCCAGTCATGGTAAAACCATTGCTGACAAAACTTGAAGAACTAGGGTTTTAACTCGGTCATCGTTTTTTAATATAAGCGATGCTTTATATTCTAGAGCAGTTGACTATTTAAATTCGTGGTGTGAGTACTCTGATTATCTTCGAATGCTAAAATGCTGTCTTTTAAAACAGATTCCACAAAGAGACGACTTTAAGAGGTCAATTGACTTTATAAAAAATAAATGTAGCAATTTCCATATAGAAAAGGATAACCTGTTCGACGAAGTTACCTATTTGCGAGATTATCCTTCAAATAAGCAAGAAGAAAATGAAAGTTTTTCTGTTGGTGAAAAATGGTGGAACGTCCTTGAGCATTTTAAAAACAACTCCATCCCATGTAGCAATTTAAAAAAGAAAGCCGAATTTATAATGTGTCTTCCTGGAACAAACACGTCTGTGGAAATAATTTTTTCAAGCATGAATCTTATCTGGACAGATGAAAAATCAAAGAAGAAAGTCGAAACCGTGAAAGTTGAGCTACAGGTCAAAACGAATTTGGGAATGTCCTGTAAGGATTATAAAGATCATTTGGTAAAAAATTAAAATATTTTAAAACAAATACATTCTTGGGAAAAATATATTCCACAGATTTAGTTGTAGTATATCATATCAATTATAAAAGTTTGCTATGTTAATTTCAAACTTTTATTTATTACCCTTCACTTAACCAGGAATTTTGACTAAAAGGCTAAAAGAACACCCACTTTTGACAAAATATAGCGCATATAATCTCTTTTGTCCCCGGAATAAATCTTGAAAATCCGGTCACTCTACTATTCACATCACATGCAATCAGCACACATTGTATGCTTTTTTAAACTAAACACCCATGATTGTCAGTGCAAACGCACTTCTCATGATTCGATCCCGTTCTCTTAAAAAATTCAGAGAGAACGCGCTCTCCTAACTCTTGATTCAATTCACTTTCAAGAATATGGTTTAGGTTACATTTACGTAGGGTGAGTTGCCTCGGCAGAATAGGCTTGCTTGTTGAATCTAAGAACGAGTTTAACAATTTTAGAAAGCTGTACTGAACATGTAGGGAGGCAAAAGTTGAATTCAATGACCGTATTATAGTCTTTATCCAATCCAGCTAAATGAATGTGGCAAATAATAAATACACTGCGCGACTTATTTAACGCATAACGAAAAATTTGCCTCAATTTTGATGTTATGTATTTTCCAAATTTGTGATTCGTTTTTAATGATTTTTTTTTCTAATTGTAGGTTTTTTTCTTAGGCATATCACTGCCTTTATTGTTTTGGAACTTTGGTATTATACCGGGTGTTATAAAAATGTTGTGTTTTTTTTATGGAAATTCAAAACACCCTGTGGGATTTACTAGCCATTGCAAGTTATCGCAATTATAGCCAAATGAAGGTCTTATGTGTCCTTTACATTTTCCTTTTTGATTCATTTGTTTATCTCTGTTTTTTCATGAAATACACAATTTTTAGTTCAACTTGTTTTTCATAAAAAAAATGTAGTTAAAAAATACAAAATGAATGAAATGCTTAAATTAATGCGACAGCAATAAAAAAACAAAATTTAAAGTAAATCAAGAATCAGTATCTGATATTAATTAATTTTATTGAATCTACAAAGCATAGCAAAAAAAAAAATACAGGGAAAGAAAATTGTAATTTCTGAAGTTGTTCAAAAAAATTAAATAACAACATTTACTAGCGGGTATTGCCTCCCCTTATCAAGACGAAATCAGAAATCTGATTTTAAGTATGCCAAGAAGATGCGAAGCAGTAATTAGAGTAAGGGGAGGCAATACCCGCTAGTAAATGTTGTTATTTAATTTTTTTGAACAACTTCAGAAATTACAATTTTCTTTCCCTGTATTTTTTTTGCTATGCTTTGTGGATTCAATAAAATTAATTAACATCAGATACTGATTTTTTATTTACTTTAAATTTTGTTTTCTTATTGCTGTCGCATTAATTTAGCATTTCCTTCATTTTGTATTTTTTAACTAAATTTTTTTTATGAAAAACAAGTTGAACTAAAAATTGTGTATTTCATGAAAAAACAGAGATAAACAAATCAATCAAAAAAGAAAGTGCAAAGGAAACATAAGACCTTCATTTGGCTATAATTGCGATAACTTGCAATGGCTAGTAAATCCCACAGGGTGTTTCGAATTTCTATAAAAAAACAACATTTTTATAACACCCGGTATAATACCAAAGTTCCTTTTTTAAGCGAAACAATAAAGGCAGTGATATGCTTAACAAAAAAACCTACAATTAGAAAAAAAAATCATTAAAAACGAACTACAAATTTGGAAAATACATAACATCAAAATTGAGGCAAATTTTTCGTTATGCGTTAAATAAGTCGCGCAGTGTATATTTCAAATTTCAAATCACCAAATTTTTAAAAAATCGTTAGTATCTTAAAAGCTATTTAATTTAGACATAGAATTCAAGAAATCCAAAAATGTCATATACAGCGTGGGCAAAAAGAATGGAACACCCCCAATATTTTCATAACCATGTATATTTTCGAAAAACACTCGGACCCGTCGATTTTATTTATCATTTTTACAAATTTTGAGAATTTTTAGTATTATACAGGATTGCTCAAGAAGTCGGGGCAACGTCAACTTTAATTTTTTAAATGAAATACCCCAAATTTTATTTGATTTTTGAATTATACTTAAAATTCTGAATATTTTTCATGTAACATACCCTATTTCGATATTCAGCTGTTTTCGATATATCACAATCTTAACAATAATGATGGCAATTTTCATGGAATTAATGAATAGGGAAGATAATACGGAAACTTATTACCTTTATTGTAGTAACCCTGGTAACCCAGCACATTATTGTACTTGTTCGCCACTGTCAGTTTATTTTAAGTGACAGTATTGCTAAAAAAATTACGTTGTATTGTTAGAACGTTACGTTTTAAGTAAAATGCACTTAAATGATAGAGAGCGCATAGAAATCCTCATGATGGTTGGCTATGGCGATAGAAAAAGATCTACATTTGAAGTATGTGAACTTTTTAATAATGTTCATCGAGAGCGAACGCCGATATCAAGGTCTACAGTAAGTAAGATAGTTTTAAAATTTACAGAAACTGGATCTGTGCGCAATAAACTAAAAAGTGGCCGTCCCAAAATTTGTGATGAAACTAGATTAAATGTTTTACTGTCGTATCAAGACGATCCCTATTCCAGCCCTCGTCAGTGGGCCGGATTCAAAATATTGGTTATAAATCTGTACAAAATATTCTTCATAAGAAAAAATATCATCCTTACAAAATTTGTCTTGTCCACGAACTAAATGGGGATGATCGATCGACGCCTTCAGTTTTGCGAGAATATGCAAAACATCTGCAACAATGACGGAAATTTCGCGCAAAATATTTTATTTACTGATGAGGCTATATTCTGCGTTAATGGAACAGTCAACTGACATAATTGTAGGTATTGGTCGACAGAGAATCCTCACTGGATGCAAGAGGCC
Source organism: Polydrusus tereticollis (assembly GCA_963920685.1). NCBI lineage: Eukaryota > Metazoa > Arthropoda > Insecta > Coleoptera > Curculionidae > Polydrusus > Polydrusus tereticollis. The sequence goes on from OY987326.1 coordinate 183,485,616, forward strand.
CATGCACAGCACCCACAGAAGCTAAACGTATAGACCGGAATTTTACGTAACAGAATATTAGGACCTTTCTTTTTCGAAGAAACAGTAAACGGAGAGAGGTATTTGGAGTTTCTACAGTATGAATTAGTTCCTGCTTTAGCTGGTCTATATTCAGATCACGATGAACAATATAGTCCTGAAAGAATCATTTGGCTACAACAAGACGGTGCACCGCCCCATTACGCCGTACGGGTACGAGAATACCTAAACGAGGGTTTCCAACATAGATGGATAGGTAGAAGGGGAGAAATAGAATGGCCAGCTCGCTCACCCGATTTAACACCCCTAGATTTCTTTTGTTGGGATATTTGAAAGAAAGAGTGTACAAGAACAAGCCATCGGATTTAGAGATATTAAAACTGATAATAGAACATGAAATTCGACAAATTCCTGAACAGGTTATTGGGAACGTTCAAAACCAATTTGTTTTATGTTTATGACACTGCTAAATTGTCAATGGCCATCAATTTGAACATTTAATTAAGTACTCTACTTTTTATAATCAGATTTAAAAGCTGTTGTTTTTACCTAATAAACCTACCACTTAAATCTTGTTAACTATTATTGTTTAGATTATGATATATCGAAAACAGCTGAATATCGAAATAGGGTATGTTACATGAAAAATATTCAGAATTTTAAGTAGAATTCAAAAATCGAATAAAATTTGGGGTATTTCATTTAAAAAATTAAAGTTGACGTGTGCCCCGACTTCTTGAGCAATCCTGTATAATACTAAAAATTCTCAAAATTTGTAAAAATGATAAATAAAATCGACGGGTTCGCGCGTTTTTCAAAAATATACATGGTTATGAAAATTTGGGGGTCTTCCATTCTTCTTGCCCACGCTGTATATGAACTGCACAAAAAATTCAAGTTGAAGCGTATTTTCGAAACAGGGTTAGAATAAATGGTGAGTGGCAATACAATTAGAGTTTGTGCATGGGGATTTTTATTGTTGCCTGAGAAGAACCGTGGCTCTGTTTAAGGAAACAGGTTCCATACAACATAAAAAAGGAACTGGAAGACCATCTGTAAGAACAGAAGAACTTGTTGCAAACGTTCGGCAAATAATGCAAAATACGCCAACAAAATGTGTAAGACGCCTGTCTCAACAAGTGGAAAGATCTTATGGAACATACAGAGCCATTCTTAAAAAGCAGTTAAATTTGTTTCCTTATAAAGTGCCAGTAATCCAAGAAATACGAGCTGCAGATTTTGAAAGACGCAGGAATTAGGTACTGTCAGTGGTTTACTCAAAATTTATTGAAAATAAATGATTTATTAGACCTGACATTTTTTTCTGATGAAGCCTGGTTCCACCTTATGTGGAGTAGTAAAAATCCCCATTTTTTTTGTAGAGCCACCCTCAAAAAATTGGCGTCTGGTTGGCTGTTCCCCGAAGAAGAATTGTTGGTCCTATTTTGTTCCATAACACGGTTACAGCTAGAGATGTCAATCCCGAGATCCCGGAAGGAAAACCTGTCCCGAAAATACCCGGATTAGACCTGTTAATCCCGGGATAAATACCGATTCTTTATGCATATATTAATTTGTTTCATTTCGCTATTTCAAAACTAAAGTTATTAACGCGAAAGCCGACAACGTTGCTGCAACGCAATCCGGAAACAAAACGTACAGTTGAACCGATCAGCCGGTCCCGGCATTCGAGAAATCACCGCGGTGCAACTGTCGTATATTATTATACTAATATTACTATTAAAATAAATCCCGACTTTATAAACTCTGAACCAGATGATTGCTTCAAGACATCAAATATTTCTCTAATTAAGTCTGAATTAGAAAAAATTTTAATCAGGCTAGACAATAAAGAAAGCATCTGGAAGAGAAACCAGCGACGACAGCGCGAGGATCTGATTCCCATTGCGAAAATTCTGAGAGGAGAAAATGAACCCTAATTATTAGTAATTATTAATCTGTTTATTGTTGCATTACCTGTTTATACTTCAGTTTGTAAAAAGTACCCGAAGAAGCTATAGTATAGCGAAACATGTCGTACAGTGTACAATAAAATAGTGGAAATTAACTTATAAGTTTCATTTAGTAAATTTATACAGGGTTAGGAGAAATTACTAGAACGGTCGATTATTTCAAAAGATATACGAGTTACCAAAAATGTATTTTGTAAAAGTTGTAAGGCTTTTAAAAATCTACATATCTGTAATAAGCTGGAATATACAGGTACGCCCAAAAAGTTGTTGAGAGTCAAAGTTATATTTTTTTAAATAGAACACCCCGTATATTATTACTTATTTTGATCGTCCAGTCAATTTTAAACATTTTCTATTAACCATATGCTATGCCTAAATTTATTAGGTTCCCAGATATCATGACATTTTGATCAGTTACAAAACACAAAATAAATTTTAATAAAAAATTTAATAAGTTAACATGAAAACAAATCGGTATGACAAGTCATGGAAACACAGCTCTATTTTTTAATAAATGTTGAAAATGGCCCCCATTTACTAACTGAAACAATTAAACAAACAATGAAACAATGATTTTTATTCATGCTACTACACAAAGTGTTCACATACGTCAAAGAAGGATTTATACCACTTTTCAGTGATTAGAGATGGTGACAGTATAATTCACATTGGTAAATGTTAAATAGAACAAAAAAAAAAAGAAGAACAAGTAAAGTCAGATAAGATACATTAATACAGTACATGACATGAATAAAATTTATAATTTAATAATTTATTAATTATCTTCTTATCTTAATCTTAAAAAACCACTAGACATCACATTACTACTTTGTTAAAACAATACCTATACATGTAGCCAAAATTTGTTTGTAAAATATAGACACAAGTTTGATTTAATAAAGAGTTACATTTGAGAAATTTTAATTTTTAGATTTATTATTAAACCAAATACAGACAGATATCCGCGCATACTACAGAAGGGGGGATAGCTAGTTTACATATCATCGAACCCATTGAGGGAGTATTCATCTAGAGAAAAGAAACATTTTTTAATGAGGTACCTAATTCTTCACTAGTACCTTAAACGTTCTAATTGGCAGCAGCCTGACATGTCTTGGCAACATGTTGAACATTTTTATACCATAATATGACACTCCTGTCCTTGTTTTGTTGATCCGATGATAATCAGGATAAAAGTTTTCCCTATGACGAGTAAGGTGGCAGTGGATATCAGTGTAAGCTGCAAAAGAGTCAACATTTTTCCTCACATACAGTAGACACAAAAGTATATATAGGCACTGACAATGACACAAATTATCGCAAAAATGTCTTTGGGTATTTAAAACCATTTCCCGTGTTATTCTCTCACTTTCATTTAAAATTTTAATTCTTAATTCTTCTAAATTATTGGATTTGTTCCGACAAACATTGTTTTTCAGGTGACCCCAATAAAAGAAATCTAAGAGCGAAAGATCGGGGGATCGTGAAGGTCACTCGATAGGCCCTCTTCTTCCTATCCATCTCCATCTATTTATGAACGTGACATCAAAAAATTCTCTAACTTCACGAGAAAAATGCGGAGGAGCTCCGTCTTGCTGATACCAGGTTAAGTTAATATCAAGAGTTAAATTGTTTATAGTTGGAACTATTTCTTGCCGAAGAAGCTGGATATATCGTTCACCGTTCAAATTTCCCTCGATAAAAAAGGGTCCAATTACATGTCCCGCTAACAATCCAGCCCAGACATTAACTTTTTCTGGGATCTGTGTATGAAGTTGTTTATACCAGTTTGGGTTATTTCGCCCCCAGTAACGGTAATTTTGTTTATTGACCATTCCGTGTAGTGTGAAGGTCGCTTCATCCGAAAAAACAATATTGTTTGGAAAATGCGGATTCTCTTCAATCTTTCTCGTAATTATTTCGCAAAATTTTAGTCTTCGATCATAGTCAACATCACAAAGTTCTTGTACAACATGAACTTTGTATGGATGCATTTTCTCAGTATGAATAACGGTTCTTACATATTTTTGATCAATTTCCTGATCCAAAGCAATGGTGGATTGTCTGGGATTTTCTTGTATCAAAAGCAGAATGTCTAATTTTTTATCATCGGCGGTAGCACTCCTAGGTCTTCCAGACGTTGGTCGGTTTTTTACACTTCCAGTCATTCTGTAACGCTCCACAGTTCGGAAAACTGCATTTTTTTAAATTTGCCTATCTGGGTGCAAATTGTTAAAAATATCACATACCTCCTGATGATCTCTGCTTATCGCCATATCCCATTAAAATTAAAATACCAATTATCTCCGTTTCAGTAAGTGAAAACGCCATGCTATTTTTTTTTGCTCAATTCTGACAAATGTCAAAGACCATACCTAATTTGTTGCTAAGGTAAATACGACTACCTTCGAACAGAGCATTGTTATCCGTTAAAAACGCCGATATCTCGGAAACTAATAAATTTAGGCATAGCATATGGTTAATAGAAAATGTTTAAAATTGACTGGACGATCAAAGTTAGTAATAATATACGGGGTGTTCTATTTAAAAAAATATAACTTTGACTCTCCACAACTTTTTGGGCGTACCTGTATATTCCAATTTATTACAGATATGTAGATTTTTAAAAGCCTTACAACTATTATAAAAGATATTTTTTGCTAACTCGTATATCTTTTGAAATAATCGACCGTTCTGGTAATTTCTCCTAACGCTGTATAGATATCTATCAAGTAGAGATTCCGTCAATTAATTACAATTCTTTAAGTTCGCTTAGGAGTTTTTTTTTGTTAAATTCTGTGATTTAAGTTAATACAATAAAAGTTTTTGAATGTTATCTGATTTTTTTCGGTACATCTAATCCGGGGATCCCGGGATTTGTGGAACAAACAGCACAGCAGTAGAGGGACAATACTAGTGAGAGTATGCCCCATTAACCAACTATTTCAATTTAGTTAACATTAGTCACTTCGTCCTTATATTGATTTTAAGAGCCGGCACAACAATAATGAGTAAACGTAAAAGCCCTCGCGCGCTATCAACCTGTCATCTCCACCTGTTGATGTGCCGGTGCCGAGCTCGTGCATTCGTTTATTTCGGCAAAAGTAATCGATCGGATACCACCGAGACGACGCAATGTATATCGATCACAATTTACTTTCGCAAAATTAATTCCCATAATTGTATTAAAGTAGGTGAACCTTCTAAGATCGTTCATTGAAAAATGATTCTACAAGTAATTATAGTGTTGAAGGAAGAAGATGGGCATAATCGATATGCTGTAATCCATTACAAGGAGATTACGGATTAGAGCCATTCAACGGACGGAACCCTTTGGAAGTCTTGATAGTTTAATGTCACTTTATTTTTGTTGGCATTCGGCTGAAAATTCATACAGCTAGTAATGTCACTTTTGACTACACATTTTTATGATTAGCGTAGTTCATTCATTAATTATAATATTAATTAATGTAGATGAATTGGAGACAGCAGCGATACTTTAGTTAAGAGATTTTCCGTATATTTTGAAGCACCCCTATAGCCTTTATTTTAAGTGCTAGAACGAACTTTAAATTACGAAAGTTGAATTATTTTCCCTGGGCCGTCAAAATTTGTCATCGGATAAAACAAATGAACATCGTAAATTTGTTTAAGATACCAAGTTGTTGCTTTTAAATATGCATATTACTAAATATTTTAATAGGTCTTAAAATTCTTTTTTGAAAAATATATAATGGGGCATTCCACCAGAGCTGGGCAGTAGCTAGCTACTAAGTAGTTAAGCTACTAGCTAGCTACTTTCTTGGTAGCTAATAGCTTTATTCGAGCTACTTTTAAAATCAAGTAGCTTGTAGCTGTAACTTTTACATTATTTTTTAGTGTATTCATGAAGCTATTTTTAAAAGTAGCTAGTTACTCGAAAAAGCTACTTAAGCTACTTTTGGTAGCTTAAGCTACTCTCGATAGCTTAAGCTACTTTCTGTAGGAATTATTTGACAAATTAGATTTAAAGAATGATGCTTTTAAAGAAACAGATATTCAGTATTTGGAAGAATATTGTACAATGCTTGAACCAATTGCAAAAACTTTGGATTTTTTACAGAGTGAACATAATAAGTACTTTGGTTATGTATTGCCCAGCATAATGTCCCTTAAAGTAAAGCTTAATAAATTGCAAGCAGAGAACAAAATAAAAATGCTAACTGGTGTAATGGAAAAAATTTGTAAGTCATTGTCAAAACGATTTGAAAGTTAATTTACTTTAAAAACAAATTCGGAAGAAGCTGTTGTTGCAGCTGTAACAATTTCCTCAATTAAACTTCGTTGGTTACCCGTTTTTAGAGAAACTAATCCAGACGTTGATAACAAAATAGTACAGAAAGCTCTTATTAACATCGCTACGAAAATAATTTAAATCCATATTGATAGAGGAAGTGATACAATTGAACATGAGGAAAATTTGTAAGATTTTTTTGATTCTAACGAATCACCCTTAACGCCAATAATTGCACCTGCAACGGCTGCAACTGATTCTGATGTTAACCGAAGACACTTCTTTAGAAAATAAAATCGAATTAGAATTTTTAAAGTTTCTGGATGACAAATTATCCAATCATTAAACAAATTATTATTATTTCTATTTGCTACCTATATTAATGCTCCGAGGCGAAATGGATTGTCGGACAGCTTATTTGAAAAGCTCTTTCTACTTAAAGGATTTTTTTTTGTAATAATATAATTTCCACCATCGGCAAATAGGTTAAAATTGATGTTATATAGTTAGTTTTATTGTCATTCTGTAATTCTGTCACATTATAAAAATAAAAATTAAATAATTTAAAGGATATTGTATTTTGTATATTTATTTATAAACTTAGCATCTTGCCATTGTTCATGGCCATTAGATTAAAATTTGAAAAACTAAAAAAAATGTATAAAACTTTGACAGTCATGTCAGTCATATATCAAAAAAATATCTATTATATTATAATTATTATTGCTTGAAAGTATGGCAAAAATAATTTTTATGATGTACCTCCCCTATTCTGTACTGTTAAAAAGATGCTCAATAATATATTTATACTTAGGTATATTAATAAAACTTTAATATTTTTATTTTAATCAATATTAAATAAAAAAATCAATAATAAACTATTTTAATGCCGAAGAACGCAGGTTTTCAAAACTGCATTCACTGACATAAAGTAAAATAACCTTCAGGGTAACTTATAGAAGTAGCTTGTAGCTTAGCTACCGGTAGCTAAGCTACTTTAATTTAAAAGTAGCTTGATTACACGGTAGCTTAACTACTTCAATTTTAAGTAGCTTGTAGCTTGTAGCTAGCTACTTTTTTCCAGTAGCTTGCCCAGCTCTGCATTCCACACAAAATTTGCAACTCAAATTTTTTTTCCCACGAACAATTTTTTTTACGGTCCAGCAGTCAAAAATATTTGACACGTATTTTTTTATTTTAATGTGATGCACAGATTTTTCGAAAAAAAAAATTCTTGAAATTTAAAGTTTGTAAAAAAGCACCTTTTTCCGATCGCTTATACAGCAATATCGAATAGAGATATAAAAATTTATCACATAGGTACATGAAATGTTCGCCTTTTTCTCAGCTTTCGAATGGAGTATAATAAAACTTAATTTAGTAATTTGTTAAATGACAAAAATTGAAAACTTATAAACTAATGCAATTTTTTCCAATTTAGAAATGACTTTTTTCCTTTTTTTTTATTGAAAAAAATCAACTCAAACCTTTTTTAAATTACTGTTAAAGTTTTAGAGTGGAGAGTTGAATACTTACGAAACAATAAATTTTCAAACACGGCTTGCACGCGCGAAGCGCGCCGCAGTGCGACTCGCTCGGACTCAGACTGGATTATAAAAGTTCTCCACTCCTACGCGCTAAGTAAAACATATTCTTGTACTTGTACTTTAACTTGAAGTTTCAAAGTCATTTTATTTTGACCACCTTAAATTCACAATAATAGAAAATCTCTTCGTTATTTTTAAAGTATACAATAGTAACATAACTATGTTTCAAGTACAAGATTATGTTTTACTTAGCGCGTAGGGTTGGCGAACTTTTATAATCCAGTCTGAGTCTGAGCGAGTCGCGCTGCGGCGCGCTTCGCGTGAGCAAGCCGTACCTGAAATATTTTTTGTCTCGTAAGTATTCAACTCTCCACTCTAAAATTTTAATAGTATTTTAAAAAAGGTGTGAGTTGATTTTTTCAATAAAAAAAAAGGGAAAAAGTAATGTCCAAATTTGAAAAAATTGCATTTGTTTATAAGTTTTCAATTTTTGTCGTTTAACAAATTACAAAATTGAGTTTTATTATACTCCATTCGAAAGCTAAAAGAAAGGCGGACATTTTATATATGTGATAAATTTATTCGATATTGCTGTATAAGCGATCGGAAAAAGGGGTTTTTTTACGAACGTGGGGTTTCGAGAATTTTTTTTTCGAAAAATCTGTGCATCACATTATAATAAAAAAATACGTGTCAAATATTTTTGATTGCTGAACCGTAAAAAAAATTGTTCGTGGGAAAAAAATTTTGAGTTGCAAATTTTGTGTGGAATGCCCCATATGTTTACTATAATCGCTTCAGTGGCTTTTGAAATATTTAATTTAAAATAATCATGTTTCTTTCTTATAGTAACTATGGATCGATAGAAGTAAACAAAAGATAGTTACTATTTTCAAGACAAATTTGCATCCGAAATGCTGAGGAGAAACTTATCTTTTATTTACTTTTATCCGTGAATATCCATGGTTACTGTGTTATCTTTCAAAGAAACTTAATTATTTTAAATTAAATAATTCAATAACCACCGAAGTGATCACAGTAAACATTTATATTTTTCAAAAGAGAATTTTAAGACCTATTAAAATATTCTGTAATATACGTGTTCCTCTTCCAAAGAAGAGAATAAAACTAACAATAAAAACAAGAATAAAATAAAAATACCCGACAGAAGATAAAATATGAGACTAGCACAAAATTAAATAAAGAATAAATTAAATCTGCATATTTACAGACTATCATCAAAATATTCCTCCAAGCTGTAATAAGACCTTGTAGTCAAAACTCTCTTTACCCTCCTCCGAAACTGCGAGTATGGCAACGGTCTGTATTCCATGCTCAAATGGTTATAGATCTTGAGGCTTTCATATATAAGAGATTTTTTAGTAAGGGTTAGTCTGGGAGGCGCAGATTCTGGTCCATATTTAAACTTATATTATGAAATCAATCAGCGATATGAATATAGTATTTTTTGTGTATAAGACACACAGTTTCTAGGATAAATAATGATACTACTGTCAATATTCCCTGTGCAATAAACAGCGGTCTGCAGTGCTCTCTAACTCCCACCCGGCACATAAACCGTATGACCCTTTTTTGCAAAATAAAAAATTGAATTAAATAATTGCTGGTTGTAAAAACCCTAAAAAGCTGTACCGTACCTAAGGAGCGATTTAAACAGTGAGAAATACACAACCATAATGGCAAAGCAACCAGAGTCCAGCTTAGAACTAGGTAATGAAATGTGTTCTCCAAATTTAAGTTTGTTGTCTATCAAAAAGCCCAAGAACTTAGTAAGTGATTTATTTACGGCATGTAGATTGCTTATACAGGTATTTCCAGTATTCAGTAAAGGACTGTGCACAAGCTTGTTTCAACAGTTTCATTAGCTCAAAATCATGATACATCTAGACTATCTAGAGGTACTATTGGAAGATTTTTGAAAGCAGAAAAATACCACCCTTATAAAGTATGTATTGTCCAAGAGCTTTTAGAAGATGACTATAATAGGCGTTTGCAATTGTGCGAAGAAATGATGAGACGGTGTGACGAGAATAGGTTTCCACAGAACATATTATTTTCGGATGAAGCTACTTTCTATTTAAACGGGGTGGTTAGCAGACATAATTTTAATATCGTTTCTGGAGTCAAGAAAATCCACGATGGATATTTAAAGCGCATACACAGCGGCCCCAGAAAGTAAATGTATGGGCAGGTATCATTAATAACCGAATTTTAGGGCCATTCTTTTTGGAAGGAAACCTCACAGCTGAACGGTACCTGGATTTCTTAACCTTCGAGTTGAGGCCTGCTTTAGCTGTAATTTTTCTCAACGAAGTAGATCCAGATATACCTAATGAAACAATTTGGTTTCAGCAAGATGGTGCTCCCCCGCACTTTGGTGTCAATGTGAGAAGATATTTAGATCAGATATTTCCAGGTCGCTGGATTGGACGACGTGGTACAATTGAATGGCCACCGAGGTCCCCAGACTTAACGCCTCTAGACTATTTTCTTTGGGAATATTTAAAAGAAAAAGTTTACCAAAATAGGTCAAATAATATTGAAGATTTGAAAAACAAAATTAAATTGGAGACATAACATACCGGCTGAAGCCATTCAAAATTCCGTCGACGGATTTTACCATCGTCTGGGAGCATGCCAAGTAGAGGGCGGAGGACATTTCCAGCATTTGCCACGTTAAACCACCTTCTTGTTGTGTTTTGTTTTGCTTCGTTACATTTTTATTTTTTTTGACACAATAAATAACAAATAAACCATAACTATTGTTAAGTCACAATGTCACAAAATGTCAGAACGTGAAACAGTCGCCATTTTGAAATAGCTTGACAGAATCGCGCCGAAATTTGTGAGCATACTGTACGAGATATTAGCTTTCAAATGATGTATCACAAGCTGTATGTTTCCATTTAAAAAAAATATCGATGTCGTCATATCTTTGACAAATGTCTATAAAAAAACAAACGAATAACGTCAAAATGTGAGCATATATAAAACTAAATTGACGTGTCCAAGCATTTTCCCCAAAAGTTACAGGTTAAGGCTATATTAATTTTATTCCGGACTTCTGGGCAGCCCTGTATATAAGTCATTCAAATTAAAACCGAAAGTAAATATATTGCTTTTAGTGATGTTTAAGCTGACATAATTGGCATCACATTAACTCTTAATCTTTGGCAAATCTGAGGTTATTATCTCCTTAAAAACGTCATCTGTTTCCGCATGCCACAAGAGAGTGGTGTCGTCAGCGAAGAGAGTGAACTTAGCTTGGATATTTAGCATTGTAAGGTCATTTATATATAGTAAAAAAAGGACCGGTTCTAGAACGGATCCCTGCGGCACACCATAGTGACATACCAAAGGTGTTGAACTCTCACTGCCAACTCCACCTGCATCCTCTCCGAAAGATACGTTCTGAACCATCCCTTAGCCGTTCTTCGTACACCATAATGGTAAAGTTTTCGCAGCAGTACCCCCCCGATCAACGCAGTCGAAAGCTTTCAAAAAGTCGCAAAACACCGCCGCAGCCACATCCCCACTATTTAGACGAGTGTATAGAGTCTCCAAGAGCGAAAAGATTGCATCACTAGTGTTTTTAGATTCTTGGAAACCAAATTGAGAGGCGGATATAACGTTAAATGTAGATTGGAGACTAAGAAGCCTCGATTTTACCAGTTTTTCAACCACCTTCGACAGGATGACAAGTACCGATATAGGACGGAAATTAGAAGGATCTTCGCAACTGCCCCTCTTATACAAAGGGGTCACAATTGCTCGTTTCAAGCAGAAAAGAAATTCTCCGCTCTCTAACGAGACGTTTATTGCATTTGCGAGTGAAAGCCAAGCAGATTCCGAAAGATTTTTAAATACTTTAATGAATATTTCATCATACCCAGAAGAATACCTATCCTTAATCCTCGAAGACACATTCCTCAATTTCACTACATCGACGGGGTAGAAACTGCAAGACACGCTGTCATTGACACATTGTTTCAATCACAAATTTTACTTAAAAAATCGCGTTGCACGAAAAAATATTGCACACAAACCAATGGAAGCAGTCCCGGGTACTTTTCGTCCCAAATTATATCATCCTGACATCTTGGATTACGGAATATTTTTATTCCTGTAATTCCGGATTAGTTGAATTATTTAGAAAAATATACCAGTAATCCCGGATTGATAATTCTGCCCATCTTTGAGTTCAATGTGTCTTTAAAATGGCCAATGATTTTTATAGGTACATAGATACGCCGGCGTTTCCTTGTCTGATGAATTCCCAATAGCTAGTAATACCTACATCTATCTCAATATCTGAGTGACATATATGAGAGATAAAAGGGGGTCTGGAAGTTATTTTAGGAAACATGATTTACATTATGAAACGAAAAAAAAAACATTCGACACATTTAGCTGTTTGGGGTTGCTTCTAAAGGCGTTCAGACAACGTAAATGTTATTTGATGGAGAAATATAGTTTCTTATCTAACTCTAATAGGGAACTTGTACATATTTTTTTTTATTGCAGCCACATCAAAAAATAACATATGCAAAATATATACTTAATTTTTTATAAATAATTAAAGTTCACGCGCCCATCCTAATATTCAAAACGAGGTGTGACGCAGAAACGTGTCTGCAGCGCCTTGACAAGTGTTGGGCGCATCTGATTTAAAAATAATCGAAAATCCGATTATGCAAATAATCGGCGTCATTCGACAATTTTATTGGAACATGTGAATGAAAAATAACCTAATGTAAAATCAATTCAGTAGAACCTTTGCATGTGCGCTTCTAAAATACGATACAGGAACGAGCTAAGCTTTGAAATTTCAACATATGAGCACATCATCTGGCAAGTTACGCATTTAATCTCTGAAAAGCAACATAGGTTCTTTAGCAATCGCAGTACAATAAGTAACTTAGCTTGTTTTACCCAATTTACTGCTCAAGCATTAAACAACCGCCAACAAGTGGATGTAGTTTATACTGATTTTTCGAAAGCCTTTGATCGAGTTGATCACTCAATTCTACTAAGCAAATTCGCCGATATGGGATTCAGTTCCAATCTCACATCACTTTTAAAATCATACTTATGTAATAGGTTTCAATATGTGGAGATTAACGGCTATAAATCGAAAAAATTTGTGGCAACTAGCGGTGCCCCTCGAGGCAGCAACCTTGCCCCGCTATTATTTTCCTTCTTTATTTATGACATTACTAGCAATATTACGAGTAAAGTCCTGCTTTTTGCGGACGATGTCAAGTTGTTCAGAGTGATTCAAAACTATGGTGACTGCCTCGGGCTTGAGAAGGACATTGAATCTATCAGTAACTGGTGCATTGTCAACCACTCACCACTTAAGGCGGACAAGTGCTTTGCGATGACATACGCAAGTAAACAGAACATTGCTAAATTTATTTACACTTTGGGGAATGATGAAATTAAACGGTGTGATATGTTCAAAGATCTTGGCATCGCCTTTGATTCTAGGCTCTCATTCGCAGCACATGTATATCAGGTTTGCAGCAGTGCTAACAGACTTATTGGGTTCGTCTTGCGGAATTTCAAGGGAATTTCGAATATTCAAACGTTGAAAATACTATATTATAGCTGCATACGATCGAAGTTAGAGTCTGAAGGGATTATTGTAGCAATTTTAAAATTGCCACTATTGACTTTGTGGGGAATGTTAGACTTACCGTTGATTCTTACAGAAACATTTTCACAAAGTGCATCTTTTATAGATATTTGGTCCAAAAATTGTTTATTAGGTTGTATCATCTTTGTTTGCAGAACATTAGTCAAAATATGTGGCGAACGCACTACTTCTGTTTTTCTGTTGGTTTTGGCACCAGGCGCCGCAAATAAGTTGGCCATGTATTTCCGTTTCTGTTTCCCGTCAAGTCGCAGAACGCCCATTTTTTACTTTTGGCAACTTTATGTATGAACAAAGTTGTTTGGAATTATTTTCTTTATTTCGTTATTTGATTTATGTTCGGGTAAAAGCCAGACTCTCGTATCGTTTGGATCTTTTATAGTGTGTCTCTGTTCTCTTCCTTTTTTTTTGGTTATGTTAAGTTGGCAACACTTTGAGTCAGCTGATTTTTGTTAGAGGAGAAGGGGGTTTCTTCAGAGTTCTCGTGGCCTTTGAGCTCGCTTTTCGAAAAAAACCTTCAAACTAGAAGGTCGAGCCTGTAGCCGTTGGGCTATTTTTTTTGTTGCCAAAAGACCACGAGGTCTCACTCCCCTTTTAGAGGTAAGCTCCTTGATTTCTTTTGTTTTTTTGCCTTTTTTGTTGTTGGATTCAGGGGGTAATTTTCGTTTCTATTATTTTTAGGGGTTTTGCTGGTTTCGGCAATTTAGCCGTTTTTCCTGCCGTTCGGCATTTGTATGGGTCAAGCCACAAAATTAATATACCACATGGGATTTTAAGGCCCACATAGCTACCTAAGGTTCTGCAACTTAACCTGTAAAAGTCTAATTCCACCTGACCTTCCTAAAGAAACTACATGGGGCCATACTGGGTTATGGAAGTAGCCGCCTAACAGGATCCATATTAGAGCTGCCCAAATAAATGTTTTGGTATTTATATAACGATAATTTGTTTAATTTACTAAAATTTAATAATAATTTCCCTTTAATAATGTAAGGCGACCTTGACTTGAGGTCACATTTTTTCATATAACCAAAGGTAACAAATTGAAGTATTAAAGGTTCTAGAATCTTCAGAGGTTATATAGATACAAAAACGCATGGTTTTTATAAATCCTTGAGTCATGAGAAGCTCAGTTTAGTCTTTTTTATACTTTATTGCTGAACATAAATAATCTTATTTCAGAGTAATTTTTCTAGTTCACTATGATCACATACCTAGCATAAACCCTTTTCTTGGTAACCTTTTATTTAATAAACGTTTTATTGTTTGTGTGGGAAAACTTTGGTTTTACTTATTGCATAGATTTCCAGAAGTAACTGACATTCGGTATACTTTTCCTGGTTTGGACTTTGATCAAACCAGGTGGCGCCCAAGGCAAACCAACGACGAAGGGAAGGTGTAAGTATAACGGACCACGACCTAGTGCCTCCACATTAAGAGCTACCGTCAGCAGATAGTGACAACCTGTTGCCAATGACAAAAGGTTGCCACTGTCATATTATATGGCATCCCATTTATAACAAATATGCAATACAAATCGAAAACGTACAGCGCAGATTTGTTAAATTCCTGTGGTTTAAAATTGATGAAGCCTTTCCTCCTAGAGAAACTAATCATAATGGTCTCCTCAATAGACATCAGATACGCTCTCTGTCTGACCGCAGCAAATATATGTTATGTCATTTTAAATTAGTTCAGGTTAGTTTTGTGTGTTTCACATTACTATCCCATCGCCACACTTCTTAGTAAAAAGCCCACTCTTTCAGTCCATGAGCATTTTTAATGCTACTTGCAATAACATTGATATGAATGGCTGCACCTATGCTTAGCTTATAACGTTAGTTAAAAACAAATTTATGTAATGTTGTTCTTATTCCATATAATATATTGTTTATATCACTTTTACTGTGATCATTATGATCACTATCTTTCGGCGATTGGCTAGGAATTTTATTATATTACCTTAAATCTAGGTTTCTTTTTTGTAGTTAGTAGTATTGCACTACTATGCTGCGTCTTTAATATCTTGTTGTGCGTTATATCATAAAATTGTCTTATTAGTGGATGTAGATCTGTTAGACAATAAAGCTTATTATTATTATTATTAAAATAATCGAGTATAAACTCTTAATACGACACCGACACAACAAGCTGCAAGCAGCAGCAGCAGCCAGCAGTCGTTATGCGAATACCAATGCCGCCCGATCTATAATCGAGAATCTTATTTAATCTTAATCTCAATACTGCTCAAGATCGGTGTTTCACATCACATCACTCACATCGTCTTGAGAACCTACGCCTACGACCTTGCCTTAAAAATCGCATTGCGATTTCGTATACTATAATCTAAGTAGATAAGTTTTTCGAATGATAATCCGATTTTTAATATAATTCGAATACAAAAGATCCGGATTATTCAAAATATGCGATTTCGCATCGGTTCGCACGGTTTGACGTTACAAGCAATGACGTCGCGTATCTAGAATAGTTTTAACTTTAACTCAGGGTATTACAAAAAGAAATTTCTCTGTGAACTATGGGTTTTTTGATGATGCCAGCTTACACTTAAGGGTATTATTTTTCAAATTTAATTTTCATGCAAGTTCTCTATTCTATGACTTTTAAATGGATTATCTCAAACATCTAGGTACTTTAACTTACATACGCTATTGATGGCATTGATATTTTGACAGATCCTAGATTATGACATGTATTACCTAAGAAATATGTTGTTGATCTGCTTGCGGATGAACGCACGCAGTCCCAAGAACTTGCCGTAGATACGGTGCAACACAGTCTTGAGGAAATCGCGCTCACGGGGGTCTTCGGAATCGAACAGTTCCAATAGCTGCAGCACGAACTTCTGGTCGATGACGCGCTTGCCAATGGTCGGCTGGAAGTCCGAACTTTCCAAAAACCTATACCAAAAATATAAATAAATTATAGAATAATATAAAGCAACTTCTGTTACAGAGTATTATAGTTATAAGTAGACAAATCAGAATGATGACTATTCAGAAGGCGCGTATTTGAATTAAGATAAAATATTGATGGTGTCAAATCAATGTATTAACCGAGGGTTCAACCACCACCCCTAACACTGTACAGGGACATTTTTATAAGTGTCTCACCCGATTGGCGATTTTCCTGCTGACTATCATAAAAAACAAATTACATATTTCTCACTGATATTCGATAAGGAAGCCGAATTTAATGTCAAAAAATACATAGATTTACAAATTTGACAGATGAGGCGTCATTTTGAATTTTCTTAAATGGCAACCCCCATAAATAACCACACGATTGAATTGCATTTGGCGATCCGATTCTAAAACTATATAGTTGTTGATATTTATTTACAGCCGTTTCGGAAATACGGGGGTTCCTAAATTGCCTCCATCGATTTTGTCCTTTAAGAGTCTCACCCTTTTAATAAATAGACCTTCTAAGCTGAACACCTTAATATTTTTCACAGTGACATAATTTCCCGTGAGCAAGCGATCTACGCTATAGTCAAATCCGACAGATGTCAAAGGTGACAGATACGACGCCATTTAAAATTTTTTTAAATGGCAACCCTCATAAATAACTAGACGATTGAATTGCATTGGGCGATCCGATTCTAAAACCATATAGTTGTTGATATTTTTTTTTCAGTTGTTTCGGAAATACGGGGGTTCCTAATTTGCCTCCATCGATTTTGTCTTTTAAGAGTCTCACCCTTTTAATAAATAGACCTTCTAAGCTGAACACTCTAATCCTTTTCACAGTGACATAATTTCCCGTGAGCAAGCGATCTACGCTATAGTCAAATCCGACAGATGTCAAAAGTGACAGATACGACGCCATTTAAAATTTTTTTAAATGGCAACCCTCATAAATAACTAGACGATTGAATTGCATTGGGCGATCCGATTCTAAAACCATATAGTTGTTGATATATTTTTTTCAGTTGTTTCGGAAATACGGGGGTTCCTAATTTGCCCCCATCGATTTTGTCTTTTAAGAGTCTCACCCTTTTAATAAATAGACCTTCTAAGCTGAACACTCTAATCTTTTTCACAGTGACATAATTTCCCGTGAGCAAGCGATCTGCGCTATAGTCAAATCCGACAGATGTCAAAAAGTGACAGATACGACGCCACTTTGAATTTTTTAAATGGCAACCCTCATAATAACCACACGATTGAAATGCATTTGGCGATCCGATTCTAAAAGTATATAGCTGTTGATACTTATTTTCAGCCGTAGATCGCTTGCTCACGGGAAATTATGTCACTGTGAAAAAAATTAAGTTGAGCTTAGAAGGTCTATTTATTAAAGGGGTGAGACACTTAAAAGACAAAATCGATCGAGGCAAATTAGGAACTCCCGTATTTCCGAAACGGCTGAAAATAAGTGTCAACAACTATATAGCTTTAGAATTGGATCGCCAAATGCAATTTGATCGTGTGATTATTTATTTATGGGGGTTGTTATTTAAGAAAATTCAAAATGGCGCCTCATCTGTCAAATTTGTAAATCTATGTACTTTTTGACATTAAATTCAGCTTCCTTATCGAAAATTATTGAGAAATATGTAATTTGTTTTTTATGATAGTCAGCAGGAAAATCGCCAATCGGGTGAGACACTTAAAAAAATGTCCCTGTACATTGATTGCCACCTTTGGGAATCACTGTCTATGATTCCCAAGGATTCCGAAGTGATTTCCAAATATTACAAATGATTCCCAGGTGATTGTCAAATGTTTATGTGATTCCCAAGGATTACAAGGGATTACCAACTGATTCCCAGGGATTGCCAACTGATTCCAGGGATTGTCAATTGATTCCCAGGAATTACCAGTTTTTACCGTTATTTCGAAAACTACTGCTATTAGGAACAAAGTATGTTATATACCAAAAGTGTAACAAATTTAAAGTAAAAACTATAAATGAAAAAATATACAGGGTGTTACATTTAAAAATATAAAATTTGTTCGAATTCCAGACAAACTAAAAAGCTGGCAACAACGCCAATATCGTCATTCGGTGCATCAGATCCTCTTACACAACTGTACCAAATTTGGTTTAAATCGGCCAATAAATTGTGATGTTATTAAGCCGATTCCACACTTTATACACACACTGTATACATAATTATTTGATTTTAAAATCTGGGGCTGCCAAACAGAGGTTAGGTTAGTTTTTAACAAAATAAAACAAGTTATGAAAGTTAAGAACTAACCTAAATTATTGCCTTTCAAAAAATATTACTTGAAGGAAGAAGCATAATGAGTTGTGGAATATGTACCAGTTTAAAGACATATTCAGCCCTACGATCAAACACACAAGTTAACTCTAGACGCTAACTTCAAAATTACCTGTTTTTCAACCACAGTGAAAAATTAACAAGTAGGCTTTTTTCGGTTGTTGTCATGGAAACGGTACGTTAAAAATGAACTTGTGTGTATAATAATAGGGCTGATTATCAGTACATACTGTACCTACACAACGATATTGTGTTGTGAATGTAATGTTTGCCATGTCTAAATCTTCTTGACCGATACGCTTTGCTAATAATTACAAAATATCACCAAAAGCATTGACATCAGAATCGCGCGCTCCAGTAGCGCTACTTTATATCAGGCAAGGTTCTCGCTCCCACTTACAGTATTCGTTTAGTAGGTATGAAGACCATCCGATTTGAAATAGCACTATACATACGTTTGACAATTACAAAAAAATAATGATTTTTATGACAATACGTCGTTCTTGACAAGTTGTCGAGTAAAATGACGTCATATGTGATTGGCGTTCGCCGTCACATGACATACAGTTTAAAATGTACGATTTGAATTTCCTAAAATATTATTTATAAACGATTATTTTTAATATAAATAACTTTATTTGCGTGGTCTTGTAATCTTTATCTATCCATTCACAAAGTTAATTATTTTTTTGTCACTACCGTCAACTACCATTTATTGATCTATCGGAAGGATCCACAAGCCAGCTTGTCTATAAACTATATGAGAAATCCTCAAAAGTAAAAAAATCTAAGCGGGCAGGTGTTATTGGAGGTTAAAGCAAACAGGTGTACAATGAAAATAGGCGAAAATATTAGGTTACTAATTTTCAGATGATCCCATGGATCCTTATGTGATTCCTAGGTGGTTTACACGGCTTCCTAGGTGATTCCCATGAATTCCTAGGTGATTTCCACAAAAATGTACATTAATTCCCAGTAGTGGTTGACCCCTCGGTTTTAACACGAAAAATTCAAAGTTACAGAACAAAAAAAGCTCAACTAACCTGAACAAACATTTTGGCTCAAGATGAAGTAAGAATTTAAGACAAAAATATTTAATGTCTTTTAAATTTTTAATTTGGTGTTTCTTACGGTCTGAAGATGTTTCCTCATTTCTAAGCTATAGCTTTAAATTCTTAACCATTTGTGAATGTAAAAATTCCGAAATATTAATGATAAACACACAATATAACAACTGCCAAAGTAAACCAGGTAAATAGTTCGAGTTTAAGGTTTTTTTTTAACCTTGACACCCTGTATCTTGAAAACCAAACAGGACACATGTTTATATGAACTTTTCTTTTTGAATTTGATTCAGGGATACTCCCTTGGAATTACGGCCATTACTAAGTAACACTCTGTCTAAATTAGCAGTATTACAGTTATCAAACGGATTACCGACAATTGGGCGCGCGACAATTGGACGCGGAGAATTGGTCGCCACGACAATCGGACGCGGTGACAGTTGGACGCGGCGACAGTCGGACGCTGGGACAACTGGTCGCAAAGTATAGAATAATAAAACAGGGATAAAAATGTCATATTTTATTAATAAAAATAACACATGAAAATGTAAAATAAAAGGCACAGAAGTTTGTCAAAATAAAAAAATTGCACATTTACACGATGTAGACTATTTACAGAAGAAAGTGTATACAGGGTGTTGGGAAAATGTGTTTGGATACTTGGACAGGTGATGATAAAATAATGTTAGTAAGTCATGTAACAAAATATCGAAATCTCAATATTTTCTAAGTTATGGCCTGTCAAAGTTCAATTTTTTTTTTCTTATTTTTGATGTAGGGCATTTACTTTTTCACCAATTAATTTGATTTTTGGCACAGAGACTTATCTTCACGATTTCTATAACTCTGTTACCAAAATGTTGCCCTACTCTGCCACCAGAGGGCACTTTACCTGAAAACCATATTTTTTTTTGCATATCTTTTTGGATTTGACAGATATTACAAAACCAAATATGCCTTGTGAAAGACAATAAAATACTTATTAAAAAAGTTACTCTTCATTCGAGTCGATAAACCTCACCGTTTAGTCACAAATTAGCAGTAAACATTTTATTACCATTAAATCAGTACGTCCAATAGGCGCAAATAAATCAAGTTACCATGCTTCAAATTTAAATAAATCTGTCAATAAAATACCTAATAAGTTATCGGACTAAATACTAAATTATATCAACGTAAACAATTTATTTTTATTTATTTATTTTCAGTTTTATTCACCTAATAATAATTTATGTATTGGTAATTATTATACGAATAGATAGGTCATTAAATATATTTTTTAACACTGAATGAACAAGTAATTAAGAAGGAAACTAATCATAATATATTCTCAAAATGTCCTCCGTTCATCTCTATACATTTCCTAATGCTTTTCAAGAAATGTTGCCTAACTTTAAAGAAAATACCGGCCGTATTTTGAATAACCTCAAATCCATTAATTACTCTTTGACGTAGATCTTCAACATCGTTTACCGGAGTTTTATAGACCAAAGTCTTTAAATGTCCCCAAAAAAAAAAGTCCATAGGATTAATGTCAGGCGAACGCGGTGCCCAAGGTAATGATCCATTTCGTCCTATCCACCTGTTAGGAAATGTATCATTGAGATATGTCCGTACGTTTAGACTAAAATGGGGTGGAGCGCCATCTTGAAGAAGCCACATGCTTAATCTTGTTTGAATTGGCACATTTTCCATTAATTGTGGAAGGACATTCCGAAGGAAATGTAAATAAACTTCGCCATTTAACGGTCCTTCAAAAAAGTGAGGTCCTATGAGATGGTCTCCTATAATTCCGCCCCATACATTTAATGAGAATCGTCGCTGATGCTGCCGTTCCATAATCGCATGTGGGTTTTCGTATGCCCATTGGTGGGTGTTATGAAAATTGGTAATCCCATCCCGTGTGAAAGTAGATTCGTCCGTGAATAATATGAAATTAAGGAATCGATTGTTTTGTCGAAATTTCTCTAATAATTGTTGGCACATGTTAACTCGTAACTGTGCGTCACCCTCATAAAGTGCCTGTACCTTTTGTACATGAAATGGGTAAAGAAGATCCTCATGAAGGACTTCCCAAGCCGTAGAATTGTCAATTCCCTCTTCTAAAGCTATATTTCGAGTACTTATACCTGAATTCGCTTCTGCTCTTTCAAGTATTCTTTCTTCCATTTCAACAGTTCTAACGTATCTTGGTCTACCTTTATCAGCAATAGTATTTATAAATGAGCCTATCTCGCCAAGCCTTCGATGAACTTTGATGAAAGTTGGGGCACTTGGAACATTTCTATTAGGATATGTTTCCATGTAAAACCGCCGTGCTTGCTCTGCATTCCCATTGGCTCTCCCATAACAAAAATGCATGTCACGATAATCAGTATTTGAATATACGTGAGCCATTTTATTACTAGGTAAACAGCAACTTAATTTTCACTAATTTTAAAAATGTACTACGTTTATGAATACTTTTAAGGCTTTACTAATGTCTAATTTTTTTACTTATTATTTACTTTTCACCCGTCTTATCATTTATTTAAATTTGAAGCATGGTAACTTGATTTATTTGCGCCTATTGGACGTACTGATTTAATGGTAATAAAATGTTTACTGCTAATTGTGACTAAACGGTGAGGTTTATCGACTCGAATGACTTTTTTAATAAGTATTTCATTGTCTTTAACAAGGCATATTTGGTTTTGTAATATCTGTCAAATCCAAAAAGATATGCGAAAAAAAAAATATGGTTTTCAGGTAAAGTGCCCTCTGGTGGCAGAGTAGGGCAACATTTTGGTAACAGAGTTACAGAAATCGTGAAGATAAGTCTCTGTGCCAAAAATCAAATTAATTGGTGAAAAAGTAAATGCCCTACATCAAAAATAAGAAAAAAAAATTGAACTTTGACAGACCCATAACTTAGAAAATATTGAGATTTCGATATTTTGTTACATGACTTACTAACATTATTTTATCATGTAGATTCACCTGTCCAAGTATCCAAACACATTTTCCCAACACCCTGTATATACAAATATTTAGAAATTAAAATTCCCTACACTTGCAATTGAAAATTGTGTGCAATGCCTCGCAGGTACTCTAAAACTGGTCTGTTGTTGTAATCAGCGACCACTGTGTTTATTCTTTGATCAGTTTCTCGATAAATCTTCTTTTGGGGTTGCATTTGTCCAGCTATTAGTTGCTCTATTTTCAACCTATTTAGGCTGTTTTTTTTTTTAAGCATTGATAAATTTCCATATGGATGGATGGACAGCGTTGACGATGGACGAGAAACTATTATGCCAACCTTAAATGGCATTATTAGTTCGGGGAATGTCTCTTTCTACTAGTGCATAGACGTTCCATAGTTCAACACTGTACAGCGACATGTAGATGAGCTGTACTATGGGCAACTTCTTGTTGCACCGAATGCACTCTTCCTGGGCAGCGATTCTTATTGTAATCAGCACATTTCCAGATTGTTTTTTCTCCGACAATACGCTCCCTTTTGGGTAAGAAACCATCGTATAATAGCATTGGGTTACCCCTTTCACTTTTTACATTTTCATTACCTATTTTAATGGTTTCCCTTATTACCTATTTTAATGGCCATTGAATATATAGGCCACATGCTATAATCCCTTCATTACCTATTTTAATGGTTTCCTTTATTACCTATTTTAATGGTCTCCTTTATTACCTATAATTATTTTATTAATTATGCCTAATTATCTATATAATCCCCTTATACTTTTAATTAATTTAATCCCTTAGATTTTAAATCTTTTTTCTTTATTGCCTACTGTACACAATGAATTTAATCCCTTAGATTTTGAAATGGTTTTTGCATGCGTCCAATTGTCGCATGCGTTCAATTGCCACATGCGTCCAATTGTCCCACGTCCAATTGACTGCGACCAATAGTCGTGCGTCCAATTTTCTACGTCCAATTGACGCGAGACCTTATCAAACATATTTATGAGAATGCTACTGCATATGTCAGACTCCATGACAACACGGACAAATTCAATATCGGAAGAGGTGTAAGTTCGTCAGGGTGACACCATCTCACCAAAACTTTTCAATACTGTTCTCCAGTACATGTACAAACAAACAAACTGGGACAACTTAGGTGTGAATATAAACGGTGAAAGACTCAATCACCTAAGATTTGCCGACGATATAGTCCTCATAGCCGATCGATTGGATGATGCCATCTCAATGTTAAAAAATCTTAATGAAGAGTCAAAGAAAGTAGGACTTAAAATAAATTGCCCAAAAACCAAGATCATGACAAACCTCGTGCTCGGTGAGGGCTTGTACATCGACGGTACCAGGGTGGAAGAAACTACATCCTTTAAATACCTCGGACACGAGATTTCCATTGGAAGAGATAATCAGACCCTAAAAATTCTTCCACTTCAGGACCAGAACTGGTACTAGTGCTGGTCTAAGCAACATTAGATTGCAGGTTCAGATAATAGTGAACATTCTCGGGAATCCTCAGGAACTTAGCAAGACTTCTCAGAAAGGCTAGCTTTTGGGGTTTAATTTCAATCTCATTTTGATATAGAGGCTTTAATTTTAGTTCGTTTGGAAGTTTTTTCCTATTTCGCACATGTATTGTGTCCCAAGCACCTGTGTAAGATTGCTTGGTTTGGACATAGTCTACTTCAGCAGATATTTTAATCACTCTTACCGATTTAATTTTCATAGGTGGCTTTGAATTTGCCATAAAAAATGGCTTTAGACCTTCAGCTATATTAAAAAAATCTTCGCGCTCTACTTTAACTAAGCTCGCATGGGCTGCATATCGGAATCTCAAATATGTGTTCAAGGCAGAGCTGCCTAACTGCCTAAAGAGAAAGGTTTTTAACCAGTGTGTCCTTCCAGTCCTTACCTACGGAGCCGAAACCCTAACAATGACTAAACGGACAATAAAGAAAATACGAGTTACGCAACTAGCGATGGAACGATCAATGCTAGGAACCTCTTTCAAGGATCACATACCAAATACTGAAATCCGCAGACGATCAGGAGTTGCAGACGCCGTAGAGAGAATAACTGTATTAAAATGAAACTGGGCAGGACACATTGCGAGATCTGCTGATGGTAGATGGACAAGACGAATCCTTGAATGGAGGCCTAGATCGGAAGCCTTCAGAAATAGAGGAAGTCCCCCCACCAGATGGACCGACGACATAAAACGCATCAGTACCAATTGGATGCAGACAGCACAAGACCGAATACAATGGAAATTATTAAGGGAGGCTTACGTCCAGCAGTGAACTTCGATGAGCTGATTGATGATGATGATGATTACAGGCTAATAAAATTAGTAAAGAATACGTGTGTGATAAACAGAAAATGGACATACAGTGTTACGTCTTCCCCCCTACTATTGTGTATTTAATCCAATCGAACTAATATGGCACCAAGTGAAATCAAATATTAAGAGGAATATTACTGCTCCCACATTAAATACATCTGTAATAGAATTAATAAAAAACATAGTAAGTAACATTTCTGCAGACAGTTGGAAAAACTGTATACAACATGTAATTAAGGTGGAAAATTCTTACATGTGCATGAGTACTAATGTTCAACCCTTTAATAATAAGTTTAGATGAAGATAGTGAAAGTGACACAGAACTAAATTTAGAGTAAAGTAGAATTAAGTTGCCCAAACTGATTATTGAAAACTTTTCTGTGTACACACATTGTACTCTGTATTTAAATCCCAAACGTAATTTTAATCTTGTATTAGTGTCTAGTTTAAATCGTAACGTTGCAAATTTTAATCATAATAACTTGTAAAATCTTTTTCATATACCTACCTAGTGTAGTAAAAACTTAATATTTATTGAAACGAATAAATCTGTATTTCAGTAGGTATTTCATTTATTTTTATTGTACTTATTATGTCTCAAAATATTATTTTGATTTGATTTAAAATGTCTCTTTAATTCAAAATAAACTTAAATCGATATGTAGATAGCTAAACCTTCAATGGGGTTTAATCAGGTAGTAAATTTATTGCAGTCAAGGTCAACGATATAATGTAAACTTCACTATACTAATAGCTATTTATGCCATCAGTTACGAAATGCCTAATTTTGTGTAACGCGTGAGATTTTTGCGGAACGAACGAAGTGAGTTTCGCAAAAACTCACAAGTTACACAAAATTTCATTTCGTAACGTATTGCATACAAGATTTTTTCTAATTTTGAAGAAAGTAATAAAAAAATAAAATTTAATATAATTGATAAAAATTTGGAAAACATAAATTTAGTTTTTCTAATTTTGACATATAACTGATGGCATAAATAGCTATTGTTGCTGTTACTTCATGTTAGTTGTCAGTTTGACATTTTGTAAAAAAGTCTAGACTGAAGGTTTTTATCGAGATTGATATATTTTTAGTTTTATTTTTAAAAAATGAGTCATTCAAGTTCTGAAGAGCTACCAAGCGATATTGAAGAGGCAGCAGGTAATGCTCTATTATCAGTAATTCCCAAAAAGTCAAAGGCAGTTTATGATTTGGCATACGAAAAATTTGTTACGTGGTGTGATGAGAAGAAAATTAAACATGTTAATGAGAAAGTTTTACTTGCATATTTTGAGGGTAAGAAAGATCTAAAAGTTTCCACATTATGGAAACTTTACTCAATGTTAAGGTCTGAACTAAATCTGAAAAGGAATATTGATATTAAAAAATATACAAATTTGGTAGCATATATTAAAAGGCAAGCGGACGGGTACAGTGCTAAAAAGTCAAAAGTTTTTATTAAAAAAGATTTTGCCAAATTTTTATTGGAAGCTGATGACAAAGAATACTTAATGGCTAAGGTTGCAATGATAATTGGAATGGCAGGAGCATGCAGAAAAGCAGAATTAACATTTCTTCCAGTTGAAAATGTTATAGACGAAGGAAGCCATTTTCGTGTTGATATCCCACCTTCAAAAACAAAAGTTATACGGCAGTGTGCAATTACCACTGGAGACATTGAAAATACGAATCTTGTTGAAATATTAAGAAAATATATTAAGTTGCGTCCCCAGATTCTTAAACACAACAGATTTTTTGTAAAATATGCGAATGGAAAATGTACCAGAAATCCTGTGGGAATTAACACATTTAGCAGTCTGCCAAAAGTTATTGCACAATTTCTTGGTCTTTCAAATCCTGTTCTATATACTGGCCACTGCTTCAGAAGAAGCTCTGCCACTTTCCTAGCAGACAGTGGCGCTGATCTTTTAAAATTAAAGAGGCACGGAGGTTGGAAATCTAGCTCTGTTGCGGAGGGATATGTTGAAAATTCCATGAATAATAAAAAACTTATAGCGCAAGAAATATTTGGTGAAACATCTAATGCAATGTGCGTCGCTTCCCAAATAACAGCAAGTTCGAGCAATGAAAAAAATATGTCGTTGGGAATTAATTTGAATAATTGCAATAATTGTGTTATCAATATTTATAATAATTAATTAATTTATAATTTATGTTTTTAACTTGTATTATAACAGTTTAATAAATAGAATAATTCTTTTTGTCACTAATTTTGAAATACATTTTTCGTCACCAATTGCATAAAATTTTACTTTATGCAACTAGTTACAAAAAGTAAGACATTTCATAATGTCAATCAGTTTTAAAAAGTGTCACTTTATATTTCAAAATTAGAAAAAGATTATTTTAAACATTCCAAGATGTATTCACTATGCGTGTGCAAAATTGAAATTTTAGTTGGGTATGAAAATGTATGACTCGGGTAAAAAAAAAGTGACAATTCAATAAAATCGAGAATAAAATAAAGCTTCTTAGAATTAGACACATGTCAAATTGGTACAAGTATAATAATATAGGGTAAAAACATCTTTACCTTAAGAAAAATTCATAGACTAGTTGAAGGTGTGGCCAACTGGCTTCCAACGTGGGGTCGTCCTCTTCCGGGTCAAAATCCGGATTTTCGCTGGGCGGCAGGGTTCTAAATAGGTTGGCTGATATCTATAAGAAAAGATAAAATCAGCAAAACCCTAAAAAATATCAAAACTTCACCAACTTGGTATAATAATATATCCAAACTCAATTAAAACAGTGGACAAACCCGCTTTGCAAATATCTTTGGAATGGAAAGCTAATAAAAATGCTGGGCTTGATCTCTTGCGAGAAAGGTAAATTGCATACTCATTTCCTCATTTGATCCTGGATCGTTTACAAGAGGTGTTGGCCGACCGTTTATTGTCTTCTCAATGGAATTTGGTTAATACCACTATTGGTTTCCAACATTTCGAAATCTTACTTCAATGGCTTGTAAAATATAATTTATACATTACCTATCCCTAATATTAACAAACGCCGCGATGTTATAAAACTCGCGATTTTGTTACCGCAGATGTCTGGTGTCTTTATAAATAGCAAATTTATTACGATTTATACGGGAACTTTAGAATGTATTTATTGTCTCACATTGACATAAATAAACGCGTTTTTTCGTTTTTCTTTCGAGCACTGGAAAAATTATATAAAAAAGAAAAGTTGAAATAAGTTCGAATTAAAAACGGAAACCGGAAAATATACGTGTACACCACAGCGTTATGTTAAAAGATATTTTATTCGAATTTGGGTTATCGCTATGTTTAAGCTGATATTATTTTTATCATAAACATAAACTTAATCAATAGTTTTTATTTACATTCAGTAATAAAAGCACCCAAATCAAATGTCGAATAAAATAAATGTATTCAAATTGTTCATATTCCAAGTATTTTTCTAGCTTTTAAGGGGACGACTAGGGCCTAAACTGCCAGATGCAGTTTGTGTGCACTAAATCACCCAAGAGTTCCCATGGCGCACAGTTAACCTTAAAGAACGTAGCAGAAGCAGAGCATGCAGAGGCATGGCAGAATTAGCCAGATCGTACACCAAAGGGGCCACATGCGCGACACATTTAATGCTTGTGTATATTTGAATATCACCACGCACCCTAGCTTAAAATTTGTGGCGCGATGCTTTTGCAGCGTGTCAGCAGTAAGCCAGACCGCACACCAAAGATGCACAATAAGGTCAATAAGGTGCCATATGCGCGATACAGCAGTAAAACTACATAATTAATTATTATATCCTTAATATTATTTGGTAACATATTAAACATTTTCGGTGCGTAGTAAAAGATAAATCTTTGGCAGAAACAATTCTGAAACATTGGCATACAGAGATTATCATTAGTTTTGTAGGTACTTATGCGATACGAAAGAATAGTGGTGGCTTATCTTGGGTATGACAGGTAAGACATGATAATGCATAAAGGTTTCGAATATTAATAATAATAAACAATACCCAAGAAGTGCGGTAGAGCGGACCACTCTACCATGACATCAAGGCGGAAGAAGTCTGGCAGACATAGGAAAAATAATAGATCAACAAATAACCAACTTAAGGGAGTACTTCCGCAAAAAGCCCAAACTTCAGACCTACACCATGCTATTTGCGAAGCAGACCACTCCACTCCTCTAAGATTGAGGGATCAGAATGTCCCAAAACACCACAAGACCAATGAAGTAAAGATACAGATATGGAAGAAAAACCTCTGCATGGACAACACCTGAACGAGGCAGTACAGGATCACGTCGACAGTCTTGCGTCAAACTACTGGCTCATCTCTGGACTTATGTTTCCTGAAACGGAGGGATTTCTACTGGCAATCCAAGATCAGGTCATACCAACTAGAAACTACCTGAAATACATAATTAGAGACGACTCAGTACAGGCAGACAAATGCAGATACGGATCATTTAACACAACACGGGAGGATGCCATATGTTTTCTGCAACAAAATACAAAGAGAGGCATAACACAGTGGTCAAGATCCTACAACAGGAGTTAGCGGTGAAGCTACAGCTTGTCCAAAACGAGAAGATCCCATATTATAAATATACACCACAGACAATCTTAGAAAAAAACTACTATAAGATGTACTGGGATCGGACTATTTTTACTGATCAGACGGTGGCCCAAAACAGACCAGACCTTGTTGTGGTAGACAAGAGATCCGGAAAACGACTTTGATAGATGTAGCCTTACCAAATAACAACCTTCTAGTGAAGCATGCTGAGAAAATAGCGAAGTAACGAGACCTCCAGGAGCAAATAAGAAGAGAGTGGAATATAGACAGAATCGAAATAATGCCGATTATTGTTTCAACAACAGGAGCGCGTTCACATTCATTACCTCGAGTAGGGGAAAGGTAGAGGAGAGGTTACCCTGGAGCACGGATATAGGCCCTGGAGTAATTGTAGCACTTTGATTGTAAACGATTGAAGGTAACTATTTAGCCCTATCTAGCTTTGTGTTTATAGAACTTTTTTGTAAACCTAATAATTATAAAGAATGATACCATTGTCGTCGCCATTGTAGTTTCATTAGCAAGAAAATGATTTTCGTATTTAAATGTTTTTCCTCCCCATTCACTGTTACATCTAATCGACAACAATGAATATGAACCTCCAAGAAGAATTTTAAATTATTCCAAATGTAGAAAGTACCTCTATATTTTCGTCACTCGCGCGATCATTGGTATTAACACCATTTTTCCATCTAAAAAGGTATTCCTAAGTATTCTATGAATTTGTTAGTAGGTATATTCTGAAGGTAAAGGTAAATAACTTGACTAACACTGACTAATTGAGACAAAGAGCAACTTCACGAGCCCTTCGCAACAAAATATTTTGAAACTTTAAATCACAGTTAAAAGTTTATTTTTTAATAAGTGAATATAAAGACTGCAAAAATGTTTACTTATAGAGATACACTTAACTTTGATATTAGCAGCACTTAATTATCTTTTATTATAAAGTCTCCACTCGGATCTGTTTGAGTATAGAAGTTTTGAGGCATAATAACAGCTTCCATTATTTTTCACACCTAAATATACTTATAATTAGTACAAAGCAATAGCTGATAGCTCTTATTGTTTTTGAAGAGAGTAAGCAAACGACAAGTACTTAGGATTAATGGACAATCCGAATCTGAATTTCGTATATTATCGTTTGTATTCACAAAATTTGTGTTATAGCATTTATAACACTTGGAAATCCCAAAACAAGTCAAAACTCTTAATGCGCATGCTTGGGTAACTTCTCACGAGCTCAAAAGCGAGGGACACTTGGAGTAACCCTTGGGCAACTTTAGGCAAATATGAACGTACCGGGGAATGTCACCTTGCAAATGTGAACGGCTGCGGAACGCAAAAGTGTTACGCTTCCCTTCCCTAATGTGTGAATGTGAACGCGCTCCAGGAGTAATCCCAAACAAGCTTTTGGAAAACCTTGGAACACTAGACGCACCACAAGATATCTACAAGGATATGCAGAAAGCAGTGCTACTTTCAACAAGCCGAACAGTCAAGAAGTACATATTATATGGGTAACCAAAGAAGAACCCCACGGGCCCAAAACCCGGAAAGGGCCCTCCCTCACAGAGCTCAATCCTTTTGATATCGGTGATATCTGGAATGAGTGAATGTTCCCCGTAGAAGGAGTGCATGACAGGTCTCGCGACCTGTCATAAAATCATAATAATAATAATAATAATACTTCTTTATTTCGAATTATGCTGTACAAAATGAGAAAAAAAAAATGAAATGACGTCACAAAATGGAATCGGTTTACCATTCCTTGTCTAAAAAGTCTACACATGAATAGGGTTCAGTCTCTATACTCTGTTGCTTAATGTCAGAGAGTAATAAAATGTAAATTTGCAATTACAGGACCCATTAAGCAGGGTGGACAACTTAAAGGTTGCATTGTAAATTTCAGGTAAATTGCAATGATAGTTTTTAAAAATTCCGTATTTCGAAGGTCCTAAATTAGGGTCATCCTAATTTGCATACAACAGAAAGACGAGTTTGGTGAATGAAAGTAATGTGACAACGGCGTTACTACAGGTAGTTTATTAGAATAATAAGTATAATAATAATTACACTCGATTATAATTATAGAGAAGGGCAGATAATTAATATTAAGTAGATAAAAACTTATATAGAAGTAAGAATAATATGAAAATAGATAAATTGGAGTAAATATTAATATTTATAAAATAAATCTACTATGTACAATACAGCTCAATTTTTAAAATTTAGTCATCATGTTCCGAGTAGTCCGATGAACTATCGTCGTTGGGGCCCAGAAAAATAGTAAGAGGCTCTACAGTGTTTTCTAGCATGTTATCAGCTTCCCACATTCTTACAAAAAATTCGGAGTTTTCCCAGTAGAATCCAAATATGCAATCATATGCAGGGTGTTCCATTTAAAAAAGTAAGTTAGTCTCTATGGCAACAAAACCAGAAATGACAGAAACAATTTATGTAGGTAGAAATGTGAGGAATAATTTACTGAACAACTTCGTATACGAGGTAATTCAAAAGTTACAGGCATTATGCACGACTTTTTTGCCATTCTGTATATATAGGTAGGGTATCTACGGGGCTTGTTATAAAGAATATTTACAGTAGAGTTCTGACATGTTGAAAAATGTTTTAAATTTGAATCATATAATCCCCTCCCATATAATAATGCAATATCTCAATAAAATGGCCGATCCGCACCTATGCATGTGTACCCTACAGGTTGCAATTAGTGATCGACCGATATGACTTTTTTAGCCGATACCGATAATCGGCCGATACCGATAATGTCTTGGCCGATAACGATATATATCGGCATATCGGCCTTTTTTAATTGATAACATTATTAATGTCTAAAATCTGAATATTCTGTAATATAATTTATAATTCTTTAACGTTCAATTTAAAATCATAAAAATAAAAACAAAAATTGCACTTTGGCAACACAGCAATAGGCGGTAATTTATGTGGCTCAGCGCCAAGTCATTGGTGAATCCCCTTAATTTGAATTTCTCGGTGAATCCCGTGCGTTTATTGCCGTGCATTCAGTATTGCATTCTTAAAGCAGATCGTTTTAAGTTCGATTATTTCTTGGCGTAATTTAGTTAATCTTTAACAAAGACATAATATTAATAGTTAATAATAATCCTATTGGAGTTTGGTGGAGTGCAAAGTAGCGAAATGGATGGAAAAAGTATTTATTGGAAATATTTCATAAAGAATAAATTATCCCCAGCAGATAAGAAATCCACCGCAAAATGTAAATTGTGTGACATAACCATTTCATTAGGGGGAGTGGGAAAATCGGCGAATACCTCAAGCATGAAATACCATTTAGAGAAAAACATCCTCAAGAATATTATAAATTGAAAGGGACTGATTCAAGCTCAGGTTAGTACTAAATTTTTATTTTCCAGTTCACGTTATAAAAATATTTACCAACAATAGGACCTGCTCATTCAGGATTATATTATTATATAGGATTGCGGGGCAAACCACCCAGGAATTTTTTGCTAAAAATCTAGGGATTTATTTTATTAGGACATTAGGGAATTTTAAGGGAAATTGTGTAAAAAAATTACTGAAAAAATCTGAAGAATTAAGTAATTTGTTGGGAATTTGGGGAAATTAAAGGAATTTGTGTAGGAGGGGGGACATTTTTCTTTTTCATCACTTTAAATAGTTTCATTAACAATTAACACCTACGATATGATTTTATTTAAAAACAAATTTCCCCGTTTATTTCAACGTTTTGACTGTTGATCACCCTGAGTCTATTTTTTTTAGAAACGGCTGGACCTTCTAGTAGTTCTAGTAGTACTTCTAACTCTAACTCTAAGCTATTGCAAGTCTCACTGGCTGACTCTTTCAAGCAAATGCAAAAGTGGGACATTAATTCATCCAGAGCGAAGGAGTTTCACTACCTTATAGGTGAAATGATATGTTTAGATAATCAGCCATTCAGCATTGTATCAGATGATGGCTTTACTCGGCTACTAAAGAAAGCTATTCCAAATTATGAAATTCCTTCTGACAAATACTTCAGAGAAAAAGTTGTACCAGATATTTACTCAAGATGTAAAGCACAAGTGACTCAAAAAATTTCAAATATGTTGGGAAAAGCATCTTTTACTACAGATATTTGGACGTGCAAATATACAAACAGTTCTTTTTTGTCTCTCACAATCCATTTTTTTTAAAAAACATGTTTAAGTTTAAATCAGAGATCCCATTTTTCACTTGCCTGCAAGAAGTTCCCAGGATCTCATACAGGAGACGCCATAGCTGAAGCATTTAATTCTTTGTTACAAGAATGGAATATAAAAAGGGAACATATTCACTTAGTATTAGCAGACAATGCTGCCAATATGAGGAATGGTTTTGTTAAGGCAAAAGTAAATTATGAAGCATGCTTCATTCATTCTTTACAACTTGTAATACAGGATGCTATACAAAGTCAACGTTCAGTCAGTGATTTAATAGCAAGATCAAGAAAAATCGTTTCGCATTTTAATCACTCTCAAACTGCTTGCGATAAACTAAGTAAACTACAAGAACAACTAAACCTTCCCAAACACAAACTTTTCCATGATGTACAAACACGTTGGAATTCCTCATTTTATCTACTCTCTCGCCTACTTGAACAAAAACAAGCAGTAAATTTATATATTTTGGATCATGGGACTCTTACAGACTTGACATTTTCCGAATGGGAATTAGTTGGAAGCATTTTAAATTTGTTAAAGCCATTTGAAGACATAACAAAAATTACAAGTTCTTCAGACTGCTGCATATCTGAAGTCATTCCATTTGTTTCGACTATCACTGCCTACCTTAACAAAGAAAACGCTAATTTTGCAGGAGCAGGTACAATGAAAGAAGAATTGAAAAACAGCTTGAATAAACGATTTCAGAATATATTTATAAAAAAACATACCATCGCGACTTTCTTGGATCCTCGCTTCAAAGACAATTTTTTTACAAAAGACCGTGATTTTATATGCGAATACATAACTACAAATCTAAAGTCCCAAATAAAAGAAAACAATACATCTGTAGAACATTCCAGTTCCCCTGACATTTCGGATTACATTCAAGACCATACAATAAATGAAACTATAGATTCTATAGAAATTGATAGTGATGACAACGAACCATTTGCTAAGTATGTTTAAACTTCTGAACCTGAGACTAGTCGAACATCTGGCCAAAATCTGTTTTGGGAAATCTACGAAGAATTTGCCGGAGAAGGGATGAGCTCCACAAAAACAAAAACCATTCCAACAACATCTTCTTGTGACACAAAATCATCTTCTAGGGCATCCATTTGTGAAGAAGTGAATTACAGAATATAAGAAACATCCTCTTCTTGAAAGAAAAGCGAATCCCATTTCTTGGTGGCAAGAAAAACGAGAAGTTCTACCATTATTATATAATCAAGCTCTTATATATTTATCTGCACCAGTTGGCAGTGTTGCAAGTGAGCAAATGTTTTCAGAAGCTGAAACCGTAAATTCGGCGAAAAGGAATCGGCTGAATCCAGAAACCACCGAGAAACTAATATTTTTACATGATAATTTGCCTAAACTACATTATTCATATTAAATGCCTATTTCATGTTATATCTACCATAATTTCTTAAGATTAACTTATTTGAAATATTACTTTCAATTTAAATATAAAAAAAATGTTTTAAGCTGCTATGGTTGTTTTTATACATCGGCCGATATAGCCGATATATATTTACATCTATCGGCCGATACCGATAATCGGCTCTCGGTCGATATATCGGTATCGGTATCGGTCGATCACTAGTTGCAATGATTATGATTTTTAACGCATGCGCATCAAATGTCCTGATTTGTCCACATTTATGATTTTCTTTATTTGAAATTTGGGTTTCGGCCGTTTCGGTAATTTTTTATTTTAATATTGGTGCAATTTGACATAGGTAAAACGACAGCGAATTAAAGTGAAGTGAATTGAATTCATAGTGAAGTGTTTGAATTTCTTAAACCCAGTTCAGTTCAGGGTTGTTGCTAATAAAAATATGGATGCAGAAGACCTATTTTTGATTTCAATAATTATAATATATATAGGAGCTAGGGATTTGTATGTTAGACAAAGGCGATGGTGGGATTGACCCTAGCTCCTACAAAATAAAGGAAATTTACACGTGATTAACAAGGAACTGAATGATGATTCAACCAACCTAAAACTAGCGGCCAGCGACCGATTAAGTAAATTTTTGACGCGGAGTGTACCGTATCGCCTTTTATTTATTTTGATCTTAATAAGAAAACTAAAAGACAATATTTGTTTAAACTTTGTCAGATGCTTCCTAATATAAGTGGATATAACATGTTTATAGGATTCGTTAAAAAACATAGGCTACGGGGTGCATTCAAATTTTTTAGATTCAAAGTAACAATAAAATAGTAGTTTCTACCAGTTCACGTTCGTACTTTATACGATACTTTAAACTATAACTATATACATATATATAGAAACAATATATCTTCGGCTTTTGCCAAAGAACAGAAGCTACGGGGTTCATTCAAAACTTTGAAAATTTCATATTCAAAGTTGAAAGAAAATTCTAAATCGGTATAAAATTTTCGAAACTTTTGAATGAACACCGTAGCCTCTGTTCTTTGGCAAAAGCCGAAGATATGTTGTTTCTAGCAATAATTTAAAGCATCGTAGGTATAAAGTATGAACGTGAACCGGTGGAAACTACTATTTCATTGTTATTTTGAATCTAAAAACTTTGAATGAACCCCGTAGCCTATGTTTTTTGGCGAATCCTATATACATGTTATATCCCCTTATTTTAGGAAGCATCTGACAAAGTTCAAACAATTATTGTCTTTTAATTTTCTTAGTAAGATCAAAATAAATAAAAGGCGATACGGTACACTTCGCGTCGAAAATTTACTTAATCAGCCGGTGGCCGCTAGTTTCAGGTTGGTCATGATTCAGATAGATATAAGAACTTTTTGTGTATGGATAAAGAGATATTTGAGGATTTGTTAAAGCGGGTTGGTCAACAACCTGAAACTAGCGGCCAGCGGCCGATTAAGTAAATTTTTGATGCGGAGTGTACCGTATCGCCTTTTATTTATTTTGATCGTATTAATAAAACTAAAAGACAATAATTGTTTAAATTTTGTTAGATGCTTCCTAATATAAGTGGATATAACATGTATATAGGATTCGCCAAAAAACAGGCTACGGGGTTCATTCAAAGTCCTTAAATTCAAAGTAACAATAAAATAGCAGTTTCCACCAGTTCACGTTCATATTTTATACGATGCTTTAAACTATTGCTAGAAACAACATATCAGCTTTTGCCAAGAAACAGAGGCTACGGGGTTCATTCAGAAGTTTCGGAAATTTTATAGGTACCTAGTTAAATTGGCAAGAAAATTCTAGTTTTTACCAGTTCACGTTTATACGTTATACGATGCTTTAAAATATCGCTAGAAGCAACATATCTTTGGCACTTTCCAAAAAACAGAGGCTACGGGGTTCATTCACAAGTTTGAAAATTTTATATATATTCAAAGATAGAAGAAACTTTGAAAAAAATTTTCAAACTTTTGGATGAACCCCGTAGCCTCTGTTTTTTGAAACGTGCCAAAGATATGTTGCTCTAGCAAAGTATAAACGTGAACTGATGAAAACTGGAATTTTCTTGCCAATTTAACTATAGGTATAAAATTCCGAAACTTCTGAATGAACCAACCCCGTAGCCTCTGTTTTTTGGCAAGAGCTGAAGATATGTTGTATCTAGCAATAGTTTAAAGCATCGTGTAAAGTATAAACGTGAACTGGTGGAAACTACTATTTTATTGTTACTTTGAATTTAAGGACTTTAAATGAACCCAGTAGCCTACGTTTTTTGGCGAATCCTATATACATGTTTTGGCGAATCCTATATACATGTTATATCCACTTATATTAGGAATAATACGATCAAAATAGCGATACGCTACCCTCCGCGTCAAAAATTTACTATTTCGGCCGCTGGCCGCTAGTTTCAGGTTGGTGGGTTGGTCCAAGAATTAAAAGAAACACGATTTTTAAAAAATAAATTACTGTAAGAGATAGACTGATCATAACCCTACGATATCTTGCAACAGGTTAAAGTATGAGAAGCTATCATCATTCGTTAAGGGCAGGCTATTCTACGATTAGGGAAATTATTCCTGAAGTATGCCATATTAACTAAGCCCCAGTCCTGTTAAGAAGTTTCATGCTTTTTTAACTTTTGGTTAAGTTGAGCTCTTAGATTATACATTTTTGCTTTAATATCGTCGACATCCAGGTACTGTTGCTTGCAAAACTCTAATTTAAGTTATTTTTCCTTTAATTTGTGTAAAGCTGCATTCCTTTTTGTTTTATTTTTGTATTAGGGATCCGTAACAGAATACAAAATCCGTTGATTTTGATACAGTTTTAAGGGTGCAATGACGGAGTCCTCGCTACAGATAAATCGCCCCCTTTTTGCATCCATATGCAAATTAGAAATCCTAGCCTCAAAAGCAGCAGAAAAACGCGAATAAAACTGAGAACTGACGGATACCGTCTTTTAAGTTTTGTCGTTTTGTGACTGACGGATTTCTTGTTTATTTTTTGTCAGGTTTTATTTATAAATCAGTTCCACCAACAGAAACTTCTAGGGAATTTTGACAAAGCTACATGGGGGTGTGCAACTAATTAGAACTTTTTCTATTTCAAGGGTGAAAAACGCTGCAACCCTTACTCACGCTAACATGCATAAATGTTGCGTTGAAATTGCATGCAGGGTTAAAAATGCATATATATGTATTAGTACTATATGGCTATTACCCTGAATATCTTGAAGCAACAACAGAAATAGAAGATCCAGGGCCATTTCGACTTGTGCGCATGCGCCGTAAGGGTATTGCCAAATGTACTTTTATTTCTTTAGAACAGGGCAGAAGAGTGAGCCTTAGAAAATTAGAGCAATGATAAAATTAACAAAAATCTTGCTAAAAAATTTGTAAAATAAGCATTAAGTCTGTACTTCCAAATGCTTTCAAATTATTTGTTTCCATTTCTAAACTAAAACGCGTTAAATAACAATTTCATATAACTGGAAGGTGACAACGTCTCATTTTTACTCGACATAACCTCGAAATCTTTAGCAAATGTTAATTTGTTTGACAGTTCGCTTCATCGAGTTGATTTGGTATTATTAACGGCTTTTGTGTACTGTTTATCTTTACTTTTTCTGCAAATTTTGATTGTGTGTGTGAAGTGTGATAATTTTGTGATGATGCCGAGGCAAAACAGAATATTTTACATTATTTTAAACAGGCGTAAAAACTTAAACAAAGATTTATCGTTCTACAGGTATGTACCTAGACCGGATGTTTCTTCCTTTTAACTTCTACGTTAATTTCGTGAGGGAACAATAACTAGGTAGTCAATTTCCTAAAGATTATTTTCCTTTGCTGCTGTTGATATACTTAGGTACCTACCTATTTTTACCGAAAATTGCATGTATGTACTTCAAAGAATCCTACAAAAACCTATTATTTTACTTGTTAAACTCTAAGAATAATTGTAAAATATCCTCGAAAATATCTAATAAAAGTTTATTAATATGTTTACCTGCGTTCTTTTTCTTTTCTCAATCGAAATAATATACAAAATCTTAAACAAATCAAGAACTTTAATGTTTGTTTACGAATTTCGGTCCAGTTGTCAAAGTCAAATGTGATAACCTCATTTTTTTTCCGTTAAAACAAACAGCTATTTTCTTTTTCTCGCGCATGCGCACTGCCCGAAATGGCCCTGACGGAACAAGGAACCTCGGCATCACTACGTTTACATTGGTTAAATGGGCAAGGCGCCATATAGTACTAATACATATATGTAAAAATGCAGGGTGAACATGCATAGGTACGGATCGGCCTTAAAGATTCTACTAATGAACTATACATGGTGTTGCAGAAGTACGGTACGTAACTTAAGGGGGTGATTCCCTATGATATTCCAAGACAAAAAGTTCATATGAACGGAGTTGTCCTGTTTTTGATATACAGAGTGTTAAAGTTAAAAAAAAATCGGTTTTTTATAATTTTATTAAATATTTTTTTTGCGACTTTAATCAAATTTGGTACCGTTACTCATAAGGGGTCGTTTTCATTTAGTACAGGCGGCTTGTAAACAAGAGACTTTAGGTGACCCCATAAATG
Organism: Polydrusus tereticollis; assembly: GCA_963920685.1. NCBI lineage: Eukaryota > Metazoa > Arthropoda > Insecta > Coleoptera > Curculionidae > Polydrusus > Polydrusus tereticollis. Next base: position 183,525,545 of record OY987326.1, read on the forward strand.
ATAGTCTATAGGATTCAAGTCGGGACTGCGAGCTGGCCAACCTTGGGGACCTGCGCGTCCAATCCAGCAATTAGGAAAAGTGTTGTCGATGTACTGACGAGCAACTAGACTTAAATGAGCTGGGGCGCCGTCGTGCATGAACCACATATTAGTTCTTATTTGTAAAGGTCCGTCTTCTAGCAGAACGTCAAGTTCTTCAGATAGAAACTGCGAATAAGAGTTTCCATTCAATTGAGGTGGTACAAAGTATGGTCCAAGAAGAAAATTGTTGCTGAAAACAACCTTCTCTATTTTATGAGAATTATCGTCCGCCCAAAAATGTTCGTTATAAAAAGTCATAATGACTTCTCTTGAAAAAGGGGCCTCATCAGTAAATAAAATGTTCGGTAAAAAACTGTTGTTATGTGCCACTGTATGCAGCAACCACCTACTAAAATCAAACCTTGGCTGAAAATCACAAGGAAGCAAAACTTGCACACATTGAATATGGTATGGTATAGATGATAAAAATGCAAAACCCTCCAAACAGTTGATGCACTTGTTTGAAGTTGCACTGCTACCTTCTTGGCACTCTATAGCCTCTCCTAACTCAGGCGTGGTTACTGTTGCAGGTCTGCCAGAAAGTTCCGTCCTACGTTTAAAACTCTGTCTCACTCAACCTTGCATGGACCTGTCCAAATCCAAATGTTTTGGTACATGGCAGTACTCTGTTTGGATAACGTTTCTGATAAATTCGCCCAGCTTCTTCGGCATTTCCATTTGCTAGGCCAAAACTGAAATGCATCTGGGCCATTTCAGCGTTAGTAAAGTTATTCATTTTTGACTTGTTATTGACAAAACAGGTAGATTAGACATCAAGACTTACCTTAACCTCATATTTTATTGCCCCAAGATATACAATGAACCGTGTTTTACATCAGAACTTTCGAATACCGACAATCAATGAATTCTTCTTAAAAAATAATCCAGACTATTACAGGCGTACCGACGTATCGACCAACATACTAATAGCGGACTCGCACACGACGGCCAGACCAAATTCTACATAGAAACTGCCGAAAGATTGGCTCCCCGTTGGCATAAATCTCCGACAGTAGAAAGGCACTATGAATATACAGTAGAGTATGGTTATGCTTCCATCGATTCAACCTTCCTAAACGACACACGACACAAAATTAAATATAGCAATAGCCGAATACTTCCTAAACGACACACGACACAAAATTAAATATAGCAATAGCCGAATAAAGATTCAAATCTTAAGCGAAACAAGTTTGATCTCGGCGGTCGGCGTTCTGAGCCGCCCAGCGGGTCGTTAGCGCGGCAGGAAATACCCACACACAGGCTTTTTTCTTGCTACTTTTATGCGGTTTGGACGCTGGCGACAACATCAACTGTCAAAACGCCGCAAAAGTAGCTTGTATGTGGGCCGCATTAGAGCAAAGAACAGAAGTAGTGTATCCTTCGCATATATTTCAAAGAAAACAACTTTCTACTCCATCAAAGGCCTCTCTGTTTAGTTCTTCTTATTTTGATTTTGAATATCATAAATTTGTATTCGATGTTTTAATTTCTAAACTTTATTTCTATTTACATGCATTACTTGCGCGACGTCTCTCACAGACATGCCATCTTGAACATAGGCTATAATTTGAGCCCTTTGAACGGTGTTCAGATGTGGCATTCTATTTCTTGTCACACGATTTGCACGTTTACAAAAATCACAAAAATAAGTGATGTTGACAACGCATCGGTAATTGCCAACGAGACATCTCCTGACAATTTTGAAGACCGGTTTACACTATACTAAAACGTGTATTATACACGGTGGGCCAAAAAAAGTGACCACATTTGATTTTTTGGAATAATTTTATTGTTGAAAATCATTTTTTAACTAAATTTGCAGGACCTATTAACAAAAGTATAGGTTATCGTAAAATGAATTTAAAACTGATAGCATTAAATTACAATATCGTACAGGGCAAGTTAAAATAAAAAGTTACTTCAAACTAGCCGCAAAATTGTTTTTTTTATTTTTTTTAATAATTATGACTGTTTTATTCTGAACAAAAAGAGTATTTTCACATTTTTTGATATTTCATTCGGTTCGATGGTTATAAGCAATTTTTTTACCAAACATTTCGACTGTTAATTTGTAACAATTATTATTAATTAATAATTGAATGTCACCCTTTTTTTAGTTGGCCATGTAAACAAATTCATATCGTCTTTTTATTAATGGTTGCTATGAATTGTAACTTGACAGTTGTCATAGTTAAAGTGGAAATACTGATTTGTTCAATAACATGCTTACAATAAACGATAAAATTTTGATAAAAGCACTTGTGCGTGAATTTCCTAACAGAAATTGGGCATTATCAAGTGTTTCAAGACTGCTGAAAAAAATGAGGGAAAATAACGGCAATTTTGAGAGAAAGCAAGAGAGTGGGAGGCCACGCAGTGTAAGGACCCAGAGAAACATTGAAATTGTTAGAAGAAATATTAAAAGTCCTGTAAACTTTCCAGGAAGTAGTAAAAGCCAAAGAATGATTGAAAAGGATTATCTTATAAAAAGATCTTCAGTTAGACGGATTGTTAAGGAAGAACTTCATTTTAAAACCTTTAAAAGGTTTTTAGGTGTATAGGTTTGCAGAGAAAATTCAGAAGAAATAATAGTGTCAATAACATTTGGTTTACGGACGAGAAAATGTTTTACTTGCGACCGCCGAAAAACTCCCAGAATAATAGGTTGTATGACAATGTCGCTAAAAAAGAAAACATTAGTGCAGATAGGCTACTTATTGAACAAGGACACTTTGTTCCAGGCGTGATGGTCTCCCTTGGTGTATCAAAACTAGGCAAAACAAGTTTAATTTTTATAAACACTGGCGTGAAAGTTAATTCTATGGTATACTGCCATGAAGTTCTTGAAATCATGCTACCGGAATTGGAAACGTTTCAGGATTATTATATTTTCATGCAAGATGGTGCCCCTGCCCATCGATCACAATATACCATTAGTTTTTTAAGACAACAGTGTCCAGAAATTATCGCTCCAGATGAATGGCCGCCAAACAGTCCAGACCTTAAACCTGTGGATTACGCCATATGGGGAAATTTGGAAGCCGTGCACAAAAATAGAAATTTGAATAGTATGGACGACTTAAAACGAGAAATTGTACGCTGTTGGGAAAACTTTGACCAAAACACAATTAATGGCGCAATTAATCAATGGAAAAGACGTTTACAGAAATGCATTAAACAACCCGGAGGACATATTGAACAATTTTTTAAATGATTTTTTTTTGTTAGATCATTAGATTTGATTTGATGTTAATAAACCGCAGAGAAATGTTTCGTGAAAAAATTGCTTATAACTATCGAACCGAATGAAATATCAAAAAATGTGAAAGACTGTTTTTGTTCAGAATAAAAAAAACTTTAAGATGTAAGTCATAATTATTAAAAAAAATAAAAAAACTAATTTTGCGGCTAGTTTAGTAGTTTGAAGTAACTTCTCATTTTAACTTGCCCTGTACGATATTGTAATTTAATCCTATCACTTTTAAATTCATTTTACGAGAACCTATACTTTTGTTAATATGTCCTGTAAATTTGGTTCAAAAATAATTTTCAACAATAAAGTTATTCCAAAAAGTCAAATGTGGTCATTTTTTTGGCCCACCGGGTAGATTTATGAACACTACTTCACTACTTCATCCCGAAAGTTCGGTTAAACAATTTCATAATTTTTCAACACGCTTAGACATTGTCAAGTTAATAACGAGTGATTTTTAATTATTTTGCTCAAGGGAGGCCATGCATTTTAAAAGCATCATGGCCGTACTGCGTAGATAAGATGAAATGATTGTTTTATGACATTTACGTCTTATTTGAATTTGTGTATTTGTAAAGTTTAAAAATTGGAGAAATTTTGTAATTTTTGCAGTTATTTGAAGGTAGGTTACTATTGCTTTAACTAATATTTCTCCGGGGAGTCGTCTTTTGACTATTATAAAGTGCTATTTGCAGGATATGATTTAATTTTTTATTTTCCAGCGTATCAAGTTTTGGTGAAGCTTTGTTGCCGGATTGAAAGTTCTACAGTAAAAATGTTTAGTGAAGCACAAAAAATTTCAAAACATCAGAAGGTGTCTAGAAGTAGGAGGCGGCCATATAAAGTAGGCTTTCAAAGTAAGATAGCTCAGGATTTTATATTACATACCGTCAAAAAACATTATTTTAGGTTTTCAACGTGACAACGCTGCTTTCTTGCAAATTCGCCCTATGATTTAATCTACGCGCTACTGCTACACTATGTATACTGGGTCACAGCCGCCCTTGAGCAAAATAATTAATAATCACTCGTTACAATCCAGTATATTACACATTCTATTTTATTATTATTATTATTATTACTGACCAATACAATTTAATAAATTATGTAAAATCCATAAAAAATACCAGTTTATAGCAGTTTACACAGTCAGATTCGGCTGTTTACAAAATACGAAATCGTCATTTTCATTCATATTTTTGGCCGTTTACGCAAACCGTCTGCGTGGCGCTTTTCGCGATGTTAATTGAACAATATAATTAAGACACGAAAATCAGCATCATCGCCCGGGAATTCGGGAAAACCTGCCAAAACGGACGCGACTACTCTGCTTACTGGCCGAGAAAATTTAGTATGTTCTACTCGCCAATAAAAAATTCAATGTAAAACAAATTTTCACGGCTAAATTTTTATTAGTATTTAAGCAGAACGGGTTAGTTAAGAAACAAATAAATGTGCCAGGAAACTTATGGTTTTTGAGAGGTAATTATTTTCAATGCAGTCCTAATACTCTACAAGATAGATATCTTCAAAAAACGTTGTTCTGAATTTATACTGGGTGATATGGAAATGGTTTACTATACAGCCTTATCCAGAAAATATTGAGCCACACAAAAGCATTTCATAGAAGTATATTTTCAGTGTTAGTCCTTACGTTTTTTTTGCAAAAACCTTTATTTTGATTAATATGCAACGTGAAACACGAAATCTTACTCGCAAAGAATGTGCTCAAGCATTAATATTGTCCGAGGAAGGCTGGAATTACCGAAGAATTGGTAGACGATTTAATGTATGTCATACAACCATTTTACGAGTTATACAAAGATTTGGAGACACTGGAAGTCATGGTCGCAGACCGGGACAAGGAAGGAATCGAATAACAACCCCTATTCAGGAGCGGGTTGAGACAACGTTTTGTAACAGCCCGGACCTTTCAAACCCAGCTTCGAGATGCTAATGGTATACAAATTTGTGGTGAAACAGTTCGTCAGCGACTAAGAGAACACAGTTTGAGACCTAGAATAGCTGCTCGGGGGCCAGCTCTAACTAGAGATCATCGAGGAGCGAGGCTGAATTTTGCCAGGGAACATCGTAGCTGGTTAGAAGCTGAATGGCAACAGGTATTATTTACGGATGAGTCAATATTTTCTTTGTACAATAATGACAGGCGCATGCGTGTATATCCACGCCCTAACGAACGATATGCTGTGTAATTTCTTAAATACCACATTATTTGGAGGAGGATCTGTGATGGTCTGGGGAGGTATTTCATTGACTGGTCGCACAGAACTTGTGGTCATAAATAATGGAAGCCTAACAGCTGAAAGGTACATATTGGAGATTTTAGACCAACATGTAATGCCATATGCGCCATATATATGGCAAGGATTTTTGTTGATGCAAGATAATGCCGGGCCTCATGTTCCTGGAGTTCTGAGGAATTATCTAGAGGAAGTTGGCATTGATACCATAGCATGACCAGCTCGAAGCCCGGATTTAAATCCCATAGAGAATCTCTGGGACACTCTTGGGAGGAGGTTACAAGAGGAACGGAACTTGAACACTTGGAAGACGTGGGGAGGCGACTGATTGAAATATGGGAAGAACTTGACCAAAATGATATTCGGTCGCTTATTTTAAGTATGCATGGGCCGTCGTTGCCAAGCAGTTATTTGTGCCAGAGGCGGAAATACTCGTTACTGACATTTTTTTTACATTTTCTTTTTTTGTTTTCCGTTGTTAAATTTGGATAATAAATTGTAATAAAAACATGTTATGCTATAAAATTGTGTTTCTCTGGTTGTGACCAAGATAATAGAGTAAATCAAAAAACAAAATGTTACAAAAAGATAAAGCTACAGTTTGATTTTAATTTTAAGTTGATATTGTAACTGTTGAACTCCACAGGGTGTTACAAATTTTATGAAAAAATCAGGTTATTATTGCAACACCCCGTATTTATACAAAAATAAGTTTGTATACACTTCTCCAAGAAATTAACGCATCACCAAAAAATAACCAAAAGTTTAACGTAAGTTTTTTTCAAAACTACTATTCGAGATTTTTAGTTAACGCACGCGCAGTATTTTCAGTTCGTCAGCTGATCTTATTGTTTTGGTTTTGTTGAAACTAAAAATCACAGAAAAACGGGTTGTTCAATAAAAATTAGGATGGGAGGATAACCCTATAGTTATGGCAAGTACAAATTTCTATAGAAAAATCAATTGAAGCATGGAATTTAGTAAATTACAGTTTTCGAGAGTATTGAAACATTATTTATCAGTGTTTTTGTAGGATCAGCTTTTAAACTCCAGCAACTTTAGGCTATCTTCAGAAGTTGTGCAGTATCAACAAAAAAACGAGTTATATATGCTGAGAGTACTGTCAACATGTATGTACTCGGACAGTCAGTTTATAGAACATTTTAAAGTCCCCAGAGCAATCGTAGTTAGCTTAGCGGTAGAATTTGAACAGAGTCTGTACTATCCAACACAATGACACTGGGCTTAAACGAGTTCCTGCAGTTCAGTTAAATAAATAGTTCAATAAATTACGATTTTATTCTTTGAAGTAAAATTTCCACCCTATATCGCAATTTTTTCAGTACAATTTTTTTTAATACTGGATATGATAGAAAATAAAACAAAACCAATCGCATTAGTTCACGGATAGTTATCGGCCCGGTGTGCTATTTACCGTAGGTGTCAGGCTTATTTGATTTTACCATAGAAATTAAAATTGTTTATTTGAGCCGGTATTTTTGAAATTTGAAATTTTTAGGGTTATGGTTAATTCTACCCTTTTTTCTTCTTCAATAAACTATTTCGGTTTCTTTTAAGAACAAACCATTCTAAAACAGTTCAAGGATATATTTTATTGCACATCGAGTTCTGTGCAGTTCTCGAACTGCTTGGAATAAATCCTTATTTTACAACCAAAACAAACCTTATAGCATAGCATAGACAGTGCAACGGTCGACTTTTACGACTAATGCCCGATATTATAGGTTCGGATTACTTTCAAGGTTACGGTTTAACCTGGAGATATTCCATGCACCAGTTACACTGAAGAATAACGTTAACTCTAACCTGTAATATCGGGCATATAAGTGATATGTTGGCCGTAAATGGCGAAAAACTTCTCTACACTCTTACTTACCATTTTAATGATTTCAGGATAGACCGGTTCGGTAAGCACCCCCCGTCCGGCGGTGATGTAATCGACCAGCTCGTTTAACGAGCATCTTTTCACTTCCTTGCCCTTCAGGTCGGCCACGGGGTCCATAAAGTCGAAGGGCACGCAACATTGTCGCAACTTGCGGATAAAAAGCTCTTCTTGTTCGCTGGCAGGAACATCTGAAAAAGAAAATTATATTCACTTTTTGTTTAAACAAAAACTTACCTAATAATTTGCGTTTAATATTTTTCTTTTTAATTTCAGACATTCTTTAAATAGTGCTAGTGGCCTGCACTGGAATCGAGAATAACAAAATTTTCAGTATGACTAACTAAAATCTAATAATTTATTATACTCTGTTGCTTAATGTCAGAGAGTAATAAAACGTAAATTTGCAATTACAGGACTCATTAAGCAGGGTGGACAACTTAAAGGTTGCATTGTAAATTTCAGGTGAATTGCAATGATAGTTTTTAAAAATTCCGTATATTTGAGATATTTAAGACCTACACCCCCCGAATCGGTCCTAAATTAGGGTTACCTTAATTTGCATATAATAGAAAGACGAGTTTGGTGAATGAAAGTAAGGTGACAACGGAGTTACTACATGTAGTTTATTAGAATAATAAGTATAACAATAATTATACTTGATTATAATTATAGAGATATTAATTATTCTAATATTAAGTAGATAAAAACTTATATAGAAGTAAGAATAATATGAAAATAGATAAATTGGAATAAATATTAATATTTATAAAAAAAAATCTACTATGTAAAAAACAAAAATTTAATTTTTAAATTTCAGTCATCATGTTCCGAGTAGTCCGTCGTTGGGGTCCAGAGAAATAATAAGGGGCTCTACAGTGTTTTCTAGCATGTTGTCAGCTCCCCACATTTTTTCTTTTATTTCAATCACATGTTCGACGCTCTTATTCCATTTTTCACAATCCACTGCAGTAGCTCCTTTTTCAGCATATCTTTATGAAATGGCTTTTTATTTACAGTAAGCCAATGAATGATGTCATTTTTTGTTTCAAGAAGACGTTGGTATTTTTTCAGATTTTCTTGAGTGGTAGCTGGCATTATCCATGACTATAACAGACCCAAGAGAAATAAGATCTAGCATTTGCTGCAAGCATTCTTCAAAGACATCAGCGTTCATGTCTTCATGATAGTCTCCAGTCCGTTTTGATTTAAATGCTAGTAAGCAGCCATCGACAAATTCATTTTTGCTACCAATGTGAGTAATTTTATTAATCTTTTACCTTTTTCCGAGGGTGCCTTTATTCCAGTGGACCATCCTTCCATGAAAGCTTGACTCGCGCTTTTTATATGTTTATCCTGCCATATTTTACCAACGGTATATCCTTCATTTAAGTTTCGTCCATATAATAGGTAATCACGTTTTCCCTTCGTAGCTGTCCTACTGCCCTCAAATATCGTCATCGCCAGCAGACGATTTCGTCTTTCTCTATTAAAAGTGATTTTCTGTTTTGAATTTTTTCATAACAAAAATTTATTCCCTTCATAGTTTCTTCTTACCCATGAGTGGAATAAAATCATCCTTTTCCTAAAAGTTAGGACAGTCGATAAACACCAAAGTCTTGATACAAATCGTGAGTATGCACAATTGCCGTACAAGTAAAAAGATACCGTTTTGCTACGAACGGAGAAAAATGATGAAACAGTCTTGCTCTAAAAACAGAGTTTTTCAAACGGAATTTTAATAAATATTTTGACATTTTTCATGTTACCTAATGATTCTCTTTTTAATTCTATAAAACAATGTATACTTTTAAAACATTTAGAAAAATGGCATGCGATTGAAGGTGAAAAGACCCCGAGTCGACATGCGGCCATAACGAATCAGAGGCAAAATGCAACTTTTTCGTCTGTTGCGTCTCTTTTCATCCAGCCAATTAGTTTAGTTATAAAATACTAGTTTTATGACTAAAGTAGAATAAGTACTTTAATTATTGCTTGAAAACGGTTGGTCCTACAAGAAAAACTCAAGAGACTTTTTCTTTTAAGAAATAACTGTCGATTTCACTAAAATCATTTTATTTTTTGCTGTAGCGCCCGTAAGTGGTGAAATGGTCAAAATGTTTAAATCGAGAAAACGTATTTTCATGCCAGTATAGTGCATACCCATTATCAGTGTAATATTGTCAACAAAATGGCGGGCTCCACATTATAGTTATAATGTTGTTCTGTTTAAATGATAAAGACGATGAATCAGTTCTCAACCATATGGTGCGGTTGTATATATACAGGGTGACGCGGATCTAAATGAACATACTTCAACACAAGACAAAGAATACCTTGGGGGTTCTTAATCACCCATCTTTGATAGTTCAATTGTCGATAGTTAATAAGATACAGGGTCTTTTATGAACTTCAGCAATTTTTTGTTCTTGTCATATTTTTTAATGCACTCCGTATAAAATTTTCATATTGGGTCAACATCTGTAACCTATCTGTCGCTTAAAATTGCAGTATCAGAAAATTTTAAATTCCAGGCCCGTATTAGAAAAAGTTGACGTTTTCAATTTTTACATTTTTAACACCCTGTAGATCAATTTTTTCAAAATATTATTTTTTTTATTGGAAAGAGCATAAAGAATTGACCCTAACGGCATAATTTTCAAAGTTCCCGCACCCATCACTTGATTAGAATAAATGGTTGTTTTGTAAAAAATTTCAAAATGGTGCATATTTGGAAATTAGAAATTAAGAAAATAACAATAAAAAAGCAAAAACTGCTTCCGAAGAAAAAAAATAAATGTACTAAACGTTTAATAGTTTTAACGAGACTAAATTTTAGGGAACAACACAACAACAAATAACAAAGTAATAATAATAATAACAAAACTGCAAGTTAAAATCGACTGCTTAAAATCTAATACATAGAAAAAGTTTTAGCAAGAATTAATTTTAAGAGCACTTTAGCAGAACACTGTTATTTAAGAAGCTGTTCAAAATGCCCTCCATTGGCTTGTTCACATCTTCGTCTTCTGATGTTTAAATTTGACACTGCTTTTCTAATTGCGTCTGGGTTATTTTTTATTTCCTGAAAAGCATTAATAATTCGTTGCAAAAGCTGCTCCCGCGTGTTGATTTCTTCTGAATAAACCAAATTTTTCATATTCCCCCAGAAAAAAAAATCCAAAGGATTAAAGTCCGGCGACCTGGCTGGCCATAAATGGGGCCCTCCACGGCCTATCCATCTGTTAGGAAACGTAATATTTAAAAATTCAGATACAACCCTTGCAAAATGTGGTGGGGCCCCATCATGTTGAAAAAAGAGCCCTCTCACGTTAGCATTTTCATTCTGCATAAGTCCTGGCAAAATGTTTTGTAAAAAATTTAAATATTGATTTCCATCTAATCTTTCAGCAAAAAAGTGCGGCCCAATTAATTTATTATTTATTATACCTGCCCAAACGTTTATGGAAAATTTGTGCTGCGAATGCGATTGTCTGATGGCATGTGGATTTTCTAACGACCATACATGGGAATTCCTTGAATTATTTACACCATCTCTGGTAAATTGTGCTTCATCGGTCCAGAGGATTCGATAAAGACTCCTTTGGTGTCTACTGAGCCACTGGCAAAAGAGTAACCGGTTTGCATAATCGCCAGGTTCCAATCTTTGAACTTCTTGAACATGAAACGGATGCAAGCCTTCCTTTTGCAGTGTTACATTAACTCTTTTTTGCGGGATTCCTAGACGTGTCGCAATTTTTCGAGTAGATGTTTTGGGATTATCTTCAACAAGATTTAAGATATCTTCTTCCTCCTGAACTGGATGTCGTATTGGTTGATCAATATTATTGTCGGTGGGAAAATGTCCATGTTCTCCAGCAAATAAAAATACATTTGCAAATGTTTTGTGATATGGACATCTTCTACCCGGAAATCGCCTACGATATTCCCGAACAGCAGCTCTTCCATTACCGTTACAAAAACCGTATACAAAAATAATGTCGGCATATTCGGCATTTGAAAATTGGTAAGGCATCTTCAACAGAAAATTGCAATAATTGTTAACCGAATACTAACAAAGGTCAGACAACTGTCACATATCTGATAGTGACTTGAATTGTTGCTATGGAACAGTAACTCGATAGTCTTTGGTTTGTTTTTAAATGAGGCAAAGCCTACTTTACAAAGTTTGAAATTTCTGACTGTATTTTACGATTTTTTGTCGATGTCTAAAAAGCAATCATTATCTTGCAGTTTTGTTATTATTATTATTACTTTGTTATTTGTTGTTGTGTTGTTCCCTAAAATTTAGTCTCGTTAAAACTATTAAACGTTTAGTACATTTATTTTTTTACTTCGGAAGCAGTTTTTGCTTTTTTATTGTTATTTTCTTAATTTCTAATTTCCAAATATGCACCATTTTGAAATTTTTTACAAAACAACCATTTATTCTAATCAAGTGATGGGTGCGGGAACTTTGAAAATTATGCCGATAGGGTCAATTCTTTATGCTCTTTCCAATAAAAAAATAATATTTTGAAAAAATTAATCTACAGGGTGTTAAAAATGTAAAAATTGAAAATGTCAACTTTTTCTAATACGGGCCTGGAATTTAAAATTTTCTGATACTGCAATTTTAAGCGACAGATAGGTTACAGATGTTGACCCAATATAAAAATTTTATACGGAGTGCATTAAAAAATATGACAAGAACAAAAAAATGCTGAAGTTCATAAAAGACCCTGTATCTTATTAACTATCGACAATTGAACTATCAAAGATGGGTGATTAAGAACCCCCAAGGTATTCTTTGTCTTGTGTTGAAGTATGTTCATTTAGATCCGCGTCACCCTGTATATGTTTCTTTTTAAAAAGTTTTTTAGGAGCAGCCCCGTAGAGGCGAAAATGTGAGTCAAGGCGTAGAAGTTAAAAACAGCGTAAGAACAATCCCATTGCAGAGGAGCCATGCCGTTAGCTGAGGAAGTGGTCTCCAGTAGAGTCGAAGTATTAGAGGTACTGACGCAAGCGAGCGTCAAGGAAAGAAGTTTTTTTTCAAATGGTTACGGCAACGTAAAAGCAGTATTGTAACGATAAGAACAGGGCCGGCTCAGGAAAAAGTCAAGCTGATGGACAAGGGATGAAGAGAAACAAGAAAAATTGAGATGGACATTACTTACTTCAAAAATTTTGTAAATTAGACTTAATGGATTGTAAAAGAAATCCTAGCATGTATCTAATGGTTGGGGAACAACGTTTATCGGAGGGGGGGGGGCATGTTAACAAAATGGCGGGCTCCACATTATAATTATAATTTTTACATCTCTAGACCACTGTGCGTTGAGGTCGCGGATATACCCGAACATTGGGTGGACACGGCACCTTCGTCTTTCCGACTGGTCACCTCCCCTACGATCAGGAGCGCCCATGTGTCCTACAGACTCCAGGCGTCTCTCCTGATCTTCCTTGATTACCCCCAGGAGCGCCCATACGTCTTATAGACGCAAAACAACTTTCCTGGGTCCTTTAACCGTCCACCTCTCTCGAAGACGTAGCCCGGGTAAAGCCCTTCAGGTGCATCCCCTTAAGAGCCCCCAAGCCGATAGTGTAGACCAGGTCGACACCCCTACGGATACATGCTGAGTTTCCTCCAGGCTACCTGGTAAACAAATAACGTAACATAAATTAAAGGGTATGTGTTCTTTTTCAGCCAGTGTTTTCATTGACGCCCCGTTAGGGAAACAACCCCCAAGTTGTGACAACATCTTAAATCGTTCTCGAAGTATTAAAGGGAAAAAACTGTTTTGACACCCTGTATCTCGGAAAGAAAGCATTTATATGGCCTTTTTTTTCTTATATTGACCTTTAGAATACCTCAATAACATATTCCCTTTCTTCCCAAAACACCCTATATGGCGTTTAACACACTTATAATCATTTATAACAAGACATTCTGTGTTCAAAATATACAGAATACGACACATGCCTAAAAAGTTCAGACAAATTGAAGTAGGTACTTAGGTTAAGTAGAACAGCACTCACGCCTTGTACGTACGTACATAATATTATTAACACGTTTTTGAATTTTAATATATTATTACATATCGGTGTATCCCTGCCAAAAGTCACTAACTAACATATCACTTTTGAGATAATTCAATTTATTCAATTTTTTAAATCGATCTATAATTCTTTTTAGATAAGCTGAACTTCTAAAGGAAGCTAATAACAACTTATGTTATTAGTTAACATTAATTCAATTATATTTTTGAGAAAATCTAATTTCATGGTAAAAACGTCATTTAGTGAATTTTGGCACCAAATAAATTTAAAAAATACAATCTGCCCATTTCTTATTAACCACTATAATTATTATAGTCTAAAGAGTTTTAAAAAGATCCTAATATTAACCACTATAAGTCTGATACACTCGCGGGCACGACGAATTGAGGATTGCTGTAACCGCACAATAACCCAGCCTTGGTCCTTATCACATTACAATGAAACGTGAGTCTCTGTAGAAGTTCCTCCCTAGTGCCGACGGAAGTGGACTACACCAAGTTTTTCAGGTATCCCCACAGGTAAAAATCCAACGGTGTTAGGTCGGGAGATCGAGGAGGCAGGCAATAGGTCTTCTACTTATCCAACGGTTAGGATAGACGTTATTTAGGTGCTCCCGCACACCAACGCTGAAATGAGGGGTGCCCCATCGTGCATGAAGTACATGTTTCGGTGGTAAGTGCTCTATTAAATCCTGAAAAGCGTTCTGGAGGAACTCCAAATAAAGTTGTCCATTCAAGCGTTCCGGCAATACGAATGGTCCAATCAAAAAATTGCCAATGATTCCTGCCCAGATACTAATCGATTGGAACTGATGTTGATGATGCGAAAAAATCTTCAGGAATCATTTCATCAATTCATGTACTTGTTGCAAATGATATGGATATAACATCTGTTCTTTAAGAACTTCATGTGCTATTGTTTTCGATGTAATAAACTGTGCTGATAATTTTCGAGTGCTCGTTGATGGAGTGTCATCTACAGCATTTAAAATATTTTTCTCTATTTGCGGCGTACGTACGGTTCTTCTCAGACCAGCATCAGTAGGTACTATTTTTTCCAAACTTTCCTAAAATTATGAAGAAGTCAATAGTATATATTACCTTATTAACTGGAATCGCCCACCACTCTCCCCTAGACGTTGGTCAACTCGTTGAAATGTCTTCTGGTTTGGCATAGTACGATTAGGAAATTTTTCGTGATATAACTTTCTGGCTTCTAATATATTCATATCTGCATACTCAATAAACGTGTATCCCATAGTTCGAATTAATTCACAAGTAAATTTACCACGAAATCCAAAAATCAGTAAAATAATATCTAAGTAAAGGATCAATGTGTCAGCGATGTGAAAGAGGACAAGTTCTAAAATGCAGGATATTTTACTTATTTCGTACCATATTAACGTTTCCAACAACAATACGTTGTTTTGGTGCTGATAAATAAATAAAACGTACATTTTTTGCGAACATAGGTCGTCTACAGCTATTCGTTTATTATTATTTTTCTCGAAAACGGTTCATTTTATCGACAATGAACAAAAGTACCTTTGTTTAGTCTAAGGTGCAAGCTCCCAGATTTATTTTTTTTTAAGTCTTTATCATACAGGGTGTTAAAAATGTAAGCATTAAGTTGTCAAGCTTAGTCCGCCCCTGGTAAACTAAAAAAGCTAAATATGTTTCAAGGACGCTATTTTAAGAGTTCCTTACTAATGTCCATTACATTAAATTTTTATTAAATTATATTAATTACTTTGAAAGTTATTCAAGGAAACCCCGATTTCCAGCGGCGTCCTTCAGGGGCACATATCTCCGTAGAGAGGGCCTGTAAGAAAAAATTTTATAGGAACTTGTCATCTTATTTTTTCATGTTCTATCTGAGTCCGAGAGATTTCCCACATTTTCCCGGACACCCTGTATAATTACTCTGTTAATGTACTATTTAGTCTGTTCATAAAAGTCATTTATTATTATTTAAATTGTTTATAAAATTTTAGTAACTGCTCCATCCTACTAATTACCCTCTCATAATTTTATTATTGCATAACGATAGCCCCAGGCAAAAGTCGGCACACTTTAAGTTTATAATTTTTTAACAGCTCGCAGGGAATATCGATCTCGAGTAATCGTAGTCACGTTGCAAATTAACTTCAAAAATTAATTAAACCGTAACGAGATAACAAGAATGAATACGCGCGCCGGAGCCGGCAAGAGGAAAGGAAGTAGAGTAGGTGTTTTAAGATTCTATAATTGGAAAATATTTCCTTAAGGTCGGTTGATATACAGGTCTGGGTTAATCTACAAGTAACCACTAATGTTGATATTTCAATAATACCTTGAGCGGCAAATTTAAAAGCACAACAACGACAATTTTGATAACATTCAATTATCGGGAAAGCCTGTCCAGAGATATAAGAAAGTTACGCTTTGCCTTTGAATGGGATTATCCAAGGGTGGCCATAAACAAATAATGAATAAATGCAGGTAAATTATGGTCCGTACTTAAAAATGTTTTAAAGTAAACTGCAAATCCGAAAGACGTAATTTCATTATTAAAGTAATAGTTTGGTGATTTTAAACCGATTTTTGCCTGATTCAAAATGAGAGGGTTAATCCCATAAAACAATCTATGTTCTACTGTATATATAGCCACTCTAGTTAGTTTTAAGCTTAGTAATTATTCTTACTTCGTGTGTAATACAGCGTTTGTTTAAACGTGTGCGTCATGGGAAATATGTGCGAGCCCAATGTATCTTAGGAGATAACCCGTCGAAAAGCAGAAAACACTTTTCTGTGGAAACTAAGGAAGTTATAAACAATGTATATTCAACTCTCATTGAACATGCGGTCAGCAAGCAAGCAGCGTAAGAAGAAACGGCCACATTAACCCTTTTAGCGAGGAAAAAAAGAACCGATACTGGCATTTTCTCGAAGGTAGATGGAAGTGATCAAGATATAATACAGCGTAAAATTTACACGTTATACGAGGAACTAATCGTGCCTACATTAGATAATTAAGAGGCTTGAAAAAGATTAAACCGGCGTTAAATGTGACAGAACAGCGTTATGGAAGTGTATCCAACACATGCACTGATAAAACTGTGCTCCCTTAATCAAATAATCCGATTTATTTGGTGAATAATTATTGGTAATAAATAAATGTGATTTTAATTAACTAAATTTTATTTAACTGAAATAAATGAGAGTATTTCGTTTTATTTGCAAAATTATTTGACTGTTGGTTGATTTGTGTCAAATAATAGAACCCTTCAAACAAATATCTTACCAAAAAAACCACTAAAATAACAAAATCTAAATAACTAATTATTTAATCGAACTAATTTTTATTTAGGAACTAAATCCCGTTAATCGCTAGTTAAATCACCCAATAGAGTACTATTTAAATGTCTAGGTCATTTAAACTAAATAATTATGTATTTACATTAAATCCTTAATATAAAACAACCAAATATTTACAAATAACTAATTATTTAATCGAAGTACATTTCAAGTTAAGAACTAAATACCTTTAACTTCAATTTAAATCATTCATTGCCGAACCACAGGATTGTAGCCGAACTTTTCAAATAATTTGGTCATCCAAACAAATAATTAAGTATTTAAATGAACTCCTGTCGCCTACTTTGGGCTTTGAGTAATTTGATTGGTTATACAAAAGTGGCCTGATCATCGCGTTTTGGGTCAGTTACTCAGTTGTGTTCGTTTTTGTCTTGTAGAAATTTATGAGTGAGAGTGAAATATTCTTTGTTAGTGGCACAGAAGTTAGTGGTTCCATCAAAAATTAAAACGAAGATATGGGGAATAAACGTAATATGAATAATTATTTAGAAGATTGGGGTATATCGAGGGGTATATCCCATATGTTAAATACTTTTCAAGGTAGGAAACTATATTTGAATATTTTAGTTAGGTACGCATGAAACGAGTTAAAAAAGTAAGATAAGAGGCAAAGAAAAGATACTTGTAATACCTAATTTGAAATTTCGAACAAAAAATCTTTTTAGTAGCCAGGTATTTATAAATCATGGCTACCTAGGTTACAAATAAGACAGTTTTTCTCAATTTTCACCATAATTCAATACCTATCAAACCTCCTAACGTAAAAACTATAATATAATTAATATAATATTAATAATTATTGTACCTAATATTTGCAAATTTGCCTTTATTTAATTTTTTATCAAAGTTATTAACTTCTCTATAATGTTTTATTGACGTATATTTTAAGGGGAACAACAACTAATGGTAGGTTTATACAGCAAGATAACATAACATACAAATGAAATAAGAGTTGAATCTACAGATCTGCCATAAGACGTTTAGAAACACATAACATAACAAAAAATAAGAAATAAAATAAGAGTTGGTTATCTTATAAATTTTTTGTTATTTTCATGGAAAAATCGTTGTGTGCGTGCGCGTAATTTGTCATAACCTTTATTTTCGGCAAAAATGTGTTTTTTCTGTTGGTTTGCCCTATTATTTGAACACTATAAACAATTTGATAAGGTTTGTGATTATTATGGTATAGGTACTGATTAAACCATATTCAATAGCAACATTTCAATATTTCTTATTTTTATGTGACGTCTGTACAAACACGTACTTGAAAGGTATTTAAACCAAATAAATTTATATTTGATCTAAATAAATATAAAAGACAAGTTAAACAATTATGTACTTGAATAAAAAAACAATCACTTTGATGGAAATTACCGGTTTATTTAAATAAAATCACTTAAATTGTTTAATTAAATAACGTTGTTATTACGGCAAATACATGTAAAACAAAAGTAAAATAAATATGTACTTGATAAAATATATATAAATATCAATCAAATAAACATTTTGTTAACTTAACTTTAAACCTATTTACCTTAAGTCATTGAAGCGGCTTATTTAAGTTAGATTACTGTTAAGGAAATAAATATTTGCTTGAATTTTGTATTCAGTGATTAACTCCAAATAAAAAGTAATTTGTATCAAATCAGATAATACTAATTTAGGCAAATAATTCCTTGGTATTTTTCAAATACATATTTGTTTGGCTAATAGGAAACAAATATTTATTTGAGTCAATGGTAAATTTTTTTGATTCAAATAATTAATTTTATCAGTGTGGGTTTTAGATTTAAAAAAATTAAGAAAGGAAGAAAGTTTTAATGGAATCCAGTAGAATTCGGGAATGGCGATCCGAATATCTACAAAAAATTGGGATTTACAGAGATCAGCAAAGGCCGATTATTTACTTGGATGAAACCTGGTTCGACACATATGATACCCCGAAAAAGGGTTGGGTTGACTCAAGCGGCAAGTGTAAAACAAGAGCGCAATCAAAAAGAGGTAAACGAATTACGATTTTGCATGCTGGGTCTAAAGACGGATGGATTCCAAAATGAACTTTTTTGTCTGCAAAAAACATTAAAGATTCTTCTCTGGATTACCATGAGGACACCACTGCTGATTTATTTGAAGATTTTTTGGTTTAAAAACAAGCTAATTCCAAATATACCTACGAATAGCGTAATTGTAATGGATAATGCAAGCTACCATAGTAGGCAGTTGACCAAGACTCCCTCCTCAAATGACACAAAAGCAACAATTCAAAACTACATGTATGATAATGACATTTATTTTCAGGAAGATTACACCAAAAAGCAATTAATTGAGGTTTTACAAAGTTTAAAACTACAAAAGGAATACGTCTGTGATAATTATGCAAAAAATCAAGGACATAAGTACCGTTTTAAGTCTTCCACCATACCATTGTATATTTAACCCCAGTGTTCTTGAGCTTATAGAAACTGGAGTTTTTAACATCCCTTCACAAAGTTGGGCAAATTCTATTACACATGTTGAAAAAGTGGAAAAATCCTATATCCATATAAACAATATACCACAAATAATGATTAGAACAGATGAGGATAGCGATAGTGATATTGACATATTAAGTGAATAATTATTATAAGTACCGAATAATTTGTATATTTTTGTAATCATAAATATAATTTTTAATAATGAAATAACTTGTAATTTCACATTTAAAAATAAATAAAATATTATTTAATGTCTTACTTATTTTTATTACAAACCATGATTAAATTCTAAGCAAAATACGAACCTGTTCGGCCATATTTTAATTTTACAGCTGACCCGGGTCTATTCTAATAGGGATCAGTTAGTCACTTTCTTATATCTCAGAACACTCAGAACAGACTTTTTCCACTACTAACCTATAACATCGCCATTATTGACCGATTATTAACGCTAGAAATCGTTTTTCTCTACCTTATAAGTCATTATTGACCATGGTCAATAATAAGCCATTGAAATCCATTATTGACCGATCTTTGACCTTAACCGAATTTTGTTTGAACGCAGGTAACTTGATTTTTTAATTCTACAACATCAATTCATTGTGGTTAGGCAACCAGATAATTATCAATACATATTAGATTACTTGATATTGTAAAATATCGATACAATCAACATTTTTTCTGCTTCCATCCTTAATTCGGGAGGTGTACACATAATATTATCACTAACATTTTCTTCGCTCATTTAAAAAAAAAACGCAAAACTCGTGAAATCTGATGACACAAATGAACACAAATTGACATTGACAAAGCCACCTGACAAAACAACAAAATATTTTGCCAATTCCAAAGCGCAGGTAACTTGATTAAAAAATATACTTATACCTACCTATAATTTTTTATAATAATTATTAATACTATAAAGATAAATGTCATATAAAAGTTTGTAGTAGTGGAAAAAATAATATATTAACCACGGTTTAGACAGCTTATTATAGCCCTCGCGTCTTAAATCCCTCGTCGCTTCGCTCCTCGTGATTTAAACTCGCCGCTCGGGCAATAATGATGGCTGTCTAAACCTTGGTTAATAATATACTATTACCTAACTTTTTGATTAATGTATCGATTTCAATAAAACGACAAATTGTAGTTTAATATACTATTCTGTTTATCCCCCAATTTTCGGCGTTAATAAAATACACAGGTCAGTAGTTATAGAAGGGGAATCCAAACCGTGGTTTTGTACCATAACTTTGAAACACCCTGTGGAACTATTCAAGCGGAGAAAAAAATTATCTCAAATTAAAGTATCATCCTTTCACAACACTTTGTTCTTTATTCACATTAAAATCTTGTTCTTAAGAGGGAGGGTAACTGCTTCAGACAATATTGAATCACCGATAGCGACAGTTATTTCTCAATAACCGGTTATTTTTAATCGTGACTGTTATACCGGGTGATGCATTGCTCAGTTGAACATAGGAAATCCCATGTAAATTTTGAGGTGGCTAAATATTGGCTCCCCTGTACATTTTAGGAAAATATTGTATTACAATTTTTTGAAAAGACCGATATAATAAACCCACGTGCCAAGTTTAAATAAATTTTAATAAGCCAATCCTAACTTATTTAATTAAATGTGATGGCAAAATTACGAAATTTTCATTGTTTAGGTAATACAGCAAACACCAGCAAAGTATTATTTAACATTGACAAAACGAAAAAAAGTAGCGTCAGTGACAACATTTTCATTGAAGGCGCTTTAATTATAGCTAAATATGAGCTATTCCATTAAGAAAAAAGTAACTATGATTAAGTGGTAATATACAGGAAACAGTTTAAGAGCAGTGTTAATTAAACTTATCATTAGTAAATTTGAGTCCAAAGGCACTGTAATAAATAGCTGTAAATGCTCAACTCAGAATGTCAATAGAGCTGAAGAAAGGGATAAGAGATTTTGATATTTTACTGCACATGTGTCGTAGAACCGCAAGTCCATGATTCTAGGTCCCTGCGCGAAGCCGCTCTTTATTTTAGGTTCTGTTGGCTCAAATTTTGATGACCTTTGTTGTGGGTTTGAGATTAACGGAAACTGTCATTTAGTTCATTCGGTCAAATTACCCTCTGCATACTGGTCGGACCTCAAGCCTTTGTGGAAAGAATAGGGAAATCTTTACCCATCTTTGGGTTCTCCACACTTAATCTCAATTAATGCACCTTTTGGCAACCCTACTGGCCTAAACGGATTGAATCCATGGGTTTGACTTTTGGACCACTTGTGAGGCCTATTTGCCAACACTATTAAGCAGCAGCAAGGGCTCTAAGGGAACTAGCTAACCCTATGAGGACCCTGCTGATAAGTACCTTTTAATTATCTGCAATTATCGTAGTGATTTTGGTGTTCTTTTATGATATACGCATAGATGTGAGAAGAGAATATTCTCTTTGGGGATTATTCACATACACATTGTTGTTTTTGCTGGCTATAGGACCCTTCACAAAAGAACCACCCCGGATACAGTATATATACAAAATACACGAGCTTGAGGTGGTTTAATATTTAAAAATCCAACTTTTATAATTTGTTACCACCTTATAAGGTTATAAATATTTTTTTTTTATTTTGCATGTATTTTGTGCATTTCGGTCTCTCATCTCCTCTTAGAAAAAATATTTCGAAGTGAATAAAAAAACTAAAACGTTGGAAAATGATGAGGCTTTAATGTGAACTCGAATACAACGTTTTCCCACAGGGTGTTTTAAAAATTTGAAAAAAACTGTTTTGTTTCCGACCTGTACCTATAACAGCAAATTTCTGTATATTTTATTAACGTCGAAAATGGAAGATGAACATCAGAATATCGATATTACTATTAATAAAAAAGTTAATGAATTGAATTTTATCAAAATGTTCTTTGTCCCGTTAAATACCCCGTTCAGATGTACTTAGTATTAAGATGTCTTACTTTATTTTATCCAATATTTGTTAAGTAGAACAAATATTTAAAGGTGACGTACAGATATAAAGGATAAATGCAACAACTAATAATTTATGTCGAAAAACGTTTTTAAAGAACTTTAAAAAAAACGATGATTCAGAATTTTCTATGGATAACACTGCTCTGGTTGAGGGGTATACAAAATCCAGGTACATCTATTCAAAGAACACAATTAATATCTCGATTAGAATGCACTGCATGGCTGTCCACTGTTCGGTTTGTTTGCCATTTCAATTTGTAAATAATTCATTTGAATCGTTGCGACCCGCATAATCACAAAAGCAAACACACGGACAGATTACCGTTGATTAATTTTCATGGCCGCAAAAATCGGAGAAATACAAATATAGCACTCGACAAATAATAAGCAAATACATACGTAAGGTAGCAATAAAATAAGCGAAGTAGAAAAATAATTATAAACGTTTTTTGGAATTACATACTTATACCGGCAAATAGTATATTAGTAGTTCTAGATATGTCTGCACTGCATACAAGAAGCATTTAAACATAATGGTATAGTATTCGGCACATGTGCAAATTTAATGGGCTTATTTCAAATATTAGACTAATAAGGGTGAAGTGCCGAATCTAAGGTCAAAATGTTAAACAGTGTCCAAGCGCAGGTTGAAATGTTGCAGTAAATCGCCAATGTGAAGTGTCGAATCTAAGGATACAATGTTAAACAGTGTCCAAGCGCAGGTTGGAATGTTACTGTATTTAGCTTATTTAAAATAATAGCCAGTTACATACCAGAATATATTTTTTCTGAAAATCTCTTTTCCTATCTTTAAAATGGAAATGTACAATCTATGTCTAGCAAAATTTAATTAACAAAGAAGGCAAATAGTGTATTTTGGCCTTCTCGATCTCTTTACAATGTTAATCGATTCTAGTCTTAAATTTATGGCCACTTGGTTCAATATAAGCACTACTAGAGCAACCGTGAGAACAGTAGACTTCATATACTCCAGATTTGTCTGAGAAAGGAACTCAAGACTTTTGAGTTACAAATAAAGTTGCCAAGTGAGTGTTTTCTAAATTCAATGGCTGATAAATATATTTTAACGTGTAAAAGAGAGCCCCAGAATGGGAGAGAATGATATTTGGTGGGAGTTGGGTCTTTGTAAATAAGTTTTTTACTTAGGTGTTTGTTCATAATGTGAATGGTAATATTGTTCCTCAAAATGTTATTGAATGTGAAAACATTCCTGATAGCAATGATGCAAGTGCTACCTCAGATACATCTCAAAAAAACGATATAGCTAAGGTTTTTGAATTGACGACAAAGGACCATGCAAATTCTGGCACATCTGCTACAGTACTGAATAAAGCTATCCAGCGGTTGAAAAACATAAAAACTCAAACTTCTTGGGAAGTTTCCTAAGCACTGCTGGTAGTTGTCTACCACTACGACATCGGCATAATGCGCATATTATGATGCAAACAACATCCATCAGTAGACGGCGCCCAGGAATTAACGAAAACAGTAAACGATTACCAACTGGTCGCCCAGCACACGGTGTGAAACTGCAAAAAATCGTAAAAAAAGAGAAAAAATAAATTTAGTTTTAGCGGCAAGTGCAATCAGCCTAACACCAAGTCACATTAGATATATCGGGGGTTTCTCCAAAGTGGCTAACCCCTTAATTTTTTTTGTTTTTTCAGATATTAAAATGAAAATTTGGGATTATGTATACCTAAGGCATGAATCTGGATTTATTGGCATAATTTTCGACTTTTCAGCAGTTTTGGCTTGATTTAATGGATTCAGGGCACTCTAGATTCCAAATATAAAATAGGAAAAAAGTAATATGGCATTTTACTCAGAATGTCAATGTTAAAAAGTAAAAATATATAGGGTGTCTCATTTAAAATACCGATATTCAAGATTCAACAATAGTCAAGGAAAGTAATTTATTAAAATCGCCTTAAAAGAAACGTTCTCATGCAAAGAGAGTTGTAAATGTATAAAGATTCGATATAACTTCTATCCGTGACATTATTTATGGAATGTACGAAACAAGTAAGTTGTATTGTTCAAAAACTATATTTTACATTGGTTATGCTTAAGATGTAACTTCTTTTGGAGCATCATGTAACTTTGACAACTTTAAGTAAAAAATTAAAAGACAGACAACTGTTTGATAGTTGTCATAACTCTTTAAGAAACATGGATTTTTCAGAATGGCACCATTGATTGATTTTGGCAAGATGAAAATAAAAGAAGTGAAGATCTACTAAAGGTATTATGCAGTAAACAAATATATAGACTATGAGAAATTTACCTAGGTAAAACATTTTTTTCTAAGTACATCATGCTGGAAGTGAAGATGGTTTTGTTGAGGGCACCAGTGGCGGCTCGTCGTATAAAGCAACTGAGGCCGGGCCTCACATGTAAAATTAATAAATTATTTATTTAAATATAAAACGTTTTTTAACTAATTTCCAATCATTAAAAGTATCAAACAATAGAACATTGAATTACCATCAAAGTTCAACATATTATCTTTTAAATTTAGCGCGCACCCCATCCAACATTAATTTTAAAAACTGAAATCGTTGCCTGACCGCATAAAAAGAAAAATGTAATCCCAAAAACTTGAGCTTCCTTTACGTCACAAACGCTATGCTCTCCAACCCGGCACCTCCACCGCATTAATTGCGCAGAACATGAAGAATAGGCAAATTTTGTAGGCGAGAGAGGCCCACTTATTTGGGCCTATATATCGTGTTATTTTTACAGTAGCTTGCAATGGCTTGCATGTTGCCAAATGTTTATTGAACAAGGACACTACTTATTGACTTATTTACTTATTATTTAAATGTTTTATTTTTAAAAACATAAAAAAATAAGTTAGAAATGAGTGATAAATGTTTTCATTGTTCTATAAGATATTATTAATATGTAAATATGCAATTAAATCCCAATAACAAAAAACAGATAAAAATTAAAGATTATAGGTGGGTGCCTAGTGCCTATTTGAAACTTGGCAATGTTTTATTGTTAACAGGCTCATATATCTTTTCTTCTCGTAGGATCAGGTGCCGGGTTATTAGATTTAATTAGTGCCATTCGTTTATGATTGTTAACCTATCGTGATTTTAGATTTTCGAGGCAGGTCTGCGGGTTAAAATACTGACACCTAATTAATTTGTTTTCTTGTTGTGTTAGTGCACATACCGACTTCTAGAGTCGGTTGTGGTTGGTGATAGGAGGTAAGGTAAGGCAAGAGCCCTTTACATCAGGTGAGTAAGCCGATTTGCTTTTTATTTTAATAATTAATACAGTATTGCCATTGCCAAGGTCCAAGGTTTCGTTACATAAAATTATTTTTTTTGTGCTTTGTGCCTATTTTAATTTAAATTATGAATCCCTCTCACGATATTGTTTTGTCTTTGCTTGAAACCCCTTTCTCGCGACGACCTGAGATAGAAAAACGGCAAATTTTGGAGAGTCGACCAACACCAAAAATAACGGCAGTTTTTAGCGAAAAGAGGGTGGGTCGGGAAAGTTCGCGATCATTTCAAACTTCATAATATGATAGTTACAAATGGCTTTGCGGGAGTTCATATAAACAAAGTTTGTATTGCTGGCCGTGTATTTTATTAGGCAGCGTAAAAAACAATTGGAGTTCAGGGGGTGGGTATTCTGATTTAAAAAAATTTTCACGGGCGGTAAAATCACACGAAAGTTCCAAAGAACATATTAAGAATTCTGTGGCGCTTACGAGAGTAGAGCAAAATGGACACAATAGCGGATGCACTGAGAGAAATTGACCCTGACCTTGCAAATTGAATATTTTTCTCGTGAAACCTAGTATTTCAAAATAATTATATTGCTGGTTGAATTCCTAACTACTTATTTTAAGCCAATGACCTTGAAATCGCGAAAAATTTTCGCCTGCGGCGCTATTTCCTAGCCTCACCCCGTTATACACCCACGAGCCGCCACTGAGGAAATTTTTTCTCCTAAAACTAAGCCGAGTGACTACAATGGAGAAATAAATCAGCAAAATTTTTTAAAATTATTCCACAACCAATTATTGAAAAATTTAACAAGGACATCTGTGATTGTAATCGACAACGCCCCATACCATAGCATGTTGTTAACACAAAAACCTAACACGTCATGGAATAAAGCTGCAATTCAAGAATGGTTAACTTAATAAAATTGAATTTGATTATACAATGTTTTTATAAATCGTTGATAGGTTGGTACTAGAGATTTTGGATTTCCTTTTATAGGAACTTCTGGTAATATTCTCGGGTAAATTTTAACTATCGTTAATATAACTCATAATTACTGCAATATCATATGAGTTTCATGTTTTGTTGACTAGCAGCAACGATTATTTAGGAACCTTGGACTAGCACTAGCTTTAACTCGTTGGCGGCTTTAGGGAAGCGACAAGACGAGTGATTGTTTGGTTAGTTTTCTGTGAAAGCCTAAAACAGGATAGGTGGTAAAAGAATTTATACGTATAAAAAATATATTAAAAGTAGAAAAAGGCTGACAACTTAAAAAGCAGGAAAATTAGCGTCAACAAACAAGACGCAATTCCGGATAAAGCAGAACCACCCGATGTAAGTGCGCCAGAACCGTCTGGACATCTGACTGAAGATGGTTTATCCACTTTATCAGATGACGAAGACGATGATTATTTTGTGCACAGAATCACATCCTGTGCAGACTCCGAAACATTTACACATATGAAGGATGAGGATGCTGCAATACAAGCATGAATTGGATGAATTTAATTCCTTTTTTGTTAACACTTTTCTATAACTTTTTATTAATTAAATGTAGTAGAGTTGTTGAAGAGCTGTTGTTTTTATTTGTTGTTCTGTATCTTAGGATGATAATTAGATATACGTACTGTTGATTTTTTTGGAAAGTTTTCAGTAAACTTATTAGTTTTTATTCTTATAAGAGGCATAAAATGATAAAGCATTATTTATAAACTTTTTTTCATGTGTAAAAAAATAAATTACTGGTAATTTGCGAGGGGTGCGACACTTCCAAAATTTTGTACACCTATGTATGAATACTTTAAATACATGAAATCAATAACGTATTTATGGATTTAAATGTATAAGTAAGTAAAAGTATTTGAATGCAATTAAAATATTTAATTTTATTTGTATTTGGTTGCAATTATATAGGTACCTAATATCGCATACGGTTTTTAAAATTACGAACCCAGTATTATACAAACCAAACCATTGAAAATAGAACTAATTCAACACTACTATTTATTAAATATGTACAGGGCGATTGTTTAAATTAGCAACTTTGAAGTATTTTTTATAGACATTCAAAATCCGTTATCAGAAAAAACAAAAAGGCATCGAAAACTTAAAATAACCTGGTATTTCTTAAATGAAACACACCGTATTTTATTTTTTTAATCGCTACAACTCTTTCTCCTGATTTAAAATATATATACTTAGTTTATTATGGTTGTCTTTTCGAAAAAAAATAGATTCTCTTCAATTCTTCATATAATATTACAACAGGACGGAATACCACCTCATAGATGTGTCATAAAAACAGCGTAAAATTTTTCAGATTAATAATAATGTTTCTTTTTTTGTCATCATCTTATCGCTTATCGAATCATACAATAAATTGTCTTCCTCTGTAATATCGTCATCACTAGTTGACGTATCTTTATCTAAATTTTGTATGACAGATTTTTGTTTCATTGATCTTCTTCCTTTAACTTTGCTTTGTACTTGGAACTTGATGATGTTTTCGTTAATTGTTTGTGCTATATTTTCGTCGATTTTAAAATAATCGTGCTCCAAAATGGGATCTAAGATTGTCATTGCATAACAACTTAATTTTAGAAGGGACTGGTATTCTGCAATGTCTAAGGTACAATTCTTTTTTAGTCTATAACAGGTTCCAAGGCATAAAATCTTTTTATTAGAAATATCACAAGTTTCTATATAGAATCATCTATTTTTATCATTTTCTTAAAAAAAAAATCCCAACACCTGTCCAATATAAATAAGCAAGGTATCTTCAGGTCGTTAAAAACACCATGATCCAATTTTGATGTTTTTCTTGTAAAATTGTTTCCTTGCTGCTTCTAGATTTCTTTTTGACACCTTTTACCCTAATGTTTCTATCGGTGCTCAATTTTGTTTGATCCTGTTGTAGTAACCAACACAGAAACCTCTTCCTTACAGTTATGAGCTTTCCCGTTTCAAGTTCAACTTGTAAGTGTGGTGAATTTTCAAAATTTTTAATGTCGCGATTGGAGTCCTTCAGGTTAAGCTCTTCTTGGGATGCGTAAATGCTGTCCAACATGTTAATAATAATTCACATTTAACCTTGAAGAGGAAAGAAAAATCCAAAATTCTTCACAAATATTTAATATTTTGCTCTACGCGTTTCGGTTTCTTAAAACCTTTTCAAGAGCTGTCCAAAAAGTTCATTTATATAATAATCTCGATTCAAAATCAAAATTATTAGGTATTACTTACATAATATAATCACAAACTTTACATTAAGGACACAAACAAGTTCACAACAGTGAACACAGGTTAACTAACTATAAAATTGATCAACGGGATAAACCCAAAAAACATTTAAAAAATTTAATAAAATAAAACAAAATATACCGAACCAGAGCGGCATCTAGGTTGCACAAAAAGAGGTACGACTGTTTAAACACACATTTACTACTTAAACTTATTCACAATTTTCGCTGCTTCTCTGTAGCGGGCGTTGACAGGATCGTTCAAACACTCAATCTGATTATTAATCTCTAATTTGGCTATTTTTATATTTTCTAAAAAATTCAGCTTATGGCCTTTATTCGCATTATGTGGCATTTTAACGTTGTCTTTAATATTAAAATTATGTAAATTCTCTCTTAAATGTAGGCCAAAATCTCTTGTCATTATATTTAACCGCATCCCGTGCATGTATTTGTTTCTGTTTATGTGTATTTATTTGTGTTTAAATAAGTATATGTATTTAAATCGATTTAAATGTATCTACAAAAATACATTTTGACAATTTGTACACCTTTTTAAAGAGTGCCGTATCCTTCGGTAATTTGCCATCACTTACAGATTACACATTATGATCCCCGAAACAACATATTTTTGTAATAATTCGCCATTTGAAAATTTCAAAAGAAACTTTCTGTTTCGAAACTTACAACCTGAAATATTTTACTAAACCCAAATTGTGATATTTCAGAGACTATTTAGAAAGAACATCCAATCGGAAAAAACTAACCTAACCTGAAAAAATTATAACCAATTTAAAAGAACCAGGGGAAATTTTTTTAGAAAATATAGGCGAAATTTTTTTCACAGTTTCAACAGCTTATTAAATTTTGTTATTTTTTGTCAGGTCACACGATCACCCAACCATTATGACATCAAGACTTTGACAGCTTCATGTTCCAAATTAATTTAAAATTTTCACTTTTTAGCAATTCGAATTTTCAGTCTATTAATTATTATTGATTGATTAATTAATATTGATAAATGCCTCATAATTTTAGGTCAATCGAAAGCACGCCGTTTTGGTAACAGCCCGACGCCGAAAATTATCTCGTACATTATCAATGTTCTAGGGTTATTACAGCTGAAAATTTCATACCTGGTATTTTATGTCAATCAAATGCTTTTATTTTGACATGTTGCCATAGCAACAACAACGATTTCCGAAAATTATTTGCCTTCAGGGTAGACTGGAGGTGATTACACTGGAAATTTCCCTAGTGTCAATTTAACTGGAAATTTTACACGGAAATTTTAAAAAATTGATAAGTGGAAATTGCATCCGTTTTGAAAATTACATCTGGAAATATCCCGGGGATAATTGTCATTTTTGACATTTATAGTTTCAAAACATCAAAATAAACTATACTCCTATTACTTATCAAAATTGTACATTTTATAGCAATTGTAGTTTTCAGAAGCAGGACTAAGTTTAAGTTTTATTTTACTATTAGCATTAGAAAAAATATTAATTGTTAGTAAAGTATGGTATTATTTAAATAAATAAATATATCAAAATCAACTTTTTAGCAACTACCTAAATAAACTTTTATCAACTCGGGAAATTTCCGATCAAAACATAACACGTGCCTAAAATATTTCCTAATGGAAATTTTTCATGCACTAGTTATATTTCTACTGGAAATCTTTTGGCGAATGTGATTTTTTGACGATTGAAAATTATACTTATAACACGAGTTTAGGCAAAATCAATGGCATTAAATGATTCGAGACGTCGAATAAATTTCCGGCAATAATTTAAGCACTAAGCACAGGAAAAAATTTCTAGTAATACATTTCTTAGCATGCGAAACTTTAACGAAAATTTTGACATGCGGCGAAGCAGCTAAGAACGGCCCTGAGTAAATTATTCGTTTCACAACGGTGCCCAATTTTATTCCAG
The DNA here is from genome assembly GCA_963920685.1 of Polydrusus tereticollis. Classification (NCBI taxonomy): domain Eukaryota; kingdom Metazoa; phylum Arthropoda; class Insecta; order Coleoptera; family Curculionidae; genus Polydrusus; species Polydrusus tereticollis. The sequence goes on from OY987326.1 coordinate 183,556,369, forward strand.
TCACACACTTATATCTGACCTATACAGGGTGTTACAAATTCGACATACGAGCATTGGAATCTCGGAAACCATAGGAGTTCGAGAAACGGTTAAATGGGGGCAAAGTTGTGCTGTTGTTGGTGCTGATTAAAATGCCGCTTTAAAAGTTTTAAAATTCCGAGTACATATTATTCGAAAAAAACAGAAATTTTGCAAAATCGTTTTTATTTTTTCTTGAGCTCATTTGAATAGCTATTTAAAAATAAATGACACTTTGTCGTTGCAACTTTTTCTCCTCTACAAAATGACGTTATTAAACTAAAGATCCGACGTTTCGTCTCCGAGCCGCCAATATCAACTTTATTTTTTTAAATACGGACCTGGATTTTTTTTCACCGATTTTTAAACCCCCCTACCCTCAAAATGCAATGGCGGTATTACTTTCTAATAATGAATTGTTTTTGCTTATTTCCTTTTAAATTCGTATTTTACATTTGTCAGTCCGGTCCTGGCAACGAATCACAATATTAATTAAACACTCTATTTTATTTAAAACATTCATAGATAAGTAACATAATTTATTTTATAAGAATTTTCTAATAATTATAAATTTCTTAATTATAAAACCTAATTTTCTAAATGTTCAAAAATATTGCCGTTTTGCTCAATGCAACGTTCGATTCTTCTTCCAATTTTGGCGACAGCCCTTTCAACCGATCTTCTCCTTATCCTACCCACTGCAACCTGTATGCGTTCTTCCAGTTCCTCCATGGTATCTAAGTCATTTTAATAAATAAAATTTTTTAATGCCTCCCATAAAAGAAATCCAGAGGCGAAACTTTGAAGAATTGGAAGAATAATACAACATACAGTTCGTAGGCTATAAAGGTCAATTGAAAGGGGGTAGTATAGCAAGGATCACAAGAAACATCGATTTGTGCATAGGTAGGTACTTATGGGTTAAAGGAAATATTTTTGAACATTTTGGAAATTAGAGCTTTCCTAATAAACTCAAAATTTTCATGAAACCCATTTGTAAAGGTTTTTATAAAAATAACGTTTTTAATTATAATTGTGATTTGTTGCCAGGACCGGACTGACAAATGTAAAATACGAATTTAAAAGGAAATAAGTAAAAACAATTCATTATTAGAAAGTAATACCGCCATTACATTTTGAGGGTAGGGGGTCTAAAAACCAATAAAAAAAATTCCAGGTCCGCATTTAAAAAAATAAAGTTGATGTTGGCCGCTCGGAGACGAAACGTCGGATCTGTAGTTTAATAACGTCATTTTGTAGAGGAGAAAAAGTTGCAACGACAAAGTGTCATTTATTTTTAAATAGCTATTTTGCAAAATTTCGGTTTTTTTCGAATAATATCGGAAGTATTCGGAATTTTAAAACTTTTAAGGCGGCATTTTAATCAGCACCGAATTGCACAACTTTGCCCCCATTCAACCGTTTCTCTAACTACTATGGTTGCCGAGATTCCAATGCTCGTATGTCGAATTTGTAACACCCTGTATAGTAGTTATTCACGCTCATTGAATAATATCAAATTTCTTTATTGAAATAGATACTTCCCAATCCCAAATAAGGGAGTAATTAAATGACATACTTTCTCTACATGCAGTAGAAAATTGTTTTCTTACATAATGTTTATGTTTATAGCCCCTTAGAAAAAACAATCGTCTTACTACTTAAAAGGTTAACTATTTACATTATTTTATCCAACTATAGTTAATAATACATTCAACGGTACCTGATTAAACTATCAACTTGTTAATTAGTCCAACACGTGGGTATATATTTTATTATTCCTTGCTATTTCAGTTATTATACTAGCGTTATTTTAATATGAATTGACTGAACGATTCAGTCATCTTTGGTCCGTTAAATTTTAACGTTTAATATTTTTCCTTATGGGATACAGGGTGTTTCTTAAGTAAGTACGCGGATAGAAAATAGAGGGGCGTGTTCACGACATCAAAACAAGAAAAAAGTTCCTATAAACATATGTAAGTTCGTCGCTTACCAGTCGAAAAGCATTTTTCGTTCCACGTGAGAACGTGGTTTCGAGTCGAAATTTGATGGTTATTTAAATCAAAAAGAATCTTTTTGTGTGGAACGAAAAAATGGAACGTGGAACGAAAAAATGAAAAAGAAAAAGGAAAAATTATGGTTATTGATTGAAATTTAAAAGTGGTTCATCCCAGTTGTTCGTCATTTACAATTTTACGTGTTAATTGTTTTATGTAATCAGTTTTTACATTGTGGTGTTGATGCCCCACTTAATGAAGAAAGATATATTATCAATGAAGTGTTCCTGTTTCCTGACTAAGAAGCACTGAAGATGGCCTATGGCCGAAAGCGCTCTGCTAATTATTAAATTTTCAAGATTATACACTTAATACACGAAACGATTATTGTTTCCCTCTTAAAGAGGCAATGTCGACCGAACTACTGCCCGTATAAGTAGTACCCTCTTACAGGCCAAGAGCCATGGGTGGAAGAGCCGATAAGAGAAAGATCACCTTCTTGTCCTTAGAATGAGAAGCCGTTCTTAAAGGCGGACAAACCAATGAATGGGTCAACGACATGGAGATGCAGAAGGCAAGGGGAAACGACTGCATTAAATGTTCACATGGACACCCCGTAGCAGGGTTGTTATGTTTAAAACATTTGTTTTAAACATGTTTAAAACACTTACTAGTGTTTTAAACAGATTTGTTTAAAACTATTTAAAACATGTTTAAAACAGTGTTTTTTTTAAGTTGTTTTTTTTTGTCAAGCTTTACTGAAAATCACATAAAACTGGTAAAACAAAAAATATTAAATTAAAAACAAAAATAGCAATATTTATATCTAACGTTTAATATTAAAAGTACATAATTATAAAAACACGTTTAAGACTAGCTCTAGGTCTTAGTTTATATACCTACCTACAGTCTGTGTACCGTGTTCCAATAACATAAGCAAATAAGTATAAGTAGTACCCTCTTACAGGCCAAGAGCCATGGGTGGAAGAGCCGATAAGAAAAAGATCACCTTCTTGTCCTTAGAATGAGAAGCCGTTCTTAAAGGCGGACAAACCAATGAATGGGTCAACGACATGGAGATGCAGAAGGCAAGGGGAAACGACTGCATTAAATGTTCACATGGACACCCCGTAGCAGGGTTGTTATGTTTAAAACATTTGTTTTAAACATGTTTAAAACACTTACTAGTGTTTTAAACAGATTTGTTTAAAACTGTTTAAAACATGTTTAAAACAGTGTTTTTTTTTAAGTTGTTTTTTTTTGTCAAGCTTTACGGAAAATCACATAAAACTGGTAAAACAAAAAATATTAAATTAAAAACAAAAATAGCAATATTTATATCTAACGTTTAATATTAAAAGTACATAATTATAAAAACACGTTTAAGACTAGCTCTAGGTCTTAGTTTATATACCTACCTACAGTCTGTGTACCGTGTTCCAATAATATAAGCAAATAAGTATAAGTAGTACCCCCTTACAGGCCAAGAGCCATGGGTGGAAGAGCCGATAAGAAAAAGATCACCTTCTTGTCCTTAGAATGAGAAGCCGTTCTTAAAGGCGGACAAACCAATGAATGGGTCAACGACATGGAGATGCAGAAGGCAAGGGGAAACGACTGCATTAAAGGTTCACATGGACACCCCGTAGCAGGGTTGTTACGTTTAAAACAAAATGTTTAAAACATTTACTAGTGTTTTAAACAGATTTGTTTAAAACTGTTTAAAACATGTTTAAAACAGTGTTTTTTTTTAAGTTGTTTTTTTTTTGTCAAGCTTTACGGAAAATCACATAAAACTGGTAAAACAAAAAATATTAAATTAAAAACAAAAATAGCAATATTTATATCTAACGTTTAATATTAAAAGTACATAATTATAAAAACACGTTTAAGACTAGCTCTAGGTCTTAGTTTATATACCTACCTACAGTGTGTGTACCGTGTTCCAATAACATAAGCAAATAAAAAGTGTAAACATATAAAAGCGCCTTATAAAAGTAACAAAGACAAACAAACTAAAAACTAAACCAAAAGTCTCCTAGTCATTTCTACTAAACTCTACTCTTGGTTTGAATTAAGCTGCTTAAATATGGTTACAAGTTTCGCGGCATTTTCTGTTCCTAATCGATTTCGAAGCTTACTATGAAATATGTCAAATGTCGAGAAAAGGCGTTTGAGTCCTGCAGATGAAGCTACGTTCTCCTTGATTGGTAATGTGGACAGAAAAAATTGTCGTTGTTGGGCAACAGAAAATCCGCATTTGATGATGGAGGTCGACAGCCAGTACCCTCAAAAAACAAATGTGTGGTGTGAAATAGTGCGCGGAGGAGTAATTGATCCATTTTTCTTTAACTGGACAAATATATCTCGAATTTCTCCAACTTGATTAATTCCAGAATTAGTGGCTTTTATTTCCGAATCCATTGAACCCAGACTCCCCCGACGAAGAACTGATGTTCCAGCAAGATGGTACTCCTCCGCACTATGCTGCCACTGTGCGTACATGTTTAGATGAAACCTTTCCCAATCGGAAGGAGAGGACCTATCGAATGGACTGCTAGATCGCCAGGCCTAACTCCGCTGAACTTCTTTTTGTGTGGTTACCTCAAATCGAAAGTGTGTGTTGACCGGTCAAACAATTTGCAGGAGTTGAAAGAGATGATCTGAAGGGAAATGTTTGCCATAACTCCGGAATTGGTTGAAAACGTGCAAAAAGTTATTAATTGCGTTGGATATTGTCAAGCCATAAATGGCACACATTTTCAACATTTAATTCGATTTGTTGTTCTGTTATTTTTAAAAGAACGGGTCTTACTAGATGGATTTTTTTATTCAAACCTTCAATTAATTTTGGATGTGTTTAAAACACGTTTTAAACATGTTATTTCTTGAACAGTTTAAAACAAAAAAAACATGTTTTTAAGTTTTTTTTTTAAATAAACATGTTTTTTTTTCAACCCTGCCCCGTAGTATATGTAATTATTATGGTTGCTACAAGTCACCATCATTTCACTGATCATGGATCTCGGATGGCAACATACGGCAGGGCCTCCCAGGTCTTTAACTGCGAAATCCCTGCCTGGGAGCTAACACTGGCAGGATGATAATGTCTACGTGGAACGGCAGGAGTATGTATCAAGCTGGTAAGATGCACAATAACGTGTAAGAAACCGAAAAACTTAAGATCAATGTCTTGGGAAAGAGTGAAGTAAGATGGCCCGACTCTGGATATCTATCGACGGATAACTTCACAATATATTACTCCGGAGGCAATGACGCCCAACATAGGCATGGAGTGGTAATAATGCTTGACAGAGAATGTTCCAAAACAGTGAAAGGATTTCTTCCAATTTCAGAAAGAGTCATGATAATACAACTAAATATATTCTACACCAAACTGAATCTAATCCAGATATTATATGCTCCGACTAGAGAAGGAAACGAGGACTGAGGAAATAGACTCTATCAACAAATTAACGAGGCTTTACAGATATCAAAACAGAAAGATATTACAATTTATTTCAGGTCGGAAATCACCGACTAGCAGAACGCAATGAATCGATCGGCTGCTACAATTCTGTTAGGAATACAAATCCACTAGACTAATAGACTAGCACAATTATTAAAATGCGCGAGTACCAGTGTATTATACATAATAAGCTTTGACCAAAAAGACAAACACGGCGAACACCTAGACAAGTAATTTATAGCATAACTCAGTTTAGATATTACATAATTAGCATGTTTTTTAACTGCTAACTTTTCATCAACTATTACACCCAGATATTTAATTTTTTTTACTTGTTGAATTCTATCTTCTCCTATTATTATAGATAAATTACTCAAGGTAAAATGTCTCCTAATTCTGTCATTGCCATTAAAATAAACTGACTTTTGGTTGCATTAGTACTAAGAGGATTTTTACAAGTGTATTTATTAATTTTTTCTAACGCTAGATTGATATTTACAATTAATTCATTTAAACATTCTCCTAAAGCATAGAGTATCATCCGCAAACAAGTGAACATCCATACCCCCATTAATATACAACACAAAAAGCAATGATCCCAAAATACTCCCTTGTTGAACACCATTATTATTTACTTGCTCATTTCAACATAACGCATTAATTTTTACTCTTTGCTTCCTATTTTTTAAGTAATCATTAAACCGCTCCAATACAACCCCACGCACTCCAATATTATATTATATAGCTTTATTAATAAAATGTGGCGATCTATAGTTTTAAAAGCCCGTTGCAGATCCAAAAGAACTGCTATATTAATACTTCCACGTTCCACTTTCTATACCACACCTCAATTCATCTAATACACACCGCAAACCGTTTCACAACTGTAGTTTTTTTCTGAAACCTGACTGCTTATTTGTTAATAGATTGTTAACATTCACAAAATTTAGACGTCGGATATTTTCTCAATAGAAGACAACATATTTATTGGACGATAGTTTGACGCTTGAATAGACTTCTCCTTTTTTTGTACTTGAGCAATAGTGGAGACTTTCAATTTTGACGAAATAACACCTACTTCCAAAGAGGAATGTTTATCAACGGGTCTTCCATAGAGCCATACATATTTTTAATCAATGAAATATCTAGCTCATCTGGACTACTTTTATTTTTAAGTAAAAATACAATCTCCCTAAGTTGGCTTTTATCTATTACCTCAAAATCGGAGAACAGATTTACTGGGTTTCCAATCTGATATACAAGTTCCTGGTAGATCGCGCATTTGAACGCCACGAGAGTAGCATGCCCCAAAAGTTTTTTTAAAAAAATTGTTACCACTCTCAACACTAAATATAGACCAATCACAAGTTTTCATGGCTGGTTATAGCTAATCAGCCATTAATAACCCAATCACTGCTACATAATTGTTTGTTAACAAAACAGAGCGGACTCGAGGACAAAGCGAGTTAGCGAATAATTGCGGCCGTATAATTCAGCGCGACCACTCACCGGATCGATATGGCCAAAGCGACACTTGGTCCCTGAGTAATTGCTAAGTGATTTTCCGCGGTTTGACGCGATTCGCCCAAGCGCGCATCAATTTTATTGGCTAATAAAGTCGCTTATGGGATACGACGCGGGGCTTAGAGACCATTAACTTAGTTTATGCAAAACAAACAGAAACGCTCACACTATAAATAATTTGAATTAGACGAAATAATTATTATTATTCTTCTAACTTTTCTGTTGTATTATCTTTCAAATGATGTAGGTACAGGGTTTTTCCTTATACTTTGCCACCCCTTTAAAAAGTTTATTTCTTGAGATAGAAGTAAAATATAAATACAAATTTCATATATTTTTTTCCTGGCCGTTAGTTCAATAATTTGATTTTAATTTCTTGGGTTTTCGGTCACTTTCGGAACAGAAAAACAACATTTGTTTTCTGTGACGTTTCGGTTTATTTTAATTTAAACCATTAACAGATTTAAGTTTCAATTAATGCACACTATTTGATATTGATATTTATTTATTTTAAGTTATTAGACTAATAAGTATTAAATTGGCACCTGAAGGTATTTTAATTTGATTATTAACAACATTAAATCGATTTTTTAAGGTTTTCTTGATTGCTAATGTTTCTAATACGTTGAGTTTCCTACCCTTGTGTTGAGTATATATCGGTTTTATTGTGTTGGATATTGAGTGGTTATTTATTATACAGAGGTCCGCTATTCCTGTTATATTTTGTTTTTTTTTTATGTTTTATGTTCTTTAAACCTTTGATAATGATCCGCAAGGGTCGAAACACGTGTCAGGCAACTGAATTATAATTGTGAAATATAACAAGTAAGACTTTAATTTCCTCTACCAGGGAAAATAATTTTGAAAGAACCGTTATATGGTCCGAGGAGGCTCATTATACCAGTGCTGGTATATTTAATCGGCATACTACGAGGTTTTGGTCTCAGGAAAATCAGCATGTAATATTTCCACTCCAACGGCAAGGCAGCAAAATAATTTATAATATATTTGAAGGCAGCCTTAATGCAAATAAATATTTAGAAATTCTCGAAAACGTTGTGCCGGAAATAATAGAAGACGTGCCCTTAGCGGGTCTCAATAACTTGTATCAGCAACAAGATGAAACACCCGCTCACAATGCGCTAATTATCAGGGCCTTCTTAAACAATAATTTCCCAGGCCACTGGATTGGAACTAATGGACCTCTAAAATGGCCACTAAGGTCACCCGACTTGTCGGTTTTGGATTTCTTCTTGTGGGGATACCTTGAAAATAAAATTTATTCTATTCGATACCAAACAATTGCAGATTTAAGAAACGCCACTAAAAGAGCATTTAGGGAGTTACAAACGCGGCCTTTTATTATTTTAAATTCATTAAGGCGAATAAGAACTATGTATGAAACATGTCTAAGGCATAATGGAGAACAAACAATTTAAGCAATATTTATGAGAAACTTCTATAAATTTTCAGCTTTTGTTTTTAATGTTTTACGTAGTAAAACACGACTCGATTTATGCATTGTTATTATTTTTACTTAAATATAACTGCTTATTAGATTAAGGAGTCCAAAATATATTTCTTCTGCAGTAATTATCATACCAGTAATAGTTTTCTAAAATACCCGTCATGGCCTACTAACAAAAAATGTATATTTTTTAATAAAACGTAAATTTCGCGCTTAATATTTAAAATAAAAATAAGGTATTATATATTTCTAAAGAAGCTTGTTATAAACTGAATTATATTATTAAAAAATATATAGGGTGACCCATTTAAAAAAAAGCAAGTTTGTTTTTTTTTCTCGGAAACAATCGAACGTAGAAAAAATCTAAGTAGGTCATTGGATTCTACGTAAAAAACTACAAAAAGAACATTTGTTTTCTCTTTGATAAGCTACAAGGTAACCTAAACATGGGGTGTCCCAAAAGGTAAAATTCTCAAAAACATCCCGTAAGTATATCAAAAACAAGGAGGACTAGAAAAATTCTGATTGCGGCATCTTTTGTTTCACAAAAAAGTAGTACAGTACTGCGAAAACCGTATCCTTCTATCTTTACTAATAACCGAGATACCCCGTAAAACCATCAAAAACTGGACACCCTGTACAGGGTTATCCAACCAAGACTGGACAAGGCGATTTTTTGACTTTTCCTGTACTTTTATAAAAAAACTGAAATAGCCATCTTAAGTCATTTTCTCCCGCGAATTCGAATATCTTCAGCAAAAAACAATTGAACATCAAACAAAAGTACTAGGGGTCACTTTGATATTTTTTTAAATGGGATGCCGTATTTTTAATGAGCTTATCCGATTTCTCATATAAATTTTGATCTAAAATGTTGGATTTTTAATTCAAAAACGCCTTTTTTCTTCAGTTTTAAATTCGGAAAATGTTCGTCTACAAAAAAAAAAAAAATAAATCTAAAAATCCAACATTTTAGATCAAAATTTATATGAGAAATCGGATAAGCTCATTAAAAATACGGCATCCCATTTAAAAAAATATCAAAGTGACCCCTAGTACTTTTGTTTGATGTTCAATTGTTTTTTGCTGAAGATATTCGAATTCGCGGGAGAAAATGACTTAAGATGGCTATTTCAGTTTTTTTATAAAAGTACAGGAAAAGTCAAAAAATCGCCTTGTCTAGTCTTGGTTGGATAACCCTGTACATACATAGTAGTGAGAGTTAAAGAATTAATGCAACTTTAAACCCGTCATATAAATGTAGCCAGAAATAGGCAAATCATCCACATTCTCAATTATTGTTTCTCATTGTTCTCAAAAATACAAATTTATTAACGAAGCTATACCTAGTAGACACGATAGTTTTTGCATTAAACATTCATGCGATATTTACTCTATAATAATAATTAAGTTCTATTGTATGGCGAACAGCATAGTGTAGGATTTACCCGATACCACCTATCATCACACCTCGTTTTACATAAAAATGTATTTATTCCCTACGTTAAAACAAAGACGTCAATGATAAAGCCTATTCAAGCACACACGTGGGATGTCGATCGACCTTTTTCATTCACAGTCTCTCCGCATTAAGTTCTTCGATAAAAACACTCCGAGCGCTTTGCAGTGTGACAGCTTTTCGATATACCGAGTGTTGATTTTCTAAGATGACTAACTCCTTAAAAAAAGTCCTCAGAGTGAAAGTTTTGTAGCAATTTTAAAATTGCCACTATGGACTTTATGGGAATGAGTCAAGATATGTGGGGTTAGAAGTAGTGCGTTCGCTTTTCTATTGGTTAATGGCACAAGGCGCGGCAAACGGCAAATAGGTTGGCCATGTATTTCCGTTTCTGTTTGCCGTCAAGTCGCAGAACGCCCATTTTTACTTTTGACAATTTTATGTATAAACAAAGTTGTTTGGAATTATTTTCTTTATTTCATTATTTAATTTAGGTTCTGGTAAAAGCCCAGACTCTTGTATCGTTCTGATCTTTTGTAGGGTGTCTCTGTTCTCTTCTTTTTTTTGTTGATGTTAGCTTAAGTTGGCAAAACTTTGTGTCAGCTGATTGTTGAAGGAGAAGGGGTTTCTTCGGAGTTCTCGGGCCCCTTAATTTTACTTTCTAAAAATCCCTCAGACCAGAAGGTCAAGCCAGCCGCCGTTAGGCCATTTTCTTATCAAAAGGCCACGAGGTCTCACCCCCCCCCCCCTTTTAGAGGTAAGCTTCTTTATTCCTTTTTTTTTGTTCTTTTGGGATTCAGTAGATAATTTTTTTTTCTATTATTTTTAGGGGTTTTATTGGTGGCTTGATAAGTTTTTGCCACTTCACGGTTTCCCAATTCGTAAGGGACCATATGGTTGACCTTAAGCCCACGAGCTACCGTATGGGTATTACGGAAGTTTTTTAACCGAGTTAAAACTCCACCTGGCCACATTAGGAGGCCCAGCTGAAGGAGCTGCCGCAGCAGAAGCGAGCAGGCTGGTATAGTCACCTAGACTTTTTTGATAATATAATTAACTTCGTTTGTGTATAATTCATCATTACAATCTCAATCACTCAAAATCAATTTAAGTACATGTATTTAATTTATTCAATTGAATTAATAACTTTTTTTATGTAAGGCTATCTCGGCGAAGGGTCACCCTATTTTATAACCGTACATCATTGAAGACATAAGGTTCTAGAATCTTCGTAGGTTATACCCAACTTATTAACCGTAAATCCTTGCGCCAGGAAAGGCTGTTTTTTTGATCATTCACAACTTCAATAATGTAAAGACCACATTAGATTTCAAGAATTTTTACGTAACAAGGTGGCATAAACCCCATTTTACTTTTATAATAAAATCTTTATCTAGTTTTTATCTACTTAATATTACTCTCTATAGGTACCTACTCTTTGGCATTAAGCAAGAGTATAGACGCATCAAAAAATGTAAAAAGCAATGTGACGCAATTATAAAAATTACTAGCAATGCATTAAAAATATCGAAAATCACAGGTTAGGTTTGGTTTTCCTCCCTATTAACCAAGAAATGTATATTACGAGTTCTACAAGTGATATTCTAGTGGTAATGACAAAATTTTAAGGATTAGGCTACTTCAGTTCCAATATCCTACTTATAAGTAAATGCAAATCGGATTCGTTACATCATATGTATGCAAAAAGCGGAAAAATCGGTGAATCTGAACTAACCATTTTCAATAGTTACCAGAGATGATATTAGGTCATTTACTAAACGTTTATAAAAAACCTGTCTCAACGAGTCATTCTTCACAAAATGCTAAACTTTGATTTAAAGAAAAATGTAAAAATGAACCTACAGATGGAAAAAAACGGTGTGGAGCATTGTTTACTGATTTTAGAAGCCCATTATCAGTATATTGGTGATATTCCCCACAAAAAGATAATTATTAATCTTACTTTTAATGATATTTATGCTGTGATACTTCCTGTTTACTTCGCAATCAAATGGAAATTTGGAAATAATTTCTAGTTTAGTGTTTGTTTAATGCTTGACAAAAAGAACCTAAGCTTAGTCTTAGCGGCACTTTGAGCAAAAAGCAATATGACGCAATGCAAAGAAAATTCGTTTAATGTGCCGGGATGCCTTGCAATAACCCGAAAATTTAGTAATGTGCAATGTTTAAAGCGATGTTTTGATGTATGCAAGGGGAATTGAAGTTTAACATCTATTGTAAAGGTAAAAGAAATGACTGGTGCCAAAAGAAAGAGGAAATTAGGCAAATTAATGGACAGAGAAAGGAACATCATCGTCACCGCCAAAGAGAAAAAACACTTGGGAAAATTAGATGAAAAACTATTTGAAGACAATACCACATATACGTTAAGATTTGTCATTAAAAATAAGAAGAATGGAAAAGCAGTAGGACTCTGCAATATAGAAGCGGAATTTATGAAACCTTCAGACGAAGAAAGGTGTGAAATGGACGACCAACATTCTCATGAAAACGTTGGCAATATTTCACAGGATTGGCTTAAATCAGAATTTGTCACCGGTCCTAAAAACTCCATGAGCGAAAACCAGGAATATCGTAGAAAAAGTCTCATGAGCCAACTTTTAAAGATATTCCTGAAAATGAAACAGAAAATACATGAACTGTGTGCAGCACATAATGAGATCCAATTAGCTTGGTTTCCGGAATGCGGTTGGTTCACGTGAAGCACAATTAAGTAAGTATACAAGTGTTATTCCAAAGATGTAGGGGCATGAACTGTGACATCTACGCGTGCTTCATTAACTATCATAAGGCTTTCGATATAACATTACAAGATGATAGAAATCCTAAAAAACATTGGATTAGATGAAGTCTTAGGACTATTACAAACCTATACAATACAACCAGACCGCATTTGTGAGACTAGACAGAGTAAATACTGACGAAAATGAAGTCTGAGAGGGGTGAGACAGAGTTCTTCATAAATAACATCAACTTTGGAATGAATTTTAAAAAGAAGCCTTCAAAGTTTTAATGAAGGGGATTCTGCTTAACGGAGGAAGAATAAACAAAATATATACGCGGACGATACGGTCAACAATATGGTCTAGACTTAACATAGACAAAACAAAAATAATAATCATTTTTAAGAACCGTAATATATATATCTATACAAATATTTTTATGGCACTAATTTAAATCAAATAGCCAGTATCTCTATTTATTTTTTAAATATTACAATCCACATTTATATATTTTTAAATCATTTACAAATGTTACAAACGCTCACAAACATCCGTATCCTACCCAGGATTCAAACCGTAGTATAAACAGACAATGATTAACCAAAATTCTATGGAATGCGGCATTCTAATAGTGAATGATCAGTCAATGGCATCACTCCCAAGAAATAAGGACCTGCTTCAGAAAGGCTAAGAGTGCATTTAACATCAGCTTCCTATTTAAAAGCCAGAATTTGACTATAACTGTTGTTCGTGTAGATGTACGGAGTAGCCATGGACCTTCACACAAGCTTAGCAGAAAACTGGAAGCAATCGAGATGAGGCTGTGCCGTATAATACCTAGGATACATAATGCGAAACGAGACTGGAAACCTAGTTCAGACAAGGAAAACTCCTGGGGGAGAGACGTTCAGTAAAATTCTCTGTACTGGGATACTAACTCTTTATTGCGGCAATATCTCCATGAAGCTGTTTGCATATTTTTAGCGAATTCGACATCCAGTTGACGACTTCAAAGCCACCACGCTTCATAATATTTCTTACTTCATTTATCAAAACCACAACCTCTTCTTCTGTATCTTTTGAGTCTAGGTAGTCATCGGCATAGAATATTTTTGTTATTGCTGTCAAAACGTCTGAATCCGTTAAACTTTCATGTGCGTTCAGCAGGTGAACCAGTGGCTCCAAAAGTCATAAGTGTCTGGATCTTGATTCGTTTTTAAATTTCTCCATACGAGTCGCTAAGCACACTGATCTTATTTTTTATTGCGTATTGGTGAAACATCTCACGTACGTCCCTACTATATAATAATAATATAATACTACCACACGTTATCGGTGACGGCCTGGTCGCGTGGCAGCATTCTCGCTTCCCATGTACAGGTACCTGGTTCAAGCCCGGGCTGGCCCAGCAGACTTTTTCAGTTTACAGGGCCCAGGTCACCATACTACGTAGTGTTGCGTACACCGACAAATTCTCAACGGCACTTTAGTCTAGTAGGTACTCTAGAAACGGAATGTTGTCGAAGGAGGGACCCTTGAGCCAAATGAAGGATGATCAGTGGTGCGGATGGTGTATCTCGGACACTGCCTGATATTCGTATGGTTGAGGTAAGAACCTTGATCAGAGAATTGGCGGCGGAGTCTCAAGAGCACGGGTCTGATGCTGTCCCGGATGGTTCGAGGGTCCCCGCGACTTACATAATTCTCTTAGCTGCACACAAGGACGTTTAAAGGCCGGCTAGTCGAGGTTTGTGGTGCGCAAATAGACGTTAATAATAACAAGACCGTAAAATACTGTGCCAAGAATAACATCTGTCGGTTATATTGTGATTCGGAACCCACGTTAAACTGTAGGTCCCGTTTGGCTGACATTACCCAGACGTTAAAACGGGGTTGGCAAAAAGGGTCAAAACTGGCCTACTTGCTGAGCGCCAAAGCCTCCCCGTCCACTACTACTACTACTACTACTACTACCACACGTTGTCGGAATCTCCACAAAAAGGCTAATAGTGGTTGAAGAAGATCAGATCCTGTCAATAGGTTATCATTTAAGCTCACACCATTGGATTTGGCTGCACAATCAAACACTAGTCTAATTTTGCCTGGTTTATTTGGGTTTGTTGTGGCAATATGTGGTAGGTACCAAGTGTTAGAAGGTTCAACAACGAGTTCTTCAGGAGTTAGTTCCAGATAGCTGTTTTTACAATATGCTCTTCCAAAATTTTCATCTCTTTGGCATTTTCTCTCTAATTATGACATGAGATAATATGATGGTTACTAACATCCGCAACGAATCAGAACCATAAGACCAAAGGTCGTAATTTTTCTAAATAAATAAATTAATTTTTCCATTGATTATGTAATTATTTATACAAGAAAACGGTGATTTGGTAGGTAAACGAACAGTGAGAAACAGTTCACCAAAAAGTGTAATGAACATTTCCCTTTGCAGAGAAAACAACAAAGAAACAAACCGAAGTATATTCCTGAAAATCCTGAGGTAAAAAAAGGTTCTATGAATTGAAAAATAAGAGTGATCAATTTGAGAGCTTACTTACATAATGCTAAAAAGATATAATAATTGTAGTAGGATTCTCGG
Organism: Polydrusus tereticollis; assembly: GCA_963920685.1. Lineage (NCBI taxonomy): Eukaryota > Metazoa > Arthropoda > Insecta > Coleoptera > Curculionidae > Polydrusus > Polydrusus tereticollis. The sequence continues at coordinate 183,571,650 of OY987326.1, forward strand.
TAGAATTCAGGTACAGGGACATTTTTTTAAGTGTCTCACCGGATTGGCGATTTTCCTGCTGACTATAATAAAAAACAAATTGCATATTTCTCAATGATTTTCGATAAGGAAGCCGAATTTAATGTAAAAAAATACATAGATTTACAAATTTGACAGATGAGACGCCATTTTGAATTTTCTTAAATAGCAACCCACATAAATAGCCACAGGATTAAATTGCATTTGGCGATCCGGATTCTAAAACTTATTTTCAGCCGTTTCGGAAATACGGGGGTTCCTAATTTGTCTGCATCGATTTTGTCTTTTAAGTGTCTCGCCCCTTTAATAAATAGACCTTCTAAGCTGAACACCTCAGTTTTTTTCACGGTGACATAATTTCCCGTGAGCAAGCGATCTACGCTATAGTCAAATCCGACAGATGTCAAAAAGTGACAGATACGACGCCATTTTGAATTTTCTTAAATGGCAACTCCTATAAATAACCACACGATTGAATTGAATTTAGCGATGCGATTCTAAAACTATATAGTTGTTGACACTTATTTTCAGCCGTTACGGAAATACGGGGGTTCCTAATTTGCCTCCATCGATTTTGTCTTTTAAGTGTCTCAACCCTTTAATAAATAGACCTTCTAAGCTGAACACCTTAGTTTTTTTCGCAGTGACATAATTTCCCGTGAGCAAGCGATCTGCGTTATAGTTAAATCCGACAGATGTCTAAAAGTGACAGATACCACGCTATTTTGAATTTTTTTAAATGGCAACCCTCATAAATACCTAGACGATTGAATTGCATTTGTCGATCCGATTCTAAAACTATATAGTTGTGGATATTTATTTTCAGCCGTTTCGGAAATACGGGGTTCCTAATTTGCCTCCATCGATTTTGTGTGTTTGGGGTGAGACATTTATTTATAAGGGTTGCCATTTAAAAAAATTCAAAATGGCGTCATATCTGTCACTTTTTGACAGCTGTCGGATTTGACTACAGCGTAGATCGCTTGTTCACGGGAAATTATGTCACTGTGAAAAAAATTAAGGTGTTCAGCTTAGAAGGTCTATTTATTAAAGGGGTGAGACACTTAAAAGACAAAATCGATGGAGGCAAGTTACAAACCCCCGTATTTCCGAAACGGCTGAAAATAAGTATCAACAACTATATACTTTTAGAATCGGATCGCCAAATACATTTCAATAGTGTAGTTATTTATGAGGGTTGCCATTTAAAAAAATTCAAAATGGCGTCGTATCTGTCACTTTTTGACATCTGTCGGATTTGACTATAGCGTAGATCGCTTGCTCACGGGAAATTATGTCACTGTGAAAAAAACTGAGGTGTTCAGCTTAGAAGGTCTATTTATTAAAGGGGTGAGACACTTAAAAGACAAAATCGATGGAGGCAAATTAGGAACCCCCGTATTTCCGAAACGGCTGAGAATAAGTATCAACAACTATATAGTTTTAGAATCGGATAGCCAAATGCAATTCAATCCTGTGGTTATTTATGGGGGTTGCCATTTAAGAAAATTCAAAATGGCGTCTCATCTGTCAAATTTGTAAATCTATGTATTTCTTGACATTAAATTCGGCTTCCTTATCGAAAATCATTGAGAAATATGTAATTTGTTTTTTATTATAGTCAGCACAAAAATCGCCAATCGGGTGAGACACTTAAAAAAATGTCCCTGTACTTTGCAAATAAAATTAAAACCTGTGACAATAAAACAAAACTTACTTGGTCAGAATAAAGGTAAACCGCCTTTTAAAGTTAAAGGAGACCTACTTAATGTCGCAAATAATTTTAATGACGTTTTTATTAATGTTACTCCAGATCTACTTAAAAACTTCCATTCTAGCATAGAATATTTAATATCAATACACTAAAAATGCGATATACAAATTAACGAGGAAGAGGTTTTTCAAATAGTTAGAAAACTTAAAAATAAACATAGCAGTGGGCAGGATGAAATATCGTCCAATCTAATGAAATATTTTGTTATTGGAGAAATTGTTCAGCCTATTTGTTATATAATAAATGATTTTGGGATATTTCCAGATAATTAATAATATTATAGTATATTAATAATGCACTTGTTGTATCTGTCTTTAAAAAAAATGAATCGTTAAACATATCAGGGCTGGGATGCCGCAGGGCTCTCCTATAGCTCTGATCAAAGAATGGCTTTCGGCTTGGAAGATTCGCCTGAAGCCATTCGAGACGAAGGCCAAGGCTCAAAAAGTCGTGTCAGATGGTCTGAGACAAGGCTCAGTGTAAACAAGGTTCAAGTTAATTGGTGTCAGGAAGTAAAATGCCTGAGACTTATCTTTGACCGAAGGCTAAACTGGAGCAAAAATTCAGTAAACTGAGTAAAGCTTGCATTGCGCCAATTGAGCTCTACCTACTGCTCCACAGGAGTAGAAATTGCAATAAGACAAAGGTCAACCTCTACAAGGTCTTGGTCAAGCCAACTGATCACACAATCACATAGAAGAGCAAGACCTAACTCTACTTACAAACTACCCAAAGACTGGGTCCCTGTTGGCCCAAACCAATAGTAGAGAGACACTAAAAACAGTAGAGAAGTACTATCATCACTTCGCAATCGAGCCTCTTTAATTAACTTGAAGCGTAGGGTGTTTCAACGTGCTCTGTTCGGCGTTCTTTGCTCGTTTGCTATATAAATGGATGAAGAAAATAGATACTGAAAAGCTGAGTGAAGTAAAAAGTCGAGCGGCACTTTGGGAAGCAATAGCTCTGAATTTTGCGAGGAAATCGTCGATTTGTTTCCCGATGACGGCAACATATGAAAAAAAAACTGTTTGCTCCCATATGTACACCGGTGCTGCATAGGCATATATTACAACCAAGCCATGTGTTACACATTGGTAATACAAATACCACAGATTTAAAATTATTGGTATCTTTAGTGGCTTCCCAGTAAAGCTTTTGTATTAGTGTGCCAGTTCTGGTTCAAAGATGCTTAAATATGAAGAGACCGGTGCACATGTAATTTGAAGACTATGCACTGTTAAAAATAGGGTGAAAATGACATTAAACATGCCTAAAAAAATTATTATTTTTAAAGAATTTTTACACAATAAAATAACATACGTTGTATTAAACGATATTTTACTAAAACAGTGTATTTTCACTCAATAGTGTCGTAAATATCGTACCGTGTACTGTATTAATACGGTAAAATATGTAAAATCACTACCTTATTAGTGAAATTTACTTAGTTTTGGAATAATACCCGTAATTTACCGTAATTTTTCGGCAAATCTCCTAATTTTACCACACGACACTGTAAATCTTGTGGCTTCACGCATCTACATGTTCGCTGTTGTTTTGTTTGCCATAGTGTTTGCAGTCTTCGATCTTTACTGCTAGTGTAGTCGTTTTGTAGTATCGTGTGATACATTTTTAAGTATTTTTAATGTTTAAAGGGTATTAAAATTACTTTTATTCATTAATAAGCAGAATTTTGGATTGTTAACTGAGTGAAATACCATTGTGTGTAAAGTGTAAACTGTTAATCGACCAGACACGGCGATCAATGTTTGATAAATATTGCATCTACAAAATTCAAGGTAAGTAATTTTATAATGATTTGTTCTTATTGTAAAATTGTATATAAATTTCTTTTCAAAAATATTACAGTCATCAATATTTGCATCGAAATGTGCCTCGAATGGTATCTATTTGTGCTCGACCAAAATGCAAATATCAGGTTCAGGTCTTCAAAATTCACCCTGATTCAGGGTCGAAAATTGCAAAATTAAAAAGTTTTACACAATGTTCTAAATTAAGGGTATTCACTTTAATGAGAAAATTAAGAAATTTGTAATAATTTTCTTAAAAATTCGTTTTTTTAGAATAGTAGACCGATGTCAGGCATTCTATATTTATTTTTGTAATAACTGTCAGTTCATCACCAAACTGTATATAATATTATGTAATAGGGTTCTTATTTATTTTTTGACAGCCACCTAGAATGAAGAGGCTTAAATTACGGTTTCAAAACAAATATATTCGGCATTTGGTTTTTAAGGCACTCTTAAACTAAATTATTCTTTAATATACATAAAATATAATATACATAAAAAACCAGTTATATATTTTATTTTTAGCTTGGCAAAGCCATTTTTTTAATATAACTTCACATGAAAAAATGGTGGTTTCCAAAATATAAATGAAAACCTTGTACAAGGGGGTCTCCTCTATAGGAAACCCAGCATAGGTATGGCATTAAATATACCAAAGGTGTAAAAAAAAATATTTCTGTTTGTTTCAAATATATGTTTTTTTAATATAAGTACCCTAGTTAGAAATAAGTGTTCTGTTTGTAGGTACTTTACCTATAACTCGAATTTTAAGTAAAGTAGGTACCTATATACGTAAGAAAAACTGTTTGTATTTTATAGGTTATACGACTCTTACCCCCTTAGTGTTTGAAGCCCAGTTTATCAAAAATCGATATATTTATCATGGCTGTGCTATGAACGTCAGGAATGAACTGAAAGTGTCACTCTATCACATCAATTTTAGATAAGCTTGGCTTAAAGCACTACGATGAATACCGAGGTTGGGATACTTAGTATACCTATATAAGTACCTAAAAAAGAAAATACTGTTTTGTTTGTATTCTGTTAACTAGATTTATGGTAACAGTTCTACCTGAATAAAATACGGTTTTGGTTTATATTTTTAATAAAGTTTTTAATAAAAAAAATAAATTAAATTGTTTTTTATTTCATTCATAAATAATACAATAAATAACAAAAGAAAAATTACAGAAAATTTCTTGGAAAATTCACTGAAAATTTACTAAAAAATACATATAGTATTCTGTAATTTTACATTATAAACAGAAAAACGTATTAATAATACAATAAAGAAGTAGTAAAAATACATAAATTTTTCATTATTTAGCTGAAATATTTTGTAAATTTACTCTAACGATATAGTAAAAATACATATTGTTAAACCTACTTTTCCGAATTTTAGTCGTCATTTTACGTAAAGGCTTAATTACCTTTACATATAAACTTACGTCATATTCCTGTTTATTTTCCGTCAAAATACTTGAATTTTAATGTAATTTTCATGTGTAATTTTACGACTATGTATGTAATTTTTCGGCAAGTTTATGTAGAAATACAATCGATTTAGTAAAATTACGGTTGTAACATAATTAAACCGTAATTTAACGTAAAATTACTAAAAACTTTTAACAGTGTGAGAAAGCTTTTGATAAGGTGCAACACTCCAAAATGATACAGTGTAGCAATTTCAAAATTGCCACTATTTATTTTGTGGGGAAGGTAGACTGCCTTGGATTTATACAGATATGTTTCCACAAAATGCATTCCTTTTTATTTACTGTTAAAAATTGTTCATTAGGTTGTATCATCTTTGATTGCATAACGTTAGCCAAAATATGGGGCGAACGCACTACTTTTGCTGTTCTGTGGGTTGATGGCGCTAGCCACCGCCGCGTAAAGTTGAATCACATATCTGCGTTTCTGGTTCCCGTGAAAGCGCAGAACGCCCACTTGTACTTTTGGCAATTTTATGCGTAAACAAAGTTGTTTGGAATTATTTGATTTATTTCCTTAAGTAATTTAGGTTCTGGTAAAAGCCCAGACTCTTGTTCGTTCTGATCGTTTGGATCCTTTATGTTGTGTCTCTGTTCTCTTCTTCTTCTTATTTTCCTTTGTTGCGGTTTATGTTCAGTTGACAACATTGAGTCAGCCGATTTTGCTAGAGAAGGGGGTTTGTCTTACTTCAGAGTTCTTGCGGTCTCCATTTTACTTTCTGAAAATACCTTCAGAGAAGAAGGTCGAGCCCGTCGCGTCGCCGTTGGGCCATTTTTTTAAAAATACCACGAGGTCTCACCCCCCTTTTAGAGGTAAGCTGCTTTAATTTCTTTTGTTCTTGGTTTGTTGTTTGTGGGAATTCAGTGGGTAATTCTCTTTTCCATTATTTTTAGGGGTTTTGTTGGTTTCGGCTGATATGCCGTTTTACCTGCCGTTCGGCATTTGAATAGGTTAGGAACACCACATGGGATTTTAACATCCACATCATAGCCCTTGAGCTACCAGGTTCCGGTTGGCTCACGTAGGAACTAATTAAATTGGTTACGAGCTATGTATGAACTAAATTTCACCTGGCCGACCATGAGCAGCTTTCAGGAGCCACATGGGCCATGCCCAGTATAGCTGCCATAGCAGAAGCGAGGGATTAAAAGGCTTGTATAAAGCGAACCTCAATTTAATACATTTTGCCTTTTCAATTTAATTAGTACGTCGCAACATTTAAATTAACTGCTATTTAATCAATAATTTTTTTAATGTAAAGCCATCTTGACAAAGGTAACCTTTTTTTTTAACCATACACCATCAAAAGATTTAAAAGGTTCTAGAATCTTCCCCGAGGTTATACATAAATTTTATCTTAAATCCTTGCGTCCGGAAAGGCTGTCTTTTCATTCACTTCTTTTTTATAATTCAAACTCAACTAAATTTTAAACAATTTGATACCATATAAAACTTAACAAACCCTTTTGTTATCAAGTAACCTTTTATTTTAATAAAAACTTAATTGTATGTGTGGGAAAGCTTTAGTTTTATTTATTGCATAGATTTCTCAATAGAACTGATATACGGTATATTTTTCCTGGTTTGGACTTCGATCAAACCAGGTGGCGCCCAAGGCAAACCAAAGACGGAGGGAAGGTGTGAGTATATGGACCGCGACCTAGTGCCTCCACATAAAGAGCTACCGTCAGCAGATAGTGACAACCTCTTGTCCAAGACAACCTACAGAACACTGGGCTATATCAGCAAGACATGCTTCTGAAATGAAGGTTGTATAATATTATTATTATGTTATTCGCATATTATTTAATAATTTATGGGTCTATTTTACCACAGAAAAATTATTATTATCGTTAGGTATTAATAGCAATAAATTTAGATCAATTATTAATACAACTGAAAACATGTATAATTTAATTCCATAATTATGTGTAGTATGATTTATGAATGATTTCAAGTGTCGGACGACTAATAGCGCACCGACCCGACCAATACCTGGCGTCTTATCATGAAGAACGAATAATAAAATTTTTAGCGGTTAGCGGAAATCTAACGTGGAAAAATAAATTCGAAACGACTTTGGCCGGCTATATCAAAGTTCTGTTGGTGGTAACAATTATTTCTTTCAAGTTATCTTATTGATATCATTATTGATATAACCGCCCTTTGTAGATCAACTGTCCCCCTTGTGCTTAACATTAGCAAAGAGTTTGTTACATAAAAAAATTCACATCAGTGGAAATATGTATGTTGCCGTCCTTATTTAAATCTAACCTAAAGGTAGACTTTCGATGGACGCGACTGCGACTATCGCGGCTGCGGCTGACAACCAATGCGATCTGTCGCATCTGTACCACCTTTCCGAGATATGCGACTTTGTGCGGTCACGACCCGCACGATTATGGTTTATTATCTGTTGTTTCGCGACATTGTAGGGTTTGATTATTAAAAGTATATTATAATGCATTCTAAAAAGTTAAGGTACTGCAAGTTATTACTGGAGGAGAAACGAGATGATGACGATTTAATTTTACGTTGTTGACTGAAACAAAGAAAACATCAATTAAGGAACTATACCACGTACTCGTAAAGGTTCATATAACATCTTTATTGAAAATTAATTTGCTTTCGTCTTCACTCGAAAACGGAGTCATTTTGAATTACAATTATTTATAAATAGTATAAAACCACGTGCAATCAACACGACCTTACTGCTTCTAGAGCAGTCGAGTCGTGCGGCCGCGTTGGTCGTATCTGTCGCACTCGTCGCGGTCGGGTGCCTTTAAAGGAGATATATGTAAATGCATTAAACCGGTACACGCACGACCGGCCGCATAGCCGCATCAGTCGCAAGGGTCGCATTGGTCGCGACCATCGAAAGTCTACCTTAAACCTGAACAATCTGGCGCGATCCTAACCGTACTATAACCGCAAGGGATCCGTAGCTGACCGTACCGCTTAACATGCGTGTTTAGCAGTGTTTAAACTGCGTACTCAGTCTAACGTTATCAGCAAACCCCATGTTTTAAAAACTCCAATGGTTTATTTCGTCGTTCATCGTTCGGAAATTTGACATCATCCGGTAAACATGTCACATGTTACAGATAACTTTCTGTGTCTTGGACTAGTTTATAGCCACATTATTTCAAAAGCCATTTATTTGATTTACTGTGTGTACTGACCATTTAGTTTTAACCAGAGCCATAAACTTATAACACACATTGATTTACTGTCATCTATCGCGATTGCAAACCAACTCTAGTAGCTTTTTGTAGCTATTTGCAACTTTTTATGGCAAGGAAGACGACTTCTTGTTGCAGTGTCTGAACTAGCGGTGGTTGACCAATGAGAGTATTTGTTTGCGGTTTTTGAGACAACTTTGCCAATATTATTTGTCACTTGCAATTAAAGCTCGTTTCACCTTTTCCGCTGGTTTGAAAGACACCGCAAGACTTTGACCATCCATAGGTACGGGGTTCATCCTTATACTTTTTAAACCACATTGTTTATAGGAAATGTTTCAATCTGGAGAATCGTTCGAAGACCACCGTCCTGGGACCACATTTTCAAATAGTTCAAAAGTTGTGTTAACCTATCCAAAACACCTGTTTGCATATAAGTCAACTGCACTCGTGCGGCGTTGCCAGATTTATTACTTCACGGTCCGCCGTTGGAGACGGGCAATATTAATAAATGCTAGGTAAAATATCAAATATTTGACATTTCGTTCATCTATTCGCTGAATAGAGTATATCTGGCAATAGCTATTACATTTAATATTAGAATTTACGGATAGTGACGCAGCGTGTTTCCCTAAAACTCCCTTCTGCTCTATCGAACCTCATTTGTTTAATTGATGGAAAGAAGTCTGGAGAGAACTAGCTCATCATTCATCTCATCGACCTTGGTGACGTGGATCAATCTATATTATTTTGGGCATTATCCTGGATAAATTTTAAATTTTCTATATGCTTTTGATTGTTTAGCATTTATACTGTCAGCAGGGAGAAACAAATTACGTTCTGACTGTTTGTCCATACGATTTTTAGTCAAAACTCTGTGTCTTTTTCCAGAGGTAAACCGCGGAAGCAATGCGGTGTAAACGCGTCAAAAAATGTAAAAAGCAAGGTGAAGCAATGATAAAAATTATTAGCGGTGCATTAAAAATATCGAAAATGTTCCAGCAATGTGAGAAAATGCGAAGCAATGCAAAAGCAATGCAGATAATGTTGAGCATTGTAAAAAGAATTCGCGTACTTTTAGCAATCCGGCTCATTGGCATCGCTTCATTTGAGGTGGCAACATGGTACTTTCATTTTAACGAAATCGTCGACACTGAATAATCTAAATTTTCTGTTTTCTTACAATTTTTCATGTATTTCTACGGTTTTCTGCGTTTTATTTGTCACATCTTGCATTTATTTTAACAAAAAAGTGTATTTTTTTGAAATCTAAGTAATAACTATTTCACCGGCAATCGAAACATTTTAAGGATTCCATGCAAATATCCTATTTGTAATTGTAAGTAAAAAAAAGTAAATATTTTTTTTCGAACACTATCAGAGGGCGCCGACCAAAAAAAATCGGATTCGTTAGTTACCTAGATGTGTGCAATTCGTTAGTTACCTAGCAAGAAATTAGCGAAAAATTCGGCGTTTCCACCTTTTGCAATAATAATTACCAAAGATGTATTTGGATTTGGGATATTCGGGTGTAATACCACGAGTGCTTTAAAATTACCGATAACTTTTTACGAATGCGTGTTTTCTTTAATTTGTAAAGAAAACACGTATAAGTGAAAAATTATCCGGTTAGTTTTAAAGCACGCATGGTATTTAAAGGAATATTTCACGAATCCAAAAACATTCATTTTGTCAACTTTGAAATAATAAATAGAAATTTGTCAACAAAGTGACACTGACAAGTGGTATTTTCGTTTTGGTGTTTTCGATTTTGTATAACCGCTGTAAGTTTTCCAAAGTACCACTGTCCTCATGGGATTTTTATACGTGAGTGGAATATTCGGGGGTAATACCACGAGTGCTTAAAAATTACCGATAATTTTCATGAAAGCTTGTTATTTATAATTCCACGAGTTCGAAGAACGAGTGGAATTAGTATAACAAGCTTGAATGAAAATTATCTGGTTAATTTTTATGCACGAGCGGTATTTAGGGAGAATATTTCTAGAATGAAATAAACTGTCTCGTCAAATAGGTTCGATTGTTGTGTGTTGGATATACAACGTTGTCTAGGCAACGTTGTATATCCGCTGATATTTTTTTATTTTTAACGTTTCTTATGGGAAAATTTATACATGAGTGAAATATTCTCTGAAATTGAATAAAAAAAACCGTCTCAATGGGTCATTCGTAACGAAATGGCAAATTTTGTAAAAATGTAAAAATAAACCAACAAAATAAATGGAAAAAATGGAAAGAAAAAGAGTGTGTGAAGCAAGGTTTGCTGTTTTTAGAAGCTCTTGATGCGTATTTAAGTGATATTCGCCAAAAAGATAATTATTAACCTTACTTTTAAAGATATTAATCCTGAGATACTTTTTGGTTTCCTTGTCGCATTCAGAAGGGAATTTTGAATTGAAAGATTTTCTAGTTCAACGGTTGATTAAAATAAGCTAAGCTTAGTCTTAGATGTAGTTTGAGTGCGGGGGGATAGGTTACAAAGCATATTATTTTATAGCTCATATTCGAAATCGAACTAAAACAAAAATACGAAGAAATGAGAGGTTGCAATTGGTACAATTTCCTATCTGAATAACATGGGGGTTTCGACATTAAATAATCAATTTTTTGTTCCGGCCAAAGTACCACAAGCAATACCATAAGAGCTCAGATTTAGCCGGATATTTTTTATGCTTGGTATCGAACACTTACTTTCAGAAAATATAACGAGAGCTGTTCCGATAAAATCACGAGAGCGTAGCTCGTGTGATTTTGTCGGACAGATCGAGTTAAATTTTCTGAAAGTAAGTATGAGATAGCAAGCATAAAAAATATCAGGCTCATAATCTAATAAATAATAATAAATTAACATATAGGTCAAACAGGTAAAAACTTTAAAACTAAAAGAACATAAAACATCCATTTAAAAAAAAACAAAATAAAACAGGAATAGCGGACCACTGTATAATAAATAACCACTCAATATCCAACAAAATAAAACCGATATATATTCAACACAAGGGTAGAAAACTCAACCTATTAGAGACATTAGCAATCAAAGAAGCTTTAAAAAATCGATGTAATGTTGTTAACAATCAAATTAAAATACCTTCAGGTGCCAATCTAATACTTAATAGCCTAATAACTTAAGGTAAATATGCAATAAACACTGTCAATAATTACCAACGAAAAAACCCATAATTATTATACACAGTATCATTTTCTTAATTTTATTACTTAGATGTAAATACCTCTATAATCACACTTGTAATTTAGTTGTACCTTTGGCCAATACCTGTAAATTAAGGACCAAAATAACCTATCTCATCTGTCAATTTTTATTTTAAAAACATGTAGAATTTTTAACTGTCTTACAATGCCTTTGTAATGACCCGCAAGGGTTGAAACACGTGTCAGGAAACTGAAATATATTGTGAAATATAACAAGTACTACTTTAATTTCCTCTACTAATATTCATATTGCTACCATATCGATTTCGTCGATTTAGAGGTGCTAATATAATATTTGTATTTAATGAATGGTTGATTATAACATGTCATAATCATAATACTAACAATAATACATGTCATAATACTAGTATCTATAGAAAATCCATACATCAGTAAGTAATACTGAAAGAATGCATCATAAAAACGTCAGATACGAGCCTAATGATAAAATAAATTATCAGTGCAGATATTAGGTTAGGCACACAAAAACAAAATATAAGTAGGAGCTTTCCATTTCATATCGTCCAGCAGGGAGAAAAAATGACTGCTTGTTCAAATTCACGTGAATTGTTATTTCAAAATAAGTAGACATGCAGGTATTTTTCCTTTGCTCAAAATCTCAAAATATTTCGATTTATCAGAAGTCGAAAATTGCTCGAAACAATCTATTTTTTCTACGCTCGTTATAAAAACTCGACTTTTCTTCATCATTATAAATGCATAAAGCACACCTTTTTTTAACAGACATGTTAGAAAAGTAGATCAGAGTGAAAAAAAGTTCCATAATGGTTCACATCGCATTAGGTGAGAGTGAAAAAATGAACAGTTATGGACCTTTTTCTCACTCTGATCTACTTTTTTTAACAAGTTCGGGTTTCTACGACAAATCTGTCATTATTTTATAGACGTATTTTTGGACTCCGCGGCTCTAGATATTAATAGTTTCTAATATTTAAAATAGGCCCATAAATTAACTTAAACCACCCTCACCCTATGCAGTCATTCGTTTACGGTCGTATTGTATGAAACTCATGCATATGTGCGTGCGCGCACTAGGCTCAGAGTTGGAACCTGAACTAACAAAATTATCGGGTATAATTACCACTAGTGCATCAAAATTACCGATAATTCTGATTGAAAGCGTGTTGTATTGTAACTGAATGAGTTTATTTTCATTTTTGATTAAATCCGAAAGAGCCCGACTTCGAAGAAGGAGGGCTTTTTCGAGATTTAATCAAAAATGAAAATAACCGAATGCAGTTACAATACTACAACACGCTTGAAAGCAGAATTATCTGGTTATTTTTGATGCACGAGTGGTATTCGGTGGAATATTTCCCGAAAAATTGTATTGTGCTGTTGGTAATGCTTGTATAAATTTCTTTTATAGAGTGACTACCAAAACGTTCCATATCTTTAAAGAAATCTTGATTTGTAATCAATTCACTTTTTAAATTTCGCAGATTGACATAAGTAAGTTCAATAATAAAAGTTTTTGCGGTAACCGTGGTTACACTTAAATACCCATATACCAGGATATGCAAAAGACGCCTCCAATGTTGGTAAAGAAAATATAATATTATTATTATTATTTTTTAAATATATTTATAAATATAATGTAAAGTATTAAGTTAGTATTAAAATTTAAAAAAGTACATAATAAATAATATATTTATAAACAGTCAAAAATTATGGATTTGTATGATTGTTAGTACACAGTAGTAGTAAAAACTTGATTATGATTGATAGCTACCTACTGGGGGATTATCGCTTCTACTGTGGAATTATCGCTTCTACTGTGGAATTATCGCTGTAATTCTTGCGAAAGACCACACTTCTTATGAGATTTTTTATATATGAGGGAAATATTCGCGATAATCTCCCGTTGCTATAAGCAACGTAAACAAAAAGAAGCCTTCTAATTGGTTGAAAATAAATTTATGAAATTTTCACGTTAGTCCCAAAACACACAGAAACTGTTCAAAACAAAACTAATGTTAACAACCAATTTATCAGCCTTTAAAGCAAATTTAAAAATGAGTGCCCGCGGTCGTTTAAGAGATGGGTAGGTAAAGAGGAGTATAAAATAATGGGATTTCTAGTTTTAAATATGGGGAATTCATAACCGGTCGTTTAACGCAGGTGGTCACTTTATAGAGGCGGTCGCAAATAGAGGTTTTACTGTACTACTTTATGCTCTTGTTGCATAAAATACTATTTCTGCCAAGTACTAAGATTTCTATTTACCTAATCCATGTAAGTATGTCGCTTTTACAAAAACTAATATTTTTTGACCTATTTTCGATTTTGTTGGAAATTTCCCTAGTGTCAATTTAACTGGAAATTTTACACGGAAATTTTAAAAAATTGATAAGTGGAAATTGCATCCGTTTTGAAAATTACATCTGAAAATATCCCGGGGATAATTGTCATTTTTGACATTTATAGTTTCAAAACAGTCGACCTGTCAAAATTACCTAAAACTACCTAAATAAACTTTTACCAACTCGGGAAATTTCCGATCAAAACATAACACGTGCCTAAAATATTTCCTAATGGAAATTTTTGTCTTCAACCAATTTAAAAAAAAAAAAAAAAACATTCGTGCATTGCACCAAAGAAAAATCCCTCACCCTGCGGTTCGGGATTTTTTCAGGTGCAATGCACTCATGCTTTTGTTAAAAAATTGGTTTCAGACAAAATTTTCAAAAATTTCCGGAAATATTTCATACACTAGTTATATTTCTACTGGTAATTTTCAATAATAAAAACAGTTTTCTTTCTCTCTACATTTTTTCGTGCAAGTAGATCTAAATCACAAGTCGCCCTTTTGCCAATTAGTCAAAATGAATTGTTTCGAAACTGAAATTATTTATTAAAAAACGCTAATTTTACGTTTACAAATTTTTGGAACCGCTATAAAATATTTTTCACCGCGCACCAGAACACCTAATTGCCAAGCCAGCTTGTCAGACAACATGTACTGTGTTGATGTTTATCAATTAAATCGGAACACGAAACAATGTTGTTTTAAGTGTTGGTAAACAATGTTTCCATGTAGCTGTGTGCTCTTGCTGGCAAACTTATCTACCCTGTATTTGCACCGGATTTTAGAAACTTAAGAAGCGGTTTGGAAAAAATTAGTGCATTCAATTGTTATTAAAAAAAATATCATAGCGCTCGGTGCCATGCCGATGTCATCTGAAAACTATTGTTCGTCTTCACTGACAACGGCCAGAATAATTATTGAATCAAATCAGAAACAGTTTTATTACACTGGGGAACAAATTTCAACTTTTTTTTTGTTTCCTGAACAAAACCTATTTTTTTTATTGAACTCAAGTAATTGAAAAATACCGATTAAAGATTTTAGTTAGCTCGTAAAAAAATATGAATTATTTGTTACAAAATTTTAATTTATAGGCATATACAATAATACAATGAACATTTTAATTTATAGGCATTTACAATAAACATACAAACAATATATTGGTGGTTTAACAATAGCACATTTTTATCAGTGAGTCTAAAGTTTAGACACTCATTTTACGCTTTTTAGTCAAACAAAAGTAACAAACAGTCAGTAACGTGGTCTTTCGGTTCTCGCCAGATTATAGAAACAGCAAAGGGCATCTTACACTTTTTTCCACTTAGCCAGCCGCAAATGTTGGACGCAGAATTGTAGCAGCAGATATGGGGAGCCCAATTTTTATCCTGGTCTCCAATTTTACAGCCAAAATAAAGTCGTAAGCCTTTTGTATTAAAGGGCTAAGTGTACGCTCTTGTTTCACAAAAGTCACTTCACCACATATATATAACGAAAATGATCCGGTTTATTTAAACAAACTCGCGACATGTTGCTCAAAACTCTCTAATTTCTCAAATACGAACAGCTCTCAATCAACTGGTGGTTGAAATACAACTAACAATTTAGGATTTATGTTATATGTATTTAAACCCCTTATAAAGTACGCTTGGTATAATAAATTCAGGTACTTTTCATTTAATAGTCCAATTTTCCCATACATTACGGGCAGGTAAGTAATTATCATAATTAGCATGGATCTATAAAACCGGAGCTAACTAAGACTTTTGCAAGACAGATTGTTAGTTAGTATAATAAAATAAGTAAGATTTTGCTATTTTGGTTTCGGAAACATTTTTGCTGTTCTCCAGTGTTATCTATTAAAAAAAAATCTCATTGGCAAAGGTAAAAATACTGTTACTAAACCAATAATAAATAAAAGTAAAGAGTTTTAAATAAAACAATGAAAATCTTCTACGACAAACAGAAAGACCATTTTATCCATACCCTTTACAGATTTTATCTAGCTGGTGACGAACTTGAAATGTCACATGAAAAGTTATTTTTTTTTTTTTTCGATAACTCGATTCTCCGCCCAGTCTCCGTCCTAGAAGACGACGACCTTTTCCACTAGGATTTCTTAGTCCTTGCGAAAATCCATCTACAATGTACAAACTAATCTTCCTTCAACTTTTAATATTTAGATCTTGCCATACCTTCTCAACTGTATGCCCTTCATAGGGCCATGTTTTGTCGGTGTAATACATTTTTTTTTCCTTTTTCCCCAAACTCTTTTTTCCAAATATTCTCGCCGCCATACAATAATTTCATTTTTTCTTAATTAATATTAGTAGATTTTTTCGATTTTGTTTAATATACCCAAAATTCCCCCTTCTTAATTTCAGCAATCATTTTTTTTTTATTGTAGATATTTTATTTAGGAAAAAAAATTCATCGTTTGCGACGACCGACGAATGGCGTGTTTTGTGGCATCATGCAGGATTAATTCTTTTCGTCCTCTTCTCTGGGCTCCTCGACTATTTTCTTGATGAAGGCCTTTCAAAACCCTAAACGAGTACGCGAGGAAAGTTGCGTTAAAGTGCCACATATTTCTGCAGCATCCATTGTGGTTAGTTCAGGATTTCGTTCCCGAATTCCACAATATACGTTTTCACCTATTATTCGTTTTTTTAATGTTTATTTTGAAACATTCTTTTTGCAGACGCAAAACTAGTTGAAGGTTCGTTAATATTCATAGTTTACTCGATTAAAAATAGATAACATGAAAATAAAGTTTAATAACTATACATTTACACAAAACACTATTTATGTGAACGACCTATACTTACACTAGGAAAACTAAAAAAAAAACACAAATTAATCAAGTAGGGCGAAAACCCTGCCGGTACGCTTATTTTAAAATCTTTGAAGTTGTGAATATATTGCTGCATCCAGCTTCGATGTCAACATTTTAATCGTTATCAGTGTTTATTTTTGTATTATTACCGTGAATAAGGCTTGTAATAAAAAATTGTCAGGGTTTTTCTCCCATGTGTCACCGTAATGGTTTCTTAGAAGGGAGATTATTGTAGATTTGTCGCCTTGTAGGTAAGAACTAGTAGAAAGAATCTTGGAATTAATGCATGTCGTTTTTGCCCTCTTTTGAAAACGAATTTTGCCTCACCCACATCAACGTCGTAGTTTGGTTCACCTCTAATGAGACAATTTGTTTTACTCTTAGTAAAAATAAATCTCTCGGCCTTGTTAAATTTAAAATGCAAGAATCCTGGAGCTTTTGTATTAATCTTGGCACAACTAAACTTGTTAACGTATTTGCATTCGTTAGACATGTAAAATGAAAATATTATAAACAACAGAAATTATCCAACACCTTAGCGCGCCACTTGCGATTCGTCGCAAAAAATCATGTGTTTATGATCGCGATGCTGATTGGAGGTGAATTTCTATGCTGATAAACTACTTTTGCACCAAATCATCTAACTATGTCATTCATATTATGATAGTAAATACTACTAAATACGACAGTGAACCTATCTCATTTTTTTTACTTTTGTCGATTGGCATTGCATCTAGGGCACTCATATATAAGTTCATGCTTTGCAATAAAAAATACATCAATAAATTCGATGTATTTTCAGTCGATGTTTTTCTAACATCGATTTTCCACGTATCGATGTATTTTGAATTTTGTGCATCCCTAAATGTATCGGGTATATGGCTAAAAATCTTTTTTTTACCGCAGATTTTGGTCACAATAACAACGATTGGATAATACAGCAGGATAATGATCCCAAGCAAGCTTATGTGCAGCGTGAAAGAAAAAAATACTACACTGAGTGCAAATCCGATAGTGCTTAGCGGAAAATCTGTCTGAATATGCATTGTACCTTGTACCCTCGACTCTACGTGATGTTTAAAAACGATAATTGTGAAATGCTTACTTAGATGGCAGTAAGGATTTCGGCTACCCTTTTAGTTAGTTCTGTTCTGACAGAGATCTGGTGTACTTCGCAATAGAATAAGGCATGGTCTGTTCATCAGATGGCCGCAGCCCAGAATTAGTTCGAGTTCAGTAGAGCCCCAGCCCCCCTTACTTCAAGCCACGAAGTAGAAACAACAGCAACGCTGGATAAAAATTGGATAGTCACGTGCCTTGACACTTGTTGGTTGGCGTTTAGTGTGCAAATTATGCACAACAAGGTGTTTACCTTTCGGTTGTCATAATTAATTTGCATTTTCTGTCCGGTTTTTATTGATATCTAACAGAAAGTTTAAGTAAAGTGATTGCTTAGAACCTCTACGAAATACTAGTGATTATTTTTGGTGCGGATTTTTTGTAATATCATTAATAAAGTGATAAATTAGTGAACGGCCGGTGCCAGCCTGCTGTCTGTTTACCATCCTCTTTATGGCGACAGAATTTTGGATGTTTTTTTTTTATTTAAACGTTGTGTTTTTCGTATTTTATAGCCTTCTGTGATGGGCTTTATTGTTTGGTGCCTACAGAATTTACTAAATTCTACGTATGTGTTGTTTACTTGGTTGTTTATTTAGCTCAAAGGTAATAAGTGAATAGTTTGAAAATTCCTGTTTTTGTTCGATTTGTATTTCTTTAGTGGCCAAGGGGCATTTTATCCAAAATGAGTATTTCGATACTCTGCAACGTGGCGGCTCAAGTGTCCCAACAGACATTAATAAAGGGCTGCAATTTCATGTGTGCTTTTAAAATAAAAATATTAATGACGTTTTCTATTTTAACTGAATTAACTCTAAAAAGCATAGAACAGGATGATAAAGTGACCTTTATGAAAGTTGTTCAGTGGATTATTCCCCACATTTCTACCTGCATGCATTTTTTCTGTCATTTCTGGTTTGGTTGCCATAGAGACTAACTCACTTTTTTTAAATGGAACACCCTCTGCATATGATTGCATATTTGGATTCTACTGGGAAAACTCTGAATTTTTTGTATTTCAAATTTTCACCTATCTGCAAGCGTTCCGAGATAATGAGAGCTCAAAAATGAAAAACTTCCTAGATTCAAGAAGTAGTCCATTTTCTGTGGCGAGATTATTAAAGAAAACAAGGTCTGTCTATACCACCAAACTAAAATTTTTATTTGTCCCTTTAAGGTGAAAAAAGGATTACAGAGTGTGCATAATTTAATGTCATTTTAGGTTGTTTAGGTTGTACTAGTTTCAACTTTAGTCAAAGTCATCATCAGCAACCATACAATTAAGAATTATGTTTAGGATGTACCTAAATAAACGAACTAAAACAAATTAAAAGGGGGGGGAACGAAGTGGTTCAACAATACATGGCCATAACGTGCACCTTATGCAGCCAATGGACTCGACAGAAGACAATCACCTATACGATGCTACTTTCAGCAATGAAGGAAATTAGATGCGAAAATTGTAGTAGAGGGAAATTCAAATGGAATCATTTATAGTCATGATATGATATATAGCTGTCTATAATGAAAAGTCAATAAAGTAAACGTTTCATAAGTCAACTCCAAGAAAGAACATGATTTATTTTTGGTGGGTCAGAATTTTAATAAGAATAGTACTAATAAAGTAAAGGGGGGGGGGGGTGGAGGGAAATTAAAATGTATTAAAATAATTTACGTCATTAAGTCAGTTGTGGTCATCAAATTCTCCATATTTAGGGATTATTATTTAAAATTATGTCGACTTAATCGGGTTTACGTTGCAAACTTTCTTTTTTCTTGCAATAAATTATTGCAACATTCGCTTTGAACAGCATTAAGTCTTAAGTCATGTTCCTAATTTGTGCCTCTTTTACTAAAAAGAAAAGAAAAAAGAAAGTTTGCAACGTAAACCCGATTAAGTCGACATAATTTTAAATAATAATCCCTAAATATGGAGAATTTGATGACCACAACTGACTTAATGACGTAAATTATTTTAATACATTTTAATTTCCCTCCCCCCCCCCCCCCCCCCCCCCTTACTTTATTAGTACTATTCTTATTAAAATTCTGACCCACCAAAAATAAATCATGTTCTTTCTTGGAGTTGACTTATGAAACGTTTACTTTATTGACTTTTCATTATAGACAGCTATATATCATATCATGACTATAAATGATTCCATTTGAATTTCCCTCTACTACAATTTTCGCATCTAATTTCCTTCATTGCTGAAAGTAGCATCGTATAGGTGATTGTCTTCTGTCGAGTCCATTGGCTGCATAAGGTGCACGTTATGGCCATGTATTGTTGAACCACTTCGTTCCCCCCCTTTTAATTTGTTTTAGTTCGTTTATTTAGGTACATCCTAAACATAATTCTTAATTGTATGGTTGCTGATGATGACTTTGACTAAAGTTGAAACTAGTACAACCTAAACAACCTAAAATTACATTAAATTATGCACACTCTGTAATCCTTTTTTCACCTTAAAGGGACAAATAAAAATTTTAGTTTGGTGGTATAGACAGACCTTGTTTTCTTTAAAAACTTCCTAATTATAATTATTCCTACCTAATACCCACCAGTTGAGTCAAGGTGTTTTCATGACAGCGACCTAAGAGGTGTCAATTTTGAATTCCTGTTTAATTTTCTGTCTGATTTTTAATTTGTTTACACTATAGTTCATCTGAATAAGAAACAACGAGTTGAAATTTTAATAATGAGCGATTACGGAAATATGAAGAGATCGCAAGATCAGGTTTGTCAACTTTTCAATGAATTATATCCAAATAGACCTCCAATAAATCAGTTAACGGTGTGTCGAGTGGTAAAGAAATATCGAGAAACAGGCAGTGTTAGGGAAGCCGCTAGATCAAAACAGCAACCGGGGGAGACAAAGCTTTGGATATCATGCTCTCAATACATGAAAATCCAACACAATCATCCAGGTCAATGGCAATAGATTTTAATGTGTCTTATCAGTCAGTGAAAAATTTGTTTACGCAGAAGTTGCATCCCTACAAGATAAAGTTGGTGCACGAGTTAAACGAGGACGATTTTGATAGAAGAGCTGAATTTTGTGAGCTGATGATGGAAAGATGCAATAACGATAATAAGTTCGCAACAAATATAATTTTCTCGGATAAAGCTACTTTCCATTTAAATGGCATTGTTAATAGACACAATTATCGTTATTGGTCTGCTGAGAATACTCACTGGTTCTAGGAAGGTCATACTTAGAGGTCCGAAAAAGATAATGTTTGGGCGGGCATAGTTGGTAAACATATTGTCGGACCTTTTTTCATAGATGGTGATTTGAATGGCGAAAAATATCTGGACCTCCTCAGAAATCACATAATTTCTTCTTGCAAAATGGTTTTACCGGGTGTAAATAATGGCATAAACGAACAGGAATGGTTCCAGCAAGATGGAGCACCTGCGCATTATGCGGCAGATGTTAGACAATACATAAGCGAACAATTTCCAGGACGTTGGATAGGCAGAAGAGGTGTTATTGACTGGCCAGCGCGATCCTCGGACTTAACCACGCCCGACTTTTTTTTGTGGAGATCCTTAAAGAACAAAGTCTACGTTAACCGTCCAAATGACTTAGAATCTTTATAGTGCTGAAATTCGGGCCATTCCAGAGGACTTCCTTTTTTAAACGTTGTAGACGGGTTCAGGGATCGACTGGCGCTGTGCTTAGCAAAAAATGGTGGTTATTTTGAACACCTCATCCAATCAAAAGGTTCCACTTGTTTTTATTCCGATGTTAAGTTGTTTTTCTATGCTATTTATTTTCTTATTGTAAAGTTTGTTACAATTTTAAATAAATAAAAATTTGAAATACAAAAAATTCAGAGTTTTTCCAGTAGAATCCAAATATGCAATCATATGCAGGGTGTTCCATTTTAAAAAAAGTAAGTTGGTCTCTATGGCAACCAAACCAGAAATGACAGAAACAATCCTTGCAGGTAGAAATGTGGGGAATAATTTACCGAACAACTTTCATAAAGGTTACTTTTTCGTATACGATGTAATTCAAAAGTTACAGGTATTATGCGCGACTTTTTTGCCACTCTGTATACTTATATACAAGGACCATTATTACTGTTCAAAAAAACACCAACGCATTTTAAAATCTTGTTCTTCATTAGCTTTCTACCCATAATATTATTTATTAATTAAGTTGTTTTTGTCATCCAAAACTATATGTTACTGATTTGTTCATTTCTCAATATTAAACAACAACAAAACCAAAAAAACACTAAAACATTCTCAAAAAGAAGTACAAAACAAACCCGCTACCAAGACACACCGACACATACTATTATCGCTCTTAGCTGGTAGATCTTCAACTGCAAGTTAATGCGGCGTTGCCAGGTGTCACTTAGCGGCTTGTAGAGCCCAGTGTAGCTCCCTGTGACAACCTGTTTTATTGGCCCTTCAGTGACCTAGACTTTTGTATGGTCAAGCAACCAGACGAGGTGCGGTTTATTGGTTTCTGTGGCATTTGCTTGCGTCGTGGTTTTAAGTTGGCTTGCCAGTCGGGAGGTCTAACTAACCTGAACTAACCCCTTAACTGATCTAACCTGACAGTCATTTAAAAACAACATTTTAACATTCATAGTTCCGTAGTTTAATATGACCCATCAATTTTTACAAAATAAACAATATGCTGTCAAAGCCAATGTGATTCAAAATACCCTATTGTTTTCTCTAAATCAGATGTTATGGAATGTCTAATACCGAGTCTAATACCTTCTCTCGTCTGCTTTCGCGTTGTCATAAAAAAGTCCAACCTGTTCTCACCTCCGATATCAGAAAGCATATCAAAAAGGGGATTAATCCCTTCGGAAAGAAATAATAATCTTCACGAAGAATTCCAACGATCTGTTGTGCCGGTCTTAAATAACCGACGGCCCGGATTCCACCGGGAATATCGCCCTATCCGTCGGGATAGAAATTCAATACGAGTCACACGACGAGGTCAGAGATCCGGAGGTTTTTCATGTTTATCTACATATTTTTGTTCTTGTATTGATTGATCCTTAAGTTAAACAACTTTGTCTGGCATATCCCAAAAAAAAAAAGGAAATGGGGGAAAAATGATTGAGTTGTTCATTCAGAACCATTATTCGGAGAGCACTACAATTCGGAAGCGTTTCCCAGACCTCTATTCTGGATCTTCTGCTCTTGCTCTTATATCTGAATGACCTGTCGAAATTCCTGGATGGGGGCCTTGTCTAAACCATATATCGATCTATCCTATGTGAACTCCATAAAATTCCTAGGCATCCGTATTGATTCCCATGTGAGCTGAGAGCAGCACCTTGCAAATCTTTAATCCAAACTTAGTGCATGCCTAATCAAACTTTTTTACTTTGCGTATGTACAATCTCTGCTCAGCTATGAAATATCCATCTGGTGAGCATCCAGGCCCTCTGATACTATCTTTAAAACCCAGAAAAAAATCATAACATGTAGGCATGCCTTGCCTCTGGCCTTCATCTTTGAACTTCATGTAAACCATTCTTTAGGGAATTGGATGTGGTTGCCGTCCTTGGACTCTACTTTGAGGCATTCGACTTTTAAATCTCTCGACTTTTAAATCTCTAAGTAGTCATGTGTTAGTATGAACTTTTCATTACCGTATTTTCTTTTCTTGTTTGCTTACTTGTAAATTGAATTACTTCTCACTTTTGAATTTTTAATTACTATAGTAAATTGAATTCTCAATTTGTGACTGGTATTCCTCATGTTTATGTTTCTGCCTGTTAGTTCAGTTTTACGTCGGTTTCATAGCTCTAATCGTATCAATTATTTTATCTCTATAGTCAGTAACTAGTGTGGATTTTACCTTGTATTGTTATGACGTTGCTTTTTTAATGTAACTGATTGTGTTGGCAAGAAGAAAATAAATTAATTAGAACCGCTATATTAATCTCCTGATAACCAATAAGATAACTTTTATCGAAAGAAACCATTGCTGAAACAACAAAATTGTAAATTTGTGGAAATGGTCTATAATTGCAGAAGAACTAGGTTCTATCCCGACATGTTTCGAATGTGAAAATAAGGGTCCGTTAAAATTGGACCTGATTAGTCGATGGAGGCTCCACACCAAGACTAGGTGATTACGAATGTATATACTTTATTAACAAATAAACCTTAAAGAGACATTTTATACGAATTAATTATAATAAAACTGAATAATATAAAATCAAAAATATTAAAGCTAAAACTAGAAAAAGAAAAACTGGGTAATTTTATTGATCACTTCTTAACATCATATTATTTATGTTCATATAAGATGTATTGTTTGGGACACAGTGTACCTACATAAACATAACTTTTTGTGCCACCCGGTAATTATCTCTAGTGACATTAAGTTTAGGGATTTTTATGGTTGGCGAGAGTGCAAAGATGTCAGAAAAAGCCGCGACGCGCTCAAATTGAGGGATCACACATTTCCCCAATCATCTAATTAAAAAGTAAGTGAAAATCAATAAAACTTTCTTTAATCACAAGTCAGTACTGTTGGTCATGTTTTACCTATCGTCTTTACAGTCCGCGATATCGAAATAATTAAGAAAATCACATAGAACGGAATTCGCGATACACATTCGGCGTCTTCATTTTAGTGGTCCGTACGAACCGGATACGGTAACCTTTCATAAATAAAATAGTGACCAACATATTAAGGTGAAGTGTTCAAAAGCCAAAAAAGTGTTTTTTCACATAAAAACATTTTTATTCAAACTAAACAAGTTCTTACAAAGTTGAAAACGAGTACGAACGGTTCCGAACAGAAAGTTTCCGTGACGTATTTCGAGATTTGATTCGTTGCATCGCCACCCGAGGTCACGAAAAGCCGTGCGCGCATGTTGTGACATTCAAACACACGTGGTTGTCAAGATCAGCTGTTCAGTTGTAAACATTGGATTATTAGTGGTTTCCGGCGTGGTTGTCAAAGTCAGCTGGGCACGTGTAAACATTGATTTTCGGTTTTTCCCCGTTTGGAAGATTTAATATCTAGAGGTAAGCGAGTCTCACATCCTTTCTTGTTTTCCTTTCCTTCCTTAAAGTAAACATATCACAATGGATAATTTAATAAGGAAAAGAGCAGCTATCAAAGCAAAATTGACTAGATTTTCTAACTATTTAACTTTAGAACAGGTTAAAATTGCGCCAAATTTCACGGAAATAAAAATTAGAAGGACGAATGCTAGCTCATTCTTGGAAGAGTTTGAACTAATTCAAGACGAAATAGAATCTTTATTAGGAAACACAAATGATGAGAAAATAAGTGCAGAACAAGAACGCAGTTCTTTTGAACAAAGTTATTATCAGCTGTTAAGTTCTGCAGAATCTTTCTTGGATAAAGACCCTGTCAATCAAAGGCAAGTTATACCACTAAGTCAACCATCACAAACTTTTTCCATCCCGACATCACAGTCTCGGTCACAAGTAAAATTACCACCAATAACATTAACGCCTTTTGATGGGTCATATGATAAATGGAACGTTTTTCAGGATACGTATACTGCACTAATCCATGATAATAATGTTTTATCCGATATTGAAAAATTTCATTATCTAAGAAGTTCACTGATAGGGGATGCACAAGGTATTTTAATAAATTTAGAGACATCATCACAGAATTACCAGACAGCATGGAATTTAGTAAATGAGCGCTACGAAAACAAAAAACTGATCACACAGACACATATTAAAGCTTTATTCGAACTAACACCAGTTCCGAAGGAAAATTTTGAACAATTACGAAGATTTTTGGATACAATTCAAAAACACATTAGAGCACTCACAGCTCTTGGTGAACCTACAGAACAGTGGGATTCACTCATACTTTTCCTCTTTTCATCCAAACTAGACAGTTTGACACAACGAGAATGGGAATCCAAACAAACACAATCCGTAATTAAACTGACTTTTCAAAACTTTACTGAATTTTTGCAGCAAAAATGTAACTTGTTAGAGACACTGCACAGAGGATCTAACGCGCCTTCACCAAAATATCAATATCAGCCATCAGGAGATAGAAAAATTAGAATGACACACAAGAATTCATTTTTTTCAGCACCACAGAATGATACATCAACACAGAAATGTATAGTCTGTGGAAAGGCACAACATAGACTTTATGCCTGTGACAAATTTATGAATTTAAATCCACACAATCGTTTAGTTGAACTGAAAAAACATAAATTATGCCACAACTGTCTAGGCAGTGATCACAAATATGAAGAGTGCAAAGCAGGATTTTGCAGAAAATGTTCAAAGAAACACAACACACTGGTACACATAGATTTTCAACGACATGACAACACACATGAAAATCAAAATTGTCAAGAAAATAAATCTGATTCTCATTTCACTGGAACTTCACTATGTTCCATGCAGGACAGACATTCAGCTGTTTTGTTGACTACAGCAGTAGTCGAAGTATTTAATCATAATGGAGAGCGATCTACATGCAGAGTTCTCCTAGATTCAGGTTCTGAGCTTAACTTTATTACAAAGGAAACTCTTAACTTTTTGGGCATAACCCAAACACGCAAAAAAATACCCATAAATGGTATTGGAAATACTACAACTCACATCACAGAGACAGCCACAGTGACTATCAAGTCAAGAATAAATTCGTTTCAAAGAACACTTAATTTTATGGTGTTACCCAAGATTACGAGTAACCTCCCAGTAGTAAACATAAATTTGGAAAATTTTCACATTCCCAGCAATTTACAGTTAGCAGATCCAGACTTTCAAAAGTCAAATGAAATAAACATGCTGATTGGAGCAGAAATATACATGGATCTACTCTGCGTTGGACAAATAAAAACAAAAAATCATCCCACACTACAAAATACAGTCTTTGGATGGCTCATATCTGGAAAAATTGACATAGAAACACCACAAACCTGCTTCTTTGTACACCATTCAGCAAACGCATTAAATGATCAAGTCCAGAAATTTTGGGAGATAGAAGAGATATCTACAACTAAACCTATATTCACACAGGAAGAAAAAGACTGCGAAGCTCATTTTCAACAGACACACACCAGGGACTCTGATGGAAGATACATCGTTCGACTACCATTCAAAGAAGATCCAAATAAACTTGGAGACTCACATAAAATTGCATTAAAGCGACATGAGAGTCTAGAAAATAGACTTTCCAAGAATCCCAATGTTAAAACACAATATCAAGATTTTATGGATGAATACCAAAATTTGAATCACATGAAACTAGTCGAACCTGAAGAGGATTCTGGGTATTTTCTACCACACCATGCAATATTAAAAAATGACAGTTTAACAACTAAGCTAAGAGTCGTATTTGATGGTTCCTGTTCCACAACCTCAGGACTATCCTTAAACAATACACTAATGAAAGGCCCAACTATACAAGATGACTTATTCACCATTTTGACAAGATTCAGATTTCATGCATATGCACTGACAGCAGACATTCAAAAAATGTATCGGCAGGTAAAAGTACATGCAGATGACATAAAATTCCAAAAAATATTATGGCGGGACAACCCTGAGGAGGATATTAAAACTTATGGTTTAACTACAGTGACTTATGGTTTAACCACAGCACCATTTTTGGCAATCAGAAGTTTACAGCAGCTATCACAGGACCATGGCATAGAATTTCCTAAGGCAGCTAACATTCTCCTTCAAGATTTTTATGTAGACGACCTAATAACCGGAGCATCCAGCATTTCAGAAGCCAAGGAACTTCACAGACAGTTAAGCTTACTTTTAAAATCAGGATGTTTTGAGTTGCGAAAATGGAGAACCAACAGTTCTGACATATTTGACAAGGAACATAGAAATTTAGAAAATTACTTGCTTCCCCAGGATAAACTAGAGAGCTCAAAAACTCTGGGATTAATTTGGAACTCAATTGAGGACTGCTTTATGTTTTCAATTAATCAAAATAAAAATAAAAAGGTCACAAAACGAACAATTTTAAGTCAAATTGCACAAATTTTTGACGCTTTGGGTTTAATTGGACCTGTGATACTCACAGCTAAACTAATACTAAGAAAGTTATGGACAATTCGTCTGGATTGGGATGACCCATTGCCTATTTCAGAATATACGACTTGGATTCAGTTACAAGACCAGTTACCAGTTTTAAACACATTAAAGATTCCCAGAAATGTTACTTACACTTTGACACGTGGAGAGGTAAAGGAAATTCAATTACATGGGTATAGCGATGCTTCCCAAGAAGCATATGCAGCTTGTGCTTACATTCGAATCACACATGAAGATGGCACTCATTCGTCACAATTACTTTCCTCCAAGTCACGAGTCGCACCGGTTAAAACACAATCAATACCTCGATTAGAATTATGTGGAGCACATCTACTGTCAAAACTTATTGTTAAATTAAAAAATGCATTGCCATTCCAAATTAACAAGGTACATCTGTGGACAGATTCAACCATTGTTTTATGTTGGTTATCATCCCAGTCTAACACATGGAAGGTATTTGTGGCCAACAGAGTTACACAGATCCAAGAAACCACCAAAGATGACCATTGGCATCACGTACCGACAAAGGATAACCCTGCAGACTTGATTTCAAGGGGCCTCATGCCATATCAAATTGTGCACAATCAATTATGGTGGAAGGGACCTCAATGGCTTCAAAAAGACGAGGACAATTGGCCACAATTAACTCAACAGCAGTGTCATAATGAAGAAGACCTTGAAAGAAGACCACAAAAAAGCTTGACAGTCACTGTTACCGGATTTGACATTTTTGACAAATATTCATCAATAACAAAACTAAAAAGAGTATTTGCTTACTGCCTGAGATTTCTTCAAAATGCCAGAAATCAAGAAAACAAACAGACAGGACATTTAAATGCACAAGAACTACATGACTCGTTAAACAAATTGATACAGATTTCACAACATGAGGATTTTTCAGAAGACATTGTTGCACTACAGAAATACAATCAAGTAAAATCAAATAGCAAATTACTTAATCTAAATCCATACCTAGATGAAGAAGGACTTGTCAGAGTCGGAGGACGATTAAAAAATGCAAACTTACCTGAATCACAAAAGCATCCATTGGTTCTATCATCAACACACAAAATGACAGAACTTATTATATGGAATGAACATTTGCAATTATTGCATGGAGGTCCACAAGCTGTGCTATCTTCCCTGCGAACAAAATGCTGGCCCTTGTCTGGCAGAAGAGTTGTGAGAAAGGTGTTAAGAAAATGCACAACATGTTTCAGACACAAACCTGAGATTATCAACCCCCTTATGGGCGACTTACCACTCCCTCGAGTAACTCCTTCAAGACCATTTCTCAGCGTAGGCATAGATTATGCTGGTCCGGTTTTAATCAAGGAAAGCCACCGGCGTGGTAGAGTACACACAGTTCAGTCTTATATTGCAGTATTTGTTTGCCCCAGTACCAAAGCCATTCATTTGGAGTTAGTAACAGGACTCACCACAGAGGCCTTTTTGGCAACACTTAAACGATTTATGTCTCGAAGAGGAAAACCTTCACATATTTACTCGGATAATGCAACAACGTTCGTTCGAGCTAACAAGGACCTTAATAACGTTATTAACATTATTTCTTCAGAAGATCATTGGAATCAAGTTGTAAACTTTGTAACAAATTTACATATAACATGGCACTATATTCCTCCACGATCTCCCACATTTGGAGGACTGTGGGAAGCAGCAGTTAAGTCTTTTAAGTACCACATTAAACGCATAACTGGAATTGGAACTTTTACATATGAAGAATACTACACATTCTTGGTTCAAACAGAAGCTTGTCTAAACTCCAGACCATTAATTCCTCAATCTTCTGACCCAAATGACCTTTCTGTCCTTACCCCTTCACATTTCCTTATAGGAGACTCACTCATTAGTACACCAGATCCAAACTACGCTGACACTCCAGTACACCACTTGACTCGCTGGCTTCACATTCAAAAACTCTATCAACACTTTTGGGCGAGATGGTCGTCTGAGTACTTGACTTCACTTCAACAAAGAAGCAAGTGGTGTCAGCAACCTTCCAGTGACAAGGTTAAAATTGGTAGTCTCGTTTTACTTAAAGAAGACAATCTAGCTCCCCTACACTGGCGACTGGGACGCATCTGTGCGGTATTTCCCGGACATGATAATATAATTAGGGTCGTAGAAGTGAAAACCTCACATGGACATTTCAAACGAGCAATCAACAAAGTTTGTTTTTTGCCAATAGACTAAACCATTCATTCTCAAAACACAAACAGTTATTCCTAAGTAGTGACAATTTTACACAAGTTACCTAACATTGTGTGAACTCAGTGCAAAATAGATTTTCACAAAACATTCATTTTTTCGAAAGACTTTAGCCTTTCAAAGGGGCCGGCATGTTTGGGACACAGTGTACCTACATAAACATAACTTTTTGTGCCACCCGGTAATTATCTCTAGTGACATTAAGTTTAGGGATTTTTATGGTTGGCGAGAGTGCAAAGATGTCAGAAAAAGCCGCAACGCGCTCAAATTGAGGGATCACACATTTCCCCAATCATCTAATTAAAAAGTAAGTGAAAATCAATAAAACTTTCTTTAATCACAAGTCAGTACTGTTGGTCATGTTTTACCTATCGTCTTTACAGTCCGCGATATCGAAATAATTAAGAAAATCACATAGAACGGAATTCGCGATACACATTCGGCGTCTTCATGTATGTATAAGGTTTATTTGTTAATAAAATATAAAATGTTCCTCCATTTGTAATCACGTAGTCTCGGTATGGACTAATCAGATCAAATTTTAACTAACCCTTGTTGTTCTACTCAATCCTTGTAACCTATGATTCATTTCATTTTCAAATTTCTTTATTATTCCTTTGTTGATATTATAATGGCACCTTAACTATTGACCCGACATGGGTACTGGATACTCTACCCTAGCCTAATTAGTCCAGGTCCAAGCCAGGAACCAAGGCTACACACTTTTTATTTTACCGCACTTCACACTCTTACCGGCAGGGCCTTTAAGCGTGCTAAGACTGAATTCATTATCCCAGGGGGATTCAAAAGTAGGTTGACGAAGATAATTTTATTCATAAACTGGAATACGGCTGGCATTTGGGGAAAAAGCTGCCAAAAAACCCCATTTACTTTAATCAGGTACGCGTAGTGCAATGTTCGCCATAGCAGGCGGTTTAAAGCCGGTCGAGTCAATCTCCATTCAACCGTCACGGTGTGAATGCAGTGGAAAGAAGCTATTTGAAAGTTGGCGGAGCTTAGTCTGGTCTAAGGCGTAGTCAGTCGGTCATTGTAGTAGTCTCTTCTCACCGTCCTTTATTAGGGCGGTGGGAGGTATTATAGAGGTAGTTTATGGTATATTGGTTTGTGCTTTACGTGATTGTTTAAGTCATGTCTTTCTCTGGTTAAGTCTGCAGTTAAAGGTGAGTTGTGTATTCTGTATAGGTAAAATTTAGTGAATAAGTCCCTTATGTGGTCAATTATGTTGCCGACGCCAGCCATATGATGAAGGTCCACAATGCGCACACATCTATTAGATGACGTAACGCATCGCAGCGCCTTATTCTCAAATCTTAACACTCTATGAAGTTGAGTGTTAGATGCAGAACACCATACGGGCGCGGCGTATGTAAGGATTGGTCGCAGTATCTGTATGTAGATCAGTCTTTTGTTCGTAGGGGAGAGACATGATTTAGGGGAGAGTAGGGAGTAAAGGCTTTGCATTGCTGCAAAAGCCCTTTTTAGGATGTTGGAAATATGGGGTTTGAAGGAAAGTCTTTCGTCAATAGTCACGCCTAAATACTTTAGGCGCCTTTGTGGTTGTATGTACGTGTTGTTGATTTTAATCGGTATTATTATTTTGTTGTTGGTGAATTTCTTCGTCAGGGTTGCACAGACTGTTTTTGCCGCGTTGACCTCTATTTTTCACTTAGAAAAATAGGAGGTCAACATATTGACGTGCGTGTAACCCATGATGATAAATTACACATTTACACATGCATCACTAACACGAGATGTCGCTACATGCTATAACTCTCGTCTGTTTATCTGAACCTTGTGTTGATAGGGTACCTTCCGTCAGACCTTGCTGATAAGCCTTTATACGACGAAACATGTCCAAGGATTGGGTCTGACGGAAAGGAAAAGGGACGACTCGCGACACGAACTTCTTTACGTTTGTTGCTTAATAAAACGTTGTTTCTTATTAATACATTTCGTGAAAGGAAGACTGCATTTCTTTTATTTAAATAAAATTGCAGTTCTGGAACTTATGCTGCTGTTACCACTAACAGAACATTGATATAGCCGCCCTAATTTAAGTACGTCAAAGTGCTACAACTGATAGACTACGGACATTTTCTGCGTTCGGCAATATAGGGTAGACGCGCTAGTAAGCCGGTCACCTCTAGTAGTCAGCCCAAAATGACTTTTATCACTTATAATTTGAATTTCGGAAGAGTTTAGCTCTATTTCTTACATTTGCTATCTTCTTTTACTTTCCAAGAACACATATATCAATATTTCTTTATTATAAGTCGAATCTTACTTCCGTAAATTGGCGCGAAAAAGTAGGTGTTAATCATTGTGTCTCCAGAAACAGTTTATAAAAACCAGGTCGTCAAACAGGGCAATTTTAAAGGTAAGTTAAACTAATTCTATACTAGATATGTTTACCGGAGTAAGATGTTTTGGAAGAATATATGTTTAAATGACTAGTAACAAGTCCCAAATATATTCATTTTCATATTTAGGTACAAAAATAATATGGCCAGTTACTGGCATTCAATTATTATAAACTTGCTAGTGGTCGGCCACCCTGGCCGACTACTGGCAAAATTTAGAAAAAAATATTTTCTTTATTTTACAAATACATATAAACAGATTCTTCCTTTGCCATTATGTACTATGATGTCATTGTATCAAAAACGTACGTATCAGTAGTCGGCCGTGTCTAAAATGAATGATAAAGTCCCTAGGGGATATTAAAGTTAGTGGCCGACTACTGGCAAAGTCATAAATTGATGATTGTGCTAGTACTCGGCCAGAAGATATTTTTGGCTATAAAAGCACTTTAATCTAACGAAAAAATGTTTTCTTTACATTATAGACGATGCCACGCCAGGCCAAAAAGAAAGTTCCATTGATATTCTCAAGAGTCCTTAGAAAAAGCTTTAGATTCTATGAGAAATGGAGCTAAAATTCGAGAAACTTTCCGAAAATATGGTATACCACGCGTGCAACTCTGCAGAACCGACTCGCAGGTCGTGTCGCAAGCAATAAGCCTCAATGAATCATATTATTATATGCTTTTAAAAAATATTTTAATTACCCCAAGTCAATTCCAAAAACAAAACGTTCGAAAGCTGGACCCTTCCACAAGTGGCATTTCGTCCAATGTTTGGAGAACATACTACATGGAGAAGGATAGAGTGGAGGATAGAGTATAAGATGAGAAAGAAGAAGCAAAGAAAAGGAAAAGAGATGAGATGAGATGAGACGAAAAAACTGATATTTTTCAGAAAAACTTAAAAATAAAATATTTATGTACGTTCTTGAATATTTATATCTTTTTCAGTCGCTTATTTATTGTTTATACTTGACAAGGACACATAATATTATTTAAAGTATTAAATGAACAGATTTATTTAAAACACAAAAATAGAACGATCAAAAAAGACCGGCTACTAGCGCAGTCACCCTATACCCCATAAACCGTACCTAGACATCAATGTCTAAGTCTAAGTGTACCTTCATCTTGATCTTTAAAACGCCATTTGACTTTGACAGATACCTCACGTATCAGTGGCGCAATCTAGTGTCCTTAGTTCGCCTCTTAGCCCTCATCTAACAAATTTACTAATATCGTAGACACATTCATTTAGGAACCTTATGGCTCTAAGAAATTACTCTTATGCTGTCGGGTAAGGTATAAAGAACTGTCAACTTTATCAATGTTTAATGCTCTAAGATTCAAATTATGAATGTCGTGTTAACTCTAATTAAAGATAACTTCTTCTGGCTGTTAGCGCTAATTTGGGCCTAAAGAATTTTAACCTGTTCAATTAGAACTTGTTTGCAAAAGCTTGCCTCTTTTTCGTGTAGCCATTAAAAGTTTCAATTATATTAAAGTAGATATATCTAATGAATAAATTTAACGGCGAGTGCGGTAAAATTTTACAATTGCATTCTATTTTACAATCTGGCGCGTCGTCTAAATGTCCAATTTCGCCGGTTCGCTCTCAACCCCGTAAAAACTGGAGCACAATCAACATTTCTCCTCTGGCTCTACGTCATATTATGGACACGTTTCGCGTACTCCTTTTGCGGAAAACAGATATGATTGCAAATTTAATATGATGAGGCAAAACGATTTTTAGGGTCAAAATAGGCATAACAATCATAAACATCAATGTCATAAAATATTGAATTCATGAAATATCGACTGAGCATTGTAATAATAGTAGCTATTAGATACGGTAGGTATACAATATTCTTTTTTCCACTACTAACCTATAACATCGCCATTATTGACCGATTATTAACGCTAGAAATCGTTTTTCTCTACCTTATAAGTCATTATTGACCATGGTCAATAATAAGCCATTGAAATCCATTATTGACCGATCTTTGACCTTAACCGAATTTTGTTTGAACGCAGGTAACTTGATTTTTTAATTCTACAACATCAATTCATTGTGGTTAGGCAACCAGATAATTATCAATACATATTAGATTACTTGATATTGTAAAATATCGATACAATCAACATTTTTTTCTGCTTCCATCCTTAATTCGGGAGGTGTACACATAATATTATCACTAACATTTTCTTCGCTCATTTTTAAAAAAAACGCAAAACTCGTGAAATCTGATGACACAAATGAACACAAATTGACATTGACAAAGCCACCTGACAAAACGACAAAATATTTTGCCAATTCCAAAGCGCAGGTAACTTGATTAAAAAATATACTTATACCTACCTATAATTTTTTACAATTATTATTAATACTATAAAGATAAATGTCATATAAAAGTTTGTAGTAGTGGAAAAAATAATCTATTAACCACGGTTTAGACAGCTTATTATAGCCCTCGCGTCTTAAATCCCTCGTCGCTTCGCTCCTCGTGATTTAAACTCGCCGCTCGGGCAATAATGATGGCTGTCTAAACCTTGGTTAATAATATACTATTAATGCTATACTTTTTTACAGCACGCTTAATTAGTCGTAGAATACAACCGCGTGTCTGTAATGTTTTAAATTTTACCTAGCCAGGGCCGTTCCTAGCGAGCGTGCAGGACGTGCATGCACGCAGGCGCAAAATTTTAGGGGCGCAAAATCGACGGTCATTCAGGATTCTTTATTACAAATTAAAAAAAATAAAAAAATTTCCTTATTTTATCATTTCAATATGTCTAAAAATTTTACCAAGCGTTTGCCTTAATAATAGCACAAATGTGTTTTCTCCGTAGTTTCCTTGTTGGACACTACATGCCCCGACTTTTAAATTTAAATTTATTTGTTCGATTTTAATCTGGCATGATATTTTAGGAAAAATTAATATAGTAAGTAAAATACTACAAAATCCGAATAGCAATGACTGCCATAAATAAATTGAGAATCTAAATCTTTATTTTAACGAAAAACGGTACGACAAAAATTTTGATTTGCTCATCAATAAAGCTAAAGGAGAAGCAGAATAAAACGATGTAGAGCAGGTATTCCCAATAGCACGGCAACGAAAAATTAAGCAACAATTTTCATATGAAAGTAAGGATGAATCTGTAGCAGATCCAAAGCAAAAATTTAAAATCAATTTTTATTTTCTCATTTTAGATACAACCATTTAGTCTTTACAAAGGGTTAAAACAAATTTCAAAATTTATTTGGGTTCTTATGTAATTTTGAAAATTTAGAATCTGACTTAACTAAAGAATCATGTGTAAATTTAGATACCGCATTGCAAATTGAAATTAATGGAGTAATATCTAAAGACATTGACGGCTTAGATTTACATAATGAAATTTCAACATATAAAATTCTTAAACCTAAGAATACTACTGATTTATCCTTTCCCATAGACATTTTAAATTATATAATAAGTTAAAACTAATAAAGAATTATTTAAGGACATCTATGAGTCAAGAACGCCTATCAGATTTGGCCATTATTTCAATCGAAAATAATATTTCTGAGGTTCTTTATCATAATCAGATGATCAACGAGCTTGCATCCGTGAAAGCCAGACGTGTTTTGTTTTAGGTATATCATTTCTTTTTTGTTTTGTTTATTACAAAAATAGTATTTTTTAATTTTTGAAACGTTTATTTTTTTATCATTAAAATATTTCTGTTGCCTACCATATAAGTACGAGGTATAATATTGTTTTGTTTTTGTTATTATTTATTTTATTTACGTTAATTTTATTCTCCTTTAATTTTCTTGTGAATGTACTGCTTTTATAGTTCCTACTATTTATTATATCTCATAAACAATCTAGTAAATAATCGTAATGATATATTGATTGTAAGTACTGTTTATATGTTTTTTTTTTTGTTTTTTTAGGGTATATTTTTTTTATATACTTACCAAATATTTTTTGTGATTTTGTTTGTTTTGGTAATTTAATAAATATTTTCTAATTATTTTTTATCAGTCTTCTTACATTTCAAATCATTGCCAGTTTTTCGCGAAATATATTAAAAAAAATAGGACCATTTTTTTTTAACTAGGGGCGCACCAAATAAACCTGCACGTAGGCGCCAGACACCCCAGGAACGGGCCTGTACCTAGCGTAAAAGAAATTCTGTGTTGAATTGTCACAAACCCGTGAAACAATGAGTTCATTACTAAACTCGTGTAATATTGAATATGATTACATCAGAAAACACGTAAGTATTAATAAGTAGTTGAAGAAAAAATGTCTTAAACTACAGAGGATAAGCAAAAGGTTTGACTGGGTTTAGCATGTATATTTAGCTACAATCATACGACTTCAATTCTCCTATGCGGCATGCAACCCTTTTTACACATTAAATTTCAGCGGTCACCAAATGTGCTAGGCCTCTAATCCCGCCTACAAATTTTGTGTCTATGTGTGTCAAGTCAAGGCCGTCTCCACGTCTAACGTAGTTTAGACCTTTATGTGTAAAACCCTAAATTATTTGATTAAGTTGCTGTGAAATAGCGAAAAATGCCAAATTCATGATGTATTCCCGGGTGTAACTCCGAACTATAATGTTTTTCACTAAAAAAACGCTATTTGCTGATAAAAAAAAGGACCCTAAGAAACGATTTAGTTTTGTGAAAATGTACCAGCGTTTGCATAAAGCACTTTGAGGAAAGGTTTTTAGTCAGGGCAACCAGAAGACTTGATGGTAGGTAACACTGTTTTATTTTGGTAATTGTTTAAATTGTTATTAGGCAATAAACATAGATAGATAGATTATAAGTATATTAGTTAGCTATTAAACAGATAGTAGATTGAGCATGTCGTACTTAGAATTCTATCTTCTAATGTGACGTCACGATCTTAACATGACGGCCTGTTCATGGAGACGGCAGTGGTCAAGTCCACGTTGACTCTCCTACGAGGAGCCGTCAATAATAATTCTGATTTTTTCTTTCAATGAAAGGTGCTAGCAACTGGCGATTGGTAAAAAGTCAGTTAAATATGTAGGAATGTAAAGTTTTGTTTTAATGTTGAACAGTAACTGTTAATAGTGTTAATAGCAGTTTAGGGAGAGTCTGTCTGATATCCTCTTTTCTTGTCTTCTGAATACTTAGTTAGGATATTTTTTCTGTCATTTTAATATGTATAAATTTTAAATTTGAGTTGTCTCGTATTTCGTCTTTTACTTTGACGTTTTTGATAAGTAACAGATGTAATCACAAATCACCGAAATAAATTTAGATACGTAAGCTGGGCGTTCCCGCCAAACATTATTATTTTGTTTGGATCGCATTTCGTAGATGGCGCCGATAGTGGCATCGCACAATTTTGTTTAGTTAAGCTCGTATAGATGGCACCACGTTCATTTGCGATTTGCCATCGAGAAGAAGCACCCTCCCAGATTTCGTTGTTGTCAAAAATTTGAAGTGTATTGTCAATTTTCTATTCTCGATTTTCTTTTAAGTTGTGTTGAATTTTAATTCCGTTTGTGATCGTTCGGTCTCTGTGTGTACTATTAGCGTGTTTTTTGATAGTTGTTTTGACTTTTTGTTTCGTTTTAGTGTGTTTTCGGTTTGTTTAGTTAAAGTTCGCGTATTTATTTCCGTTATGGAAGACTACGCACCTCCGTTAAAACCTAAAAAATGTTGTGTTCCAAACTGTTTAAATAAACATGGCATGCGACACCGCTTGCCAAAAAGAGATCCGATAATTTTTGATCATAAAAATAATGTTTTATTACCTATTTCGCTTTATTTTAGTCAGCTGTATTTTTTTTAATAGGTAGGTATTGCTTGGTTTAAATAATTCCTTTTTTGCTGCTCTCTATTGAAGTTCTTAGATATACGTTATTTGTTACTTTACTAACAAGGTATTTACCCCAAACTTAAAAACAAGAGTTACAAATAACGTGTATCCCTGAACTAAAAATAAAAGCAGAAAAAAATTAATATTTAAAC
The DNA here is from genome assembly GCA_963920685.1 of Polydrusus tereticollis. Classification (NCBI taxonomy): domain Eukaryota; kingdom Metazoa; phylum Arthropoda; class Insecta; order Coleoptera; family Curculionidae; genus Polydrusus; species Polydrusus tereticollis. The sequence goes on from OY987326.1 coordinate 183,610,120, forward strand.
CAGGGAATATTTTAAATTTTAAAGCGGCACCAATATCTACCGATAAAACAGATTTCATCAAAAGTTGGTAAAACAGTTTTCTTTATTTTTACCCATAGTTGCCAAACAGATTTCTTTCTCTCTCGCGTGTTTTGGATCGCAAATACTAGGACATCAGCGCCAATTAGTTTTTGACAGTTCTAAGAGTCCAGTTGCGTATCTAAATTTATTTCGGTAATTTGTGGATGTAATTTTATTATTATTTGTAATTGTAATATAGTACCAAATTTCATTGCGGTTTCGATCAACTTTGTATAAACTATATGAAGATATTTGGTTCGTAACTAAGAAAGAGAGGTTGATCTAAATTGCCTGAATTGACCGGAAATGTTCTCGTTTATGGTATGTTTGTTTTTTTAATTTTTTTGTAACCTAAACCAACCTAATCACTAGTTTGTAAACAATTTCCATTAATGCTTGTTTCTGCTAAGGAAATGTTTCCGACTACTTTACTGGCTGTCAGTACATGTGGCGAAGTTATGCGTAAGAAATTTCTGAATACGGGAAAGATTCTCTTTTACTGTCAAATAAAAATAAAAGCACAGATACCTATAATAATTAATAAAGATAATGATATACCTCTATTAGTATTCGGGGGTCAGACCTTTGTAAGCATGTTTTAAAAATATCAAATTCCAAGGTTGTTGAAAATGTCAAAGGTTAAAAATGATTTTTAAAATATGACTCCCAAGTTTGACTTAGCAATAGCCAATAAGATTGTAAAAGGTCTCCAGATGAAGTGTGTGAGCCATGAGCGATCCCCTGGAAATTCGTCCCAAAATTTTAACTTGTCCTGTAATTGTAAATTTTAACACTGCGTACCTATGGATCTGAAATTCTAGATTGTTAAAAAATTTCAAATTTAATTGTTTTACGTAGTAATTTTGATAGTTTTAGTAATTTGTGGTGAACTTAGTGACTATGTCCCTTTCTTCTGTAAGTAACTTTAGCACCAATAAAATATTTAATTTGATTTTATTTGAAATTACGGTATGTAATATAAAATAAGATGCCTTTGTTGTTCAAAAATTTATTGCAATATAAAGCTGGCCCAAGACCAAAGAAGGCTTAAATTCTTGTTTTTATATAGAATATTATTATTTCTGTGTCTTAAATAATTTTTTAATTTCTTGTTATAGAAGTACAGAATGTTTCATAAGTTTAGTAGGTACCTAATCTAAAATATTTCAATTGGCTATTTGTAAAAAAAAAACTTCACATTATTAACATATTAGGCGTGTCCAACAATGTATAATATTTTCTAAAATAGAGTGATGTTGACTTTATTTTTTTCCTTTTTTTTTATTTGTTTAAATAAGTACCTTAGATAGATAGATAGATAAATCTTTATTTGTTTCATAATACATTTTCTTTGAAAAAAAAAACAGTACCTATACTTATGCCAAGTTGGCGTGAAACATTGTCAATAATTAATACTAAAAAATAATATGTACATAAAAACATAATAGAACTATTCACAAACTACTCAAAATTTTTAATACACATAGTACAGATATGTAAGTTGACCACTCGGTTAAACATTTCACAAAACCAGTTAAAAATGTTTTAAAAAAGTAGAAGATTTTACATCTAATACTGATTTAGAATTACACTATATTTATTTAACTTAAAAGAGAAAATATGAAGGCACATAACTTGATTAAAACACATACATTTCATTTACAATAAAAACAGATTTATTATTATTATTATTTGTTTATTTTATTTTCCCTATGTCAACCTATCTCACTCATACATTTCCATTCACGCATTCTCTGAGTCATCCCTTCCCCACATAAAAAAAAAAAACGGAATGGGTCAGTCCATATCAAATCAACCAAATATAACTGAAAATTTTACCACATCATTTCCGATTTTGATTATTTTTGGTATAGTTGTTCTATCAATCAAAAGACTTAAAAACCCAAAATTTGAGATTTTTTCGGACAAGCAGTTTTTGTTAAATAATTTTTGAAATTTGATAAATCTGTCAAATTCGCTCTTACAAACACATACAAAATTTGCCATAACTTAAAAAGTACTCTTAAGAGAAAAGTGAATGAATTTTAAAGGTCTAGTAAAGCCCTTTTATATGAGGTGTCACATGACCTATTAAAAAAAATTATATACAGGGTTCCTAAAAAAAAAATTGTTTTTTTAAAATCTCAAAAGGGTAATTTTTAATTTTTTTCAAAAAAATACATGTTTTAGGTAAAAATGATACTTAGTTATGCACAAAATTTTGATTTGGAGAAATGTTGGGTTCATGGTCAAACAAAAAAAAATAAACGGGATGTTCTGTAAAAAATGCAATTTTTTTTCGATTATTTATTAACAAAACTTAAAAATATACGATATACCTAACAAAAATAAAATGTTATTATAATTTGTTGAATTTTCTGTTAAGGATTTTTGTAGAATCTGATATTTCCTCCTTGCATAAAGTGTAGGTCCTACCAGTGGCGGTGTTAGGTTCAACTTTTTTTAAAAGGCTATCAGTTTTTATGATTAAAATATCCTGATTTGGCTTTGGGTAGTAAAATGATAGACTGGTCCTTTTGGATGGAGAAAACTTACTTTTACCTCTTCAGTATCTACATTTTTTCCTAGAATGCAGGCTAGCCACCAGGCTTCGTCATATTTTACCGTAACAAATCCTGATGCAAGATTTTGAAGTTCTTTTGGAGATGTTTCAGCACCTGGTAAAAGTTCGTGAGTTTGAACCTCTAAACTGGATGAAAAAGGTTTGGCCACAAATGAACTCTCTGAAAGAGGAATCACAGCGTGAATTTTCTGTCTCCCTGCTATTGTTAACACTTCAGCAAATTTCTTATTTAAAAATTGTTCATGTTTGTTGTAATCTTCTTCGGTGCAATATTTAAAGTTGATGCCATTAATGTTTTCGTTGGACCAAGTGAACAATTGTAATGGGGTCATAATTTGGTCCTCGTAAGGACGTTGAAGGCTAGCCTTGGCAGCAAGCCTTTTAACGGTGCCCCCTAAGCCATCACATGCACTCTTGCCATGCGAAGTGGCAAAAAAATGCCACTCTGCCTCAAGATCGAAATATTTTTTATGTAGACATGTATTAAGAAAATGTTTCTTATTTTTACACTGAGCCGCACTTCCATCCGAAAAATAAAAAATCTTAGACAGTTCCGGAATTTTTTCTTTCAAATCTGGTATTAAATTAGTTAAAAATAAATGAAAGTCAATGGTATTGTGTTTAAGGCACTCTGAAATAAACACATAATTTAAATTTTGAAGCTCAGCTCCATTTTTAAAGTAAATTGCAAATGGATGTAGGGTTGCCGGGCTATTGTTCCAATGATAAGCTTGAACTTCGTCTTGCATAATGAAGGAAAAGTTTTCTGCAAAATCACACGTAATCAAAGCTTCCCCAGAAATAAGTGTGTTTTTAATTTCATTATAATGATCTTTTTGCATTGTGGCTATAAAGGAATGATACTTTAGTTTAATAAGATCGTCAGTAAACTCTTCAATAAATTCCTTTGTCTTTTTTATAATAGTTTCCATTGTGCATCTATCGAGATCTATCTACTGAAATCCACTTTTGTTGCTTTTCACTGGATGATCTGAAAAAAAAAATAAGTATCTACTTTTTTTTACTTCATTTATTAGTTTAGCTTTCATGTAATGTTGACATTATCCACTTTCTTACGACCTGAAAGTGTAACTTTATCACAATACGCACTTGCAATTTCTTGCAACTCTTATTATTATTTTTGAATTTTGTGCCTGCGGGCTCTGTGAACATAATATTACGAAATATCTCTACAGTCATGAATCACTTTCCACCTAGATACCTAATAAGTATATAGGAAATTTATTTGTTTACTTACCCAGCTTCAACCTGAACTTCTGCAGTTTTTAACTCCTTTGATACTTTCAGTCTACAACTTTCACAAATTTTCATTCCCATGTCAATGTTTTTTAAATTACACATCCACTCAGTGGCATTTCTTAACTTTCCAGAATGCTTAGCATTCAATTTTAGAGGATCACAGCGCCTTACTTTAAACTTGTTCCACTCATTTTTGTGCTTTTCCGACATTTTTAAAAAAATAAACACTATGTCCTTACTTCTGCAAGTTAATAAGCTGACTAAATTTATTTTTACCCGGATTAAAACGCGCAAGATTCAGCGTGTCCAAACGAAGTTATGCTTGAACAGACTAATAAAATTAACATGAATTAACCTGTTAATTATTGAGATAAGGGGCTCACTTTAAGGACTTGTAAAAACCTGCCAAGACCCTGCAAGATCAGAGAGAACTCACCACAGAAAATGAATCTTTGTCTATCGATATTAATTAACTAGCGGGGGAGGGGGCGGGGGGGGGTTGGTATGGTATATTATTTATTTAATTTTTTTTTAAATGCCTGACCTTAGGTACATTATATAAAATGGGTTGTGGAATATATAATAACGTTTTGGTAAAATTTATTTTGGCAAACAATTAATTTGGTTGCAATTCTTGATGTAATGAGAGTGTATTTTTTTTCTTTTTTTGACAGTGAACCCATTAATTCTCCATCCTAAAATTTTGTGGATTATTTACTAAGACAACGACAAGAAATATATATGTTTTTGAAAAAAATCAAAAATTACCTTTTTGAGATTTTTTGAAAAAAATTTTTTTTTTCAAAAATGCGAAAAAAAATTTCAGATAAAACTAGGTCATGTGACACCTCACATGAAAGATATTTAAAATACCTTTAAAATGAGCCACCACTAATTTTTTTCCAGTTAGTAGTTTTCAAGATATCACTATATTTGTAAGTGCATGTAAAAGGCAAATTGACCAATTTTTTGATTTTTGAAGATCATTTAAAAAATAACTACTGATCAAAAAAAATTAAAATTTTGAATTTTTGAGTTTTGTAATGGGTAGAACCACCATACCAAAAAATATCAAAATCGGAGATGGTCCCGTAAAATGGCCTGGTTGAAATGATATGGACTGACCCGAATGTATTCTTTGTATCAAACTTTTAACAGTATTATAATATTATTATAAAATAATAAAGAAGATTTTTGTGAAAAAACCTGAAGTGGATTACCGATTAGATTTATTGTTCCCATACTAAGTACCAAGGTACTATTTAGTGTGGATTTCTTTTGCATTGCAGCGTAAACCCCGAGATGGCACTCTTGTACTTTTACTGCTGAATATGTTCTACATAATATAGTAGTTAAAGCACTAGTTTGCCGATTTCTGGTGTTGATTGCGCTGGAATCTTAAAATTTTTTTTTAATGGCCGTTTTTAAGTAAATGAACTCGTATTTTATTATTTTTCATTATTCCGTACCTATAATTTCTTAGAAATTACGAAAAAAATATTTTTGAGATTACAGCGCCATCCGAGGGGGAAACCACCTATCCAATTTTGTACACCAAAAATTCTAAAATTCTAAAAAATTCTGATTATTTTTCGGACATTCTAGAACACTCTTAACTAACTAATTTTGTATCTGCATTTTTATCTTCTGTATCATTTTTACGTTTATAATGTGTCAAAAATATGCAGGGTATTTCAGAAGTACGGTATATAACTTAAGGAGGTGATTCATTATCATATTTTAAAAGAAAAAGTTCATATGAACATGTGCCCAGAGTTGCCCCTTTTTTGATATACAGGGTGTTTTTTCAAAAAAATGTGCCATGTGCCAAAACATTTAGACAGCTCCACGCAAGATTGAGTGAAACTGGGAGTTTTAAATGTAATACGGAACTTCCCGACAGACCTGCAACAATGACCATGCCTGAGTTAGAAGAGGCTATACTTCGTTCCTTCCTTTAACTAGTGCCAGGAAGGTAGCAGTGCAACTTTAAACAAGTGCATCAACTGTTTGGAGGATTTTGCATCTTTATCAACTATACCTATACCATATTCAACGTGTGCAAGTTCTGCTTCCCCGTGATTTTAAGGCAAGGTTTGATTTCAGTAGGCGCTGCATACAGTAGCACATAACAACGCTTTTTTACTGAACATTTTATTTACTTACGAGGCCTCTTTTTCAAGAGAAGCCATTATGGATTTTCATAACGAACATTTCTGGGCGGACGATAATCCTCATAAAATTAGAGAAGGTAGTTTTCAGCAACAATTTTCGGTAAATGTATGGGCAGGGATCATTGGCGACCATCTTATTGGATCATACTTTTTATCACCTCGATCTACAAATAAGAACTAATATGTGGCTCATGCACGACACACACCCCGGCTCATTTTAGTCTAGTTGCTCGTCAATGCATCGACAAGACTTTTTCTAATTGCTGGATTAGACGCGCTGGTCCCCAAGATTGGCCAGCTTGCAGTCCCGACTTGAATCCTCTAGACTCTAAGACTATTCTTTATGGGGTCACTGAAAGTCTCGTGTGTATACAAGACACCAAGTTGCGATGCGATACGAAATAATGCAGGCATTTTTGAACTTCTAATCAATGGCGAGACGATTCGTGCGTTTCATCAGAAAGTAACCATTTTCAACATTTGCTTTGATTAACTGTTTAAACTGCGTTTCTTTTATATCATCATTTAAAAAAATTATTTTATTTTTAATTTAAATGTTTTAATTAACTTTAAAATACATAGGTAGGTTTTATTTTTTTTCTCGAATACGAAGCAAAATACGAAAAGAATTCAGGGAGCAAAGAAGTTGTATTATTAGTTGGTAAATTCGAGAAAAAATATCAAAATTAGGAAAAAGTCAGTGGCGTACATTTTTTGTCAACAATATTCGTTAAGGTGCTGACCAGGACGCCACTGAACTTAATACATTTAATTTAGTTAGGGCTAATTAAGCCTCTTATCATTATGAACAACGGTACCAAATTTCAATAAAATCGGGAAAACGATATTTAAAAAAATTATAAGAAAATTATTTTTTTTTTTAACTTTAACACCCTGTATATCAAAGACGAGACAACTCCGGACACATGCTCATATGAACTTTTTCTCTTAGAATATCATAAGGAATCACCTCCTTAAGTTACGCACCGTACTTCTGAAACACCCTGTATTTATCCGATCTGTGTTTACCCTTTCTTTTCCCTCATAGAGTAATCAAATAAGTGATGATTTTTTAAGGAGTCGTACTACATTATTTGGTAAGCTTACTCTTAGATAAGATTGGGTAGATAAAGGATGCGATCAGTTATATCCACTTTTTGATCTGGATAATATTTAAGCCAATATTGGCATCTGAAAGCGAGTCTGAAAGGTTTTCTTTCTTGCACAAGTACGAGCACAAGTACTAAATCGTTGGCACGTATATTTTTTCTAATGTCTGTAGCGCTTTCTTATAGCGATAAAAATTGTATAGTTTTTTCCGGTTTTATCGGAAAAAAAAACAACATTTTATTAATATCCAGAGACCATTCAGTTCATCAACATTCGTAAACCTGAAATCGTAATCGCAGCGTGCGTTTCGCTAGCCTACTGCTCAAATAAACAAATATGCCGATATAGAAAGTAGTAGAGGGGAGAAATTTTGATAGATTATGCATGCTTTAAGGCATGCGCATAAGTAAACAATTTTAAATAAATTCAAAAAAATTCTAATTAAATTCTAAAAAATACTAAAAAAATTCTAAAAAATTTTGATAATTCTAAAAAATTTTGATACCTAATTCTAAAAAATACTAAAAAAATTCTAAAAAATTCTGATAATTCTAAGAAATGCTAATAAATTCTAAAAATTCTAACAGCTTGCACACCAAAATTCTAAGGTGGTTTTCCCCTCGGCGCCATCTGTCAGGAATCGAAAAACACGTTTGGAAAGGGGAATCGAGTGATACTTTATTTTAAAGGTATTTTTATGTAGAGTATAACCCCAGAGTTTAACATCGCTATTATCTACCTAGCCTATACAGTGGCCCACCAAAAGTACAAAAGCAGGTTGTTTTTACCTTTTTTAATACAAAAATGACAACGATAAATAGCATTTCCTGAGTGTAAAACTTTGCTTTTTTGACATTTTTAGTTTTATTCCTGTGGCCTTCAATTATTGTTGCAGATCATATCATTCATATCCTTCGGTCGCGGTAAACTAGTGAGGTTTAGTTAATTTCGTTATTTTTGCGAACAATGACTGTGCTAATAGGACTGCCCAACTGTTTAAGCATGCATCAACATCAAAATCGACAAGTCCATCGAAAGTACATTTTGGAATTGGTGCAAAAATTTCGGGAGACGGGGTCAGTAGCTAACAAAAATCGTGAAGTGGAAAATCCAGTAGTAAATGAAGCTACAGAGGTAGCGATTTTAGGGCATGTTGTTCAAGATCCCACACTGAGTACAAGAAAGCTGGTGACAACATCTGGTGTTAAAAGAAGCAGCATTCAAACGATATTCAAAAAACACAAGTTTCATCCTTACAAAATACATCTGGTACTTACAAGAACTTAACGAAGACGATTTTCATAGGCGATTGCAATTTTGTGAAATTATGAGTGAACGGGCAATAAATGATCAGAACTTTCTTTTCAACGTATGTTTCTTTGACGAATGTTATTTTTTCCTAAACGGTACGGTGAATCGTCACAACTGTCGTTATTGGTCTGATTCAAATCCCAGAATATTTCGTGAGGTGCATATACGCAACATCCGGAAAAACTGAATGATTGGGCTGGCATTTTTGGTTACCGTATAATAGGCCCCTTTTTTTACCTGGCAATTTAACAGGCGAAAAGTATCTGAAATTATTACAAAACGCCATTTATCCAGCGTTAGTAGAAATTATTGAGAATGACGATCAGTACATGGAAAACCCTAGGGAAAACCACTTCACAATCTAAGACTGTATTGTAGCTGCACCTATTAATCTGTAAGGAATTAAATTCCGGTATAAGTATTTAAAAAAGCGCTTAATAACGAATTCAGCTAAGTGCTATAAATAAAGTGCAAACAAGTTTGGTAAACATCTCTATCTATTGCTCGAGATTAACCATTAATTTTTTAACTTGTTTTTTCCGATGATATCGATGTGGAAAAACTGTATTTACATTTTTCCCCCTGTTTACATCATTTATTTAGATCATAAATTTGTCAAGAATTATTACTGTAGGGTTCACAAACACGCTGCCAGACCATGGACGCCGGGACCGTAAATAAATTATTTTGTTAAATACTGTACATAATTAAGGTTCGTGAACACGCTTTTTAAAAGTAGGAAATAATGAAACAATAAAAAAAATATTAAAGACACTCATCATGAACACCAAATAAAACACAAGACCATACACTAACCGCAAAGCATGTACATGTACAAAATGGTACAATGGCCTCTACTCAAGTTGCGCAATGGTTTGCTTACGCTCGCTACTTAGCGACGGCCACGAGGCAACGTCTTCTGAACCTCCTGATGGATAGACCACTACTGGTTTAGACGTCACACAATCGCGCTACGGCACACACGTGGCTGTACCAATTTGATCTTTGTCGAACTCTACACTTTATGGAAACCTATATGATATAATACATAAAAGTAAGCCAACATTCTTTAAAAACACGCTGCATCGTGAAAGACTCGCCGCAGATAGTCGGCTCGACATCAAACGGTTCCGGGAAGAAGAACTTTCGGCGAGTCCCTACAGCCGGTTCCACATTACATGGCAAACTAGCCAAATGTTTGTGATCTGTGAAGTTTGCCGAATAGTGTGTACGGTAGGACATTTTTGACAAACTCCGCAAACATGTGCATTCGTCTACGTTCCGGTAGAAGTCGGTATAAATGAGACACGAGTCAAAGAAATGTGTGTTGCTTCTACAGGGACATTTTTTTAAGTGTCTCACCCGATTGGCGATTTTCCTGCTGACTATAATAAAACACAAATTACATATTTCTCAATGATTTTCGATAAGGAAGCCGAATTTAATGTCAAAAAATACATAGATTTACAAATTTGACAGATGAGACGCCATTTTGAATTTTCTTAAAGGGTAACTGTCAACCCCAGCGGAATTTCGCAAGCGGATTTCAGTTCTGTAATCTGATTAGACTGATTTATAGCAGAAACTTATTTTTAATATACTTATTTAAGCCAATAAGATTAAAGAATTAAAGACGGGCTAAAAAGGATGACATTCAAACTCTGAATCATAATTTCTTGTTCTTTGGACCACTTAAGTTTCATGATCTGACCTGATTAAGATTAAATCAAATATAAACACGTAAAATGTGTTGCTCATATTACCAACTTGTCTTTTCTTACTGAAGCCTAAGAGTCTTAAGCTAGGCCATGTTTAAGCTTTTCACAAAAAATCAGAAAAAAACAAAATGTACAACAGGATGATGACTTTTCTGGATTCCAACAAAAGTTCTTGCAAGTGAACAGAATGGCTTCAGGTGTGTAAGAAGCACGGTGCACGCGGTCTACCAAGCTCTAATAAATATTTGAAAATTACTAAATGGTAAAAAAGAGACTGTAGCATTGTGCTTGTACCTATCGAAGGCATTTGACTCAGTGGACTATAGCTTGCTGCAAAAACTGGGTCTATAATATGGAATTGGAGGGGTATTGTTGAGTCTTATTGAGTTCTATCAACAGAAAGCAAGTTGTTGAAACTGATGAAAATCGTATTCTTATTAAATCTGAAGTGTTAACTGTGGCGCCTCAGCATTCAGTCCTAGGCCCCCCTTCTATATATACAGGGTCGTTGGTATGTATGGAAACGGTCGATTATTTCTTAAAGTCAAACAGCTAGCAAAAAATAATTATGACAAAAGTTTTAGAGTTCTTTAAAGTCTATAAAAATTTTAAAAGAATAGGTATACAGAATGAATCAGAAAGCCGTAGGAAGACAAAGTTACCTTTTTTTTAATAGAAGAATATTTTTGGATTTAACATTAAACTACAATTATTTTTTAATAAGTACATTATAAGTCTAAACCTAATAGTTTCCGAGATATCGACTATTAAAAAATTACATTTTTGAACTTTGACAGCCTTTAGCTTTAAGCCTTAGAGTAAAACGGCTTACATATCTCTATCTTAGTTTTTTATTATCTTCCTAGTGGTGTTAACTTCCGGTTAAACCGGATGTAACTCAAACGCCGGAAATATAGTACTTCCGGTTTAACCCGAAGTTGATATTTTTGGGAAGATAATAAAAAAGTAAGATAGGGACATGGAAGCCATTTTGCTCTATGGCATAACATTTTAAAGCTAGAATCTGTCAAAGTTCAAAAATGTAATTTTTCAAAAGTCGATATTTCGGAAATTACTTATTAGGTTAAGACTTATAACATACTTATTAAAAAATAATTGCAATTTTATGTAGAATCCAAAAATATTCTAAGATATAGGGTGTTCCATTAAAAAAAAGTAACTTTGTTTCTTTACGGCTTTTTGACTGATCCTGTATACTTATTTTTTTTTAAATTTTAATAGACTTTAAAAAACCCTAAAACTTTTGTCTTAAATATTTTTTGCTAGCTGTTTTACTTTAAGATATAATCGACCATTTCCATACATACCAACGATCCTGTATTATATGTAAATGAACTGCCAGGCATTGTTAGACAAAAACTTGTACTTTATTGTGATGATACTTCTTTAACTGTAAGTGAGGATACTGATACAAGGGACCAATGTAGAACTGGAATGACTGAGATCATGAATTAGCTTGAGACCATGTTCACCACCAATAATTTACTGTTAAACATAGACGAAACGCAGATGATAAACTATAGTAGATCGAATCAAGCTAATGTCCTTGATTTTGAATACAAAAATAAAACTATAACAGCAAACAACTCAGTCTCTTTCTTAGGTATTACAGTTCACTCGAGACTAGCTACAACTATGCGTTAAAAGTACTGTCACTTGTGTGACTGGGGGTGTGGCCTTGATGGCATTTCATGCCTTTGTACAATCAAGGATTTCCTACGAAATTATCTTTTGGGGACGGCCATCCAGTTTAGGTAGGGTACCGATACTTCAGAAGTGATGCATAAGAAGCATATATGTCATGAAGCAGAGAGAGTTCTAAGGAAGTTTTTATAAATAAAAAAACTATTAACAGTCGGCGGTTGGTCTGTATGTCTTGGAAACTATGTTGTTTATAAAAAAAAAATCCGATGTTTTGGCAGAAAGTTTATTAAAACATGATCATAACACCAGAAAAAAAAATTCTTCGATCGTGTTTCAATAATTAAGTACACATACCTGCAGAAGAACACAACATAACATCACAAAAATTTGTAATGAACCTCCATTTCGACTAAAAAACTTACTATTACAACAAATGAAAGAGAAATTATAATGTTGGTTGCTTTCCAGAGCACACTACACCATAAGTGATTTTTTTAATGATGTAATAATATTGTGATAATGTATGTAATACCTATGTTAAGTAATTTTATGTTAAACTGTACATTTTTCTTTTTGAAAAACTTTTAAAACGTCGAAATTAAGATGAAATTAATTTGTAATTTATAATTGACTAGATATCCACTTTTCGAATATTTTTTTTTGAACAAATATAATTTGATTGATTTAATTGAAAGAGTTTAGACCAAGGTTGCAACATTTTTGCTCCGGGAGTTTCACTTCCCCTTATAGGGAAGTATCTCACTCAGTTAGACATCAGCTTGTGAGATGTCAAAATCTGGAAACTAGGAGAAGGAATGTGATGATGATCTTTCTTTAAATGTTAGAGTTCCTTTTTGGCCAACCTGTTTAGGCCACTTATAATATTAATAAATATATATTATATAATAATATTGTACCAACTATGGACTTACCTTTACCAAATGAATACTTTGAATTTACAATGAGAACTGCTTGGATTTTAGCATCTTTCAACTCAATTTAAACGCTTGTTAGCGAATCAGACTGTTGTTTGAGATACTTTGGCTTGTCTCCCTTAAGCTGTTCATGTTAATTATTGTATGTTGTATAGGTATATTTATCTTTGGTTTATCTGAGGGTTTATCTGTGTTTGTACATTTGTGAAATAAATAAATAAATAAAACAAATTTCTTATCAAAACCAATATTAAATTATAAACCATACCTATTTCTGTAATAAATCATTAAAAAAAAAAGGATTAAAAGACCCACAATATTTTAGCTGGTCCTTTAAAAGTGATAGGTTATTGAAAATCAGTAGAACTAGAACTAGAACTGTATGTAGTATAAACAGAACGACAAACCCTTAGCAAAGGCGACCAAATAGAGCAAGTACTGAATACCACCCTGTTCTCAAATATGAAATATGACAAAATCTATTCTTCTTTCCTACCCTAACAGCATCTAAACACATAGGTACATAAAAACAATCACTAGCAGGCTGGTCAGACAATAATGTGCCTCACATAAGTTGCTTTTTAACGCCCGTCAAATGCATCTGTGCATATTTTTTGAGTGTGATGTTAGAGCCACAGGTAAAGGATGTAAGCTTCTTGATGTTTTAATTAATGCCAACCTCAGATTTGAGGATCACTTTCTCCCCCTTACAGCTTAACTCTCCAATGGTTGCTTTGTTGTAGTGAGAGTAACCAGGCATGAGATGGGATATTATGCCACTCTAAGTGTATTTGTATTTTGTACCTTTAAGTATATTTTTATTTTTATGAAAAGATCATTATTTTCAGACTTTGAAAACATAGAGGGTCTTGCAATAGTGTGTCAGGCATTCATAGCTTCTATACGAATTAAGTTAGGAATTTTGTTGGAAAGCAGACCTACACTGTACCTACCTAGGTATATATGAGTGTATTTCGGGAAAATATTTTTGCATATACATTTTCATTTTTTGGTGGATTAAACCCTACAACTCCTATGTTGAAAGTTTTTTTGTATCTCTTATAGGAAACTCTGTAGATATGGCACAAAATAGCTCTAAAAACCCTGTAGATACATATCTCTGGACAATAAAGTATTTCCTCTCACTCTCTCAGAACCTTAGACAGACTAAGATTGACAATTCTTATACATTTGTACATGTCAAAAGAAGTATTATTATAAATAAATAAATAAATTGTGCTGACCACTGTTTAGGTCCTTTTTTTTTCTTTATTCCACAAATTAAAACTAGGTAAATAACAACCTTTTTTTTTCAAAATTTAAGTAAACCCTCCCCCAATAATTTAGAAAAAATAGGTTATTCATTTTAAATCAGGCTTCTGTGTAGGGTAGGCTTACTTTACAAACTCGTCCAGTTCATCAATTTTAATAAATCTTTTAGTCTATGATATATTTCAACAATACCAGTAGGTACATAGTCAGTTTGGAACAAGATCGAGAACAAGATAGTCATAACTGAATTGTTTTATTTTTAAAGATATTTTGCTAATATACAACTTCAAATGTATATTTTTCTGTGTAAAAGTAAATAAGTAAACTTTGCTTAGTTACCCGAACAATACAGTTTTTCCCCCTAATATTAATAGCTACAACCTACTCAGGTAGGTACTATTAATTTATAAAACTTAAAGGGCTCTCCCAAAAATTTTATATTTGAGTTATTGTTCCAAAGTTTTCCAACTAACCTGAACTAACCAACTACCTATTAAAACTATGGGGATGGAAAATCTACTTTAATCTCTACTTGCCACTTGTCCTGAAGTACCTGACCAAGTACTTTACTTATTTTTATTAAAACACGTTTTGTTATAAAATAATTTACACAGGAACTGAGGCATTACACAGATATTATTGGAAATTGATAAGCTGCATCTAATAAATTTAACTGAGTCTTATCTTATTACCATTGTTTTATTTTATCTTATTAGATACTACTATTTTATTGTAAATTAACTAAAATAATCAATACAATACCTAGATTTCGTTTAGCATGTTGTGGGACTCTAAATGCGAAGGTATCATGCCCCATATTTGTCAAAAAAAAAACTGACACTCACGTAAAATCGAATGTAATGCATTAGGTCATAAAAGACGGATTTTAAAGACAATTTTGACAGATGACGACGTACAGAACCCTAAAATATTTTAGGGAATAGGACCTACCTACCTTTTAAGAAGGGCAAGGGCTGAAGTTCGACGTCTTGATTGTTCCTGTACCTAGAGCTTCCTTGCGATTTCTTAGTTTTCTTTTTTAAAGACCTTTTGGCAAAGGGATCGATCCGGTCGACAAACGTCGTGGTCGTCGACATTCTATTTGGGGGCTGGCGCGACCGGAAAAACGAAGATAACACGAATTACACGGGGGTTGTAAACGGCATCTCACTACCGAGGAATAGATCATCAAATTTCGCGACTTTTCAAACGGCTCATTTGTACTTTTAGTTAACGATGGATTTATGAATGGTCGCGAAATATCAATGACAATCGAGGTGTGTTCCGTCGCACGCCCTAGCCGACACCTTTATTTTCGACTTTTTTGCAGTTTCCTGGCCAAAAAATGGTCCGATTTCGACACTTGAACACAGAATCCCTGCGAAAAATAAAATTATCACACCTTCTTCGACGGTTGTACACTGTCGGGATCACTAGCTCGCTTGGCAAGTCCACCCGCCATCAGCTGGTTAATTCTCCACAAAATGCACTTTTCCGATCGATCCCTCCGCTTTCCGCTTCTCAATGCACATTTTACACACTTTAAACCTCCCGAATTATACTTTTACATAAACTAAAAACCTAAAATTTAATCGGGAAAACTAATTTTTTACTGTTAATTTTTGCACACCGAGTGACACCGATGCCGTAAGTGCCTAGGGCTGAAAATAGATGGGGGGGGATACGAGGCTAGTCAAATGTCAAATGACATATAGAAATATTTTAATAAAATAGCTTCTTACTAGTAAACATAAAGCCAAAAGTAAAGTAGCTAATTTTTATTTTCTAATAGTCTTAAAAAATTTGTGATAAATCAAAAAAATTCAATAAATATAAAAAATCAAATTTGTGCTAGTATTCACTGCGACCAATCAAAAAATAAAGAGGAAATATGTCAACCAATCAAATTTTGGTATCTAACCGAACGATGTTCGTCTTTCCGAAAAAAATACTAATGATTGTCAATATTTGACATTCATGACAAGCTTCGTAACCTTAATTTTTGGCGTTTAAACTTTAAACTTTTTAAATTTAATTTTATTGTTAAATTTTAAAAGCTAACAGGACAAATGTCTTGTCCCGGTTGGTATTGTGGTAAAATATTGCAGGAACACGGTGAGTTAAGCGACTGTGGATCTTGTCCGAGAGGCTTCAGACGAAATGATACGACTTTTAT
This sequence comes from Polydrusus tereticollis, assembly GCA_963920685.1. Lineage (NCBI taxonomy): Eukaryota > Metazoa > Arthropoda > Insecta > Coleoptera > Curculionidae > Polydrusus > Polydrusus tereticollis. The sequence continues at coordinate 183,626,385 of OY987326.1, forward strand.
TTGTGAGCCCTGTTTAGACAACCCAGAATTTTACGACTGGTTATATTTAGGTTTTATGGTCCTTATGGTACTAATTTTACATTGGTTTTTTATCGACATGGTCTCTATGAGAAGGAGGTATGTTTTTGCTATCTTCATAACTACAACCCGATAACTGAACCCTAAGATTTTAGGTATTTACTTACCTTACATATTGTTTCCATTCCATACTTAAGCGGGCCTCAGACGCTCAATATTACCGACGATATTTCATCAATGTTCATTTAAGAAGCTCAGCAACTCAGACTATCAATAATGTTATCGGTGGCATCAGTATTGCCCCTCAAACAAATACTGATTGTCTTAAGCCTTATTTAGCCCACTTAATTGCTAATTCTAGTTTCTATAGTCTTTATTCGAAAAAATACAATACAGTTTGTATCAAATTGTATAAACGTTCCATGAAGTTTAATACATTTATCTTTTAATTTTTAGGATTTGTTCCTTATAAAAATATAAATTAGCAATTAAAAAGCTTACTGGCCTTATTACTTTAGAAATTTATAGTTTTTATAGCTTAACCTTTAAGTTTTAGCAAGAATGTTCTTAGTTTGCATATAACAGCACTTTTCGAAGTGCTTGTGTCATGTGCCTTGGCATTGTTTTTCACTCATCCTGTGGGAAGCCTCAAAGTACACAGTTGTCAAAGTAGGTCCTTATCAGATTGGTACACTTTATTACATAACCCTAGACCAAACTATAAAGAAAAGATTTATTGTACCCAGGAAGCTGTATATCCTTTGTAAGTAGAATTATTATAAGCATAACCTTAAAACTCACTTAAGAGAAATTAAATAACTTAGCAAGACAGGGAGCATACATTTATGGATAAAATTAGAGGAAATAACAATAATCTTTGGCTATAACTGGTTCATGTTAATACCTACAGTAAAAATCCTCTGATACTCCGATGATAACAACCATTTTTATGAAAAATCTTTGGAGAATGGTTACCTTATTAAAACCATTTTGTGTGACATACTGATTACTAAACTAAAGCTTTATGGTTTTGACAATATTGCTATCAAACTGTACACAGGCTATCTGAGCAATAAATACAAAAAAACATTCTATAAAGTCTAATTTGATGCAGCACTAATTCAATTAGTAAAAACATGATGTTTTTACGATCCCAAGGACATGTAAGTTGTATATTGAAACGGTCTTTAAACAGGTTAAACACGTAAGTTTTCAGGAGCGTAAATAATTGAAACATAAAAACCCATAAGATACCATTTTTTAAATTTTGCCATGGTATTTTGTTCTTGTGGTTAACATATTAAAACTTTTGTATCTTTTGTGTCCTCTTTCAAGAAATAAAATTTATAAAGGGGTGGCAAATTGCAAGGAAAAACCCTGTACAGGGTTAGTGATGTAGATTGGGTAAATACCCAGTGGGTAGGTAAATAAAATATGGGTATTTACCCGGGTATTTACCCAAATTATATTTACCTACCCAAAACAGGGTATTTTGCAATAAATACGATATATGCTTTACTTCTATCAAAAACTTTTCTCTTTAGTAACAACACCTCACGGGAGGGACTAAAAACGGTATGAACGCACTCGATCGCTAAAATGGTACATAAATAGGCAACAACGCATACATTTCATTATAACCATAACCTCACTATTTCAACTATTTCACATTTTCTAACCTGTGAATCTGATATCTTGATGTTTATTTACGTATTTCAAAAAACAGAGACATGGATATCTAAGGACTATGAAACGTTGAATATGATGTGAGGTTTATAAAAGTGTTCTTTGGTGAATTAAACTAACAACTTCTTTATTTGAATATATATGATTAATATTCGTTGAATTAAATTAAAATACCCATATAAATACCCAATTCGGGTATATACCCGGGTAAATACCCGGGTATTTACCCCAAGAAATAAATACCTGGGTATTTTACATCACTATACAGGGTGGGCCAAATTGAACAGTTTTAAAGGAAAACGCCTATTTCTAAATGTTATAGGTGAAAAGTAATGTCAGGGTCTGAGCTTAATTTAAATGACGAACCTTATGGTGAAAACCGCATATTGATAACCTATCACCTTTTTGGGGATATAGGGTGTTTTTCGAAAATGTGCATGTGCAGTTGTCGCACGTACATCCGTGCGTTGTTTCAAATTCAAATTCAAATAAGCTTTATTGTCAGAAGATCCAAAGACTTATTGACAAAGCAATACTAATAATATTAAATTACAATAATTAAATTCACAGTATCTTATAAATACCTAGGTAAATCAAAAATATGATTATTGAAAATTTTTACAAAAAAAAATAAAATAAAAGTTCGTTACTTGTTATGTTCGCCCACCTTGTTTATCTGTAAAATAAGTATTTCTACCCTCGTTTTTATCTATGAAAATAAAAAACCTAAATCATGGCATTGAGAAACCAAAACACAAATATTAGTTTTTATTGATTAAAATAGAAGACTAATTATTGTCTAAAAGCTTTAACAAGTGAGATTTTTAGTCTATACGTTTCAGGTAGTGGTGGTTTCGTATGTGACGTCACTACTCGCTAGTAGACAAAACAACTGGACAGTTCTCGTGTTTACCCTAACCTCAGACTTATGAATTGACACTAACACTGACGCATGATAAAGCGTATTCTGTCCGAGTTTGTTTACCAAAATGTGACATCACGACCAACCAATTATGACGGCTAGCGTGTTAGCGCGTAATTTAAAATGTCGTTCTAGGTTATTTAGCGATTTCACTATAAAAAAAAATGTAGGTGGATCGGTTACTACTTATACAGGGTGTTTCAAGACAAATGCGAAAAACTTAACGGGATGATTCCTTGTTTAAAATAAAGGGTAGTTTGATATATAAAGGTTGGGTCAAAAGTCAACCATTGGGAATATATTGCGGTATAAAGATGGCGGCGAAACGAAAAGCGACAGAATAATGAAATTCTTTATGGAAGTATTACTATTATGAAAACACACTTTTTGCATATTTTTCCACTTTTTTAAAATTAGTGGAAGGGGTTGAAATGACTACCCCTATAATAATATTGGTTGACTTTTGACCCAACGTTTATATAGCAAACTACCTTTTATTTTAATCGTGGAATCGCCCCCTTAAATTGTTCGCATTTGTTTTGAAACACCCTGTATATGTTCAAATCTCAATGAACTCTTGTTCAACTGAGAATGTTGGATTGTCTGATCACGAAGCTGTTGTCGGCTTTTGTTTAATAGGGAATAAAAAAAGAAAATGTATATCTAGGATGGGTAAACTTCATAGGAAAGAAGATTTTAGCAAATTCACATTGTTATGTAAGCAAACGAATTGGAATAGTATAATTAATTCGTTCAATTATAATTTTGACTGGTGACCTAATTATAAATTTCTCAGATAAGTCGAGTCATAATGCTCAATTGCTGGATAATGTTCTGAGATCGTTTAATCTTCTAATACACGTTGATCAACCAACCCGGTTTTCTGCATCTTCATCTTCCACTTTGGATTATGTTTGTACAAATCTTACTTATTGTCTGATCATGAGGCTGTCGTCGCCGCTTGTATAATAGGAAACCAAAAAAAGAGAGAATGTCACTCCAGGATGGGTAGGCTTTATATAAAGAAAAGTTTTAGCAAGTTCACATTGTTATGTAACTAAGCGACTTGGAGTGCTCTTGATACGGATGAACCGTTACAGCAGTTTCATAGTGTTCTAGTTGTATTATTTAATAGGGCTTTTCCACTTGGCAGAAAAAAAATAGGAAAAAGAAGCCGTGGTATACAGGAGCTTTTAGGGTTTCTGAGAAAAATCTTCGTTCTCTGTATTATATAAGAAAGTTTTCAAATAATAATGTTGGATTCGTGAACTATTTCAATAAGTATCGTAAAATTTACAGAAATACTTTAAAGCTCTCTAAGAAAAGGTTTTTTTCAGAGAGGAATAGCACATTCCACCAATAAAGTAAAAGAATCATGGAAAATTTTCAACAAGTTAAGTGGAAAAAATAACATCGCTCCTATGGCTAGTACTCAATGCAAGTGATATAAATTATTTTTATTGCACAATTGCTAAAGGTTTAGCTTGAGGGATCTCTTCTGGCACTGATCCTAGATCTTACTTAGGACATTTATCTGTTTTTGACCCATTTTTTCTCCTGCCTACTTGCGTTAAGGAAATTAGAGGCATATTTAGCCAAGTAAATATAGAATGCTTCTGGTTGGGATGAGATGTCCTTAAGGATTTTTCTGACACTACCAGCCAACACATTGATGGCCTTGGCTGAGGCAATAAATGCGTCCTTCCTAACTGGCATTTTCCCCTCTTGCCTTAAAAGGGCCGTGGTGGTTCTGCTTTTTAAGAGCGGTGACCGTGATAATCCCTCTAACTTTCGACCTATTGCACTGCTCCCCACTTTGTCCAGGATAGTGGAAAAACTTGTTAAAACTAGAATGGTTTCCTTCCTGACCAAACACGACCTTATGAGCACACAACAGTTTGGATTTCAGGTTACGAAGAGTTCGGGTTCCTCGAACGACTGTATGTCTCCTTAAAGTCTGGCGAGTCTGCTGCAGCTGTGTTCTGTGACTTATCAAAAGCCTTTGACTGCGTGAATCACAGAATACTGCTGTGGAAGTTGGAGGCGTATGGGTTTAGGGGTACAGCGTTGAAGTGGTTTCGTTCGTATTTGACGAGTCGCGTCCAGACAGTTGTATTCAACAACATTAGGTCTGAGGAATAGATTCTGGATATAGGTGTTTTTCAGGGGTCCGTTTTGGGCCCACTGCTTTTCCTAATTTAAGTTAATGATATGCCGCATCTTGATATTGCGGGAAACTTTACTGTTTTCGCCGATGATACAACCATTTTTTGGCAGGATACGAATGTTAATAGGCTTTCTTCCAACATAAAGATTGATCGGCGCAAAATAAGTATAACAAAGACCAACATTTTAAATTTTAGATGTAGTGTAGATAATATTTATTTGGAGGGTGGTTTCTATGCCCAATGTGAGTAAATTTTTGGGACTATTCGTACACATCAATCTTAAATTTAAGAATCACATAATAAATCTATATCAAAGACTTTCTTCTAGTTGTTACGCCATTAGGATTATTTGTAATAATTTAGACTTCCCTTTGGCAAAAAACTCATATGTCCTAATTGAGTCCAACCTCCGTTATGGTATTTGCTTTTGGGGCTCTTGTTCACAGTACTTATTCCAATCGGTGTTTGTGTTGCAGAAGAGAGCAGTGAGATATGTGTGTGGTGCAAGGGCTCGTGATTCTTGTCGCCCCTTGTTTCTTAAAAACTCAATTTTTACCCTATATTGTGTCTTTATCCTACAAGCTGCTTGTTTAATGTTCAAAAAATATAAAAATAAATGGTCTACCCCCTCTGCTTATAGCACACGACAATCATTTCTCCTTAAAAAATCTTTAATTTATGGCAGTAAAAAAGTCTTTTATCATTTACCACTACTTGAGAAGACAGCAGTGTGTGGGAAAGGTTAGAAAACTAACCAAAAAATTATTATTAGAAAAGGTCTATTATATTATACTCTTGATGAGTATTATGATGATGCATTCAATTAATCCCGGAAATTTTACAGCTTGACTATTAGGTATCTTTTGCTTCTTAATTGTGACTCCTAACCATGTATAGAACTATATCTTATTTAATTTATGTTATATTTAAGTGTTTTGATGTTGTTGTTATACTCTTATACTTTTTTTTGTTACTATGATTATAATCGTTACTTACCTTTGTCAACAACATTAATGTTCTTAAGATAATAGAGGATTTTTGAATTTGAATTTGATTCCAACGATGTAACCAACAGGTCTGTTCCAATACGACCAAAAACCGTACCTACCACCGTCCTCGAACGATAATTTCCAGCCTGTCAATTAAATTTTAAACTTTGTAATCGATTGTTGCAGTGGTAAATTAGTTGAGCGACCCTTTGGGGATGGTCCTAGTACATCGTGTTCACGTGCTGTTTGCATACAGGGTGATTGTTTATATTTTACTAGATGGATATCTCGGTTAATGTTGGTCTTACAAATAAGTTTAAATAAGCAATTTTTGAAGTATTTTTAATGGATATTCAGAATCCGTTCTCAGAAAAAACAAGAAAGCATCAGAAACTTAAAATTTTCAAGTTACCTGGTATTTTTTAAATGAAACACCCTGTATTTTATATTTTTAGTCGCTAGATATCGTTCTTCTGAGTTCATATACAGGGTGATTCACGGTGGATGGAACATTAGACGTTTCTGACGAACCAGTAAAGGAATCGTTGCGAAAATTTGGTTGCTTACATAAACGGACATGCTCTACCCATCTAAAATATTTTTAACAATACAGTGATGCCGCTTCCACACAAAAATAATAGTAACTTTGATTTTTCAAATGGAACACCCTATATTTTATTTTATTTTCGAAACACCCATTACTTTTCTTACAATTTTTGTTAACTCTATTCTACACTTATCTCTTACCGTTTCTAAGATATAAATTAATTTCCGTTTTTTTTGGCCGAAAACTTTACTTTTAAAAATGCTGATAATTTTGAACTCTAAAATACTGAAACCCTGAAATTTGGTAAATAGTTAACCAATACCATAGGGCTCTTTGCCCTACCCTCAAATCTTAGTTGCAATATACAGGGTGGTTAAAAAATACACTTATTCTGGTAACTTGAAAAAGTGACCATAAGTCCTTTTTTTGAAATGTAACACCCTGTATATTATTACGTATTTGAAAAGCTGCTGAAATTTCTCCTAATTCTTGTATATTCATACCTGTACCTAACTAACTCGTTTAACCATTTTTTTGACGTATTAAGCATGATTTGTAAAATTTTCTATACAATTCAATTTTCATTCGGTTATTAGTAAGTTAGCCATGACAAAAACAATGATGTTGACTTATGTTACTATGGTTATCGTTTTGACATTTCATTAAGTTTAGATACAAGATAGTTACAGTACAAGACAGTTTAAAATCATGGAAGAAACCTATACAAATGCAGTTCTTATGAATTTATTTATTTTATTTGGACAATGTGATAGAATTATCACCAGGACATGTATAAAGTTTAACGAAATGTACCCTAATTTACAGCCAATGTATCTCAGAAAATTCATAAGGATCCAGAACAATTTTATTAAATGTTAACTAGTGAAATAATAAAAGACTACTAAAATTATAACTAATAAAATGCTATTTTAACAAATGTTCAAAACGCTGGCCGTTTACATCCAAACACTTTAATATGCGGGTGTTGACTGCATTTGTCGTTGCAGATCTAATTTCGGTTGGGTTTAGATCTCTAAATACTTGAGTGACTCGAAGTAGCAGCTCTTCTTTAGAATTTACGGGTGATTTGTAAACTTTTTCTTTGAACATGCCCCACAAGTAAAAATCCAATGGATTGAGATCGGGTGACCTTGGAGGCCAATTCCAAGGTCCCAAACGTCTTATCCAACGATCGTCAAAAATCCTATCAAGTTCTGCACTAACTTCCCTAGTGCAATGTGCAGGAGCTCCATCAAGTTGATACCAACAGCTTCGATAATCTGCAAGTGGCAGATTATCTACAAAATTTTCGACATCTGTCCTCAAAATATTAACATAGTTTCTCGAATTTAATGACTCCTCGTATATTACATAATTTAATTGATTATCCATTAACATGCAAAAAACATTAAAACTAAATTTTTCTTGAAATCCGGCTTCTTTTGTTACATGCGGGTTTTCTCTGGACCAGAAATGACTATTTCGTCTATTAAATCCCTTCCCTTGAAAATTTTGATTCATCGGTCCAAATTATCCTATTTAAAAAATTTGGATCTTCTTGAGTGCGCACCAATATCATTTCACAAAATTGTACTCTCTGTTGAGGATCTTGAGGCTTCATGGCTTGAACTTTTGTAAACTTGTAATCATGCATGTTATGTTTTACTAAAATTCTTTGAACTGATGAATATGTTATACCTAAATCGTATTGAGCACATCGTATTGAAGATTGGGGAAATACATGAAAATATGCCAAAACATTAATCTCGTTGTCTTCGTTAGAAGTCACGGGTCGAGGCAAGTTTCTTGGCGCTTTTAAAGCTGAACCAAAGGCAGTAAAATTGTTCTGGATCCTTATGAATTTTCTGAGATACATTGGCTGTAAATTAGGGTACATTTCGTTAAACTTTATACATGTCCTGATGATAATTCTATCACATTGTCCAAATAAAATAAATAAATTCATAAGAACTGCATTTGTATAGGTTTCTTCCATGATTTTAAACTGTCTTGTACTGTAACTATCTTGTATCTAAACTTAATGAAATGTCAAAACGATAACCATAGTAACATAAGTCAACATCATTGTTTTTGTCATGGCTAACTTACTAATAACCGAATGAAAATTGAATTGTATAGAAAATTTTACAAATCATGCTTAATACGTCAAAAAAATGGTTAAACGAGTTAGTTAGGTACAGGTATGAATATACAAGAATTAGGAGAAATTTCAGCAGCTTTTCAAATACGTAATAATATACAGGGTGTTACATTTCAAAAAAAGGACTTATGGTCACTTTTTCAAGTTACCAGAATAAGTGTATTTTTTAACCACCCTGTATATTGCAACTAAGATTTGAGGGTAGGGCAAAGAGCCTAATGGTATTAGTTAACTATTTACCAAATTTCAGGGTTTCAGTATTTTAGAGTTCAAAATTATCAGCATTTTTAAAAGTAAAGTTTTCGGCCAAAAAAAACGGAAATTAATTTATATCTTAGAAACGGTAAGAGATAAGTGTAGAATAGAGTTAACAAAAATTGTAAGAAAAGTAATGGGTGTTTCGAAAATAAAATAAAATATAGGGTGTTCCATTTGAAAAATCAAAGTTACTATTATTTTTGTGTGGAAGCGGCATCACTGTATTGTTAAAAATATTTTAGATGGGTAGAGCATGTCCGTTTATGTAAGCAACCAAATTTTCGCAACGATTCCTTTACTGGTTCGTCAGAAACGTCTAATGTTCCATCCACCGTGAATCACCCTGTATATAGGTTATTATAGATATTTTTGTTAATTTTAAAAAAAAATAGATTTTTTCGTATAAATCTAAGGCAGCAGTGGAAGGCTATACGAGTTATACGACCACGCTGATTTGTTTTTATCAAAGTAGCAATGGATAATAAAACAAAGGAATTTATTTCTTTGACAGTTATTTAACTTCCATTTAATTTATGAGTTGTCTTAAAGTCTGAAGATACAATGATATATTCTGTCCAATAAAATCCATACAGGATTGTAGTCGAGACATGCATTAATTTATAAATAACCGTCAAATTCCGATTTGAAACCACGTTTCCACGTGGAACGAAAATAAAAAGGAAAAAAGAAAAATGTTAATCATTGATTGAAATTTTAAAAAGTGGTTCGTCCCATATATTTGTCGTTTACAATTTTACGTGTTAATTGTTTTACAAATCAGTTTTTGCATTGATGGCCCACTTAGAGAAAAAAAAAAAGATTTTTTTATTAATGAAGTGTTTCTGTTTCCTGACAAAGAAGCACTGATAATGGCCTAAGGCCGAAAGCGCTCTGCTCTATAATAATTGTTAGAAGATTATACACTTAATACACACAAACAATTGTTACTCTCTCTTAATTCAAAAAGTGTACACATCCCTACCTTATCAATTGAACTAAACTAAATTTCTTTATTTCATTATCCATGGCTACTTTGATCAAAACAAATCAGCGTGGTCGTATAGCCATCCACTGCTGCCTTAGATTTATACGAAAAAGTCTTTTTTTCGAAAATTAACAAAAATAACCATAATAACCTATATATATGTGAACTCAGAAGAACGATATATAGCGACTAAAAATATAAAATACAGGGTGTTTAATTTAAAAAATACCAGGTAACTTGAAATTTTTAAGTTTCTAATGCTTTTTTGTTTTTTCTGAGAACGGATTCTGAATACCCATTAAAAATACTTCAAAATTGCTAATTTAAACTTATTTGTAAGACCAACATCAATCGAGATATCCATCTAGTAAAATATAAACAATCACTCTGTACAGGGTCTTCCAACGAGGACTGAACAGGGGCTCATTTTTGAGCTTCCTTGTATTTAAAGAAAAATCCAAAATAGCCAATCGATGTACTTTTTCCTGCAGAATTCAAAAATGGAACCAAAAATTTATTTGAACCAGAAACAAAAGAGTTACGCTATGGATAAGGTGTTTTTTAAATGGAACATAGCTTTTTTTATACGATTTTTGGAACGAGTGATTTTTTTTTTGTCCGTTCTGATTAAAATATTTAATATTGTGACAGCTATTTTTATTAAATTTTAATGTTTTATCCAGTATAATTTAACTTTAACCTGTTTGAAACATACACTAGGTAATAAAGGTATAATCACCTTTGAATCCTTCAAAGTCAAAAAATTTGACAAATTTACTATAATATTGCCGAAATGAAATATTCATTAGCTGAGAGATTGCAGATTGTTATCTTGTTCTACAAATGCCAAGAAAATGCAAGAGAAGCAAGGAGAAGATTTATTGTAAATTTTCACAGAAATATATCCGTCAATACTATTCTAAGGATAAAGAACCTATTTGAGGAAAATAAAACATTACATGACAGAAAAAGAAATCCAACTCTATACTAATTAAAAAAAAAAACATTAATAATTTAATTGTTCAATGTGACCTCCGTTGTTCTCGAAACATGTGCGATAACCTCTTTGTAGCCTTTCCAAACTTGCTGTTATACTGTGATTTTCCTGGTTAAGGCGATTTATTTCATTCACAATTTTCTGCATGATCTCTTCAGTATCGTGGTTTCGCTGCTTGTATACCACGTTCTTTAAATGGCCCCAAAGAAATGTGTCTAATATTGACAAATCGGGACTATTTGGTGGCCAAGCATAGGTTCCATTTCTACCAATCCATTCTTCATGGCGTCCGTTTAAATATTGAGTAACCTCACGCACGGCATGCGGAGGGGCCCCATCATGTTGCCAAATTAAATTTTGATATTCTTCCAATGGTAAATCTTCCAAAAAGTTCTCAATTTCGTTTTCTAAGAACTCGTAGTATCTCTGTCCATTTAAAGTCCTGTTAAAAAATATTGGTCCCAAAATTCTATTATTTTTTATGCCACACCAAACATGGATTGAAGTCCTTCCTTGAAATTTAATTGTCTGAAATTTTCTTGGATTTCCAACGGCCTAGTGATGATTATTATGTCTATTAAAAACCCCCGATGTTGTGAATGTGGCTTCGTCAGTCCATAAGATATTTCTGAATAAATTAGGGTCTTCGTTTTCTTTCCGAATCACAATTTGGGAAACAAATTGGAAGCGAAGTTCTTTTTGTGCCGGTGTTAGATGTTGAAGTGGAAGGATATGATAAGACTTAAATTTATGATTTCTTAAAGTCCTGTGAACAGTTCCTTGGGTAACTCTTCTGCGTCTTACACCGCCGCCGTATTGAACGTCCCGAACTGCGTCCGAAATTGATTTGGTTGGATTCAGTCGAAAATAATTCACAATGGCACGGTCTCGATTTATATTCCTTTCTGGATTTCTTTTTCTGTCATGTAATGTTTTATGCTCCAACGGAGGAAAAGGATGAAGAAACCAAGGATATCTTTTATGACCAACTTGAACAAGTAATAGCTGAAGTACCGAAACACGACATGTTAATGATGTGCGGAGACTTTAACGCAAAAATCGGGAAGGAGCATTTTTTAAGACCACACATTGGCCAACATAGCTTGCACGATGTATCGAATGAAAACGGACTACGGCTCATAGGATTGGCATCGGCCAACAATATGCTTATCAAATCAACTATGTTTCAGCACAAAGATATACACAAGCAAACATGGGTGTCAAACGATGGTCGAACTAGATATCAGATCGACCACATAGTTGTTGATGCAGTACACGGAAGCAATGTGCTAGACGTAAGGAGTCTCAGAGGACCGGACGCAGATACGGACCATTTTTTAGTTAAGGCCAAAGTCAGGGCAAGAATTTCCATTCAAAAGACTAGTACAACGGTCCCAAAAACAAAATGGAACACCGACAAACTCTCAGAAGAAACTACCAACAAAAGGTACATTCAGTACTTAGATAGTCAATTGGAGTTTGCGGAAGAGAGCGAAGACATAGACAACACATGGCAAACCATCAACAGGGCAATAACAAAAGCGGATGATAGTATACTAGGAAAACAGCCCAAAAACAAACACAATACATGGTTTGATGAAGAATGCAAGAAGATCTTAGAAGAAAGAAACCGTGCAAGACAAAGTATGCTGCAAAGAAGAACGGACGAAAGTATACGACTATATGGCGGACTAAGAGAAAGAGCTAGAAAATTGATGAGAACAAAGAAGAGACAGCACGAACAACGAAAACTGGATGAAATGGAACGAGATAACAACCATAATCGGTCTAGAAAGTTCTATAAAGAAATTTCAAAAATTAAAAAAGGCTTCAGACCTAGAGCGGAAACCATACTTAGGAAGGAAGATGGTAGCATAACGACCAACAAAAATGAAATAGTGGACGAATGGAAACAGTACTTTGACAAACTTTTAAACATAAAACAACAGTATGAACAGACTACAACCGTGTACCAAACTGCAGAACCGGCAGTGGAACAACCAACATACGAAGAAATTATCAAAGCTATTAAAAAGCTTAAAAGTAAGAAAGCTCCAGGAAAGGACAACATAACAGCAGAGCTGCTTAAGTATGGAGGAGAGGCACTGCATAGACAGCTACATAGACTTATTACCCTTATATGGAGTCAGGAGAAGATACCAGATGAGTGGAAGGAAAGCCTGATCATTCCTATCCATAAAAAGGGAGACAGAACAAATTGTAGTAACTATAGAGGGATATCCTTAATCAACACAGCGTATAAGATCCTTGCAAACATACTTTTGGAACGACTTAAACCCATCGTAGAGTCAGGCTTGGGAGACTACCAGTGTGGATTCCGTAAAAATAGGTCTACTGTCGACCAGATATTTACAATAAGGCAAATGCTAGAAAAATGCTGGGAATTTAATAGAGTGATTCATCAACTATTTATCGACTTTAAACAAGCATACGATAGTATTCTAAGAGTTAAGCTATGGGACGCAATGCTAGAGCTAGGAATTCCAAAAAAGCTAATCAAGCTAACAAGTATATGTGTCAACGGCTCCAGAAGTAGAGTAAAAGTGGGGGAAATACTGTCAGATTCGTTTGAGGTGTCTGGTGGATTAAAGCAAGGTGATTCTCTCTCCCCTATATTGTTCAATATTGCCTTGGAAAAAGCCATAAGAGCGGCGGAATTATCCACGGAGGTCTTTGGTATGGATGGCCCAAGGCTCCTCCTGGCTTTCGCAGACGACATTGATGTGGTTGGAGACTCCGTAATAATGGTAAAGGAGTTATTTAATAAAGTAGAAAGACAGGCGGAGGTAATGGGTCTTAAAATTAACGAGGACAAAACGAAATATATGTATGTTGGTAAAAGAACGAGAAGAGATAGGATAGGGCAAAACGTTACAATGGGAGAGTACAATTTCGAGAGGGTAACAAGTTTTAGGTACCTGGGAGCCACAATCAACGAGGAAAACAGTATATCCGACGAAGTCAAAATAAGAATCCAATGCGGTTGTAGATGCATGTGCGCACTAAAAGAAGTTTTTACCAGCAAAAATCTTTCCCGAAGGTCAAAAATTAAGGTATATAAAACAGTCATACGACCAGTTGTCATGTACGGGAGTGAGACTTGGACACTTACCAAGGAAAACGAGCGTAAGCTGAAGTGTTTTGAACGAAAGGTTCTGCGTAAAATCTTTGGACCATGCAAAGACCTAACAACAGAGCAGTTCCGACCAAGAACAAACAACGAATTGACTGAACTCTATGAGGAACCAGATATTATCAAGGTAATTAAGGCCGGACGGCTGAGATGGGCTGGACATGTACACCGACAACCAGGCTCTCGAGTGATCAAAACGGTCTGGGAACAGAATCCGGAAGGGCAAAGATCTCTGGGGAGACCACGTATGAGATGGAGAGACAACATCGTTGCAGATCTGAGAGCGATGGGAATAGAATACGATCCTGATCTGATGCAAGATAGAGAAGGGTGGAGAAGGATCGTGCAGTCAGCCAAGACCCACCAAGGGTTGTAGAGCTACAGAAGAAGAAGAAGAATGTTTTATTTTCCTCAAATAGGTTCTTTATCCTTAGAATAGTATTGACGGATATATTTCTGTGATAATTCACCTCACTTTTATTGAACCAATCAAAACGCTCATTTTCATAGCAACCACCTTGGTAACGGTCGTCTTACCCGATAAGACTACCGCTAGCTCGAAAAGACGCTTTCGAAAAGACGCTTGTAGCTTTTTTACTTAAATAAAAAATTAGTAACACCTCTAACTTGTATATTTACCTTTATCAGACGGCCTTCATTTTTATGTTCAGTAAATTATCCAATAAAATACACCTCTAGAGGCGGTTTCTTATCTTCATACCTTCGTTTTTCACTCGAAACTCGATTTTCCAAGAAAATTTTCACTCAATGTAATTTTTACTTATAATCAAAGATAAGACCCTCGAGCTAAAGCTCTCGGGATTATATCAGATTATAAGTAAAAATTACATTTCGTAAAAATTTGTCAGAAAATCGATTTCTTGTTAAAAACATCGGTATTACCGATAAGACGCCTCCTCTATCGGTATATTACTGTTGAAAATTTGCAATAAATCTTCTCCTTGCTTCTCTTGCATTTTCTTGGCATTTGTAGAACAAGATAACAATCTGCAATCTCTCATCTAATGAATATTTCATTTCGGCAATATCATAGTAAATTTGTCAAATTTTTTGACTTTGAAGGATTCAAAGGTGATTATACCTTTATTACCTAGTGTATGTTTCAAACAGGTTAAAGTTAAATTATACTGGATAAAACGTTAAAATTTAATAAAATTAGCTGTCACAATATTAAATATTTTAATCAGAACGGACAAAAAAAAATTACTCGTCCCAAAAATCGTATAAAAAAAGCTATGTTCCATTTAAAAAACACCTTATCCATAGCGTAACTCTTTTGTTTCTGGTTCAAATAAATTTTTGGTTTCATTTTTGAATTCTGCAGGAAAAAGTACATCGATTGGCTATTTTGGATTTTTCTTTAAATACAAGGAAGCTCAAAAATGAGCCCCTGTTCAGTCCTCGTTGGAAGACCCTGTACATATAAAAAATGCCAAAACAACAATTTCATATCATTAGGTAGGTAGTTATCAAAATTAAATTGTATGCTTCATTCCACAATTATTCGTTGATTTCTCGACCGCAATAAAATTTAAATGACAACCCTCAGTCGTAATCCCAACCGTAAATAACTTTCCTGAGAAATATCTATTGTGTAGGCACCTTTTAAAAGGGTAAAGGTCCTGATTACCTACTAATTTTAATAGTTTAGGTTAGCTATTTTCAACAAAACAACAAATATAAAATAATAGGTAAGTATCTTTATTTTAATCATGTAATTAAATAGCTATTAATATTTATACAAAAATACTAATCTACAATATTATAATAATACAATATTTAACCTAACCTACTCTATATTTAGCTCTGTTTCACTATCACTATCGTCACTATATTAGTTTAGGCATAGATGATATTATAATATTGTAGAGTAGTCAACATCTTATGGAACTTCGCTTCTGCAAAAGTAAATTAGGTAATTATTGTGTACGTTATTGTTTAAGAAACATGGAACATAATAATATTTATACAAGGAGCGAAAAAGTTGATATGTTATTAGTTTTTGGAGAGCGTGAGCAAAACTCAACCGATGCTGCACGTGTTTACGCACAGAGATATCCTGAACGCTGTCACCGAACCCGGCATTATTATCCAAAACTGGTTCAGAAAATTCGAAATGAGCCTGATAATAATGAAAACGATCCAATTATTGTGAGTGAAGAAATAGAAGTAAATGTTCTGGCATACGTGCAAGTGAATATCAATGCGTCACTAAGGAGATCGCGCTAGAATGTGGCATTTGTAAGTCTTCTGCTAGTAATATTTTAAATAAACATAAATACCAGTCATATAAATACCAACTACATCAGCACCTGTACCGAAACGATAATGACAGAATTTTAGGCCCTATATTCTTTGACGGTTCGCTAACCGGGGCGAGATATCTAGGTTTCCTCACGCAAGAAATTGAGCAGTTCTTGAATGAGATTCCATTAATAAATCGAGTGGGACTATTTTACCAACAAGATGATGCCTCAACACACAACATGAGGGCAATAACAGAATATTTGAACGAATCATACAACGAAAACTGGAATGGAAATAGAGGTCCAGTTATTTGGCGGGCTAGGTTTTAGGTTTTAATTTATACCTTTTCTAAGACTTATTCCTTTTTCTATATTTTCAGGTCACCTGACCTTACGCCTCTAGATTTCTTTTTATGGGGTTCTATTAAAAACGAGGTTTATGATGTACCTCCTACCTCCTGCCACACGGAATGAGTTAGAGGAGAAAGTAGGGGCAGCTATTCATAGAATTACACAGCGACAGTAGAAAAAGTACGACTATGTCAGCAACAAGATGGAGATCACTTTGAACATCTGCAACCCTAAAAATTAATAGATATGTGGATGTAGACTTTTAGTTCTTTTTTCTTTCAATTATTTATTTTTTTTATGACAAAAGTGACAAGTGACACATCGTTGTATTTGGAATGTAATATGGATTCAAAGAAAGTAAAAATATACCAGGTGTCTCATTGAAAAATTGAAAGTTTATGTCACTTCCGGTAAAACCGGAAATTCTATAAAGTTGAATCACCCGTCAAAAAATGCGTTTTATATCGCATACGAATCCTCCAAATTTCATTCCATTATATTTAAAACAAGAGTTATAGGGGCGAGCCACCTTCCGTGGACACCCGGTATATTTCAACGATGTAAATAAATGTATGCAAAGAGCACGTGAACACGATGTACTAAGACCGTCCCCGAACGGTCGCTCAACTATTTTACCACTGTAAAAATTGCTTGCCAAGATCAAAATTTTATTGACATGCTGGAAATGAAATTTTGGGACGGTGTTAGGTACGGTTTTTGGTCGCATTGGAACAAATCTGTTGTTTACATCATTGGAATCTGTAAATGAATTTTGCTATAGTGATAGGTATTTTTTTTGTATCTATACCAATTAAATTAAACAATTATTTTTAGATATACAATTGTATTCCTCTTTTATATACTTGCTTTGGTACTAATGTTACTTGTAAGACCTTGGGTGTGTAGAAGATGTTTACCAAGGCAAGGCAAAACGGCAATTTATGCAGCAATGTACTTTATTCCTATTTTGATGCTTGCACACGCTGTAATTGGAGGACTAATATGTAAGAGTTCTTGTAATTTACTTACATACCATTAATAATTTGTCCATTTTTAAAATTCTGGTATTTCATTCTTTTATTGTGACAATGTTATGTTTTTTGTTATACAGGGTGGTCAAACGAGGGTCTGATGGAAAATTATATATAATTAAATAAATAAATACATAAATAATGACTTTATTGTTAAAAGCAGCAGGCTTCTTACAAAGGGCGAAGTTGAAGCAAGCTTCCTCACTTAACCCAAACGAATCGACCGATTTTAAAAAATCAAACGTCAAAATAAAGCACTTTGAAAGACCTTTCAAACAAGCTATTACTTGATACCCCTTGTCATTTAAAATTTTTAAGGGGATGACCCGGGGGGCAGAGGGTAAAAGGGGGTGAAGTAGTTTTTGGTTAAAAAGTTGTCCCCTTTGGCAAATCATTTGACGTGTCTCGGCGTTTTTTCTTTTAACCAGTGGTTTTCGATAAATCCGTGGTGTGAAGTTTTCAAATGAACACCCTTATAATAAAAGAGAAACCCGAAAGCGGCGAAATGAACGCTACGGCGTTTGTAGGGGCACTACAAGTTCGTGTCAAGTCATAGAAAAAGACCTTGGAGGAATAAAATCTTGTCTAACAAATTATTAAATAAATATCATTTGAAACACTACAAAGTAATGATTGTGCACAAGATATAGGTCCCCAGTTGTAAATGTAATATTAGTGTATTTTTACATAATATTTATTTTAGCAGTAGTGACATATCCTTTTGTTTGTTTCACTGGTTTCATAGCCTCCTACCCTAATTCTCTAAATTTTTTTATTTGTGCGTTTATTGTTAATAATAACTAACAAATATATTATAATATATTTTTAAAAAGCTTAAAAATAGCCCAATCAAATAAGATGTTTGTTTTAAATCTCAAGAAGTAAGACTCCCAGAAAACAAGTAAAAAACTTTCTTGGAAACATCTTTTAATTTTTTGATAAGTTAAAGGGTAACCGAAATACAGGGGGTGGTCGAAAAGACAACATTTTTGAAAACACCCTGTAGCTTAAAAACTAAGAAAGCTATGGCAATTCTGTTTGCGGCATCTTTTGTTTCACAAAAAAGTAGCGCAGTAATGTAAAAACCGCAAATCTCTATCTTCACTAGTTACCGAGATACCCTGCAATTACATGGAAAAATTAACACCCTGTACAACAGGGTGTCCAGAAAAGTTTTTAGAAAATAAACTTATATCTTTCAAATGGGATTATAGATGTTTTATTATTTAAAATAATAATAAGTCTCCATTAAGAAAGATGAATCATTGATATAAGGGTCAGAAAATCGTATATTTTAACAGAAATTATATTTTTTGTGAAAACATCCCGACTTCATGAAATTTCTGGATGAGCTAAAAATAAACGAGTAAAAGATATTTTATGCACATTAAAGATTGCTTTGGATGTTGTTGCTTATAAAGAGGCTTGTTTTGTTTCCAAATCTGTTACTTTTTCACATGGTGTTGAAGCAAACACAAATAATAATTTTTTTCAATTTCTTTTTTAATGGAATACCCTAAAAATTATTACCTTAAAACCATAAGCTATTTTTTCTGAAATCTCAATTAAAACTTGCTTAATTACATGGTAAGAAACCATAATTATTGTATAGCTTCTAATGGAAATCTTGCAGTAAAATTTTTCAAATTATAATTCCAAAAACCAATTTCTCATATTCGATTTTAATATAGTTCCATCAAATTATGCATTTATTTTTGACAAACAACGCCATATAGCAATAGTTCTTTGAATGGGATACCCTGTATATTTTTACGTCTTTGAATACCTACTTGCCTCAGTTCTAGATCAATTATGACGTAACCGAACTTTGAACAAACAAATATGGTGACAGTTAGGAAAAAACTAGGGAATCTCTATAAGAAGCAGTTTTTATCGATTTAAAAAGTATTTATTAAATTATCCCCACACCCCCCAGTAGAACTCCCCTGATGCTGTTTTAAAACGCATTGTTTTTAATTTCAGACTATTCGTTTCCATACCTTATTGTAGTGATATCAGTGATATCTTGTGCCGCCCACTTTGCCGTACGAATGGATCAAAGTGTCTCGGCGTTGATCCGTTCAACGGTAACTCAGCCACGTAACATAGTCATACTCTTGGGCCATTGGTGCTTACACGCTTATGGAATAATCTCGATAACTCAGTTGGTGGAGCCTCTTTGGCACAGTTTACTAATTTTGTTGGTGCCTCTTCCTGCTATCTACTATGTCCTCACTGCCAGGTAAGCTAAGTTTACTTTACTTTACTTTACATATGCTTTATTGTCAGAAATTCTAAGAATTCATCGACACAGCGATTTTATTGTAATTATAATTATCCTGGGCATGACAATATACCGGGTGTTTCTCAAAAGACGCTCACCTCTATAACTTTTTTGTATTTATAGATATTAAAATGAAATTTTGGAATTGTGCATAAGAGGTGAGTCTGCATTTATTGGCATAATTTTTGATTTGTTAGCACTTCCAGTTTAACCGGAAGTGACCTTGACTTTGGGATTTTAAATGGGGCACCCTGTAATTTTTACTTATTTGGATTCAGCATGATATTCTGAGTAAAATGACATCCCACTTGTCATTTTTTGACGTGTTATAACATTTTTATTCTCATTTTTTGTATTGAATTTAGAGGGCCATGAATCAATTAAATAGGTTAATTTATAGTCAAGTAGTTTACGAAAAATCAAATTATGTCATATTAATTGACTTTCTAAGTTTCACAAGCGTTTAAAAAATGAAATGACGTTTACTCCATTTTTCCAAATGGAACGATAGTGGTTCACTAGGATATTTGAAACGAGCATTTTTTCCCAACAATTTGATACCATACACTCCTATGCTATTTTAAAACTTACGCAGGTGTTAAGAAATTGACTTAGGCAACTAGGCTTAATTAAAACTAAACTAAAAGAACTAAACAGTTAACTAATTCATTCTCAACAAACAACTAATAGTAGATAGTAATTGTTTATCATTACTAATAAATCAATCTAGGACTTTAATTATAATACCAATTATCATCGCTCTAAATGTTCGAAATGTCCTCCCTGTTGATGAAAACAATTTTCCACTTTTTCGACAGTTACCCTCATTAGATTTCTCAACGTACCTAACAAAGTTGTAAATGCACTGTTTTTTTTTCATTTTTGTCATTCACATCCATCTGCTTCGGACCGCCTCATTTGCGATATTGCGGTGTAACTCGTAATATTTTTTATTACAGGTTTACCGATCCAAATAAGTTCTACTTATAGCATAAAATGAGCATATTTAAGACTACCAGCGTTAGAGACGAATCGGGAAATTACGTGCTGACGTACACTTTTGGGAATAACAATTCTAGTTCAAGAAGAAATAGAAGAGAAACAAGGACTGAAGGTGCTAGGGGTGGTGCAGAGCAGAAAGAAAGTAATTAAAAAGGTACTTAAAAACTAACAAGCGGTTGTGAATACTTACAATCCAAATTTTGAAAGGTTAAAATATAAATAAGTATATGGACAGTAGTTTGGGTAGTTACATATTAAGACAAATAGGACGTTTTTTGGGAAGTTCAAAAGAGTTGTAATACTTAAGTAGACTAAACTACAACTAGACTTCTAGTAAAAATATCTACAGCGGAAAGATTGTTTCAACCTATGTAAAGAGATATTACTTAAAGTGAGCCTATGAAAGCCAGAGTGGTCTAAGTTAATTTTTTCAGTATTGCGTTTCTTGGCGCTATCCTATTGTTTATGTAGTAATCTACCTCTGGACAAAATATTAAACTTTTACCTTCATTACAACATTAACAAATGTCGCTACTAACATTGATGTAAAACGCAACCACATATACCAAAGAAAGCCATAGTGGGCCAAGTCTGACGCAACTTAGACCATTGTGTAAACCAGGAGCGGATCCAGAAGCTCGTTTTTTTTTTAGGGGGGGGGGGGGGTGTCATTCACAGAAAAGTAATATATTTCACTTTTGTGTATTAATGCTATTATTATATAATAAATCTCTAAAATAATAAAAGAAGTTTTCATAAATACATTTTATGGATCAATATAATTAAATTTTATCATGCATTGGAAAATAATATGCATGTAATATTGCCTACACGCATCACTTCAAATTCATCCACACTGTTGGATTATGTGTGCAGCAACTTTGACAGCAGCAATGTTGATTGTAGTACTGTAAGTGCGGGTTTGTCTGATCACGAAGCTGTAGTTTGTAAGTTTTCCTCGATTTTAGGTAGAACTAGATCTTTAAAGCAGCGCAAAAGATTGTTAACTACTGACACCCCTTTGGAAGTGTTTCACTCTCTTTTGTTAGCCAATTTTAATAAATCATTTCCCTTAAGAATAGTAAAGAGTAAACAGAAGGACCAATGGTTTTCTAGGGGGTTAAAAATTTCATCGAAAAATATGCGCTCCTTACATTATATTAGAAAGTTTGCATTGGGTAATACTCAATTTCTCAAGTACTTTGGCACTTACCGCCGAATATTTAGGAAGACTACATGCTGCCAGGGAACTATACTTTAAGAATCGATTGGTCGAGTCTAAAAACAAGCAAAAGGAAGCCTGGAAAATTGTAAGTGACATAAGAGGGAAGGGAAGTACTGCACCTGTTCACTCCGAGTTGGACTGTAATATAATTAATGGGTTCTATTGCTCAATAGCCAATAATTTAAGTAGCGAAATTAACTCAAAGTGTCATTTTACGCAGTTTCTAAATGACATCAATGTACCACAGTCATTTTTCTTTGCGCCCACAAACAAGCATGAAATTAAAAATGTTTTTGCCGATATAAATAATAAGAATGCCTCGGGGTGGGACGAAATCTCGCTGAAAGTATTTCCTAATCTTCCTGATAATGCTTTGGAGGTTTTAGCGGATTGTATAAATCATTCCTTTGAGACGGGAACCTTTTAATCCGGTTTAAAAATCGCTACTGTTATAACTTTGTACAAGGGAGGGGATCCTGAAACTCCTTCAAATTTTAGGCCTATATCCTTGTCGCCTACTCTGGCCAAAATAATAGAAAAATTTGCCAAAACACGATTGAAGAGTTTTCTTAATGCACATAACTTACTTTGCGCAGAACAATTTGGCTTTCGAGAATCTAAAAGTACTAACGATGCTATTTTTAATTTTCTTAGGGGGTTGTATCTGGGTATAAATGGTGGCGAGGTGGCTGCAGCGGTCTTCTGTGATCTGTCAAAAGCATTTGACTGTGTCAACCACGGAATACTGCTGCAGAAACTGGAGAGGTATGGAATAAGGGGAAATGGTTTGATTCATATCTGACTGGTCGTACACAAAAGATAAATTTTAATAAGAAGTCTTCTCAACTGCTAGAGATTCGATCTGGAGTACCTCAGGGGTCTGTTCTTGGACCATTACTTTTTTTGCTATATATTAATGACCTAACTCATATTAAGATTAAGGGTAGATTCACACTGTTCGCGGACGATTCAACCATACTTTGGATAAATAAAAGTGCCAATGAGCTTGAAGCTGATATAAAGAGGGACCTGGTGAAGGTTATGGAGTGGACAGATGCAAATTCTCTATTACTAAACATTTCCAAAACAAATATAATTACATTTAAATGTTCTGTTGGGGATATTAATATGGGGACTCAGAGTTTAAACAGGGAATCGGAAAATAAGTTTTTGGGTGTATCGGATCACGAGTCAGTGGTATGTGGGCTTTGTATTGTGAACAAAAAATATAGAAAACAGGTACGTAGGGGTAGACTCTTTACGAGGGCGAATTATAATAAGTTCTCACAACTCTGCACTGAAGTTGATTGGACAGGAGTTTTTCTCTCTCCGGATCCCCTGCATGATTTTTATTTTAAACTCTCAAAAGCTTTTAATACAGCCTTTCCCATGCGATCTCTAAAGGTCAAGATTAAAAAGTCATGGCTATCTAAAGGTATTTGGTATTTCTGCTAAAAATATGCGATGTCTGCATTACTTGCGGAAATACTTTATTAACAATGACCATTTTATGCTTTATTTTAATAAATATAGAGCAGTATACAGGCGAACAATAAAGGCCGCAAAGAGACTGCACTATAATAATAGACTAATACACATGCTAGCAACAAACAAAGGGAAACTTGGAGTATTGTCAACGAGAGGTAGAAACAATACTAATATTTTCGAAACTAAATTGTCTCCTGATAAATTTAATGAATTTTATAGCTCCATAGCAGCTAATTTATCTAGCCAAATAGGACCTTCAGTGGATTTCGAGGAATATTTAAATAATGTTAATGTAATGCAGTCATTTTTTCTTGTCCCAACTAACATTCATGAACTAAATGATATCTTTACCTTCATTAACAATAAAAAAGCGTCAGGTTGGGATGGTATTTCTATAAAAATATTTTTGCACCTACCTCTTAATGTACAGAGCGTTTTGGCTGACTGTATTAATGAATCAATTATTTTATTAATTACTACACGCCCAGTGAGGAAATATATAAAAAAGTGACATACCTGAAAATAAATCAATTGAAAGTATTTGAACTAACCAAACTAATACATGATATACAAAATAATAAACTTAAAACCAGTGTAAAACTACAAAATAACAGACAATTCTACACATACAACACAAGAACAAACCATGAATTAAGAAATTCATATGCTAGAACTAAAAAGGGACAGGACTCACCAATATATAGAAGTATACAGGAATATAATAGGATTCCACAAAGAATACTCCATGGAAATACCAAGAAACTGACGTGCAATATTAAGAAATATATAAAGGAAAATAGAGTATAGACATTTAAGTGGCAGGATAAAGAAATATAAACTACATTTTTTTGCCTTTCGGAATAACTTTATTTGAATGTTAATAATTATACCATACAATTTGTAGGTCTCGGTGCCAGTTTTATTGTAAACTGTTTTGAGGTCAATAATAAATTATTATTAAAAAAAAAAAAAAAAAAAACTCCTTTCCTATAGGATCATTTCCACAATGCTTAAAGTTAGCAACATTTATTCCTCTCTATAAGGGGGGAGATCGTGAGACCACCTCCAACTACAGGCCGGTATCGTTACTTCCCACATTGGGAACAATAGTCGAAAGACTAGTCAAACGTCGCTTGGTAACTTTTCTGGATGATCAAAGTATTGTAAACACGGCCCAGTTTATATTTCGGGCTTTAAGGGGAACTAACGATGCCATTTTTTCATTTCTGGAGGATGTGTATCTTGGACTGAATGAGAAAGACTCTGCTGCTGCTGTCTTCTATGACCTTTCTAAAGCTTTTGATTGTGTCAATCACCGAATACTGCTCAGTAAATTGGAAGTTTACGGCTTTAGAGGAAACGCTCTGGACTGGTTCAGATCCAACTTAACAGGAAGAAGTCAGAGGGTTTCATTGTCGGGATCTATGTCTAAACAAGCGAATGTTGACTGTGGCGTTCCGCAGGGTTCTGTGTTGGGCCCTTTATTGTTTTTATTATATATTAACGACTTGGCAGATATAAATATAACCGGCAACTTTACTCTTTTCGCTGATGACGCTACTGTATTTTGGCACGATAAGGATGTGCTACAACTTAACAGGGATATTAATGATGACTTATCTAAAATCAAGCAGTGGTGTAACTTCAAATAAACTGGCATGTAATGTTTCTAAGACTGGAGTGATGTCATTTAAGTGTGTCCTGAATGACGTATTTCTGGACAATAATGTTGTAAGTAATCTTCAAAAAAATAAATTTCTGGGGATATATATAGATAGCAAATTGAAATTTGAGGGCCATATAAAACATTTAAACTCGAAATTATCATCTGGTTGTTACGCACTCAGAGTAGTGTCTAGCGAGCTCGATAGGGAGATTGCAAGAAAGGCTTACTTTGCCTTGATTGAGTCCCATTTACGTTATGGGATTTGCTTCTGGGGTGCATGCGCAAAACAATTATTTAACAGTGTGTGTGTTTTTTTTTGTTTTCCCTTAACCTAAGTCGTGAGTGTAATTATTTTATTTTTTATATTTATGATTTATATATTTTTGTGATTTTATGGGCGTTTTGTCCCTTTCTGTTTCTGTTTTGACCTGTAATTTTAGGTTAGGCGTAGTTTTAGGTAGCTTTGTCAATGAGAACATTTGTATTCTTGGACAATAAAGCATATTTTTGATTGATTGACTGATTGATTTGGAAATGAGTGGGTTAGGTTATTTATTGCAATGTAATTAAGTGTTTCTACTACAGACGTCGCGTTTTTGTCGCCATTTTGCAGAAATTGTATTTCGTGTAAAAGTTCTGTTCCGTCTATATCTTTCTCGTTTCGATCTTGGTTTCTTCCAGTTTTTTACAAAAATTAAATTGATCTTGGTCAGAATATTTTCCGAAATCCTCAACATTTTACAAAAAATTAAAAACATCAGAATGACACGATAATAGTTTAAATCTTTCACGTAGGGATGAAAGAGTAATGTCTCATTCCGAAAAAGCAATTTACTTTAAATTTCATTTCTTGATTTTCAATCGGCTGGTCGTCACCTTCGTAAGAAAATTGTTTTTTTAATCTTTCGTGGCATTAAAACTTCTGCGGATATAAATTTGGCATCAACTTTTAAGCAAGAAGCTAGTTCTTTGGCATCTACTAATAAGTCACTGAAGCCTTTCAGATCGATATGGTTTCACAAATTCATTGAGGTTATTTAAACTTTGGCAAGCCTGGGAAATATTAAATGTTTTTGATTGCAGAATCTTAGTAACAAAGTTAAGTGGTACTTAGAATCTTGTACCACAAGACTACCATACACACAAACTCATAATTTTTAATTTTTTTACCTAAGGAGGTAGCTAGATGTTTTGTAGTATTCTCAAAATTATTTCCGGATAAAATTTCATAAAGAGCATCGTAAATTTCGCCCAACTGAAATCTTAGAGGGGTTGTAGACTTAAAATGTTACTTTTCAAAACAGGCCACCGATTGGTTAAGGCAGAAAAAAAAAAAATTCTTGAACACTTGAAAAAAAATTATACTAGAACTATTGGATTTCACAGCATCGTTTATGACTAGGTCCAAACTGTGGTTAGAACAAGGTACAAATATTGCTCGTGGATTAATATCTGAAATTCTTTTTTGTACACCTTGATGTTTACCCTTCATATTTGAACCATTATCATATCCTTGGCCGCGCATATTATAAATATCTAAACCATAATTCTCAAAAGTTTTTAATAATAAGTTGGTTAAACCTTTACCTGTTGTACCTATCACTTATAGGACGAAATGTTAAAAAACGTTCTTTGACACTAAATTTATTGTTTTTTAAATTAACGTATCTTAAGTAAACAGAAATCTGCCCCTGGCGGTTCACATCAGGAGTACAATCGAGTAATATAGAAAAATACTTTGCTTCTTTAACTTCGTTTAAAATATTATTTCTTATATTGTCACCTATTAATTTAATGGTTTCGTTTTGAATTTTACCTTGGAGATCTATTAATATGTGCAGACATGACTGGATCAAATTTTGCTATCATTTCTATACATTTTAAAAAATTTCCATTATTTCTTTCAAATAATTTGTTGCTAGGACCACGAAAAGCCAAGTTTTGTTCAGCCAAAAATTGAATAGTATAAATTATTCTTTCAATTACACTGCGCCAATGTTTAGTTTCATTTTTTAATAAATTTTGCATTTCCGAACCAACGGTTCGATTAGTTTTTAATCTTTCTAGTAAATCTGACCAGACACGTAAATTTTGAAAATGAGGTTTACTTTTTTCGTGGATTTTCAAATGTTCGCTTAAATGATGCCAATCATTGAAACCGTCTTGGTTACTGCATTTAGTGTTTTTAAAAGTCAATGGATTGTTGGGGTTGGGGGTCATTGAATATTTTACAGCAGAAGCAGAAAACTGCATTTTTTTTAATAGAATATAGCAACCAATGACGCTGAACCTTTTCACAATTTAACAAAATTCGAGTAAAATATATATCGGAAAACTTACGTCCACTTTGGTCTTTAGGATACATAGTTTTATTTTGATATTGCATTGGACCTTTTTCGACAAGTTCTTGCACCTGGATTGGGGACAATACACTCGGCCAAAGACCTGGATCGTTAGAAAGGGGCGCTTCTTCGGATAATTCGTCTTGCTTACTCGAACATGATGGTACCGACACTGACTGAAACGTATCAGGATCTAATTCTTTTGGATCTTCATCCTCATTAACTTGCTTTTGTAATTCTGATGGCAAGTTTGATCTTGTTGAATGTAGAAAATCACTGTTGTCAGAAGTAGTGTAGTGTGTATTTTGAAATTGGTTTTCTCCAAGTCTTCCTTCCGTTTTCGCTTGTTAAGCAAGTTTTGGTAACCAGACAATTTATTTTTTTCTTCTCTGGCCATCTAAATAAAATAAATAAAAAATATTAAACACTAAGCCTTATTTGTTTCATAAACAAAAGTTATTAAAAAGAAAAACAATTATTTGCATCCCTGTTAATTAATTTACTTAATCACCTACTTACCTTATTTGTAATTATTTTTCACAATTGCGGTAGATACGTAATAGCAAATAAGGCACTCTATACGTCTTATGCGCTTATCAAGACAATGAAAAATTAACCTGCTACATCGATTACGAACACAAAATTTTGCAAGTTTAAACCAGCGCGCCGAACGCACGCGGATTTCCGCGCTCCCACAGGAAGAGGAGTAGTAAAATTTCACTGGTACTGGTCGCCGACCGGCGGTCGGTATTGATGGATAATGCATTTTCACCACCGGTAATCATAGATAATTTTTTAGTTTTATGTTAATTTGTGTTGAAGACCTGGCGCCGCACGACCTTCCCTATATGGACGGCGCGTCCCTGCATGCTACCATAATCTGCATTAAGAAATAAAAGCATAGGCAAGGGCCTAGCGACACTTAAAGTACCGGTTCCCGTCAGATCACCGAAGTTAAGCGGTGTCGAGCGCGGCTAGTACTTGGATGGGTGACCGCTTGGGAAACACCGCGTGCTCTTGTCTTAGGGAAGAGTGTAAAATGAATCGACATCAAAACCATCCTATTCACGCCGGACAGGCCGGATGAGATCGGATATCTCGTGGGATGAAGGTGCCGTTTCACACTCCCCAGTCGGTAGACCGCACGATTAAAAACCGTACGGTCGATGACCGGTTCAAGATGGCCTCTGATACGCCGACGACCGTAAAAAAATAGTAAATAAAAAAAATAAATAAAAGCACGAGTGTCTAAGTAAACAGTTGTTTTAATTAAAGGTAGTAGAAAATTAACGAACCAGTGAGCACCCCTATTGGCCACGCAGTATAAATTAATGTAACCACTAGAGAAATAACCCAGTGCGCCATCAATATATAACCTTACTTTTTTTAAATTTTTAATAATGGTTTTTATTAGATTATCGTTTGTGATTGATTCTAAATTTTGTATCAACTGTTATATGTTGGTACTTTTGTTACAAATTTTTTTATGTCTGTAAAGTGTAAAGGTTAAACATAAATAATATTTAAAATTAACGGCACTTCATTTATGAAGTTAAAACATGTGATAAACTCTTGATTGTACCTTAGTTATGTATTCATTGTCGATGTGTTACTGCTAACTTTTTGAGTCATGCGTCGTAACTCAGTTGTATGAGTTATCATGCTTTGTCAATAAGATTTATTTGTTATGATACCTCTTGGATAATAAAGCACTTTCATTCATTCATTGATAATGTTCACACACTACGGCGACACACTGAGTAACGACACTACATCACGCGATATTTGTAATGCATTCTACTGAAAAGAAAGTTTGTCGCACTGTGTGAAAGTGTTCTGCGAATGCGACGCGTAATCTCGCCAATGGAAAATCGCATCGCAAGCGCACGGTCTGAAAGTGCCCTTACAGGCCATTCAAAATGAATAACGATGGTGTAAGAGCTATATAGCAAGAATCGTACAATCGTTGTCAATGGTTGCTTAATTGTTAAAAAGAGGAATGTCCAGAAATGGGTTAAATAAATTTAATACAAATTAAGTTTGGTGGTAATTAAAACTCTCAAATGTTGATCATACGCCGAACATACGGCTAAACCGAGCTTGTCGGCGCACCAATCGAACGCTGTTATCGGTTGGTCGGAAAGGACGCTGTTCTGTAATTGCTGCAGTTCTCCTATGATCCCATATGGAATGCCGTCAGAGTCCTTTTCGACTCGTTTAGACGGATAGTTGCTGGAGAAAGAGAAAACATTTCATTCAAGCTAAACTTATTAAAGAAGCACTAGTGCAAGTTAGGGTGTTAGTGTTTTTTACAACTTAACTTGTACTCATTAACATTTCCCGAGAATAATCAGTAATTTTAATTGCATTTTTATTACATTACTTATAATAATTTAATCGACGAATATCATCATAGGGCCTATAATATTATTTTATTGAATCCAACGGTAAGATACTTACTACTTCCACAAACACAGCGAACCGCTACCGCCCGTTGTCATGAATATCTCCCTGTTTTGTGGCAGGTGCTTTACTTGCCAAATTGTAGACCCATGGGCTTTTTCCATCAAGTTAGCGAAACCTTTTTTAGGGTGCTGGGTACGGACGTCAAAACAGTAAAATTTCGATTCCAATGTAGTGACCACCAGTTTATTCATAGGAATATCTTTTCTGTCAAATTGAAGATTAACAATCTGCAAAATAAATTATTATTAAATATCAAACGTCTAGTTCACAGTTCAGGATTCTTATTTTTTATCCCGTTAGATAGGTAAAGGTTACTACCACACCCACACAGAGTTGTCAAAATTTACATCCCTTTTTGCCTATTTAGGATATTAGGGTATTTGTCAATAAATTGCTCTGATTGTATAAAGTACTTCGCAACATATTTCATTTGGCTTAATAACTGCAATAAAACCCCTCATAAACTCGTCTTTTGCTTTCGCAGAGACGTATTAACCCATTTATTTTTAATGTCAGTTTATAATAACAATAGATAGATACATTACTTGATTTGTTATCAAAATTAATAAACTGTATATTTAAGGTTTTCTAGAAACAACTTAATTATTAGGATATTTCTTAAAACTTTTTAGTTACAGGTACCTGTTTATATAGCTTATATAAATAGTAAACATAATATTCGAAATAGATTAGTACCTATCTATTTTACTTTGGAACAGTGTGCAACAAGTTAATATTAAAAGTATGTGTAGACCTGCTTGGGAATCTTCAGCTAATGCGATAAACATTCCAGGAAGCATTTATCTTCCAACGCCAAAGTGATCGTGAAAAATGTATGTGAATCGTTATTAAAGAGCGGCCGCCCTAAAGTAACTGCCATTAAAAATACCAGTGAAACGACGAAAGTTCCATTATCGACGGTACGAGATATTATGCTAAAAGGACATTTTAAAAGAAAAGTTCGCAAAGATACCGTAAAAAGTGCGTAGATGATTGTGACAAAGATGTTACTCGCAGGAAAATATACCAAATGTATCGAGAAAATATTGTGCCCATGTTAGATTCTTTAAAAACACGGTTAACAACTGACGATACAACGATATCATGTAGCAGGACAGGACAAGTCTTCACCGCGCTTTGCAAGAGATGGGATTTAAGTATAAGACAATAAACAAGAGACAAATTATTATGGACTCCGAAAGATTAAGAAAAATGAGATTTCTGTACCTTAGGGAAATAAAAAAGTTTAGATCCGAAAAACGTTCAATAGTTTATCTGGATAAAACGTGGTTTGACACTCATGAGACTGTCGGTTGATTTAACTGAAAAATGCCAAAATAAAGCCCCTTCAAATAAAGGAAAACGAATAACAATAATTCATGCAGGTTAAGAGAATGGATGGATCCCTAATTGTTTATTAATGTCGGCAAAAAATATAAGGGATTCAAGTCTGGACTATCATGAAGATACCAACGCCGCTCTTTTTGAATGCTGGTTTAAAGACAGTTTGCTTTCAAATGTACCAGAACACAATGTTATTGTAATGGACAATGCAAGCTACCACAGCCGGCAACTGGAAAAAGTACCGAATGCATCGAACACAAAATCCACAATAAAGGAGTTCATGTTAAAAATGACTTGTACTTCGAATAAACGTATAGTAAAAAACAGGCGTTAGAAGTGTTAAAGGCATTTATATTAAAAAAGTATGTGCGTGATAAAATGGCGGAAGAAATGGGTCACACTATGTTGCGACTGCCACCCTATTATTGCATTTTTAACCCTATTGAACACATAAATAAAATCAAATAAAACAACGGCAGTCTACCTCCACAATATGTATTTCAATGTATATGTTTATATCCTACATGTTTCGGACATAGAAATGTCCATCATCAGGGATACTAAAAGAAATTTACAATGTAAGTTAAACGTTTTAAGTAAAATGAGAGGACTTACCAGTAGTCGATTACGACAGCTCTATCTTGCATAAGCGACGATCAAAAGTATGTTAAAATTGAAAATTGTAGGTTCTAATGAATGTTCAAGATTGAATGAGATGTAATATTTGAAATTTTGGTCAAGGTATCTTTGAATAAGGGGATTTCCAGTTTGCAGCCTCTGAGACAGGTGATGAAGCAATTATGTTATTTGTAGCTATTTAGAGGAGATTAATTTAAGTGAGGTGCTCAAAGATGCTTCATCTAACCGTGTCTAGGGTGTGGTCAGCAAAATACTGGGTTAGACTTGAATAACACATTCTTAGGAGATAAATAAGAAATGAAATGAAATTATACTATTTAAGGTTGGAATTTATTAATTTGAAGCCAATGAGCAGGTGGTGAAGCAATTATGTAGGTTGTAGCTAATTAGAGGAAAAAGATGTAGATAGGTGCTCAAAGATGCTTCATCCAACCATGCTTAAAGGATTGGCTAACAAATTTTTAGGTTAAAGGGGGTAGAAAATGAACATAATGTTATGATTGTAAAAAGGGGATATAAAAAATTAAAATTGGATTTTTACCATTTTGACTAGCAGTGAAGTATTTATGTTAAAATCACATTGTTTTAGCTGATTAGATGATATTACAGCTCAAAGATACTTCACTTCACCATGCTGGCGTGCAGGGAAATGTTGGTTGTCAAATAGTCTTGACAGCTTGAAAAGTCAAAAAGCAAAATACAGTGACAGTCGCATGCAAGAGGCGCAGGGGTGTACGAGAAATTGATCAAAGATCGACCACTGGTATAGGATCAGTCAAATTTTTACGTAATAATTAAAAATTTATGTTATTTCGGTTTTTTTCATTTGATTAAATCAATATACAGTAAAACCTCTGTTTGCGACCGCCTCTATAAAGTGACCACCTGCGTTAAACGACCGGTTATGAATTCCCCATATTTAAAAATTGAAATCCCATTATTTTATGCTCCTCTTTACCGACCCATCTGTTCAACGAGCGCGGGCACTCATTATCGGAATTTTTAGTAAACATTAATGCTAAAAACGCCCTCCATTAGGGGCAGTAAAACCCGACCCAACAATTCTTAAGAAATATAGGTGCATACACTAATTGCTTTATTGCCGGCGGATCCATTCAATTTGCTTTAAAGGCTGATAAATCGGTTGTTAACATTAGTTTTGTTTTGAACAGTTTTTGTGTGTTTTGGGACTAACGTGAATATTAGAGGATGACGGGAAAAAGGAAATGTCTTTCTTTTAGCGAAAAAATTGAAATAATCGAGGCAAGTGAAAAACTGGTTTAAGTATCAGTTAGTAAACTGGCTAAAAAATTTAAAGTTGGTAGGACACATAAGTGACTATGTTGCTTCAAAATAAAGCAGAACTTGGAAATTTGTTTCAAGAAGATGGCAACGAGGTACAAAAAAGAGAATTCTCCAAAACCGAAGGACTGGCAGTGGACCAAGTTGTTTTTACCTGGATTTGTAAGGCGCGAAACGAGCACTTACCAATATCCGGGCGCTTAATTCAAGCAAGAGCCTTCGAATCTGCTCAATTTCTAGGACTAGATAACTTCAAGAGATCAAATGGATGGTTAAAACAATTACGTCGTCGGCACGATATTACCTTCAAAAAAATATGTGGCGATGATATATCAACATCGAAAACGTAACTGCTTGGAATGAAAGGCTATTTACCGTTTTAAAGGATTATGCCCCAAGGGACGTATTTAATGCAGATGAGATCGGTCTCTGCTATCGTGCATTGCCAGCAAAAACATGCGTTGAGACTGGAAAAAAAAAACAGCAAAACAAGGATTTACAAGAACCGCTTATAAATAGGCAAAAGCAAAAATCCTCGATGTTTTAAGCGCGCATATATATCCACAGGTTAAAGTGTGTTCACAAATATAAGAAACCGACCTAAATGACTGCTATAATTAAAGTATTCAAAATATAATAAACAACAATAAACCAGTTCTGTGAAATGATATGGGCGTAATA
This sequence comes from Polydrusus tereticollis, assembly GCA_963920685.1. Classification (NCBI taxonomy): domain Eukaryota; kingdom Metazoa; phylum Arthropoda; class Insecta; order Coleoptera; family Curculionidae; genus Polydrusus; species Polydrusus tereticollis. Next base: position 183,660,358 of record OY987326.1, read on the forward strand.
AATTTTAAGTAGCGTACTCAGGTAAATAAAAATGCGGATAAACCAGGATCCTTTTTGATTTTAGTCTGTCAACGTACACTGTTGAGTTTAGTTTGTTTTTTGAAAATGTTTCGCCCTTGGTGTTCTAGTGAGATTTGTGAAAGCAATAAAACTGAAGTAAATAACAGAGTGCATTTATCAACAGATGCCAAACAGATCATAAAGAAGTGTTTTTGACAATAATGTCGCGCGGAAATTTGTGCCCTAAAGAAGTTGTAAAGGAAACGGCTTTACTTACAAAAAAATCCTTTTCCACAGTTTGAAAAATTACACAATTTTGGAACGCAGAAAAAGAAGTGATATTGGAAAATCAAGAACGTTGGACCAAAGGGACGAGGAACTTATACGATGAAAACTTTATAAAAGAGCAAAATGTACCAACGTTGGACAATTTAATGAAAAGACTGACAACAGATGAAACAGAAATTAAATGCTCAAGAACGACATTGTGGAAGCGCCTTCAACACATGGGCTTTAATTTCAAAAAGGATTAATAAAAAGCAGGTTTTGATGGAGTCCACGCCGTGGGAATATCTGACAAAAGTAAATGAATACAGAACTGAACGTAGGCCGATCATTTATTTAGATGAAACGTGGTTTGACACCCACGACACCCCGTCAAGTGGTTGGGTCGATTCTAGCGACAAATGTGTGACACGTGCCCCGCCAAACCGTGGAAAAAGAATAACAATCTTACATGCTGGTTCTGAAGATGGGTGGGTGTCGAATGGTCTATCTCTCTCAGCAAAAAATATTAGTGAGTCATGTGTTGACTATCATGAAGACACAACAGCGGAGTTATTTTAAAATTGGTTTGAAACTAGATTATTGCAGAACATTCCACCAAATAGTGTTATTGTTATGGATAACGCTAGTTATCATAGTAGACACTTAAACAAAGCTCCTTCTTCAAAAGACACTAAAGCCAAAATTTAAGAATATGTGTTTGATAATGGTATATATTTTCATGAAAACTATAGAAAGAAAGACTTATTAGAAGTATGTCTATTCAAAAAGAATATTACTGCGATGAACTTGCGAAAAGCATGGGGCACATAGTATTGCGGCTACCGCCTTCCCACTGTATATTTATCCCTATTGAACAAATATGGCACCAACTTAAAGCTAGAATTCGTCGCAATAATATTTCACCCACACTAAATTCTAGTGTATTAACTCTAATTCATGATGAAACTAAAAAATTTCTGATGTCAACTGAAAAAACTGCGTACAGCATGTAAAGAAAGTAGAAGAAAGTTACATTTGTATTAGGAATGCAACATAAAGGTTTATTATTAGTTTAGATGATGATAGCGATAGTGAAGTAGATTTAGTTGGGTAATTTATTAATTAATATAATAATTTAGCATTATAAGTGAGTATGTAAGTCCATAATTCTATTTTTATATTTTGAATTTAATAAACTTAAATAAACATCAGTTTCAAAAACTTGATAGGAAAAATACAAAATGTATAAATCTTCACTTATATTATTTATTCCACACTATAACAATTGTTTCGACACACAGTGTCTTCGTCAGATAGTAGAAACTGAATAACAAATTATCCTTTTACAATATAGAGCACACTCCCAAGTTTAGGTACCCTAATTTATGCTTAACAATAGAATTATGTTATTAAGGTATAAAACTTAAATTATGAATACACACCTTTTCCTAATTATTTTTACAAATTATATTATTGAACTATTGTTATGATTACATCTGGAAATACGGGCTGATTATAAATTTAACAGTGGGGAACTATTTAAGTCGAGCTGATCGTTTAATAAAATATCTAATTTTTTACATTTGTTTATTTCCATGCTTTCTAAGAAATTTAGTTTTATTCATTTGTTTTCTACGTGCAATATTTCAAGATTATCGTCAAAATTGTGTTGTTCGGTATTAAGATGTAACGCGTAATGGGAGTTATTATGTTTTTTATTATAGCTTGTTTTGTGTTCTTTAAGTCTTTTTTCAAAATTTCTACCTGTTTGTCCTATGGATCACATGCTACTATCTGACGAAGACACTGTGTGTCGAAACAATTGTTATAGTGTGGAATAAATAATATAAGTGAAGATTTATACATTTTGTATTTTTCCTATCAAGTTTCTATAATGGATCTTCATCAAGTAACGGCTACATCCATTGAATATACATCAGTTTCATATTTATTTGCTGCTAAATTAAATATTTCAATACTATGTATTTTTTAAGACGGTCCTAGCTCAGTCGGCATTGTGTCAGTACCCCTATTTAGCTAGAAATAAATAAGAATCACTTGGTCAGTTTCTTATATTTGTGAATACACTTTACCTCTCCAATTGGTCTCGAAAAGAGAGTTTTCCTAATGTCTAAAACTATACCAATATAGTACGTCATTATCAAAATCTTCTCGTACGCCACTGGCCTTGCGTCGATTGAAAAAAAATATTGTACGTTACACATCCGGAGAGTAGGTACGTTAGCAGGTTGATGCAGGCAAAGCCTGCGAGTAAAATGGTACTTTCTGGTCACGTAATATACTATATTATATTATATTACCCCATTTTTAAAGCATTTTGTCCATCTCACGCTCATGGTCTTTAAATCAAACAACTTTACATCTCCGTTATCGTATCCTGCTGCCACTATTCTTTCTTCGTTGTTGTAAGAATTTCCAAAAGTCACGCACCAACAATCCCTACCGGTTTGCTCTTCAAGGGGCGTGAATTTTGCCACTGGCACATCTTTTTGGCGTACGTCCCATACCATGACGCAACCTTAAAAAAGTTTGAAGGATTTTTAACATAAAAAAAAATAGGTACCGGGTTCTTCCTTGTAATTTACTACTTTAAAAAGTTTGTTTCTTGAGATTTTTCCAAAATTTTTTAATTTATGTTAACCAGAAAAACAAAATTAGATATTTTTGGAATGTGAAAATTAGGCTGATTTTAAAGATGTGACGAGTGTAGTGGTGGGGATCCAGTTTTCGAAAGTGGAATGATGAAATCGAGTTTTTTTTCCCCCAGTCGATCAAGTAGGATCCCCCCGTTATTCTGGCATGATTTATCGGTACATCCGGAGGCTCTGGGAGGGGGAGGGCGCCCTTTAAATCTCCCTGCAAACGGTTTTTCTCGGAAAACTCGGCCGGGTTTGATCGTACAAGAAAAAACATACGTTGCAAAATTGAAGAACTTGACAGAACTCGTAAGCTGGTTCTAACTTTAACCCGATATGTCAATTGGTTCGCAAAATGACGCGATTTGAATGTGCAAAAAAAAAAAATTCAATTAATTATTTCTCGGAAGGGAGTGAAGTTGGGGGCCTTGATTTTTTATGAATAAAAGGGTAATATCAAGCACTTTAAAGGGCCGGAGGGGAGGGAGGGTGGGACAATTAGGAGGGGAGTTATGGGCGGGAAACGAGGGTTATTCAAGCGCTTGTTACGCGTGTTCTAATTGAGATAGCGCAAGCAGCCAGGGTTCAGCTTACGCGTTTTTTCATAACCTAAAGATTACATTGGGAAAAAATTTTTTTTTGCAAATGAGCGCTTGGCGCGCAAAATATGAAGCATCAATTTTTTCACTTGCGTTTTCAGGCATGGAGAGGGGGGGGGGGGAATTTTTTTTGCCACGGGACGGCATTTTTTTTTGGCTTTAATTTAAGCCCTGCAAGAACTCGATTCGACAATTATGAAGGGAGCTAAGGGCCGGCAAAGTCTTTGCTGCATAGCGGCAGAACGGAGAGGGTTAGGGGGTTCTAGCCAGACTCAAAAGAAAGGATAGGAAATTTTCTATTTGTCTATTTATTTTGCAATTTTTCCGAGTCCATATCTTACCCGCCCCCGCGAGCGACAAGCTGAGAAACGTAACACTCACGACTGGCTGCGAGCGCGCGCTCGGAAATTATTTTCGAATGGCTGATCACTGTTTTCCCGGCATGACGCGCCAGCCGACGCGGGTCCACAGAAACAATGGCAGGTAAACAATGACGATAAGCGCTATACAAAAGGCTGCATTCCGATCTCTATGGTCAAGCGACCTTGAAGCGCATTGGAATCCAACGCCTCTTGGTCTCATATCAGGGAAGAAAAGAAGTGACGATCCGATAGATTGTATCCGGCAATATGAAGAGAGCGATAGCGACGACGAACCAGGCTTAGACTTTGCCTATCGGTAAACTGTACAAATTTTTGTCATCTAACTTTAAGGGTAGTTTGTAAGGTCAAATGTTAGTAAAATATAATATCAATTTTAATATAATATATTTTCGAAGATGAAATAAATAAACGTTGTATCATATCTGTTGGCTGACTGTATAAAAGCCGACAAAAATAAATCAAGTTTTATTACTGTTATGTTATGAATGAATATGATACTCTAACTAAATGAGCGACTAAATTCTCAATATCTAGATTTGTTTATTTTATGCAACACAAAGACAGTTAAGATTATAAGCTTTTGCTCGATAGAAATATTAGGACTTGACTTTTAAAGTAGATACCTTCCGAGTGCGTTCTTTGATAAAAGGAAATATAAAAATATTAATTAACATATAACAAGGGTATTATTTCTTCTACCCCATACCCACTAATAATATCTGCTCCCGAAACTTTCTTCCCTTCCCTTAGCCATTTCTATAGCAGCACGTGCGCAGCAAGGTCGCTTAACCATAATGAAGAGATCGGACTGCAGCCTCTTGTATAGCGCTTATCGTTATTGTTTACCTGCCCATTGTTTCTGTGGACCCGCGTCGGCAGGCGCGTCATCCCGGGAAAACAATGGGAGGCTGCCGCGGTACAAGAGCGCGTCTGAGGAAAAAAAACCGGAACCCGATGCCTCTTTTATTTCCCGATCGAAAGCAATCAAGATCTTTCAAGATCGCTTCATAATTGAGCGAGATACGAGAGATCAGCCATTCGACAATAATTTCCGAGCGCGCGCTCGCGGCCAGTCGTGAGTGTGTCCGGAGTATAGAGAAGCGGGGGATCGCCACACGAGGACTAAATTTGAAAAGGCCTACCGCACGAACGTCTCTTCGGGTGTAATCGGAAATCGTGATGGCAGACCGCGGGAAGCCGGCAAACAAAGACAGGACACGCATGCGATCTTTTTTCCTCCATTTGTGGCGTGGTCCGTTGTCTTTAAGAAAAAACTATTCGGGATAGCTAAGCGTTGCTAACCTAACTTCTTATATTGTGTGTTGGGATTTTTAGTAGGAACTACATTAAAATTATACAGTTTTAATTTGGTTATTTATTATTGTTAAGTTTTTAAAAGTTAGTGTACGTAATGGATGTTAGAGAAAACGAAAGAACTTTACAGAATCAGACTTGGATGTACGGCAAAACCAAAAATAAAGATTTGCAGTCCTGAATGTTTGTCGCACAACGATCCCAGAGAAGACAAAAAAGAATACTGGGGCAGCTGAATATAAAACTGTGTCAAAGAGAGGAGCCCTTTAAAAAATATTTACAAGTGGACTGCTACAAAAGGTAAAAAAATCGTTTTAAAATACCTACTTGCAGTAAAGTTTTTTTTCATTAAAAACTTTTCTCAGTGGAACTAAAATAATTTTTTTGTTTTAGAAACTCAGAGAATGCAAAAATGTATGTGGAGCCAGGCAACAATATCAAATATCCTTGCAAATTTAGAGAATTTGGAAGCAATTTTATATTCAGTAATCAGGTGAGTGGCCTCGATAACATTCCAATTGTGCCAATGGAATGGGATAGGTATCATCAAGTCCTAATGGATTGTTTAATTTTTCAGGTTCTGTATAAATACTGGTGAAGATTGGGCATGAACAACTGGAATTTCATTCATTCATTTCATCATTTGGAAGTCACAGTTAAAGTTCATTGAAGGTACTTTTAGGGCTGTTTCAAGGCAACCACACTTCTTGCAGATTCCTAGCTGCCCGAACATCAACCCAGTGACTCTTTCTTTACAATTCGTAACGGTTGTGCTATTCTTTTTTACAGAATTATAACAACTATTAATATTAAGTTTATTACTTATCTACATGATATCCTAAGAGGTAATGGCCAATAATTAAGGAGCGTGTAGATTGGATGAAAATATAGGGTCACAAGGACATGACATATTTTGTCCGCTGTCCTCTTATTACTGAGCTACAGCTTGCCAAATTATGGCTTTTCTTTTGAAGACTGTAGCTCAATAATGGGTGACATATGACAGGATATTTCATGACCTTTTGACCCTATTTTGATCCAATCTACTTGATCCTTAATTATTGGCCATACCTTTTATTGCTCGGTGGCTAATTGTATTGAGTGTACCTTTCGAACATATTTTTGTTAATTGAATATACAGTGAGGGTACTAATTTTAATAATTTGCTGTGAGTGTTTGCATTATTGTATTACCAATATTATTGTATGTGACAATACCTGCAGTTACTATTTGTTCGGTTTAGCAATTTTAGCATTGATTTAAGTAGGTTATTTATTGTATTTTCGCCTAAGTATATTTCTTTTTTAAAGCTTTTTTCTCTAATTATAGGTATGCATGGTAATTTGTTTCCTTTTTTTCTGTGCATAGTTAAGCACATGCCCCTATTGGTAAATTTAATTATATTTTTTGTTAAAACAATGTTTTTGTTTTATTTATTTTTCCTAATGTGTTAAGTACCCACTAATATTTTTTTACACTTTTGGGATACTATTTTTATGCTTTGGAAACTTTATAGCCAATAAGACTAAGGTAATTTCAAGTAACGTAAATCTGAAAGGTTCAACATGTCAATAAAAAATCGTTAGAAAACCGGAATTTCAAATGAACATTTTTCAGCATTGAAACGGTCTAGCGACATCGTAGACCCATCAAACAGGAGTAGAATGTTCTTAAAAAGGCATTCATGACGACTAGAGTCAATTTCAGCAATCGGCTTGAACAAAAAAATAGGCTTCTTTAACATAACCTTCAAAATTTTTTTAAATTAGTTACAAATAGCTGCTTCCGTGTAAGTATACTAAGGAACTGCTTTTAATTGAAAGGACCATTCAATTAATGTTTGAATAAGGCCATACATTTCGTACATTTTCAAAATTCCTTGGTCGGGTATAACCATAGACATATAGAGAATGGGACAGCGCCTTCCGTATCTGACGGGTTTGATCAAATGGCGGAAAAGTATTTACTTATTTTAAAACACTACAGAAATCAATTCTAAATGGTACATAAGACCATTATTAACACATTATTTGTATTATTGTTAATTTTATTGGCTTGTTTAATACATTTGAAATGTCGTGCACTGTCCAGTTCCGTACGTCATTGGTTTTTATGGATGCCTGAGAACGTCAGCGTGTTCCTGCATACAAAAATTCTCTGCACGTCAATAATACCCTGTTAATTCACCAATGATCTCCAGTTTATTCTGTTCGGGGCATCTCATTGGCCTGCCCCACCGAGCGAAGCCGAATACATCAGATGAGGCCCGACGGACTTTAGGCCGTATGGAGCCATCTCGAGAAGCGGAGATGATAAGCTCCGCCCCCGGCGGGTTGGAGGTCTTTCTCGTCCGCTTACGTTACGTTTCTCAACTTGTAACTCGCGCGGGCGGGCAAGATATGGACTCGGGAAAATTGCAAAATAACTAAACAAATAGAAAATTTCCTGCCCTTTCCTTTGAGTCCGGCTAGAACCCCTACCCCTCTCCGTTCTCCCGCTATGCAGCAAAGACTTTGCCGGCCCTTAGCTCCCTTCATAATTGTCGAATCGAGTTCTTGCAGGGCTCAAATTAAAGCCAGAAAAAGAAGCCGTCCCGGGGCAAAAATTTTTTTCCCCCACCCCCCTTCTTCATGCCTAAATACGCAAGTAAAAAAATTGACAATTTTTATTTTGCGCGCTAAGCGCGCATTTGCAAAAAAAATTTTTTTTTGCCAATGCAGTCTTTTAGGTAATAAAAGAACGCGTAAATGAAACCCTGGCTGCTTGCGCTATCTCAATTAGAACACGCGTAACAAGCGTTTGAATAACCCTCGTTTCCCGCCCATAACTCCCCTACTAATTGTCCCACCCTCCCTCCCCTCCGGCCCATCAAAGTGCCTTGATATTACCCTTTTATTCATAAAAAATCAAGGCCCCAACTCCACTCCCTTCCGAGAAATAATTAATTGCTTTTTTTTTTTTGCAAATTCAAATCGCGATATTTTGCGAACCAATTATTGATATATCGATCGGGCTCAAGTTAGAACGAGCTTACGAGTTCTGTCAAGATCTTTAATTTTGCTACGTATGTTTTTTCTTGTGCGATCAAACCCGGCCGAGTTTTCCGAGAAAACCCGTTTGCAGGGAGATTTAAAGGGCGCCCTCCCCCACCCCGACCCTTCGGATGTACCGATAAATCATGTCAGAATAACGGGGAGATCCTATACTTGATCGACTGAGAAAAAAAAACTCGATTTTATCGTTCCACTTTCGAGCCGTTGATTCCGCCGGGTCCCCGCAACTAGAAATATATAGGGTGTTACTTAATGATAGACCGTAATTCCAAGGGCGCATTCCTGAACCAAATTCAAGTAGAAAAGTTCATATAGACATGTGTCCTAAAAAGTGTCGTTTTCAAGATACAGGGTGTCAAAGTTTAAAAATTTTTTTTTTTTTTTTATTAATATCTCAAAGATCCTTTTGCCGATTTTGGTGAAATTTGGCAGTGTTGTTCGTTGTAATAAGACGCTAAGTAAGAACTAACTAGATGATAATTATGAGTTCCAGTGGCGTCCCGAGGGGCAGTCGCACTAATAGTATTGACAGAGAATGTACGCCACTTGATGTTTAAAAATTTGATATTATTTTCGTATTAAGCAGCTAAAAGTACAACTTTTTTGTCTCTTGATATTTTTTCGTATCTTACTTCGTTTTCGAGAAAAAAAATAGAAGCCACTTCAATTGCATGTCGAAAAATTATTTTTTATGTCCTCTTGTAGATAGGTACTACAATAGCTATACATATAGGTACGTATAAACATTTGATCATATTTACCATCTCTAGACCCTGTTACGATTTCTGGGGCACCGCAACTGGCGCTCTGTCCTGCAACTCCGTCAATGGAATTAATAACTGCCGTATGAACGGTGCTTTTATAAACGGGCATTAGTGTGTCCTCTAGATCCCTAAAAAAATTGTTTTATTTAAATATTTACTTAAATATCGTTTAAATTGATCTCCAAACATAAAGTTACAAAATTTAAGTTATTTAATGCAAGTCCACAAAAATACCACAGTTGCAGTCGTCCGGAAAAATCCCCAGTGGCCAAATGTCTGTTTCTTAAAGTAGAAGCATCGAAAGTGCAGCATTTAAAATGATCTTTTTTGCAAAACTCGTCCAATTTTTGCACCCCCTCTGCGTTAAGCGTATATATTTCCACAATTCCTGCTCCGTTTGACTTTCCTCCTACCGATACAAATTTGGCCGAACATGGAATCCATTTTACATCGTGTATCGCGTAATCCAACGATTTTTCATTGTGGCATATTATTTGGGGCTTTGCCAAAGCTTCCATTTATTATTTTTTAATAAGAGCAAAATAATATGGTCTGGCTTTTTGATATTTGAATTGATCAAACAACAACGGAAATTGTGAATTGTGGCCTAGCCTGGCGCTATCTTTAAACGACAAGCCGCACTAAAGTATTTACTGACTTAACCACAGAAGAATAAAGGTTTAACTTCCGGATACTAAAAACCTAAAATATTCTCAAACAGATTTTAAGCATAAAGTTACCGACATACGTTTGGACAATGAATCGCCTGTCGGCTTTTTTACTGACATGTTTTGTTCACATAACCTTATTTGTTGTGTGACTAGTGTGACAGTACTAAATAAATGTTGAGAAGATAACGTTTACTAGATAAAAGCTGTAATTAATAATATATAATAAAGTTAACTTACAAAAGTATTTAAATACACATAATGTTGCAATTCATCAAATTTAATTGCCCGTTTACGTAATCAAAAAATTTTTACGGTTAGTATGACAGTGAAAATAAAAGTTCTTTTTTTTGCTCAAGCCAAGGAAATAGCTGGTAAGAACTTTGATATTTTAGAAGTTCCTGAATCAATAAGCTGTTTAAATTTATTACAAATACTTATTGAATACTATTCTTTACAAAAAATCCAAAACACCATTTTATTGTCACTGAATGAGCAGTTGTATCATATAGAAGAAAATTTGTGCCTTAGGGAAGGTGACGAAATTGCTATAATTCCTCCTTTAAGTGGAGGATAAGTTAAAGTCGTTTACTTCAATTTATTAGAAAATTTAAGGATCTTAAGTCCTTTTATAGCTTTTAAAATGACCAACTTCCTAAAATTCTCTACTGACCAACTTAACATTATGGAAATAACCAATCTGGTAACTTCTGCATCTTGTGGTGCTATATCTATTTTCGTGGGTACTACAAGAGATAATTTTGATGGTAAAACTGTATTGAATCTCGAGTATGAAGCTTATGAATCAATGGGAATTAAAGCTATGGAGAAGATATGTTTGGATATAAGAAAGCAGTGGGGAGCAGTGGACAATATTGCTATATATCACAGGTACTTAGCTATATTTATTATTATTATTAAAAAGAACTTTATTGGTTTCCCAAATGGCCATCGACCGAAGTTCTTCAGCCTTGGCAAATTTGACAATATAATAATTTTACAATTTATAATAACTTGATTCAACTGTACTACAAAACAATTTGTTTGGAACAAAATAAAAGAAATATAATATACTTAGGTAAGTATTCTAGCTATTAAAAGAAATTAATAAAAATTATTAATCCAGCAATTTTTCTAAAATTGTTTGGGTTGAAAATCTGTATTTGGACTCTCCGATTTCTCTTTTTCTGCAATGGCTTAGCTATATAATTGTTTCTTTTAGAAATATAGAAAATTATTTTATTGTAAGTGACACGCGATTGTTCAGTTATAGACTCTCTTATAACATTTTATGGGAGTCACATGAAATTGGCCATGTCGCGCCACATAGCAGTATGACAGAGTCGCCCGTCTGTTCCTAGTAAGACCCAAATGGTCCAGATCCTGGTAATTCTTACTACAAAATATCTTTTAACCTTTAATCTTGAACAATTATTGTCATGAAAGTAATGTTATAACACAGAACATTTAATAATTTGGCCCTTAGGTATAATCTAAACAGACAGCAATAAAGATGTTGGGCCTAAACTATCAATATCCCAACTTAAAATATGCTGTTTAAAAACAAGATTTGTCCATCAAACTTACTATTCAGTCAAGCTAAATTATTAAATTTAAAACTATACATAAAGAAGTTTTTAAGTTTTGCTTATAGAAACAGAAAATTTGCCAACTTTATCGAACACCACAAATTATAATAATATATATTTCAATAATAGGTACATCCTAATTTAACAAAGAAAGAAACAAGTCACTATCATATATTATAATACAACACAATATATTTACAGGAAATACAAGCTAATGATTGAGATTTGAAATCTCCAATACAAGATATAGCTACCACTCTCCCAATACAGCAGATAAATTACGTTTGAAAGCGTATAGGTTTCCACTTTCTCTTACAACCCTGGGCAGATTGTTGAATTCGTTGAAACACTTAAAGAATAGACAATTCATAGTTTTTTTGAACTTAGCTCTTTGGATATAAATATTATTAGTGCTTCTAGTGAAATGATTGTGTATATTTCGAATTCGTAAAATATTTTGGCTCAAGTAAGGAGGAAGAAGATTATGTAAAATTTTAAAAATAAAAATCATTGTTTGGTATTTCAAAGAGACCGCGACTGATTTCCATTCAAGGCAATCCAACATTAGAGATATTGGGGTATAACGATTGCACCGAAGTATGATCCTCATAACTCGATTCTGCAGTTTTTGTAATGTGGCTTTGCTATTGCCATTAAGGAGGTAGAGAAGACTAGCACAATAATTAAAATGCGGCTGAATTATTACTTGATATTCAAGCAGCCTATTTTTTTTTTTTTTTTTTTTTTTTTATGATAAGGCACAGCACTACAGGATAAATCCTTTATGGCGCTCTAGGAGCGGTGCGTGTGCGCAGGAAACGATTCACGTTGGTCTTGAATCTTTGGAGACTATACTCGTTGGGGAAGACGATCTCAGGGAGGTCGTTCCAGAGTGATGACGTTCACCAGATGAAAGAATTTTGAAACAGTGTCGTTCGAGGGACACTAAGCTGAACCACGTACTGGTGGGCTGCAGTGGCTCGTCGTGTATTTCTACCATGCACCGCTCTGGGTGGTATTAAGCGGGCAACCTCAGTTGAACACTTGCCATGAAAATATTTGTAAAATAGACTCAAGTCGCCAACCTGCCTTCGATGTTCAAGGCTTTCCAGGTTGTTTGTCAGACTATGGTCAGCCTAGAATTCATGGAGAGGTCAGTTGCGACTCTTGAGAAGAAAAATAACTTTATACATATTTTTTTCTTAATGTATTTAAAGTGCATTTTAAAAGATAATAGATTATCAATGTGGAACCCTAGATACTTGATATTTGTAACAATCTCGATTCTTGAATTATATATGATTAGATTAATTCTATCCAGAGTTTAATTGAGCATATTATTTACATTTAGTAGTTAGAGTCATAGCTTTGGTTTTATCAACATTAAGTTTAAATTTGTTTGTATTGACCTATCCTTCAATTCTTATTAATTCCATATTAGTTTTGTTGATTGCAGAGTTTAGATCTTTATCACTACAAGACAAAAGCGAATCATCAGCAAATAAATTTAGGAAATTAGGGTTTACAAAGTGACTTATGTCATTTAAGTATATTACAAAAAGTAAGGGCATCAGAACGCTACCCTGAGGCACCCCATATTTATTTGCTATTTTGCTAGATTTAAAATTGTTGACGTTGGTAATCTGATGCCTACCCTTGAGAAAGTCTTCAAGCCATTTTAGAACTGTACCCTTGATACCATAATATTTGAGTTTTTCTAATAGAATCTTAAGGTCAATCGTGTCGAATGCGCGACGAAAGTCGAGATAGGCTGCTGACACAAAATAACCCTGGTCAATGAGCTCGTTCCAAGTGGAGACAGTTAGTTGAATTGCTGATTCACAAGAATGGTTCTTTCTAAATCCTGATTGATTAATATAGAGTAATTTATTAGAGTCAAAGTAATCGTAAAGTTGATAATAAATGGCTAGTTCCAAAATTTTTTCAATAACGGGCAAAGTGTTTATTGGGCGATAGTCAGAGGGATCAGTACTGTTGACTACTTTAGGTATAGGTGTTATTAAACTAGTTTTTAGTTCATTTGGAAATTGACCTCTTTCCAATGAGACATTAATATATTTTGGAAATATATGACCTATCGCATTAAAGGAGCTTTTGAGAATTTTGGTATTCAGTATGTCTTCGTTTTTTTTATCTGTTATCTAGGGAGTAAATATTTTTTTTTAAATCGCTCATAGATAGAGAATTGAATTCCGAAAATCTGCTATTGATGTTAGGCAATGTGCCAGAAGTCCACGCATTAGACGCTGGTATTGTGTTTCTTATTTTGTCAATACTTGGTACAAAAAAGATATTAGAGTTCTCCGCAATTTCATGTAGGGATGCACCGAAGCGGTGTTTTAGCCGAATACCGAATATTCGGCCACCGTTTAGACCGAAGCTTCGGCGCTTCGGCCTAAGCAGCAGAAAAAATTTCATTTATTTTTTTTTCATCTCGTATAACACCTAATAAAACCACTAGGTGAGGTAAAAAATATAAAGCCGGAATTACACCATGAGCTATGCTATACAGCTATTTAACAGAGTTATATAGCTGGCTATATGGAGCCCAGCTATATATCGCTAAGCTATATAGCAAGATCTTTACCGACAATGGATGGAAAACTCATTTTCAGCTATATAGCTCTAGATTTCAGCTATATAGCTGTTTTCGGGTGGTGTTTTAAAATACTTGTGTAGCTCGGGTATATTGCTGTATAGCTTTGGGTGTAATTCCGACTTAACAAATCCTTAATCTAGTACAAGCATTTCTGCTATAGCGTAATGCAAAGCTTTAGCACGTTTGTCTTTCTGGTCCCATTTTCTAGATTTTTCCATCAACTGTTCCAGTGTTTTTTGTTTGTTGTAGATGTATTTTTAGGATTTTCGGATGTGCTTGCGTCCTTTAAGTAATGTCTTCTCCCTTTGAAATTCTTCATAATCGTCATTGTGACAACGTTTTACATGATTTATAAGGGACGTTGTACTAGCTCTTTTCCCCACTCCTCCACGTGATATTTGTATATTACATATTTTGCATTTAGCATATTGTTTATCTTCACACAAGTTATAAAACTCCCAAATGTCACTTCTTTTATTACTCATTTTCGCTGTTAACTATGCAGCAAACGATTGTCGACTAATATGCTTAAACGCGAAATCACCAAGTAAGTAAACACCAAGTCTAAACAGGAATTTTCTACGAGTTCGCTTCGGCCTCCGCTTCGGCCGAATACCGAATATCAAAAATACAGCCGAAGCAGCCGAATACCGAAGCCAAACCGAGACTTCGGTGCATCCCTAATTTCATGCTCCTTCCTCGCCATCACCTGAGTCTCCTGTGGAAAATTGAATGTATTATGAAATGAAATGCAATGAAATAACGTTTATTAGAAACAATCTGCTGTAAACAAGAAATTTTTACAATATAAATAAATATAGATAAAAATCCAACCAACAAAAACAAATAATATTTATAATTATAAATCTACATTAATGTTATATAATATGTTAAACAGGAAAGAAAAATCCAAAATTCTTCACAAATATTTAATAATTCGCTCTACGCGTTTCGGTTTCTTAAACCATTTTCAAGAGCTATCTAAAAAGTTTATTCATATAATAATCTCAATTATAATTCAAAATAATTTGGTGTTACTTACATAATATAAACAAAAACTTTACATTAAGGACACAAACAAGCTCACAATGGCGAGCACAGGTTTACTAACTATATAAAATTGATCAACGGGATAAACCCAAAAAACATTTAAAAATAAAACACTTAAAAAATAAAACAAAATACACCGAACCAGAGCGACATCTAGATTGCACAAAGAGAGGTTCCATTATTTAAACAATCATTCACTACTTAAATTCGTTTACAATTCTCGCCGCTTCCCTATAGTGGGCGTTGACAGGATCGTTCAAACACTCAATTTGATTATTTATCTCTAATTTCGCTATTTCAATGTTTTCTAAGAAATTCAGCTTTAGGCCTTTATTCGCATTATGTAGCATTTTAAAGTTGTCTGTAGTATTAAAACTATGTAAATTCTCTCTTAAATGTAGACCAAAAGCTGATCTCCTGTCATTAGGCGATTTCTGAGAGTTTAAATGTTCTTTTATTCTAACATTAAAACTACGTCCTGTCTGACCAGCATATTTAGCCGTGCAAGAGTTACAGGACAACAAATACACCCCACTCTTGTCAAGCACGTTAATTGAATCCTTTACTCTCGAGAATAAGCTACGTAAATTGTTTACCGATTTGTAAGCTATTTTAAAATTGTTGTTTAAAGACTTCAATACATTACCTACTCTCGGAGAAACAGTGCCCAAAAAAGTAAGCCTTATATACCTAGGAGGTTGAAAAGATGTTATGGTCTTATCCAAGGGGTCAGTCAACACCCTCTTAAGCATGCCATTAAATTTTTTTCTTATTAAATTATTGATTAGTGATATCTTGTATCCGTTGTTATAAGCAATTTGAAAGATGATGTTCTTTTCCCTCTCAAATTCCAAAGGTAAGAGTGGGATGGTGAACAAACGATGGATTAAAGAGTGGTTTAAGAAACCGAAACGCGTAGAGCGAATTATTAAATATTTGTGAAGAATTTTGGATTTTCCTTTCCTGTTTAATATGAGTAATCTTCACCCCGGAGATATCTATGATTCAATTATATAATATGTTCCCCGAAACACATGATGAGGCATTATTCAATAATTTTCCTTAATATAATCAACAAGAAGTTTTCTAAACTGCCTTAATTCATTTACCGACCTAATATACAATGGCAGAGCATTATACTCCACTAATCCACTATAAAACAATGACTTTTGAGTTCCTGCTTTTCTGGCTGTAGGAACATAAATATTACAAGCTATCTAACATATTAATCAATGTTAGAGGAGGAAGTCTAATTCAAGCAGATCCAGTACTGAATATTCGTAAAGAAAATGCCCCAAGGCTAAATTACAGGCTAAATGATAGCCTTCACTTTTCTATTCCTGCGTTTAATGACAGATTACACATTTTTCTAGTATATATCCACCCAAATAGCAGAATAGAGGACACCATTTTTACCAAGGCCCTTCTGTACGAATATGCATTAATTATTGGCGATTTCAATCCGGCCAGCAAAGTGGAGAAAAAGGCGCAACTTAACGACTTTCTCAGGTCTACAAATTTTAAGAAACACATTACCCCACCGACGT
Organism: Polydrusus tereticollis; assembly: GCA_963920685.1. Lineage (NCBI taxonomy): Eukaryota > Metazoa > Arthropoda > Insecta > Coleoptera > Curculionidae > Polydrusus > Polydrusus tereticollis. The sequence goes on from OY987326.1 coordinate 183,676,869, forward strand.
TCCTGATGCCCCATAATGAAGACTTCACTCCAGATTTGTTACTCTACACAGATATTATTCAACATTGCATAGGAAACGTTGATGTTATACCAGACCTAGGCTCAGATCACCTGGCTATTAAATTCTCCATACAGCTTAGTAGTCCCGTTATTGGGCAAATTATTTTGAAACCCAACTTTCATAAGGCTGATATCAACAAAGTCAATCAAGGAATGGAAAAGTTTGTTAGTGAAGAAGGAAACTCTTACCTGTCACAGCAGAAAATATCAAAATTTAGTTTAACCCTAAGTCAAGTTATAGAGCAGAATTCGCCGAAATACAGCAATCAATTTTACACTCATGAACTTCCTCCATTCATTGTGCAGTTGATTCGGAGAAAAAGACGAATGTATAGAGAATATTTGCAGCATCGAAACCCCCAAGCTAAAAGAGAAATTAATAAATATAACAAAAACATTCAATTTTTAATTAACCAATTTAGAAACTACACTTGGATATCTGCATGTGACAAAATAAATGAAAAAAGAGGTCGAAATTACTGGGGTGAAATAAAGAAACTATCCAGATACAAAAACACTCATCGCAACATTCCTACGCTGTAGGATGGAGGTAAAATGTACGAGACCGACGAAGAGAAGACCAGGCTATTTGCTGACTACTTCAGAAGAGCATTCCAACCCGTTGAAGACATAAATTTTGAACTAATTAACGACCAAACAGTCCAAAACTGGTTTCAAACTTACTTTGCCACAAATCCGCCGACAGAAGACATCACGATAGAGGAGGGAGAATATCTTGAACTAGTCAGTGCTGGAAAAAATACTGCACCGGGCATAGATTCTGTTCCAAAGGGAATTCTTAAGCAACTTAACCTAAGAATACACCAATATATTTTAAAAATCTATAATTTTTGTTTGAAACAAGGTTATTTTCCTCCGGAGTGGAAAAAGGGCATAATAGTCACTATTCCTAAAACTAATACAAACTCTTCACACCCAGGTAATTACCGACCTATCACGCTTCTACCTGTAGAAAGGGTAATTGGAGCAGTTATCCCCGGTTATCAATTTGGCTTCAAAAATCAAAACTCCACTGTGCATCCCCTGATCATTTTAAAGAACAATGTAGAGACTAGCAAGGTTAACAGACAGAAATCTATAGCCCTCTTTATGGATATTAATAAAGCATTCGACAGTGTTTGGCATATGGGTCTGCTATATAAATTACATCAAGTAAACTGTCCAAAACAGCTTATACACCTCATCCAAAAATGGTTGTTTGACCGCAAACTGGTCGTCAGGGTCAACGAGAGCATTTCGGAAGAGTTTTCGCCGGGGCAGGGCCTTCCACAGGGATCTCCTCTCTCCCCCTTCCTTTCCAATATCTATTGTTCAGATATGTATAACTTTAACCAGGATGGCACAGACTATTTCTCCCCCACAACATATATCTTACAGTATGCAGATGATACAGCTCTTGTTTCCCATGGCAACACAGTTCAGCAGGCAAGTGATAGATTACAAGAGTTATGTATAATTTATATTCATATATGCTTTAATGCACCCAAGTGATAATATATATTTAGTGAATTACTAATATTAATGTGTAGTCGATCAAATTTTTTAATTGTAAATATGTAGGGCATGGTGTTTGTATCATTTTTATGTACCTTGTCCTTTTGTGTTGTTTCTGTATAAAAAAAAAAAGAAAATGTACACAATAAATTATTTGAATTGAATTGAATTGAATTATTAAATAACACCGTTCTCTGGTTCAACAAATGGAAATTAAAACCAAACCCGGCTAAATCACAATTTATTATTTTTAATCATAACATCAATATAAACAGTCCCACAGTTAATATGTATAACCAACAAATCCACCCTATTTCAAGCGCTAAATACCTTGGAATTAATATTGATAACAAACTGAACCTGAATGGACACACGGCTCTGGTCAAAAAAGCAATAATAATCAGGGCAAAGCATTTCTCAAGCCTAATATTCAAGAACCAGGGAATTACCATAGATACTGCCAGTAAAATATACAAACTTATTTGTCGTCCGATGATTGAATATGGGCATCAAATTCTTCTTACCTGTAAAGCACCAGCTCTTAGAAATCTCAAAGTTGGCGAAACTACTGCATTACGCAAAATCACCAAGATCTGTCACCCTAATAACCACATACACAATCCACCTAACCAGTATTTGTATGAACTTTGCAAAGTAGAACCCATTGAAGAGAGGCTTACCGAATTAGCAAGAAAATTTGCTGAAAACCAACATAATCTCGAACTCATCCAACCATACTGTCTACAGAGAGTACGTTTTGCTGCCAACCAACCCCAATCCACCACTATGGAAAAACTCAGACAGTTCAATCAATGAGCGCTGCTTCGTTGTCTTAGATCTTTTATATATACTTTAAATTTTAACTTGTTTTAAAGTGCTAAAGTGTTTTGTTTCAAATTTTGTAAAAATTTTAGAATTTTTTTTTAATAACCCTAACTAGGTTAGGTTTTTAGTATTTTGTGTTACCAAGTATTTTCTTTTATACTAAGGCTGAAGGACCTCGGTCGATGGCCATTTGAATTGTATGTGTGTAATAATACATATAGTTTAATAAATTTCGTTAAGTAAGTAAGTAGTATTACAAGCTGACCTAGTGTTGTAAACATGAATATCTCTAACAAATTGAATTTTGTCACATATATTTTAGCAGCAAGTTATGTACAATTTTAAAAATAAATAACATGTTTAGCATAGCAAGTCTCTGATTTACGGACATAAAACTTAAACCACTAAACATATCCCTTATCCTAGTAGGTATATCTATCCACTCTTAAAATAATTCGCATTGCTTTATTTTGCAATCTTTGTAAAATGTCTTTTTCCTTTTTATTTATATACAATACCTAAAACAGTAGGACAATATTCAAAATGTGGTGCAGTAATGGTTTTATAAACAGTAATTCTAGTTTTTTGGGACAAGTACGGACTTATTCTCTTCAAATACCCTATCTTTTTGCTTAACTTTTTGATTATATAGTTTGCATGACTCTTAAATGTTAAACGATCATCAATTATTACACCTAAATATTTACATTCCGATATATACTCAAGATCCTCTCCCATCAACTTAATTTTTGCAATAACATTATTGACTTTCTTATTCAATATCATTATCTTAGTCTTTCTGGTATTTACAAACAACTTATTTCTATACAGCCATGTTTCCAAACTGCTAATTTCATTCTGCATCTTTGAAACAGCTTCATCTATGTTCTTAGAATACACCGTAATTGATGTATCATCTGCGAACAAATTCAGTATGGTACTATCTAAAAAACATTCCGAAATGTCATTTGTATATAACAGAAACAATAGTGGCCCCAGTACGGTACCTTGTGGAACACCATACCTGACACACTTCTTTTCTGAGACTGTCTCTTCAATTTTTGTTTGTTGGTACCTATCACTCAAATAGCTTGTGAACCATTCCAATGCCTCACCAACTATACCATACATTCTCAACTTTTCCAGTAAAATACATCTGTCAATTGTTTCAAATGCTCGTTTAAAATCCAAAAATGCTGTCACCACTACCAAGTCTTCGTCTGTTAATTCTTTCCACTTTGAAATCACCAGTTGCAATGATGTCTCGCATGAATGTTTTTCACGAAATCCAGTCTGGTTCTCAATTAAAATATTATTTCTTTTTATGTGATCCAGTAACTGATTCTTCACATGGATTTCAAGAATTTTTTCAATTTTCGCCGTATCATTTATTAGTGTTTTTAGTGTTTTCCACATTAGTTTGCTGTTGCTTCTATTGCTATCAATTTTATTGTAGTAATACTGTTTTTTCTTACTTTTAAGCAGATTAAATTACATAATTTGACTGACAAACTGAAACATGCACAATGTACATATTTTATTTATTTATTTATTGATTCGGCACTTACAGAGAATTATCACTCCAAATAGCACATACAAATACAAAACACTACATTAATATTACATTAATACAAATTATATCTATCTTAGGTCTTAAACGATAAAAAACTGGAACAAAATAAATCGATATTGCTAAAGTTCACATTGTAATTTCCCATTAGCCTATTACAGAAAGCTTGGGAACCATACACAGTTCGATGATTAATTGTGTAAAAAAAGATTTCTCAACCGAGTAGGTCTCTGTGGGACTCTAAAGCGCACTTCCGCCAGTAACACACTACAATTGATTCTGCCATTCAACAACTTAAACAAAAAGTACACCATTGAATTTTTCCTGCGCCGTTCTAGACTTTCGATACCCGCCAATTGAATGCGAGTTATATAGGGCACATCTTTATAAGGAAATCTATGTTTGAACAGTAAAAATTTAACAAATTTATTCTGGACGCGTTCCAAACGCTCTTTATAACAATTATAGACAGGACTCCAAATAATACTATTATATTATAAGACACTACGCACTAGGCAATTATATAAAGACGTGATAGCTTTAGTGTCATTAACGTCAGAACAAGCACGGCGCAGAAAACCCAGCATTCTAACCGCCATCAAGACTATATTATCTATATGTTTATCAAAGCTTAGGTCTCTACTGAAAGTTACACCCAAGTCATTGAAATGATCAACAGATTCTAACTTAACATTCTCTATGGAGTATGGAAACACAACGGGTGTTTTACATTTAAAAAATCTCATAATTTTACATTTTGACACATTCATTTCTAAACCATTCAAATTACACCATTTAGCTAAATTATTGAGATCTTCTTGAACAGCTACACAATCTTACTTACTTACTCCGTAGCACTACAACCCAGGGTGGGTCTTGGCTGCCTTGACTATCTGCCTCCACCTGGAGCGGTCCTGGGCCATCTCCCTCCATTCTTGATGGTCTACTCCAAGGGTAGCTAGATCCTTGATTATGTTATCTCTCCATCTAAGCTTAGGTCTTCCCAGTGGTCTTTTTCCTTGTGGTGCTTCCTCCCACACCCGTTTTATTAGTCGATCGTTACGGCTTCTTTGTACGTGCCCTGCCCATCTTAGTCTGCCAGACTTTATTTCCTGAATGATGTCAGGGCTTTGATATATTTGAGCAAGCTCTACTTTGCTTCTCATTTTATAACGGCCGGTTTCAGAGTCTCGGACGGGGCCATATATCATGCGTAGGATTTTTCTCTCAAACCTTCTTAGGAGTTCCGTGTCGCGGAGTGTCAGTGTCCATGTTTCACTGGCGTACGTTGCTACTGGTCGTATTATTGTTTGATAAATTATGGTTTTTGCCTTTCTTGTGATAAATTTTGATTTTAGCAGGGTTTGTACTGCAAATGTACATTTGTTTGCTTGTGTGATACGCTGTTTAATCTCTTCCCGCATATTATTGTCTGCCGTTAACACTGCACCCAAGTACTTGAAGGTTCGCACATGCTCAAAATTATAGTCGTCCATGGTGATGTTCTGCCTGACTCTGTCTCGCGCAGGGTTGCTGGAGACATGCATGTATTTGGTCTTTCCTTCATTTATTCGTAGGCCTATTCTCTGGGCTTCTCTTTCGATCTTTATAAAGTTTTCCTTTACATTGACCGTGCTTTCCCCTACTGCGGCAATATCATCCGCGTAGGCCAGAACAAGTTTAGGGCCACCCGGACCAAAAACCTCCGCGTTCACTGATGCTGTTCTTATCGCTTTTTCTAGTGCAAGGTTAAAAAGTACTGGCGACAAAGCATCTCCCTGTTTTATGCCTCTGTTGATACAGAATACTTGGCTGTACTCACCTTCGATCTTGACGCAGCTCTTTGCCCCCTCTAGGCACGCTCTACACAGTCGAATCAGCTTGTGTGGGATTCCAAGTTCTTCCATAGCTTCCCACAACCTTACCCTAACGACACTGTCATATGCTTGTTCAAAGTCTATGAACAGGGTATGTAAGTTTTTGTTAAACTCCCAACATTTCTCCAGAATCTGACGGATAGTGAAAAGCTGGTCAATTGTTGATCTTCCGCTTCGAAACCCGCATTGGTAGTCTCCGATAATCTCTTCGGTATATGGGTAAAGACGTTGAAGGAGAATGTTGGAGAAGATTTTATAGGCGTGACTTAGTAAAGCAATACCTCGGTAGTTTTTACACTGCATTTGGTCCCCTTTCTTGTGGACTGGGATGATAACACCTTCTTTCCATTCGTCGGGAATGATTTCTTGATTCCAAATCCAAACACAATCGCTGATAGATTTAACAGAACAAAACAGTTTCAAATCGTCGGCATACGAAAGAAATTTCCATTTTTTAAATTGATCTACAACGCTGTTAATAAAAATTAAAAATAAGATTGGACCCAAGTGAGATCCTTGCGGCACTCCCGACAAAACATTTATTTCACGTGAGACACTACATTCCCAAGCTTGACGCACTGTTTACGATCAATCAAATACGACGCAATCCATGCAAGATATGGTCCATCGACTCCCAACTGCGAAAGTTTCTTGATAAGTAAGCGATGACAAACTCGATCAAATGCTTTTGATATGTCGGTGTATATCGCATCTACCTGAAAGCCACTTTCTACATCATTGACTAAACTGTTATGAAAAACACCCAGGTTAGTGGCTGTTGATCTTCCTTCAAAGAAACCATGTTGTTGAGGTGATATGTGATATTTCATTGATGCAAAAAGTTCATCTGTGATAATGGATTCAAATACCTTTGACACAACCGGTAGCAAAGACACTCCCCGATAATTTTCTATGTCATTCTTGGAGCCAGATTTAAAAATAGGCATGAGCCATGACTGTTTCCATAAAGTTGGAAAAGTCCCCTTGTCAAATGACATCTGAAAAATAGCCCTTAATGGGAGCGACAGTGAGCTGCTGCAGTATTTCAGGAAAATAGGAGGTATTCCATCTGAACCAGTACTCTTATTTATATCCAAGTTATTCAATTTCTGCAAAATTTCGTCATATGTAAATGAATGACTGGTAAGGGAAATGCACTCATGTTCTTCGTTAGAAGTGATTGTTCTGCCAGTGTGGTCTTGGTAACAGCTCTCAAAGTGATCAGCAAATGCATTAGAGATATCTGATGGTGACTGCATAGCCTGATCACGATAAAGCATACTTCTAGGAATCCCTCCAAATAGCACATACAAATCCCTCCATTGAGCCCTTGAACTTTGCTACATGTACCTTATTGTATTAAATTGGTTGGCAGAAAACGATTAACCTCATCAAGGATAAAAATAGGGTATACGGTAGACTAAAATCTTCTAAATGTCATACTTTATTAAGCGAGTATAGGAATCTGAGGGCAAGGTCCAAGCAGTCCATCAGTGACGATTATAGTAATTTTATATCTTCTTCCGAGAATAATATTCTAAAGAATGTAAAGTCGTTCTGGACTTATCTAAGGTCTAAACGAGTTATTGCAGGATATCCTAAAGAAATGTGTTACGCTGATTCCATATCATCTAATCCCAATATGTTTGCAGATTTTTTTCAGTCTGTTTATGTACCGGGGATGGGTCGGCGTTGTGTAACATTATACTTTTTCCTGAAACTAGTATCAATCTATGTATGATCAATATTGATAGTGATCTAGTTTTTGACAAGTTGGTTGATTCGGACATTAGTAAGGGAGCCGGCTTCGATAAAATTCCACCCGTATTTATAAAAAATTGCAGTCCGACTTTATCTCTACCACTTAGTTTTATCTATCAAACTTCTCTAAATGTCGGTATATTTCCCACAACAGACAGAATCTTTGCTTCATTTAAAGGTGTCATCTCAGAAAATCAACATGGTTTCTTTTCCGGTAGATCTTGTCAAACTAATTTATGTACTTACAGTGACTTCATTTCTACTGCTCTTGATGATGCTTTACGGATTGACAGTGTTTATTTTGATTTTAGAAAGGCCTTCGACCGGGTTGATCATAAAATTTTGCTGCAAAAATTGAGTTTCTATGGTATTGGTGGTCCTTTACTTTCCTGGCTTGATAGCTATCTCCACAATCGAATCCAATATGTTAAATTTAACCATACTTTGTCCAAGGAGATCACTGCACATTCCGGTGTTCCTCAGGGATCTCACCTCGGTCCTGTATTATTTTTGATATTCATTAATGACCTATCCTTTGTTTTCGAACAGTGCCATCATTTTTTTTTTGCTGATGGTTTGAAAATATTTCGTCATATTGCGAATGAAAACGACTGTGCCCTTTTGCAGAGTGAAGTCTCAAAACTGTATGATTGGTGTCTCAATAACAGCATGACCCTAAACAGCGAAAAGTGCAAAGTAATATCGTTTTCAAGAAAGAGACAACCTGTGAATGTTGTTTATCGGATCAATGGACCACCAATAGTTGAACTGATTAATGACTTGGGTATTGTATTTGATAGCAGTCTACGATTTAACATCCACATTGATAACATAATTGCAAAGGCCTTTAAGATGGCTGGTTTTGTCATAAGACAATGCTGGCAGTTTAAAAATGTCGAGACATTGAAGAAAGTGTACTATTCGTTGGTGCGAGGTCATCTAGAATATTGTTGTGTGGTCTGGGTTCTTCTATATCAGGTCCACATTAAACGGATTGAGCGGGTGCAATCGAGGTTCATGAACTTTCTGTTGCATAGACTGAGGATTGATCGTTCTACGCTTTCTTATAGGGATCGCTTGAGCCTTGTAGGGTTGGATAGCCTGGAGATACGCAGGATAAGGCTCACCCTGGTATTCGGCCATAAAATCTCGAACAACTTGATGGACTGCTCGGAACTTTGTTTTTGCTTAACTTTAGAGTACCATGTCGTTTTCTGTGAATCAGAGCCGTACTGAAATCGGAAGGAATAGCCCTGCAAATCCTATAATGAACAATTTTAACCTATTTGTGCCACAGGATTTTATTATCAATTGTTCCACGCTTTCTTTTAAAAACAAAATTAGACATTTTATTGACTATAGGGCTGTTTGAGAGATTTAGAATACTTAGTGGTGGTTTTACTTACTGCTAGGCCCATGAGGCAAAAAAAGGGAAGTTTGTGTATATTTATGACTCTCTGAATCATTGTTAATTGTGTGAATTGAATTTTTTTAACTGATTCTCTAATTACTGTTAGTTCTTCTTCACTGTTTTTTTTTTAGAATATATACCATTTGGAACTGTGTTCTGTAGTGTATTGTAGTGTTGAATAAATAAATAAATAAATAAATGCATTTTAGATTTTTTAACTCTAACTACAAGATCAAAGATACCTAACATTGCATTGTTGGAATAATTGTTGTTATGGAAGTTATGCAGCTGTTATCAATAGTGGGGCATTAATAATTTGGCCTTACGGGGTTTAAACTATTAAGTGTTTAACTTTCATGGTAATTAAAACTGAACCAGTTAATAATAATTTGTTTTTAAAAAATAAGCAAATTTTAAATAAATAAATAAATAAATAAATAGCCATTTATTTCCGACAAGCCGGAGCCCACTTACAGGAAACTCAAACAAATTAATCGAATTATAAACAAAAATCTTAAAAAAGTAATGACCTTACAAAAGTAATGACCTTGCTATACTTAAAATCTAATAACAAAAAGTAAGAAACTAAAGCTAAGTTAACAGGAACCGATGACTACTAATGAGGATAGCCGGACATATTGCGCAAGTGTTTTAATATGGTTGGGAGGCTGTCATGAAATATGTCGGAGAGGGCTGAGATACGATTGAAGTTGTGGCACATTTTGTGAATGGGACCTTGAGGCAAAATATTGGATCTCGCGAATGCAAGGAAAAATGTAGGCCGATGTCGGGCACCTGTGCGGGGAACATGAAGCGATAGTTGCTCCAGTAGAAATGGGCAATCGATTTTAGAGTTAAGAAGTTTATGGAGTATCGATAGTGACTGTGAGTCGCGACGTACTGTTAAGGGCAACTCACCAAACCTAGCGAGGATGTGGCCATGCTCGAAACCCCGTTGCGGGTAGATACCATCCTCTCTAAACATAAGATACTTTAGGAATCGCCTTTGGACGGACTCCACAGATTGATTATGGCAATTGTAAATGGGGGACCATATGATTGAGCAATAATCCAACTTTGACCTCACATAGGAGTAATACAAGAGTTTAAATGTAGATACATCAGAAAAATGCTTGCAGTTTCGCAAGACAAAGCCCAAGGTTCTAGAGGCGCTAGAAACCATTTGATCAATATGTGGAATAAAGGAGAACCTCTCATCGAAAACGACTCCGAGATCCCTTATGGTGGTGAGTCTGTTCAGTGTGGATCCGTTTATAGAATAATTGAATTGAAATGGAGTTTTTGTCCGAGTGTAAGAAACGACGTTACATTTAGAGATGTTGAGATTCAGTTTGTTATCCAGGCACCACTGGTTAAGAACATCGAGGCTGTCGCGGAGGGACACACAATCCGCGACAGCGTCGATGCGGTTAAATATTTTGGGGTCATCAGCATAGGCGAGTCTGTTGCAGTCAAGCGTCGAGACAAGATCGTTTATAAATATGTTGAAAAGAAGTGGCCCCAGGTTAGAACCCTGGGGGACACCCGACGTAGGTACAAACAAGTCCGACCTAAACCCCTCAAACTCAACAAACTGAGTACGATCCAGAAGGTAGGATTGTAATAATGTATGTTTTTGTTGGAAAATAAATAAGATTTGCGTTGTGAAAATTATACAGGAAGGTTAAAAAATACTTATAAATAAATATAAAATTGAATTAGTTTGAAGTACATCAAAAGAAAATTACAATTAAAAAACTGAAGTTAAAGGCATAAGAAATCAAATTCAGACTTGGATAAATTTTGTTAATAAGATGGTCTAATGTCAATAAATAATAACCTTTTATCCTTAAAATTTTAAAACGCAGTTGTGAGTAGTAGTAAGGCAGTAGATAATAATTTAGAAATCAAAATTTATTAGTGAACACTAAATTATGTTAATAAAATATCTCCACTACTCAAACTTACTTAAGTTGATTTGTTTTTCTTTTTTGTTTTTTTTGTAACCCTGGTACCTAGCTTTTTTTATTTATTTTTTGTTATTGTTAAATACTTTAAATAACGCTGTTAAATTTAATTAGTTATCTATTATAGAGGTGTTAAGATTATGGTGAATTGTTTTTCACGCGCTAGGCCTGCAAACAGAACATATGTTCTCAGCAGGGTGTACAGGTTCCAAATGTATTTCATTTACACTGTAATTTGTATCCACTTTTAGCATACATAAATGAATTTGAAAATTTTATATTTTAGGCTTGGAGAGGTGCCAATTAAAGAGTCCAGTGTAATCATTGCCATTTCTTCGCCACACAGAGAAGATGCAATAAAAGCAACTGAGTTTTGTATTAATAGCGTAAAGAAGTCTGTTCCCATTTGGAAAAAAGAAGTATATTCGGACAATAATTCAACTTGGAAGGAGAATAAAGAATGTCAGTGGTCAAGTAATTACGTAGAATCCTAAATAAAACATACCCTTTTTGCTTATTGTTATGGTAGCTTGCTTACTTATTTTTGCTATATTATGGGTGTAATTAATTGTGATAGTTGTTGAGGTGCTCACTTGCAGACAAACTAGAGGAATTCTATATTTTTGATAGAATAAGGCAAACCTAACAGGATTTACATTTTAAAATTCTACTTCCAAGTTCAAGTATAAAATCGATTATCTAACTTGTTTATTGTTGTTATTTTGGGATAATAAATTAGTATTTTTTGATGTTTCTACCTACTGGTTAAATATGGTAATTTAATACTAGCGGCAACTTTTGAGGAAATAAAATAAATCTGACTAGATTTTCATTTTCAAATAATACTTTAAAATTATAAAAGACCCTTAATTGTTGTAATTTTGACATATTTCCATCAGCAAGGAAACGGAGAGTGCTTGTTAAAGTACTTTTGAATCATCCTGTATACAGCATCGATGGAGTTTACAAGAGGACAAATGAACCATATTTTGTAAAAAGTCACTCTTGTTAAAAGTTTTTGTTGGAAAATAAATAAGATTTGCGTTGTGAAAATTATACAGGAAGGTTAAAAAATACTTATAAATAAATATAAAATTGAATTAGTTTGAAGTACATCAAAAGAAAATTACAATTAAAAAACTGAAGTTAAAGGCATAAGAAATCAAATTCAGACTTGGATAAATATTGTGCTCTTTACATTTCAATTGAAATTGTGGATTCTGGCTACCGCAAGCGTGTTCACGTAATCTTTTAAGGTAAAATGATAAATAATTGTTTACTCTAAGAGCCTAACTATAGGGGCATACTTTACGCAGCGTAATATCCGCGGTATTTCGCATCGAAATTAAAGCCATACATTTTAAATGCGCTAAACCATACCGACTTATGATAAGAAAGTGGGATTTCGAAACAAAAGTACTGATAATATTTTTTTTTTAATTCTGTAGGTTTAAGTTTATCAATGTGCTCATTTTTTTTTAATACAACATGACATTTTTTTTTATATTTTTGGATTTTGCATTAGCATTAAATTTTTAGAACATGTTTTTTTTACCTAAGTCTACAAATTTCTGAGATATCAGGGGCGGCTCGTCAATAAGTGCGCCCGTGCGCTCGCACTGCCTAAGAAAGCCAAGCACCAAGCAAAAATAAAATTTATATAAAAAAAATATTTAACTGATATCAAGAAAACTTGTATATAAGAATGGCGAATGCGAAAGACTTCAAGCGCGACCGCAGCGTGCACTCACTTCTACTGATTGAAATGGTCTGCCTTGTGTATTCGTTCGGCGCTCTCTGCCGCTCTCGTTAAATGGATTTTCCCTGTGCGGATTGATCGGGAATATTCGGTTAATCGCCCGATGAGAGGACGTCGCCGTGCGCTATCTGAATACACACTTCAATAATTTAATATGATTGTTTTAGAGTTTTTTGACGTGATTAGAGAAGTTTGAAGTTTATTGACGGTGTTGTGGGTGTTGTGGGTGTTTTTTGTTGTTTTAATTTAATAATGGCTAGTAGTTCGGATTGTGTCACACGAAGTGTTATAGTTATGGACCAAAATTCTGTTGAGAACATTCTAAATAACTTTTCGACAATCGATTTCCGAAGGAAAATTGAAATAAGAATCCCATTTAAAAACCGCGTTTTTTTTTAATATTCTTCTGGGATAAAAAGCACAAAGAAAGTCGATACAAAGGTAAAAAGGGGCGTGGCACCTCGAAAATTTTTCGCCGCATTTTTGCCTGCGGCGAACACCCTAAGATAAATGTCACGAGCCGCCACTGTGAGATATCTGCATATTTTATAATTATTTGGCAAACGCATAGCGATGAAATCATTCATATATTTTTTACCTCCTGTACTAACATTTTAATACATATGGATGATTTCATGGCTATGCATTTGCCAAATAATTGCAAAATATTCGGATATCTGAGAAACTTATAGACTTATGTAAAGAACATGTTCTTTAAATTGTAATGTTAAATTTATTTATCTATTTCTACATTGCAGATCAAGAAATCCAAATAGTATACTTTACTTAGAACTAATTTGTGTGATATAAAAGAACATTTTGCAAAATAGGGGAAACAGGACAGATAAACTACGCCCATAAAAGTCGGGAACATCGAAACTGCAATTGTTTGCATAGTGTGAACAATGAGTAATATTAGGCCACTGTAGTTAGCAATAAATTGAGTTTTCTTTTGAACGTTATCAATGAACAATTAAACTCTGTATTAAAGGGGATATTATGTATTTAGGTTTTGCATGATTTGATTCATGACACCGTTTCTGCCAACATCAGTTCGGCTCGGTAAGTCGCGTATCGCGCGGAGGAACACGATAATTAACTAATGCTAGAAGTTCAGCGCAATCTATGCTTTGTAATTATTTTATACCCAAACACTATGGACAACAAGATTGCTACGTTTCTCCAGACTATCCATGTTTAAGACTGTCAAACGCTTATGGTAAGATAAACCACTCTTATTTATTCCCAGCCTATACAATAAGAAGTTTGCAAATTTCAACTGGGCGCGTTCAATTCGCTTTATATGGACTTTGTAATATGGTGACCAAATGACACAACAGTACTCCAAGTGGCTTCGTACCAAGAAGTACTAAAGAGACTTTAGGACTTCAGTGCTTGAAAATTCCCAGCAACGCCTCATTATAAACCCTGCCATTCTAAAGGATTTTGATAAAGTATAGTTGATGTGTTCGTTAAATCTCAGCCCAGAATCGAAAATTACACTCAAGTCATTTATCAAATTTGCTCGAGGAATAGGGGAGTTTGAGATGAAATAGGAGTGTATCATTGGTGTTTTCTTCCTTGTTAATGATATGACTTTACACTTTGTGGACTTTAGTTCCATATTATTTTATCCAGATCTTGCATCAATTTTGTGCAGTCATCCTTATCTGCGACTCTTTGGAACATTTTTAAATCGTCCGCGTATATAAGAAATCGGCAGTTCTTGAGTAAATCCGTAATTTATGAAGACTGAAAATAAGATCAGGCCTAAGTGTGACCCTTGGGATACGCTCGACGTGGCATCAATCTCTTTAGAAAGGACGCTATTTATTTTGATAGTTTGATCCAAAAGTATCATAAAAAATGCCATATACTTAAAAAATGGAAGGTTTACTTCCGATATAACCAAAAGTGACAGAAACATGTCACTATTTTAGTTGAAGAGAGTATATCGATAAACTTAAACCTACAGAATTGCAAAAAATATTTTCAGTAATTTTTCCAAAAGTTCTAATGCAAGCTCACCATGAATCACCCTGTATAATATCAAATTAAAGGAATATAATATAGTAATAGAGATCTGAATATTAAATTAGGGGAAGAAGTAGATATGGCTTTGTTTCCTAGCTGGAATGGATATTCGATAGAAAAAACAACAAACAAGCATTTATAAGGTATGGTCAGCTCTGGAAATTTCAAGTCAATCCAATAAGCAGTTTTCGACATATACGAGATCAAAATCAAATAACACGCTCACGAGGCGGTGACGTCATTAAATCCCACAGTTCGTCCGCTTTGAACTTGTGCAACGCTCTTTCTGTACATATACAAGGAAGATGCGTTTACCGTTTCTTTGTTCAGTTGAAGCAGAAGCTTATTATTACTATTTTTAATAGTATATTCTATAATAAGTAGAAAATGCCATTTCATTCTAGACCATATTTTCTCTAACAGTATTTTAGAAAAAAAAAGAGATTATTAAACATTTTTTTTCTCTCCTGTCGATATCAACTCCGTTACCCAGCAACGGAGAAAGGGCGATGTGCATGGCAACCTGTCTTCTAGTCGTAAACAATGGCAGCGAGCGCTTTATTTTAAAGGCTTTAGAGGCGTAATAAACAAACATGCGAAATGACCCCAGTGATATTAGATGACAATCACGGCATGTCGCATTATTATACAGATATTTGACCATAGCGCTACGTTAATATCGTTTATGATCGAGTGGCGTTCTGTGGGGATGACGAACGCTAGCAGTAAACTTGTATTATTTGGTTAATTTATTTGTTGCTGAAAGTAGAAAGTTTAATAAGAACTGACATCGTATTGTGTCGCGCTGCTTTAAAGAGGACCGTCCTTTAAAATGTGCATCCTAAGATCCTATTCAAAAATTATAGAAGGTCCTGTAGAAAATAAATTAGCTACTTAATTTTTTTATTGTTGTAATTTTGTGATAGATATTCCACCTGCAGGGCAACTAGAGATTTCATTTTACAATAATTATTGGATGAAATGAATTGATTCGGCTGTTACTTGATGGAAATTCATTATCACTTTATAATAAATGGTAAAAAATAATTTTACACTTTCCACAAATATACAAGTTTATTTTTTAAGTCGACATGTTTCGCAACACTGTTGCTTCTCCAAAGGAGTACAAAAGAGTGACATTTTAAAAACTATATAGGGTATAAAATTTTAAGTATGCTCCATTCCACAATTATTCGTTGATTTCTCGATCGCAATAAAATTTAAATGACAACCCTCAGTAGTAATCCCAACCATAAATAAGTTGCCTGATAAATATCTATTGTGTAGGCACTGGACCTTTTAAAATGGTACAGGTCCTGATTACCTACTAATTTCAATAGTTAGGTTAGCTTTTTTCAACAAAACAAATATAAAATAATAGGTAAGTATCTATCTTTATTTTAATCATGTAATTAAATAGCTATTAATATTTATACAAAAATACTAATCTACAATATTATAATAATACAATATTTAACTTAACCTACTCTCTATTTAGCTCTGTTTCACTATCACTATCGTCTTCATCTATGCCTAAACTAATTTACGTTACTATTAATTATTGGATGGATGGGTTTGGTCATTATATCTTTTACTGTCGTTAATGCAACTTTGGTCAAAATACTCGTTTCACTAAAACTTGCATTCCGGTCATACCCTTTTTCTAAAAGGGTACAGTAAACGTTCTTTATGATGTTTTTTCCTCATTACACCATAACTTCCGGAAGCAATATTATCTGAAGTTTCACACAGATCTGACATATTTTGGATGCTTGATAACACACACGAAAATACCCTTAACGCACAGCTTGACAAACACCAAACGACTGATGAACTAAGATGAAAAGACTCTGCTTTATATTGAACACCTGCAATTTGCCATTAACCTACCTAATATACCAATATAATAACATAATTAATAGTAACGTAAGGCCCTTAATAATTAGTTTAGGCATAGATGATATTATAATATTGTAGATTAGTATTTTTGTATAAATATTAATAGCTATTTAATTACATGATTAAAATAAAGATACTTACCTATTATTTTATATTTGTATTTGTTGTTTTGTTAAAAATAGCTAACCTAAACTATTGAAATTAGTAGGTAATCAGGACCTGTACCCTTTCAAAAGGCACTTATTTATGGCTGGGTTTAAATTTTATTGCGGCCGGGAAATCAACGAATTATTGCGGAATGGAGCATAAGCAGGTATACAAGTTTAACTGAGGGAAAAACCTATATTTACAAACTAATTAAATATATTCAAAAGAGGTGATGAGTTTAAGTCTAATTGATCATGAAGTAGAGTATTGTGATTTTTAAGTTTGTTTATTTCGAAGGATTCAAGCAGATTTAATTTTAAACTTTTGTTTTCAGTATGTAAGATATCGTAGTTAATATTAAATGTATGGTTTTCTTCTTTCAAATGGTTAGAATAATTTGAATCAGTTTTGTTTTTTATGAAACTAGAGTAATGTTCGTTGACACGTTTTTCAAAATTTCTGCCAGTTTGCCCTATGTAAACTTTGGGGCAATCGTTACTTTTTGATTTATAAACACCAGATTTCTTGCCTTTATTTAGTTTATTTTTAATGTGTTTCCCTAAAGTATTATTTGTTTTGAAGGCGATATTAATATTCAGATTTTTGAAAAAGTTTTTTATTTTAGTACTTATGTGGCCAATGTACCGGGTGTTCCACCTAAGGAGGTAATCGGCTATATCTCAGAAAGTAATAACACTAGGACTTTGGGAAAAAATATATATCGATAAAAGCGGCCAAGAGAAATTGCTGGAAATTTTCAAGTTCGAAAAATGACCGCTAGGGGGCGTAAGAGAACTTTCAAAATAGAAATGCCGATTTTCTCTTGATTTTTCTTAATAAAAATATGTTAAAAATATAAGCATTGTATTCTTCATAAAATTATGCAACTTTATGTTAGGAATCGTTTTTTTCTATTTTCAATAATAAAGTGGTGGGAGAAGGTCAAACTTTTTTTCTTTCAAACGCTGATATCTCTGCTTTGGATAAACCGATTTTATTCAACTTGGTCTTGAAAAAAAGCCCTTCTTTTCCTCTATACGTAAATCTATTAACTTTATCATATTGCTTTTGAAGGTGGCCACTAGATGGCGTTTTTCCGTAATTCCTCAATGAATAAGGATTTTCTCAAAAAAATCAAACGTTATGATATGACTTTTTCATCATATTTTATTTGAGGCTTATAAAGGCTAATTAATAGTGGAATAAAAAATCCAGGTCCGCATTTAAAATAAAAAAGTTGATGATGTTCGCTCGAATCCGAAACGTCGGATTAAAAAACTAACCACCATCAGCTTGTAAAGGAGGAAAAGTTACTATAAGGAACTGAAAACTGCAAACTAGAGATTTAATTGATTAATTAATGTTTTAAAAAATGGCCTATTTTTCCATATTAATTATTATTATCCCTAATTTCTCTAGTTTAACAAAAGATATCACGTTGCGGTTTTCAGTTCCATACAGTAACTTTTCCTCCTCTACAAGCTGCTGGGGTTAGTTTTTTAATCCGACGTTTCGGATTCGAGCGACCATCATAAACTTTTTTATTTTAAATACGGACCTGGATTTTTTATTCCACTATTTAATAGCCTTTATAAGCCTAAAATAAATTATGATGAAAAAGTCATATCATAACATTTGATTTTTTTGAGAAAATCCTTATTCATTGAGGAATTACGGAAAAACGCCATCTAGTGGCCACCTTCAAAATCAATATGATATAGTTAATAGATTTACGTGTAGAGGAAAAGAACGGCTTTTTTTCAAGACCAAGTTGAATAAAATCGGTTTATCCAAAGCAGAGATATCAGCGTTTGAAAGAAAAAAAGTTTGACCTTCTCCCACCACTTTATTATTGAAAATAGAAAAAAACGATTCCTAACATAAAGTTGCATAATTTTATGATTTAAAGTGTAAACTATTTAATCTAAAAAATTCCCTACACAGTCCTTGCTTATCCTTATATGTTTTTTCCTTTTGAAGTGGTCTTTACTGTCCCGTGTAAACCAAAAGTCGCCCTGATAGGCCCCAGTGGCGTGAAGCGAGTGTCCCCGTGCATATTCCTATGTCATGTACCCTGCCTACCTTATTTCAATATAAGCTTTTGAGTAATCATATTTTAACTTTTATATAATAACAATAATATATTCTGCTGTGGCTAAATGAGCAATGCTCAAGGCCAAAAGAAGAAGAAAAAAAAATAATTTTATGAAGAATACAATGCTTATATTTTTAACATATTTTTATTAAGAAAAATCAAGAGAAAATGGGCATTTCTATTTGAAAGTTCTGTTATGCCCCCTAGCGGTCATTTTTCGAACTTGAAAATAATTTCCAGCAATTTCTCTTGGCCGCTTTTATCGATATATATTTTTTCCCAAAGTCCTAGTGTTATTACTTTCTGAGATATAGCCGATTACCTCCTTAGGTGGAACACCCGGTACGAGATAACTTAATAATTATTTTTATTCTCTCTTAGTGTTAATTAAAAAATAATTTATGAAAGAAACTATACCAAAACAAGAAACGCAAATTGTGAAACAAATTAAACATAAATCTAACGATCTTATATTTACTAAGGCTGATAAAGGGAATACGGTAATAGCAATCAATAAAGCAGATTATATTCAAAAAACCTTAGATTTTTTAGATCCTACTAAATATATAAAATTAAAAATAGACCCTACAAGCAAATACCAAAAAATTATAAAACACACTATTAATACTTGTAAAAGTTTGTTTCTTGAAAAGGATTTACGCAAATTAACAATCATGAATCCCTTACCCCCTAAGTTATACTCACTCTTAAAAATTCATAAAACAGGTAACCCAATTAGACCTGTGGTTTCATTTTGTTCAGCTCCATCTTACAACCTCTCCAAACATTTAACTGATATCATTAAAACGGAACACTAACCTTTCTGCAAAATACTCTATTAGGAATTCTTACGATTTAGTTGACAAGATCAAAAACATTATCCTACCAAGTAACGCCAAGTTTGTTTCCCTTGTCATCATTAACTTATTCCCTAATATTCCTGTAGTCGACACTATAAAATTATTTGAAGAACTATTATTAAAAAATAAAGTTAACCTTATTAAAAAAGAGGAAATTATGAACACCCTCGAGTGTTTGTTTAGAACAAAACTATTTCAAATTTAATAACGAACTATATACAAGTAAAGAAGGCCTTATTATGGGTAACCCTTTAATTCCTCTCTTACCAGAAATCTTTATAGAGTCTATTATTTCGAAACATCCACTCTTCGGTAAATTTCTTTATTGGTATAGATATGTGGATGATGTATTAGCTTGTTTTTAGGTGCTGAAAGGCAATTGAATCAGTTTTTAGAATTCATAAATAACATACATAACAATATAAAATTTACAATAGAAAAAGAAATTAACAACACAGTTATTTTTCTAGACTTAACTATTAAAAAATCTGATTATAAACATGATATCTCTATTTACCAAAAACCTACTCATACTGATACTACTATACACAATACGTCTTGCCATCCAGTACAACATAAATTAGCGTCTTTCTTTAGTATGATACATCGATTAGTAACATTACGATTAAACAAAAATAACTTTCAAGAAGAATTAAACATCATTTAAACAAATTGCAGTAAATAATGGGTATTCCACGAAAACAATAGATAAAATACTAAATAAAAAATGATATAAAAATGCTACAAATTTAGTTTTTCCAACACTAAGAGAAAATAAAAACAATTATAAAGTTATCTCGTATATTGGCCACGTAAGTACTAGAATAAAAAAACTTTTTCAACAATCTGAATTTGAATGAATATTAATATTGCCTTTAAAACAAATAATACTTTAGGGGAACACATTAAAAATAATAAAACTAAACTAAATAAAGGAAAGAAATCTGGTGTTTATAAATTAAAATGTAACGATTGCCCCAAAGTTTACAGAGGGCAAACTGACAGAAATTTTGAAAAACGTGTCAACGAACATTACTCTAGTTTCATAAAAAAATAAAACCGATTCAAATTATTCTAACCATTTAAAAGAAGAAAACCATACATTTAATATTATTTACGATATTTTACATACTAAAACAAGTTTAAAATTAAATCTGCTTGAATCCTTGGAAATAAACAAACTTAAAAATCACAATACTCTACTTAATGATCAATTATTATACTTAAACTCATCACCTCTTTTGAATCTATTTAATTAGTTTGTAAATATAGATTTTTCCCTCAATTAAACTTGTATACCTGCTTACTTTAAAATTTATACCCTATAGAGTTAAAAAATAAACTTGTTTGTGGAACGTGTAAAATTATTTTTTACCATTTATTATAAAGTAATAATTATTAGCTTAAAATGTACAAAGTTCCTATATCCAATCAATTAACTATTTTTTGTATTCTCTATTAAGCGAGGTTGGATCCTTCTAAGTGGTGTTGAAGGAAAACAAATAATATGGTTGTTAAAAACACATTAAAATTTAATTGTCTTTGTTTTTGAAAATATGAGATCATAATAATATACCTACTTACAAGTTGTTATTTTACTGTTTAGTTAGTTAATTAGCTTATTTGTTCTCTTTATACATTGTTGGAATATGGTTAAATTATACAGTGTTCCTTAATAGTTTGTTTTATTTTAGACCCGATCGATACCCATCCCCCAAAAAGAAAAAAATGTTACTTCGAAATTACACAAGAAGTTCAAGTTGATTATGTGCCACCACACCTAATTCAGATTAAGGCCACAAATGAAGACCTTAATGTACGAATAGAGAAATTTCAGGAGAGAAAGAGAGCCGAGATTGATGCTCATAACAATACTGAGTTTCTAACGAGGTATACAGACTTAATTTTCGGTTTTACCCCTGCAGTCCCAGCTACTCCTACTTTTAAATTGCACCCGTCATTATTTTAAAGGATTTAAAAGTCCTTCTCTACTACTACTAAAAAATTGATTGGATCCTCTTTAATATTTTGTGGCTAAAATTATGCGATGTAGACTGATTAGGCCAATAAACAAGCATGTATACAGTGAGAGCAAAAAGGTTGGAACAAATTCATTTAAAATTCAACCTTTAATTTTTCGAAAAAACGCTGGGAGCCCTCGATTTTAATTTTTTGAAGGGCATTTTTTAAAATAATTTTCATTTGTACACTGCTGTCCGAAATACACACCAGCTGTTCCCTCTCCGACCTTGAGGCTTTTATCGATATTATCAAGAATAAATTCAATTGTTCTGTAGATGGCTAATTCTGTGGAGTATGTAGGCCGGAAACCAAATTGAAAATCTACCAAAAGTTTGTGCCTCTGGATGAAGCTCATAAGTCTGGTGTAGATTGATCTCTTAAATACCTTCGAAACCGCCGGAAGCAGTGACGCAGGCCTGTAATTGGCGAATGAGTGAGCATCCACCTTTTTAAAAATGGGCACCACCTTAGCTTTCTTTAGTGGGTTGGGAAACACCCCAGATCGGAAACAGCAATCAATCATGTTATTTAAGGGTTTGCATATGTTGGCAGCAACAAATTTGAGTATACAGATAGGAATTTAATCTAGTCCTGAAACAAATTTATCTGGAAGACTCATTATTATGTTATAGATTTCCTGTTCAGATGTAGGGTACAAGAATATCGTATCATGACATATTTTATCTTTTGAAGCAGCTCTATTCTGCTGTGATGTTACAGGAAGAGTGAACTGTTCAAGAAAAGTCTGTGCAATTACAATTGGGTCGTCAATAATTTGACCAGTGGTTGTTTTTAGTAATGTTGGGGACGGTGAGCTTTTTCTGTTAGAGTGTTGGTTTAACAAAGCCCACGAAGATTTGGCTTTGATTTTGGAATTTAGGATTCGGTTTTCATTTCTGGATTTTTTGTAGTTAGATATACAGGGTGGCCCAACGAAAACTTAACACCTCGATTTTCCTGCTTTAAACTGAAAATGTG
This sequence comes from Polydrusus tereticollis, assembly GCA_963920685.1. Taxonomy (NCBI): domain Eukaryota; kingdom Metazoa; phylum Arthropoda; class Insecta; order Coleoptera; family Curculionidae; genus Polydrusus; species Polydrusus tereticollis. The sequence continues at coordinate 183,699,648 of OY987326.1, forward strand.
GAAAATCGCTCGGACCCGTGGATTTCTGATTCGAGGGGGAATAACTTTTCCGCTTTTTTCAACTCCGTAACTTCAACCCCCTAACGGGGGTGAGCACAACCCCCTGATTTTGAATAGGGATGAGGGGTGTTGCGGTACCTTATTTTGAAGATCTTATCGAGTACTATCTGACCCTAAAATTTCGCTTCAAAATTTTCATCTTTAACGAAATGACAGCTAAAATAGTGGAAGACTACTTACTTTTGTGATTAGTTTATTAAATGCTGAAAATGGCCACCATTCACTTGCATGCAGTAAAGAACGCTGGTGTATGAGTAGAGAATGTGGAATTTACCTCGAGGATATTACTCTTATCAGACGCATTTAAATTATTTATTTATTTGTTAATTTTTTTGTCCAAAAAAGTAGACAGACCATGTTTTTGATTTACCTTAGTCTATCGTGAATTTTTAAGAACGTTAAAACTGTGTCAAAGCGATTGTAAATTTGTAGTAGATTTAAAATTGTTTATTCCGTAGAAGAAAGGGTGGAAATGATAAAATTATTTTTTAGAAATAACGACTCTGCGCGAGTAACAGCGGCTTTATTTAATGAACGACATCCTGAAAAAAATGTATGCGCTGCTTACGTTGTGCAACTGGTTGCCAAATTTGACGCTGCTGGTTCAGTCGGAAACAAAACGAGGGTGTATGAAAGAGACGAAGCGAGGGAAGTGGCTGTCTTAGGTCAAGTAGCAATGGATCCGACCCTTAGTACTAGGAAATTGTCCGATGTATCTGGTGTTTCACGCACAACAATCATGAGAATCCTTAAACAACATAAGTTCCATCCTTTTAAGATACGACTAGTTCAGGAACTGAATGAGGATGATTTCGATCGCCGACTCCAGTTCTGTGAAGTGGTCAGTGGAATTATTAACAATAATCGTAACTACATGTTCAATATCTGTTTCTCGGATGAGCGTTCATTTTACCTTAATGGCATTGTAAACAGGCATAACTGTCGGTATTGGTCAGATGAAAATCCAAGATTATTTCGCGAAGTGCATACTCAGCATCCCCAAAAGTTAAATGTTTGGGCGGGTATTTATGGAAATCACATAATCGGCCCTTTTTTTATACCCGGTAATCTCACTGGCCAAATTTATTTACAACTATTAGAGAACGCTATTTATCCAGCCCTCGTTCAAGTATTGTAGAATGAAGAAGACCATGTAACGATCATTTTTCAACAAGATGGCGCACCACCTCATTTCGCTCAACCTGTGCGTCAGTTCTTAGATAAAAATTTTCCTCAGGCCTGGATTGGAAGAAGGGGACATATTGAGTGGCCACCCAGATCACCTGATCTGGCTCCACTGGACTTCTTTCTATGGGGTCACCTGAAATCTAAGATTTACGCTACCCAGCCTGAGTCACTGGATGATTTGCGAATTCGGATCATTAATGAATGCCGTCAAATTACACCAGAAATGTTGAGTAATGTACGTGAACGTTTTGAGCAGAATTTATTTTACTGCATGGAAGTGATGGTGGCCATTTTCAGCATTTCATAAACTAATCACAAAAGTAAGTAGTCTTCCACTATTTTAGCTGTCATTTTGTTAAAGATGAAAATTTTGAAGCGAAATTTTAGGGTCAGATAGTACTCGATAAGATCTTCAAAATGAGGTATCGCAACACCCCTCATCCCTATTCAAAATCAGGGGGTTGTGCTCACCCCCGTCAGGGGGTTGAAGTTACGGAGACGAAAAACGCGGGAAAGTTATTCCCCCTCGAATCAGAAATCGACGGGTCCGAGCGATTTTCCACATTTTCATTTTAAAGCAGGAAAATCGAGGTGTTAAGTTTTCGTTAGACCACCCTGTATACTGACGATAAAAAAAACCAGGAGTTATATAGGGTGTAGTATTCAAAATATTGCCAATTTAATATTTTTATATATCAATTTTGCTGGGGATATTAAGTTTAATTATTCCCAGTTGGCTATGAGTTTAATTACTCCTAGTTGACTATGACGGCGTTAAAAACAGTCAAATGTTAAAGAAATGTATTTTCCTTTGATTAAACTAAATTTTTCAAATAAATTAAATAAAATTCTATACTAATATTATCATTATTACAAAATTTTAAATTATAAAATTTTCATTTAAATGAAAAATTTTAAAAACAATATAAATTATAATCGTACTTAAAAAAGTTAGAACACACTCTTAAAGATAAGTTTAATTACTGCTATATGGCTCCCATACATAGGCTATGTGAAGCCACTGGCGATGGATAGAAGGCTGGAACGAAGGTACCGGAACATTGGAGATCTGTATTCTCGCCGGACTAACCAATGGCTGTGCTATCTTTGTATAAACTTATAAAGCAGGAACATATTTTTTTTTCACAGCACATTACCGGCGGATAAATAGCAAATTATCCATCAAACAGAATTGGAATTGTGTGTATTGGTTATGGTTACTAATTTTACTGTAGCAAATTAAAATGCCAATTTAACGGCTAGAACGACCTTCCTGAAGTCGTTTTCCACAACGAATACAACCTCGTATACAATAATTCAAGACGTTCGTCTTTGATGTCTATAAAACTTTCCTTTCACGTTAGTTCAGTTATTGATTTATATTATAGGGTGGTTCGTAATCAAAATATTTTCCTACGGTGGTGTTTGACTCCGCGAAGGTAAGACCTAAACTAACCTAACCACTGCTTTAGAGCTTAAAAACTTACTTTATGAAAGGATTCAGAAAGTTTAATTATTTAGGGTTTTCCTCATTGTAAATTATGCTTTTTGTTTCCGGAGGGATGTATTTTTTTGCAATTTATTTAGTTATAAATAAGTTTAAATTTAATGTTGTGTATTTTTAGGAATAGAGATCCGGAATTTAGCTGTGCTAGGATTGATGCGGTGGTTTCAAAAAGAAAAGATTCAAAAAGTCATTTACAAGGTATGCATAACGTATGTAAAGTGACGAAACTTATAAGTTTTTTTATTTGAACTTTGCCGTTTTAAATGAGATCCCTATACAGGGTGTCGTATTTTCGATACTTTTAGGGGGTATTGGAGTTATTATCAAAGACAGAGTTGCGTTCACTTCAGTTTGCTACTTTTTAACGAAATAAAAGAATCTGGTGTAAAGGATGTCATGGCTGTCTTCGTTTTTAATCTACAGGGTGATTTTTTGTTTCTAAAACTGTTAGTTTTTCAGATATCAACGTAACCTATGTTTTTTTAAATGGGATATATTGATTAAGTATCATTTGGACTTTTCAAAAATATATAGATGTTTATATTAATTTATTCTGAAAAACAACGTGTTTTTTTGAAGCTCTTGTATAGATTCCAGATCAGTTAATCGGTATTGGGGGTAGTCAAATTTCTTCTTCTATCAATTAACTGCTTCGGAATCGATCCGAGAGAGTAATAAATCATTATTAAACTATAAAACCCAGTGGTATTCGCCGTATTTCATTGGAGTAGTCCAATTGTTATTTCATATAACATTTGGAGTTGCAAAAATAGTTGAAATTTGTTCGAATATGACCGGAGTCGGACAGTCAACAATATACCGACTTGTAAACGAGGATAAACGTGGCCCCATCAGGTTACCAACGAGAAGTACAGGAAGAAAAGAAACTAATAAATTAGGATGAAAGACTGCCATCAGAAGAATTGTACACTCGTTTTACTTAAAAAAAGAAGTACCTATCTTGGACAAAATAATGTCTGAAATGAAAAAGGATGATAATTGAAAGGCGAAATCATCTGCTGGCGACGACGATATTTGAGGGCAGTTTGACAGTTCCGAAGGGAAAACAGGAATATCTATTATATGGACGAAACTTGGTTAAATAAAGGTTATACCGTTGGTAAAATATGGCAGGATAAACATATAAAAAACGCGATGTAAGGTTTCATGGAAGGATGGTCCACTGGAATAAAATCACCCTCGGGAAAAGGTAAAAGATTAATAATTACTCATATTGGAAGCAAAAATGGATTTGTCGATGGCGACTTATTTATTTATTTATTTCAATAGCATCAACAGTTTAACACCAATTACAGATACTATATTCTTAAAATTAAAGAAAAACAAGAAATAACAAAACTAGTCAACACAACAAGATAACAAACCATTAACAATACGTACAAAATGAACTGAATTTCAATTCTTAACATAAACTTTTAAGCCCTTATTTATATTTTTAGGATTAAGTGTAAAAATATCTAGATTTTTTAAATAATTATTTGCCAGCTCACATATGCGATAAACAGGACTATTTTTATATAGGTTTGTCCTAGAGGTGTGTAGATAAAAAAGGTCTCTATATCTAGTGTTTATAACATTAGTTATTCTGAAAGGCAGCAGAGAAAGAAAATTCTTACAGTCTATTAAATAGGCAATTACTTTTATCAATATAGAAAGACATATCCGGACTCTCCTGATGTAAATGCTATCGAAACAGAACATTTTAAGTAGTTCTTCGTGATTAAAACCCCTATACGGGTATATGCCAAATTTTTTAAAATGCATATATTTTAGAAACCTTCTTTGGACACGCTCCAGTTGGCCCACTTTATCCGCATACTAAGGTGACCAAATAATGCAAGCATATTCAAGTTTTGGCAAGACAAGCGACTTATAGACCGCAATAATAGCATCCAAACTATCAAATTTCCTACAGCAACGTATGACAAAACCTAGCATCTTATAGGCGTCAGTTGTTATGTTATCGATATGTAAGTTAAAATTAAGTTTTGGATCAAATGTTACCCCGACATCTTTATGAGACAAATCTCGCTTTAATAGTTGACTATCGATGGCATATGGATATTCTACTACAGATTTCCTACAAGTTAAGGACATAATTGAACACTTATCAATATTGAGGTTCAATTTGTGCTCCTGACACCAAGTTACAATTTTATTAAGATTCTGTTTCAAAAGTTTACAATCATCAATACCATCAAAACGCATAAAAAGTTTAAAGTCATCTGCATATATTAGCCCAGCCGCACTTGACACACATTTGGAAATATTATTTATTGTTACAAGGAACAGCAAGGGTCCAACTATGGATCCCTGCGGTACCCCAGAACTTGGAACATATTCTTTAGATTTTAACCCTTTTACTTCAACGTACCTTTTTCTATTTTGCAAGTAAGATGCCATCAACCTTGTGATGTTACTTTCAACGCCAATTTCCTGCAATGACCTTATTACTTCACCATAACACACCCTGTCAAAAGCCTTTTCAAGATCTGTAAAAATGCAATCTACCTGTGCTGTTTCCAAAAATGCCTTATGAATGTACTGAGAGAAATCTAACATATTAGTGACAGTACTGCGCTTAGGAAAAAAACCATGTTGTTCATCAGCCACAACTTGTTTAAAGCTAAGAAATATCCTATTGTAGATAACTAATTCAAAAACTTTTGACAGTGCAGAGCCAATGGCAATAGATCTATAGTTTTCTATTTTATTTTTATCTCCTGATTTAAAAACAGGAATAACTTTATTTAATTTCCACATCGTTGGCCCGGGTATACGCCAACCTTTAATGACAAATTGGAAATATATTTAAGGGGTATTACAAATGCATCTGAACAAGCTTTAACAATATAAGGCGGTAAACAGTCAGGCCCGACTGAACTTCCCGGCTTTAGCACAGAAATAGCTTCTCGTATTTCAGAGGTTGAAATTTCATCATAACAAAAAACATTTAACCGACTCTCCATGTCCGGTAAATCAACCGATGGTGCATAAACCGTCTCAAAATATTCGGCAAAGCCATCAGCTAAACCAGAAGATTGTAATTCAACCCCGCCCAAAGACATATTGCAGGGAATATCTTACTTAATTACTTAATTAATTAATTACTTATAATAATAAACTTACTTGCATTTAAATCAAAACGGACTGGAGACTATCATGAATACATAAACGCTAATGTCTTTGAAGAATACTTTCAGCAAATGCTAGATCTTATTCCCCCCTGGGTCTGTTATAGTCATGGATAATGCGCCAGCTACCTCTCAAGAAAATCCAAAAAAATGCCAACGCCTTCTTGGAAAAAAAATGACATATTCATTGGCTTACTGTAAATAAGAAGCCATTTCATAAAGACATGCTGAAAAAGGACCTACTGGAGATTGTAGAGTTGAATAAACCTCTTTGTACGGAATTTGTTGTCGACGAAACGCTTCAAAACGAAATATAACGGTACTTCGCCTTCCGCCATATCACTGAATTAAACCTCATAGAATTGGTGTGGGCGCAAGTAAAAGGGTTTGTAGCAAGGCATAACACCACTTTTAAAATGAGAGACGTTGGAAACCTCTTGCAAGAGGAAATAAAGACGGTGGATTGTGAAAAATGGAGTAAGTGCGTCGAACATGTGATTGAAATAGAAGAAAGAATTTGGGAAGCTGATAACATGCTAGAAAACACTGTAGACCCCTTATTATTTCTCTGGACCCCAACTTTAAAAATTAAGTTGTATTGTACAGGGTGACTGTTTATATTTTACTAGATGGATATCTCGGTTAATGTTGGTCTTACAAATAAGTTTAAATTCGCAATTTTAAAGTATTTTTAATGGGTATTCAGAATCCGTTCTCAGAAAGACCAAAAAATCATCAGAAACTTAAAATTCTCAAATTACCTGGTATTTCTTAAATGAAACACCCTGTATTTTATATTCTTAGTCGCTAGATATCGTTCTTCTGAGTTCAAATATATATAGGTTATTATGGTCATTTTTGTTAATTTTCGAAAAAAAATAGACTTTTTCGTATAAATCTAAGGCAGCGGTGGAAGGCTATAGTATATATACGACCACGCTGATTTGTTTTTATCAAAGTTGCCATGGATAATGAAACAAAGAAATTCAGTTTAATTTAATTGACAAGGTAGGACTGTGTACACTTTTTGAATTAAGAGAGAGAAACAATCGTTTTTGTGTATTAAGTGTATATATAATCTTCTAAAAAATATTATAGAGCAGAGCGCTTTTGGCCTTAGGCCATTATCAGTGCTTCTTTGTCAGGAAACAGAAACACTTCATTAATAAAAAATCGTTTTTCTCTAAGTGGGCCATCGACCCCCCAATGCAAAAACTGATTTATAAAACAATTTACACGTAAAATTGTAAACGACAAATATATGGGACGAGCCACTTTTTAAAATTTCAATCAATGATTAGCATTTTTCTTTTTTCCTTTTTATTTTCGTTCCACGTGGAAACGTGGTTTCAAATCGAAATTTGACGGTTATTTATAAATTAATGCATGTCTCGACTACAATCCCGTATGGATTTTATTGGACTATCTAAAAAATTTAATTTATTTCACTCGTCTGAAATGAAAAATGTTACGATAAATTCGTCCATATTCTTGACGCGCCAAGTGTTGATTTTGATTACTTTTTATTAAAACTGGCACAATATTAACTTTTCTGTCTCAGAATTTATCATTGTATCTTCAGAATTTAAGACAACTCTTAAATGAAATGGAAGTTAAATAACTGTCAAAGAATAATAGATTCTGTAAAGAGGTTGGAATGAAAATTCGATCCGAGTGGAAGATTCCGAACGCGAGCGTGAGGAACCACGAGTATCGAATTTTCATTCTAACCGAGTAGCAGACTATATTTTCTCCACGACCAAAAAGTACGAATAAAAACAAATAAAATCTGTACAAAGCAATTAAGTTATTTATTGGGATATTTTATTACAGAGTCCGTCTTCTTTTCGTGTTGCCAATCCTTTAACAATGCATAATACTTTTCATACTCATGCCTTGATTTTTGCGGCAGCAGGTTCTCGCTTATACTATTCGCAATATTCGTAATTTCAGGTGGAGTATTATCCAGTTCCATATCTGATTCATCCGATTTTTCACTCATTTTTTGACTTGCACTAAAATTTGTCTGAAAATAATTATTACAACGCGGCCATTTTTATCTGACACTGACAGTTTCGAAATTCATGGCAACCTATGTCATTTAGATCAATTACAGAATATTCATTCCGTATCTTGTTATGGAATGAAAATACACGCAAAACGCATAAGAAGCAAGTGTTGCAGAATAAATATTCCAACTCAAGAGCGAGAATTTTTACATTCTATTATCAAAAATGATTTTGGAATTATTGCATTCAGTAATAAAAAATAAATTTCTTTGTTTTATTATCCATGGCTACTTTGATAAGAACAAATCAGCATGGTCGTATAGGTTTCCACCGCTGCCTTAGATTTATACGAAAAAGTCTATTTTTTTCGAAAATTAACAAAATAACCATAATAACCTATATATATTTGAACTCAGAAGAACGATATCTAGCGACTAAAAATATAAAATACAGGGTGTTTAATTTAAAAAATTTCAAGTAACTTAAAAATGTTAAGTTTCTGATGCTTTTTTGTTTTTTTCTGAGAACGGATTCTGAATACTACCCATTAAAAATACTTCAAAATTCCTAATTTAAACTTATTTGTAAGACGAACATTAACCGAGATATCCATCTAGTAAAATATAAACAATCACCCGTACATAGTAGATTTTTTTATAAATATGTATTAATATTTAAACTAGTTTTCATTTCATTCACCAAACTGGTCTTTCTATTGTATGCTAATTACGGTGACCCTAATTTAGGACCGACTCGGGGTGTGTACGTCTTAAATATCTGAAATACGGAATTTTAAAAAACTATCATTGCAATTTACCTAAAATTTACAATGCAATCTGTAAGTTGTCCACCCTGCTTAATGGGTCCTCTCATTGCAAATTTACATTCTATTGCTTTGTCGCATTAAGAAACAAAGTATAGTAACATTTTTTCAATAATAATAATAATAAGTTTATTTTAAATAGTTACAATATAATATACATGGTTAATATGTTATTTTTCAATAAACTTATTCATAAATTCCCCAGAGACGTGCTTGTTTGGGGCAATTTTTATTTATTTAATAGTATTGTTGTATAGTTGCAAGTATTAAATAAATGCTACTTTCTCGATGATAGATTATTAAATTTCTAAAAAAGATTAATTATATAATTGATTTACAATAATATTAAATAGCATTAAGTAATTAGTTATAGCATTTCCAAAAATATTTTTAAAGCGTTTGTTTCTAGTATAAATGCTTTTATTTCAATTTTATATATTTTTAATGAAATAATTTTTTTAATATTCGTTGGTAAATAATCATTTTAATAATAATAATAACTTCAATACCCCCTAAAAGTATCGAAAATGGGACACCCTGTACTTTATATTAATAACTTTTGATTCTTGGCTGTATCCCGAGTAAATTGATTTACCAGTTACTTGTACTTACTTTTCCCTTTTTTCTTAGTCGAGAGAGTTTTGAACAGTTACCAGTATCGAGATCAGAAAAATTCCGACTATTTAAAAAAATACATTCCACGTAACGGTATAGAAGAGAGACTACAAATACTTGAATCGCAATTAAGTTTGGAAAAAGCTGTACCAAAAAACGTTTATCAAAGGCTGAAAAATTTGGAAGATCGGTTATTTCTATTGGAAAGTATTTCTCCTGAGTACATACAATTTTGGGTAAGAATCATAATCAGTGACAATAATAATTTTACAACGGTTTAGTTGTATTTTAAGTATGGCGTGAGTGCATAGAACATTTGCAACTTCACCAGTTTAAAAACTGCATCGTCGTCGTGCCTTAGAGCTCGGAATCCGGCCTGGTTAACTATTTTAATTTTTTAGGATAGGGCCTCCTTACCCAACAAATTCGTTAAGAAAAAGTCGTTCTTACCATCAGAAATTGACGAGATCATTGCTGACGTGGAGAAGAAATGCAATAAAAGAAGTTAAAATTGTATAATACTAGAGTTAAAATCAAGTATGAAGAGGCCACGTTGTCATCAGCCTGCAGGCGTAAAACGTGTATATTACCTTAACTTTAAAATGTTTCTGTCTCGTGCCCCTCGAGATCGATAAATCTGTGGCGTAAGCTGATGACAAGGTGGCTTCTTCTTACTTGACGCAGATTCTACAGGACATAATAATATGTATATCCACCATATGAGTTGATGACAAGGGGAAAAAACACCTTAACATTGGGTTTATGACGAAAAGTCCTTTCTATATAAAAAAAAAAATGTCGCTTTTCGAAGAAATCAGTTTGCTATATGAGAATCTGAGTTCAGATGTACAGGGTGTTCATAAATTAAGACAAAATATAATCCATTCACGAGAGAAGTACCATTATGTATTATTTTAATTTAGTACAGTAAAATTGTCATTTCACCGTACAAAAATTGATGGATTGGATATTATTTTAAATAAAGTAAAATAAAACATTGTTTTTAAAGCCTAAAACTAGAGTTTAAATACAACAAAAAAACCAAACATTAATTAAATAAGGTGTTCATTTGCATTGATGATGAGTTTTTTAGTCCGGAGCCTATAATAAAAAAGTAAATGTGACATGTCGTTGGATTCAGAATAAAAATCAGAGTTTATAATGCGTAAAATAAAATTTTTAGACTATTTAAAAAACAAAATTGATGATGGTTGCGAAGAAACGAAACGTCGGCTCAGATAACAATAAGAACGATATCGCAAAAATTCGCTTTTTTCGGAATTTTTCAAAATTTGAAAACATGACGTTTCAAAGTTACGTAATGCGCAACTTTTTTCTAATTTAATCATCTCTGTTTGTCCGTTGGTTTACGATATCCCTGTAGAGTACAGTCTTATTTGGAACATACCCTGTATATTGCTCTTCCCGCATTTCTAAGTTCGAACTTTTATGTTTCATGGTTTTAATTGGTTTATTTAGGTACTCATCAAACAAATGTTACATTGTACTTCGCTCAAACATGTTTTCTTCTTTTCGGCGCTGTTTCCTCGTCTTCGTTCTGAGCCTCTGAGACAAGCGAGTCATTTTCGACCATGGTTGGGCTTAAATTTTTATTTTAAAAAAGACCCCACAACTTGTATGCTAATTCCTCATCAGTGCCATAACTTTCATACTCATCACTCTCCGATTCAAGATTGCATGCGTTGTCGCAAATTTTTCCGTTCAGTGCCTTAATATCTCAGAGTTAAAAAGATTAGGTGTCATGTTTTTCGAAAAGAAAAATGGAAATTAATTAATATCTCGACAATATATAAAGCTGCTACTACTTTTTAGTAGAAGCGGCAATACGGCATTGTAAATATTTTAGCTGGGTAGAGTATGGCATTAATGCAAAAAAATAAATTGATTTTAATGAATAATTAAACTGACCAAATGATTTTAAAGTAAATAGGTACCTACTTATACTGTATACATAAAACGTAAAATAATCCCAGACTGGATTTCAAAAACTAACATAAACATAAGGGAGTGATAGTGCTCGTCAAAATAAAAAAAAATACTTGTATGCAGTCACAAAGGCTTCATTTCCGATATACAGGGTGTTCAAAATTCAATTTCTCTCATTATTCTTTCTCGCGCTAGTTTTAGGGCATTGTGAAACGTCCCTGTTGTAATATGCAATATTGTTATTTTTGTCGGCCTTGCCGATTTCGGTAGATTCTCTGAATGTCCCCTTTCAATGTAACTTGAAATTATTTTGGATACGCTGTATCTTGGTAAAACAAACCGTCTTAAAATTGTGGCTTGTGCTGTACCTTCCAAGTGTGCATTACTACTACTCTCTGCTTTAATTCTTTCGAAAAAAAAACTCTTGGCATGATTAAGCCAGCACAGAAATATTAATTAAACATAAAATAAACTCTGCAAAAATACTTTAACCGTTACTTTCACTAAAACCTTTCTTTTTTAGGAAAATAATAAAATGTTGCTTTACTTTTGACGCATTTCAATACTGTATTTGAAAGTTTACGTCAATACCATAATAATTCATTTTGCTTGAATTTTAATAAAAGGAAATCCCAGTTATAAATTGAAATAGAAAAAAAAATGATTTTATAACTTAAATAATTTTAAAACTTAATAGCCTTTGGTATGGGATATTTATTTGTATGGTAGGTAGGACCTATTATGACCAGGACTTCAAATAGTCAAACTTTCTAAAGGCAATTTTAAATTTGTGAGTTACAATACTGAGATCCACCCGGACAGTCGGGAAAAATAGTTCAACTCGTACACTCGCCAACTACGGCACAGCTTTCATCAGTTTTTTTTTTTTTACTTTTTCACCCTGTACTACGGGATAGAGACAATTACCAGTTTTTTCTCGCGTTGCTTTTTACACCACTATTTATAATGTTTCTTTCTTTACTACAAAAGTACAAATCCATTTTTTTTTTATAAAGAACTACATTTTTTAAAGCATTTACTGTTGTGGCGACCGAGGCAACCTTTCGGAAGGTATTCTGTAACAAAATAGTTAAGCTACCTTTATTCTTTTTAACATTAACCCTTCTACCATCGTGAGCAAATTGAAGACGTTATAAATAAATAATTTATTACTGTCTAAACTAAAAGTGAATAATGGCAGATGTAGCCTTTAAGCGACATCTCGTGGCAATCACGTGCATCACCTGGCCCCTCGAACAAGAATCAGTCAGAAACGGAGAAGCAAACTCTTGCAAAAACCCGGCGAGCCGGCCGGTATTCTCACAGGAGTCGCCGCCAGGAGCGCAGCATTAAAAGCCAATTCGGTATACGGACCGATTACCAACAATTGGAAATCTAAAGGTTAGTTGCTTTCCTTCGCCGGATTCTATAGCTCCACTGACGAGCTGTTATACAGCGAAACGCGTCTGAAGGTGAATCCGGCGAAGGAAAGCAACTAACCTTTAGATTCCTAAACTAAAAGTGTTTTCACTAATATTCCATCGCCCTTACAATTATGGATATACAATTTGCATGCTTCATATAGCGGATTTTTACTTCATTTAGGGGCCAGACCCCCCACAGGTGAATTCCTATGAAATTTGGGCGCAGTATCAAAATTTTTTGCCCGCGACGCTTTAGCTTTGCGGTCTGCACCCCTCCCTCCCCATCCCCAAAATGCTGGCTATACGCCACTGGAAAGTATTCCTGAATGCTGTAGAAAATAAACTAGGTACAATAATACAAGAAAACTTGTGGCAACTTTAAACATTTCATCTGTGATCTCGATAGTGTGGTGAACGGCATTTAAAAATATTATAACTAAATATGAAACTCGGGAAAACTTTTGGTCGTTTTAAAAATGAAGAATTTATTTTTATTATCATTCATATTAAAAAAAAAAATTATAATTTTATTAAATTTATGTTCAGTGCGAGGAGTCTTTAATAAGAAACGAAAAATATTTTATTTAAAAAATTGAAAATCAACATAATTTCAAAATAAAATAAAGAAACCTTTTTGAAAATATTTAAAGTTAAATTGAACTTAAAGAAATAAAATCTATAAGTTAATCATCAACAAAGTGTCATTAGAATTCAAATAACTCTAAAATAATGTTATTAAAATTCAAGAAAATTAAATGAATCAAAAATATTTGGAAAAAAAAATAATCCAATAAGGGGTTTATTAACAGAACACATCACAAACTAACAAAAATATTTCGAACGGAATAAATTAAAATTAAATAAAATTTTAATTTATTTTCCACTTTACTTTTCATTTTTGACTATTTATTTGACCGAGCAAAAGGTACCGTACGAGAGAAACTGATGAAATTAGGCGCTGCTAAAGTTTAAATAATATATCTCTCCCCTACCTCGGAGAAGACGCGCTAGTACGATTCCTGATTGGTCAAAACTCCAACTTTAACTAATTTTATCTGGATAGATCGCGAAATGGGGACGGATCGCGTTGGTGTCAACAAGTAACACCTGCAGAACATCTACCGTCCAGCAGCAACTGTTTTTTTAATAACGGTGAAATAAATTAAAGTAATTGCCATTGAAAAAAGCCGAAATATTTTGTCTTTCTCGTACTGACAAAGGGATTTCAGAAACTGGAACACTCGTGTAAACATCTGCGAGCATTTTCAGGTGTTGTTTTGATCAATTTTCCCCTATAAATAGGTGGGATTGGTAGAGGAATAGTTAATTCATTTTTAACCGTCGTAATGTTCAAATACCTACAAAGTTAGTATCGTCGTCCGTTGAAAGTTGCCGTGCCGTGATAGTCAAGTGTAATGGTGAAAAGTTCAGTTCGGAAGTCGAAAGTGCGTTGACCCGAAGTCACACAGAAATAGTAAAGTATCGTCGCGGCGGCAGAAACCTTTTTCTTGACTTGGCACGGTACCGTAACGCGAAAAGTTTTATTGCATAAAGCGTAAAGTGAGCGCATTTTTAAAAGTCGGTGTCTACGTTAGGATTATTTGTCATTTAAATAAGTAAGTGAAGAGATTTGTTGGTGAATTTAAATTTTAATGTTGGTGGCTCCGAGATAGAAATTTGATATTATAATAAATATAAGTGAAATTGATAGTGACTTTGTGGTTTTACTGCTAGAAATTATAAGTAAACTCATTTACTTTACGATTACCTAAATATTGCTCGCCCTTTAAAAGAAAAATATAAACTACTTACTTCGATTCAACTACAATTTGGATTTATTTGGTATAACACACTGGTATTACTGCGAACCCCGTTGAGGATTTTTGTAGCCGCCTTCAAGGAATGAGGTCCTAAAAGAGTAAGTATACCCACTTGAGGATAGAAGGTGTGGGCGCTACACCAGTTTGGAAAATTTGTATGGATAATATTTGATGTATCCTCACCATATTCAGATAGTCCAAGGTCTATTCCCACATTTCAAACGCTAATTTTCAAACAACGAAATACTAACAAGAATTTAAATAAAAAATCACGATATTATCGTTCGTTTTTCTTAAGAAATGAGAGAGATCAAAAAAATGAAAATGAAAATAAAAATAAAATTTTGAAACTGTGAAACGAAGCAATTTTAACCACATCTTTACATGGACTTTTTATCTTAAATAATTGAGGAATTGTCCTGTGAAATATCGAACACTTATTATAATAAACACCATGTATAGAATAGTATATTATTATAGTCAATAATGTATTTTTGTACTATTCTCTCGCAAATTACAGAAATCGTATAGTTTCTTAATTTAGGGGTGGACAACATTTCGCAAGAAATGTAGTGCGACCGTGACCGCAGCTCCCTTTATAATTCCTGTTTTCTATGATTCCTGTGCGGTTCTGCGTGAAAACGTTTTTATCCAAAATAGCCCGCTCGAAAATCAAATAGAGGACTTTGCGGGAAGTGTCTAAATGAAGTACTGCTTGGATTTTCTATGTTTAGGATAAGGAAGTTGTAAATAAAATCCCTACCAAGATACCTACATTACCGTCTTTGTCATCGTGATGATTTGACGTACTGACGTGGAGTTTGAAGATGTGGATGTTTTAAATTTTAATTAAATTGTATTTAGCAAAAATAATTATTCTCTAGTGTAAAAAAGTGTTTTAGCCATCAACAAAGGTAAGACAACAAGTATAATATAATTATGAAAAATCTGCACTATTATTTTCAAGGCAACTTTAGAAATATACTTTAAAGATGGTTGGCCAAGTTCATCCTTGCAATTAAACCCTTTTTTTTACCTTGTTCTTGGTATTGGTTTCTAAAAGGAGCCCTACAGAATAAATATATAAGAAGAATAACAAGCTTAAAAGCATTTTTCTAGGCAGGAACCAATACTGGTCACTCATCCATCCATTGATTCCATTGTAACATCTGAAAGGACCCAGGAATCCAGGTTTTAACTTTAACATATCGTTTTACCCTATTTTAGATGGCTACTTATGAGGAATACATTCAACAGAATGAAGATCGTGACGGTATTCGTTTTACATGGAATGTATGGCCTTCAAGTCGCATTGAAGCTACCCGTCTTGTGGTTCCCTTAGCTTGCCTCTATCAGCCCATTAAGGAACGTCCAGATCTACCTCCTATTCAGTATGACCCTGTATTGTGCACCAGAAATAACTGCAGAGCAATTTTGAACCCCCTCTGTCAGGTTGATTACAGAGCAAAATTATGGGTGTGCAACTTTTGTCTTCAAAGAAATCCTGTAAGTACCTAGTATTTTATTATGTATATTTATGAAGTTTAAATAGCTTTGTTGGTTAAAAATTAAATTACCTAATAGGTAGTATTTAGCAAATCTACAATAAAGCTCAGACTTATAACAAGCCCTCCAAATCAGAAATACAATCTTGCAGATCCATTATTTTCATTGCATTACAGGTATACAAGTTAGTGATTTTAGTTATAGCAAGGTGTAACCCATGGGCAGTGGCAGCTCGTGGCTTATGATGGAGGTGGTTCACATAGGGTTGGCAAATAATAAACATAGAAATAGTATAAGTAGTGTAATAAGTAAAGAGGCGCTGCTGGCAGGCCTGCCACGGACTAACTGCACTGTCTAACTGTTGCTTTATATATATACTTTTCCTAACAGTTACATACCCAACTAAGCATTGATATAAGCTTGAGTGTTTTCATGTTTTTTTTTTTATTTTTTGTGCTAGAAGCCCTAAGTCGGCTATTCCATTTTCTGTCTAGGCAGTCTCGGTAACGCCGCGACCAAACAACATGCAGGAAAAAGAAAACAAACGATTAGTTGTGCTGTATACACAAATCCAGTTTTTTTCTTTCATATATTTCCATTTTAAATGGTATTAAAGCCCCTAGATTTACACTTTGTGGTCTGTTTTAATTTAAAATTTAATATTGGATATAGGTCTTCCAGCAAATTTAATTTTAACTTTTTGTTCTAAACTCAAAGAGCTAAAGTTAATTCTCAAATATTCCAGAGTAAAACTGCTCATTTTTTAATTAAAATTAATTATTATGTTACGTGTTACAAGACATATGTAGAACCTAATGGACTAAGGTGCAAGATGAATGCCATTCAAGTTACACAAAATTAAAAACAATTAAAATTAAAACTGACAATTAAGGAACTCGTCTACACTATAAAAGGACTTGCCTGCCCATGGGCTACTCTTTGGTTATAGCATGGTCCTTATAAACCACATGTTGCAAGTCTCTCAAGAACACTGTCATTAATAGAATAATCGCTTAATTAATAGTGTTTTTCTTTAAAGTTATTGACACACACACTTTTTGATGATTGAATTACCGCATATCATTATTTATATCTCCCTGCAGTTATCCACATAGGTATATTAAAATATTTTACCTCTACAGCAGATTTAAGCCTTGAGGAACTTTAAATGTACTTAAAAATAACAAAAATACCTCTTTGTGCAATTCCGTACTGTGATCTTAAGGGCTGTGACCTACCTATAACCCCATCCTTTACAACATTTACATACTGAATTCTATAATTTTAAAAATATTGTAACCACTTAAGAGCATTGCCCCTGATACCATACAGGTTTATTTCCTTTTTAATATATCCCTATCTAAATAGTCATGGGCTTTTGAAAGGTCTAGGAACATACCAACAGATAAGCATTCATCCTCTAAATATTGCAACACGGTTTTAATTAGTTCGAAAATAGCTGTTTCACTAGACTTTCCCTTTAAAAACCCATGTTGGTTTTCAGACAGCAAACTCGATTTTTCCATAAAACACAAAATTCTCTCACATATTACCAACTCAAAAAAATTGGTCTATAATTTTTACACAATTCAGGATTTCCTTTCTTATATAGTGGCTTTATTGAGGCTATTTTAAGTTGGTCCGGAAAATTTCATACTTTAATGAATTATTTATTACATATGACAAAACATATTTGCATTCACCTATCGAAATTTTAATTTTAACCATACTTTTTCGTCAATTCCAAAACTATTCTTGTTTTTTATCTTTTTGGATATTTCACATATTTCCCCTGGCGTTGGTCTTAAGTGCATAGAGCTATCATTATACAGTGTCGTTGGTATGTATGGAAACGGTCGATTATTTCTTAAAGTATAACAGTTAGCAAAAAATATTTTAGATAAAAGTTTTAGGGTTTTGTAAGGTGTATCATAATTTTCGAAAAATAATATAGTATACAGGCTGAGCCAGAAAACCGTAGGGAAGCAAAGTTACCTTTTTTTAAATGGAACACCCTATATCTTCGAATATTTTTGGATTTAACATGAAATAACAATTATTTTTTATTAAGTGCCTCATAAGACTAAACCTAATAGTTTCCGAGATATCGACTTTTGAAAAATGACATTTATGAAATTTGACAGCTTCTAGCTTTCTAACGGTACGTTTTAGAGTAAAACGGCTTACATGTCCCTATCTTACTTTTTTATGATCTTCCCAAAAACATCAACTTCCGGTTAAACCGGAAGTACTGTATTTTCGGCTTTTGAGTTACATCCGGTTTAAGCTAAAGTTGATGTTTTTGGGAAGGTAATAAAAAAGTAAGATAGGGACATGTAAGCCGTTTTATTTTAAAATGTACCGTTAGAAAGCTAGAAGCTGTCAAAGTTCAAAAATGTCTTTTTTCAAAAGTCGATATCTCGGAAACTATTAAGTTTAGACTTATAATGCACGTATTGAAAAATAATTGTTATTTTATTTAAAATCCAAAAATATTCGAAGATACAGGGTGTTCCATTTAAAAAAAAGTAACTTTGTTTTTCTACGGTTTTCTGACTCAACCTGTATACTTATTTTTTTTAAATTCTAATACACCTTAAAAAACCCTAAAACTTTTATTTAAAATATTTTTTGCTGACTGTTTTACTTTAAGAAATAATCGACCGTTTCCATACATACCAACGACCCTGTATACAATGTCAGGGCTAAAGTTAACATCTTGTAGGTGTTTAAGCAGTTTTGGTATCGCTGAAATAAACCATTTGCTATCTGTTCCGAGGTTCCTTTAATATCTATATCACAACTTGATAGTTTTCCATTTTTGACAGTGATTTCAGTACAATATGACTATGTACAGGGTTATCCAACCAAGACTAGACAAGGCGATTTTTTGACTTTTCCTGTACTTTTATAAAAAAACTGAAATAGCCATCTTAAGTCATTTTCTCCCGCGAATTCGAATATCTTCAGCAAAAAACAATTGAACATCAAACAAAAGTACTAGGGGTCACTTTGATATTTTTTTAAATGGGATGCCGTATTTTTAATGAGCTTATCCGATTTCTCATATAAATTTTGATCTAAATTTGGATTTTTAATTCAAAAACGCCTTTTTTCTTCAGTTTTAAATTCGGAAAATGTTAAAAATAAAAAAAAAAAAAAAAAAATAAATTAAAAATCCAACATTTTAGATCAAAATTTATATGAGAAATCGGATAAGCTCATTAAAAATACGGCATCCTATTTAAAAAAATATCAAAGTGACCCCTAGTACTTTTGTTTGATGTTCAATTGTTTTTTGCTGAAGATATTCGAATTCGCGGGAGAAAATGACCTAAGATGGCTATTTCAGTTTTTTTATAAAAGTAGAGGAAAAGTCAAAAAATCGCCTTGCCTAGTCTTGGTTGGATAACCCTGTACCTAGATTTCATTTTGTTATCCGAGTTATAAACTTTGTTTTTTGTAAAATCTTTCGCGAAACTGGACCAATAAATCATCATTTATCAATTATTTGATTATAACTTGGACTCTGTGGAGCTTGAGAGACAGACCCTAGTTAAAGACCTTGAAGTTTGGTTAGACTCCGAGCTAACATTTACTAAGCATATTGATTTCATTACAACCAAGGCAATGCGCCTACTAGGATTTGTCTTTCGTACTCTACGAGGTTTCGAGAATCTCTTTGCCTTTAAGGAGATTTACTGTGCTATGATTCGTTCTATTCTTGAATATGCCAGTTGTGTGTGGCAACCATATTATGTTGTTCACAAGCAAAAGTTGGAAAGAGTCCAAAGAAGATTTCTTAGGAGAATTGCATATAAATTAAACATACCCTATGATGAGATCGATTGTAATGAAATAATGAAACTTCATAATCTAACATCTTTGGAAAAAAGAAGACAATTTTCTGATATCTCAATTTTTTATAAAATTATTAATAACTTGTGTGACTCTCCTACTCTCCTTACAGACATTGGTTTTCGTGTTCCTCCGGTTAATACTAGAAGTAGAGTCCTTTTCAATGTTGACTATCATAGAACTAATTATGGTATTAATTCACCGTTAAATCGAATGTGTAAATTGGTAAATGAAATTTTGACCCCAAATAATATAGATATATTTTGCGATAATCTGAACATATTCTCAGGTAAAGTTAAAAAGTTATTGTATGAGTGAAACACTGACATGTCTTGGTTCAATGACTTTTATTGTTGATTTGTTCCTATATATATTGTGATTAGTTTTAATTTAATTTTATACCACTTGACACTGCTTGTCCTTATACTAATAGTTGTAATTATATACCTAAATGTAACCTAATTGTAAATGCTAAATGCGTCAATAAAATTTTGATTTTGATTTTTGATTTTGATCATATTCTTTTTGGTTTGTTTGTACTGATTTTAAAAGTCCTGACTAAACCTTAACATATTCAAAAAATGTCTAATCGGTTCTTACATTCTGTTACAAGAGGGTCATTATATATTTGATGTTTATGATGACTTTTATTGATTAACTTAAGTGGAAAATGTTGCTCAAAAATACTTTTAAACGTTCTCATAAATTCAGACCACTGCTTATTTACATCATCTTTTTTTTTACATACACTTCTTCCCAATCTTGTTTTGTCAAGTCGCACAAAAACTCAAAAGTGACTTTTTGTGCCATATGGTCAGATACAAAATTCTCAAATACCCATGTGTCCTAAATATTACAGTTTACAAAAATATTATCTATACACAACTGTCTGAAATAAAGGTACTCTTGTATTTTGTTGAATAGCTGGGTTTAAATTAAATGATTTCATAAGTGATAAAAAATCTGATTTATTTTTGTTTTCTTTTATGAGTTCTATACCAAAATCTCCTGCCACAGAAATAGCCTTATTTTCCTCAAAAATATTTTTCCAAAAACTCTTCCATTTAGCAAAAAACGCATTTATATCTCCAAATGGGGGTCTATACACACATGCTACTTATTGCCTTTAAATTACCCAAATGACATTCAGTCACTGCACATTCAAAGCTCCCACATATAGATACCTTATTTCACTCAAGTCTTAAATTACACTTCACATTTTCTTGTACATAAATGGCAGTTCCACCATGGTGGGCTGCCTCCCTGCCAAACTTGGCTCTCAGCTTAGAATGTTTGATTGTATATAGTTTTAACTGTTCTTCAGATTTCCGCTGTTCTGATGTACAAAGAATTTTACACTCAGGGTGGTTCTGCAGCATTTTATTTACTTTATCCAGTGAATTTCCCAAAGACTGTACATTCTGGTTAATTAAACTTATGTTTTTACTGAGTGTATATTTTACTTGTTTGTTTTTATGATCATCATTTGTTTTTATAACAATTACTCTGTGTAATTAACTTGATGGCTCCTGAATATTTCAAATCATGTTCTGTAAACTGGGCAGTTTACATCCCGTGCTGAGTGCTGACTTTCGCCTTTACTGAATTTAATTTTAATACAATTTGAACACTTTAACTGAAGGCTAAGACAATATTTTGAATCATTTTCTTCTCCACATCTTACACAATATCCTATTTGTTTACAATACTTGGCAACATGTCCGAAACCGCAACAGTGGAAATACATTGCCAAGTTAATAGGCTCCTATACATATACTTGTAAAAAATCAAAATTTTATTTCGAATATCGTCGGAAGTACTCGGAATCTTATGTGTTTTCTTTCTGGAGTATTACTAAGCATCAAATTACGCAACTTTCCCCCCATTAAACCTTTTTTACACCCTGTATAAGTCATGTTTTGATAGCATATTTAACCAATTTTGTATAATTATTATAAATGTTTTTTGTTTGCAGTTCCCTCCACAATATGCCGCAATTTCAGAACAACACCAACCAGCAGAACTTATGCCGATGTTCTCCACCATAGAATATTCTATTACCAGGGCTCAAACTTTGCCTCCCATCTACCTTTATGTTGTCGATACTTGCATGGATGAGGAGGAGTTGGGGGCTCTAAAGGACTCCTTGCAGATGTCACTTAGTTTGTTGCCTCCCAATGCATTGATTGGGTTGATAACTTTTGGCAAAATGGTGCAGGTTCACGAGTTAGGTAAGAACGAGTAGGTAATAAATATATTGTTGAAAAATAAATGGTGCATTTTTTTAAATTAAAAAGTACAGAGTGAACGGAGCAGAGTTTATTCTTATCTGCCGTACATTGTTACTGTAGAAGCCATAGGTATCAGGCTGATTCGTTTATATACTGCCAGATTTAATAAAACACTTTTTATATTTAGAAATGTTATATTTTCCACATTTAAACCTCACTTGTAGACAGGAGTTTAGAATCCTTTTAACTTCTTAAATTGCGGATGTATTACACTCGATGAATAAGAACCTTTCAATGTTAGACACACTTCACTGTATCTAGCTGGGATTTATTTTTGCTTTACTACGAAAGATCGAGAAACACATCTTGTGTTGCAATACTAGACTAAAATGGTCGCGAGCCGACGGAAAACGAATACTTCACTTATTTAAGGTAGTCCTAGAGAATCGCAACGCGTGTTCGTATTACACACATACTCTTGCCACTACCTGGTAGGAGAGAAACAGCCTACTTGCTAAATAGCAAGCAAGCGGAAAAACAACACATTCCTTTTGTGCCTTCAGAATAGAATCGGTCGCGCGGAAGCTGGTCGCGGAGCGAACTTCTTTCGTCAAGATGTTAGCGAGGCTCTGTCTCTGGACGTTACGAAGCGGGCTTCCTACCTCCGCTACCCGGTGTTCCGGGTAAACCAATTAGCGTTCAGTGACACGCTATATTGCTATGGCAATGTGAAGCGGGCTACCTACCTTCGCTACCCGGTGTCCCGGGTAAACCAATTAACGTTTAGTGACACGCTATATCGCTATGGCAATGGTGGCCATAGTTTTCTTTTGCCAATAATAATAATAATATGTTTATTTCAAATATTTATATTATAATAAACATGTTAATATATTATTCTTCAATTAACTTATTCATAAATTCCCCAAAGACGTGCTTATTATTTTTTTGCGAACATAGGTCTTCTACAACAATTCGTTTATTATTGTTTTTCTTGAAAACGGTTCATTTTATCGACAATAAACAAGAGTACATTTTTTTTAGTCTAAGGTGCAAGCTACCCAGATTTATTTTTTTAAAGTATTTATCATACAGGGTCTTAAAAATTCAAGCATTAAGTTGTAAGGCTTAGTCCGCCCCTGGTAAACTAAAAGAGCTAAATATGTTTCAAGGGCACTATTTTAAGAGGTCCTTACTAGTGTCCATCATAATATTAAATTTGTATTTAATTATATTAAGTAATTTGAAAGTTATTCAAGAAAACCCGATTTCAGGGGCACATATCTCCGTAGGGAGGGCCTGTAAGAAAAAACTGTATAGAAACTTGTCATCTTATTTTTTCATGTTCTATCTGAATCCGAGAGATTTCCCACATTTTCCCGGATACCCTGTATATTAGGATATAAATGTAAATTTGTCTAACATTCATCTTTTTTGTTTCTAAATATAATTCTTTAGAAGGATAAAAATAGTCCTTATTAAATATAATTTTTAAAAATATTTTTTGTAATACTCCTCAATTTTTATTTAAAGTTCTATTTATTCCCCTCCAACCTAAAATTCCGTAATTTAAATGAGTTTTAATTAATACATAATGTAATATTTCTTTATTTTTATAACCAGAATTTTTTTTTTGTTTTTAAAAATCCCTAGTAAACTTCTTAATTTTTTAATCAAATATTCTACTTCAAATGTGCAATCAATGGTAATGCAGTTGATCGCATTAACGATATGCCAAATACGCATACCAATTGTGAAGTGTTGTGCATCAGTGAGCACTGGAAGTCTGCAGATCAGTTAAGGAATATATCAGTTGACAATTTTAACTTAACGTCAATGTTTTGTAGAGAAGAAGGAAAACATGGTGGGTCAGCAATCTATTGTAAAAAAAGTCTCAAGTGTAAAGCTCGGCCATTATTAAATAAATTAGCAATTAGTGGTGTGATTGAATGTGCGGTGGTTGAATGTATATTTAATAGGGTAGGATTAATTATTGTTTCTGTATACAGTGTGGCCCAAATTGGGCCTACATGTATGGGGATCTTGGAAACTATAGAAGATAGAGAAACGGTTAAATGGGGAAAGTTTTTGACAATTATATTTCTAACTGAAAACCGTTTAGTACGCGGCCCTATCTTTTTTGGTTTTTGAAATATGTTGAAAAAACCAAAAAGATGTATTTTCGAAAATATGCTGTAGATTTCTTATTATTCACTATTTTGGCAATCTGTAAAAACATTTTTAAAGCAACTTTTTAAGTAGATTTTAGTTCTGCAATTTAATTTTGAACACGACGTTTCAGTTATTTTATACCATCATCAGGTTCATTTTTTCTTATGGGCGCCATATTGTATTTTATACTTAAAAGGTAGCTTATGACGTCCGCTTTTCAACGATGTATTATTTGTTGGAAAATAAATGAAATTGACTTGAAAAATAAAGAAAATTAATTTTCACAACACGTCAAATTTGACAACTGCACTATAACTCCCTAAATTGAATACCAATTAAAAGGTTTACATTTTGTAGTATTCACAAAACACTGCTTGCATTGTTTCAATCAACAATATTACAATAACCTATGAATCAAAAATAAAATCCAGTAGCCTATTACCTTACAATAACCTATGAATCAAAAATAAAATCCAGTAGCCTATGACCAACCACTACCGTTTGAAAATGAAACAAAAATATTACTTGTCAGAACGAGTAAAAGTAGTATAATAGTTTTTATTATTATTATCTAATAATAACGATTTATTTGTGTATTCTGAATTTAAAAGAAAATGGCATTGCGTTTTTCTCACGAAGAAAAATTTGATTTGCTAGAATGTTACATTCATTGCAACAGAAATGCAAACCTTGCATTAGAAAGGTATTTTGAAAATTTTCCTGAAAGACCGCAGCCAAGTGTCAGACTTTTTCCAAAAATTGTTATGAACCTGAGAAACCATGGAAGTTTTGAAAAACCGCGGCCCAAGAGTTACGAAAAAGCAGGTAATAACGAGCGTGACGAAAATGTCAGAGCCTATTTTAATGCCGCTCCGACATCATCTACAAGAGCGTCGGCAAGAGACTTACCAACCCCGCGAAGTACCATACAAAGAGTCCTTAAGGAAAATAAATATCGACCATACAAGCCAACTATAGTTCAGGGTTTACGAGAAACGGATTATCCAAGAAGAATGCAGTTTTCAAATTGGTATGTGAATCAATGCGAACAAAATCATGATTTCAGTCGTCTTGTAATTTGGACCGATGAATCACATTTTACCAACTGCGGGGTATTTAATTAATAGTATTGGGCAACAGAAAACCCTCACCAATTGGCTCAACGAAGACTGCAAACCCGATTTGGTTTTAATGTATGGTGTGGTATGTATGGTAAGTAATGTCACCTAGCTTGCTAAATACATAGCAGGTATTAAGTAACCCAGCTTTACTTTTCTCCTTACATTTTAGACAACAGACTTATAGGACCATTCTTTTATAATCATACGTTGAATGGCCAAAGATACTTGGAGCTGTTAGAAGATCAAATATTACCGGCAATTAGAGCAAGAGTTCCTCAAGATCAACTGAATAATATTTGGTTTCAACAAGACGGTTGTCCCGCACATAATGTTCGGGAAGTTCAAACTCTCTTAAGACAGATATTTGATGACAAATTAATTTCAAACGGCGGACCAGTTAATTGGCCTGCTAGATCCCCTGATATAACTCCTCTCGATTTTTATTTATGGGGTTATGTAAAAAATGAAGTATATGAGTTTGAACCCCCGGAATCTGTACAAGAATTAGAAGAGAGAGTGAGGAATGTGTTTACAAGCATAAATGGCAATACGCTTCGCAGGGTCAACAATACTGTGTTAAAAAAGTGTCAAAAATGTATTAATAAAAACGGCCAACATTTCGAATAAGTATAGTAAGTTAGATATTTTTTCTTATTTTCTTTTCAAAACAATAATTATTATTCATTGCGTTTTTAGTTTTCTTTATTTGAAATGTTAATATGAGATTTTTAACCATAAGGAAAAAATAAAATAATGTATTATAATATTATGATATTTTAAACAAATTTAACCCTGCCTAATGTGTTCTCAAATTTGACGTGTTGCGAAAATAAATTTTCTTTATTTTTCAAGTCAATTTCATTTATTTTCCAACAAATAATACATCGTTGAAAAGCGGACGTCATAAGCTACCTTTTAAGTATAAAATACAATATGGCGCCCATAAGAAAAAATGAACCTGATGATGGTATAAAATAACTGAAGCGTCGTGTTCAAAATTAAATTGCAGAACTGAAATCTACTTAAAAAGTTGCTTTAAAAATGTTTTTACAGATTGCCAAAATAGTGAATAATAAGAAATCTACAGCATATTTTCGAAAATACATCTTTTTGGTTTTTTCAACATATTTCAAAAACCAAAAAAGATAGGGCCGCGTACTAAACGGTTTTCAGTTAGAAATATAATTGTCAAAAACTTTCCCCATTTAACCGTTTCTCTATCTTCTATAGTTTCCAAGATCCCCATACATGTAGGCCCAATTTGGGCCACACTGTATAGACCTCCTACGGGAGACGTAGGGCTTTCATGAAACAAATGAAACAGTTATTACTGCATATTTTTAAGGAAAATAAACAAACATTTATAGTAGAGGACTTTAATATTGAAATGATGAAAGAGAA
Source organism: Polydrusus tereticollis (assembly GCA_963920685.1). Classification (NCBI taxonomy): domain Eukaryota; kingdom Metazoa; phylum Arthropoda; class Insecta; order Coleoptera; family Curculionidae; genus Polydrusus; species Polydrusus tereticollis. The sequence goes on from OY987326.1 coordinate 183,726,485, forward strand.
TCAGAAAAGGTCAGATTTATTTTCTCTCACGAGTTCATTTAACTTAGTTTCAATTATAGCAGAAAACGCTAGAATTACCAGTAACTCAGCTAGTTGTATAGACAATATTTTTACGAATTCCGACTATGTACAAGCGGTCGTGTTTGAAAACTTTATTTCGGATCACACGGCAAAAGAGGTCACTTTTAAAATAAAGCAAACAAGAGAAAATCATTTAAGCCACAAACGCATATTCTCAGACGGTAATAAAATCGATTTTTTGTGTAGCTTGCGGGATCAAGATTGGTTAGAGGTATACGATATTGAGAAATGTAATGTAAATGGGCAATGGAATACATTTATGAATGTTCTTAAGAATATTTTTTAAAGTTTATTTATTTCAATTTCAATTATTATAAAATCAAATCTTATACATACAATAATATAGCTAGCTAGCACCAAGACGACTGAACACCTGTATGTGCTTGTTTTGTTACGAATTTTTGTAATTTTAATTTCAGATAATCTTTGTTACAGGTTTACCTTTCCGCAAATGAAAGAGAAGTCACTACAATCTAAAAATCTAAAAATTAAAAAATTACTTACTTAACTAACAATTCAACAATGTAAGGTACTTATAAACTACAACCTGTTAGGTATTAAGACAGCAGTTTCAGAAATGTTATTCTATTCTCCCAAAGATATTTTTTTGCTAGTTTTGAGAATCTTTTAGGTCTTATGTTACTTTTTATTTCATCAGGAATCAAATTATAAGCCTTCGGCCCTAGATAATTAACTGATCTTTTGTAGAATTCGCTATGACAATTTGGTATAACTAACCTATTATTTGTATTATTTCTAGTTAGATAAGTATGCGATACAATACTCATATCCTGACTCTTATGCACAAAACAGACTACCGAGTGAAAAAATAGTATTCTTAAGTTATTAATTTTACAATTATAAAGTAAATGTGTTGGATATAGGTAATCTTTTTTATTATTATTATTATTATTATTATTATGGTAGTCAGCAGTAGGCGGATGTCCGATGAGACTGCTGAATCTTTTCAAGTAGGCATCACAATCCCAAATCTCAGCATTTAAAATTAATCACACTCTTATCATTCTATCCCTTAACCAATCTACAGTCTACACAGAGTAATGCACAAAGGATACACTCCAATTTTTTATTTCTTGGTCCAGGCGGTTCTTAAATTAATTCTTGCTAGTGGAGTTTACAGTGTTGCCACTTAGACCATTCCAGTGGTAGACAACTCTATTAGTCAGGAAATTTCTTCGGAGCAGCTTGTTGCACTTTTCCTTGGACAACCTTATATTATGTCCCCTTAAATTGATGTTGTGGTTAAGGTGGTAGATTTCCCTCAAGTTACATGCATAGTGATTATTTAGTATCTTAAATGTCTCTACAAGATCACCCCTGGATCGTCGTACTTTTAAGGTTGTAAGTTTTAACTGTTCCAGTCGTTCCACATATGTTAGGTCTTTAAGTTCTTGTGGTAATTTGGTTATTCGTAAAAATTATTTTTAAAATTTAATTTTGAATTATTTGTAATGGGTTTAACGTATTATTGTACATAGCTCCCCAAGCCAATATACCATATCTCAGTAAGGATTCCACTAAACTTTGATACAAGGAGGTTATCAGAGCCCTTGATATAATATTTCTTAAAATGCAGAACCTATAAATTAAAGTTTTTAGCTTTTTTGTAATATATTTAACGTGTTTTGTCCATTCTAAATTCGAATCAACAAAGATACCCAGATATTTTGCATGTGGTACTTCTTTAATTTTTTCGTCAAATGTATCAATTTCTAAATAATATGTAAAATCTGGACGATTTCTGTCGATTTTTGTAAAAGCTACGTAATTGGTTTTTTGTAAATTTAATGAAAGCTTATGAATATCTAGCCAAGTTTTAACTCTTTTCAAACCATCTATAGCTCTTGATCTAACCTCTTCCCATGTGTCACCACAGAAGATAATTACAGTGTCATCTGCATACGAAATTATTTTTGCCATTATTCCTTGATTTAATTAACATTCCTTGATTAATCAACATTTTCCCCAAACATTAGTTGGTAAGAAACAAAAACCTTTAATGCATAAAGATGCAAATATTGTAGAGTGTAAACGTAGATTAGATATTTTATTAACTCTATCGAGACGTGACCACGCGTATAAAGAAAGTTATAACAGGGAAAAAAGACGTATGATTGTTTCCTAATTAATGCGCGCTCAGCCAAGTATGAAAATAGGATTAAGGGGTTGGACAATAAAACAAAATGCATGTGGGCTATCTGCAAAGAAATAAATGGTCAAGTTGTAGGTTCCGAAATTAGAGTAGAGGGAGAGCCTGAGCACATTGCTAACAAGTACAATAACTTTTTGCTTTCAATAGTCCCTGATTTATTGAGTAAGTTAATTCAAATTCCCTTTACTTGTAGAATTAGTGAAAGTATGTATTGTAGTCTATGTTTCTAAATCCTGTAATACCGGAAGAACTTTGTAAAATAGCACGGAAATTAAAAAACAAAAACAGTAGCGGTGCGGTATTGATGAAATTCCGACAAGCATCGTAAAAATAGCAGCTAGTGAATTGCAAAACATTCTGAGCTATATAATAAATAATTCTTTTGTCTTTGGAGTGTTCCCTGAGAGTTTAAAGATTGCGCTCGTCAAACCTTTATATAAAAAAGGTGACCCCGAAATACTAGACAATTATAGGCCCATAAGTTTGTTACCAGGTTTTTCAAAAAATATTTGAGTCAGCAATGAACACGACACTAATAACATTCCTAAAGAACTGTAATTTATTTAGTACGTGTCAACACGGATTTCTAAAAGGAAAATTCACTCAAACGGCCATATTTGACTTTATTCAAAAAATCCTACATCTGGAGAACGGCGAATTAGCCCTTGGGATGCTTCTAGACTTGTCTAAAGCCTATGATTGTCTAGATAGAGAACTGCTTGTGCGTAAGTTGGAAAAGTATGGCATAAGAGGAAATGTAAAACTATGGCTAATATCATATCTAAACAACAGAAAACAAGTTGTAACCGTAACAAAAGAAGGCCAAAATGGTACATCAAAAATGTTAGCAAATAATATAGGAATAGCACAAGGCAGTATATTGGGTCCGACTCTTTTCATATTGTTTGTTAATGACTTATATCTGTTACTGAATTCATCTCGCGAACATATTGTAAAGTATGCGGACGATACAAAATTAATTATTGGAAGTAAACATTTGCAAGATTTGGTCACGGAGGCTGGGGGATTTTTTAATTTAGTTACAAACTGGTTTATGGAGAATAAACTCATTTTAAATGAAGATAAAACAAATGTCCTATTATTTAGGACAAAACAACCAAAAATTGTGAGGCCCTTGTCCTTAGAGTTTGGTAGCAAGAAAATTAGCATAATAAATAATGCAAAATTTTTGGGTATTCAGGTAGAAGAACACCTTGATTGGTCATGTCACATTAATAAATTAATGAAAAAGCTACTCGATTTGTTACGGCATTAGAGTTGTTAGCAAATATATGAATGAAAAGTCGCTAAAAATTTTGTATTACGCAAATTTTGAATCAGTCCTTAGATATGGGATCATATTCTGGGGAAGGGACAGTATGACCCAGCGTGTTTTTGTGGTTAAAAAAAGGTTAATTCGGATCATTAAAGGAATGACATATTTGCAAAGTTGTAGATCTGTGTTTAAGGGTTTCGGTATAATCACGGTATGCTCCATTCCACAATAATTCGTTGATTTCCCGACCGCAATAAATTTTAAACCCAGCCATAAATAAGTGCCTTTTGAAAGGGTATAGGTCCTGATTACCTACTAATTTCAATAGTTTAGGTTAGCTATTTTCAACAAAACAACAAATATAAAATAATAGGTAAGTATCTTTATTTTAATCATGTAATTAAATAGCTATTAATATTTATACAAAAATACTAATCTACAATATTATAATATCATCTATGCCTAAACTAATTATTAAGGGCCTTACGTTACTATTAATTATGTTATTATATTGGTATATTAGGTAGGTTAATGGCAAATTGCAGGTGCTCAATATAAAGCAGAGTCTTTTCATCTTAGTTCATCGGTGTTTGGTGTTTGTCAAGCTGTGCGTTAAAGGTATTTTCGTGTGTGTTATCGAGCATCCAAAATATGTCAGATCTGTGTGAAACTTCAGATAATATTGCTTCCGGAAGTTATGGTGTAACGAAGAAAAAACATTTATCACTTGATGCCAAAAACATCATAAAGAACGTTTACAGTCCCTTTTAGAAAAATGGTATGACCGGAGTGCAAGTTTTAGTGAAACGAGTATTTTGACCAAAGTTGCATTAACGACAGTAAAAGATATAGTGACCAAACCCATCCAGCCAAGGAAAAAACGGTGTGACAGCGGAAAATTGAGAAGCATCGAAGAAGCTGATAAAGACTTGATTCGGAGGAAAATTTATGACATGTACAGTAAACAAATAGTCCCAACAATAGATACGCTAAAAAAGGTACTTCCAGCAGACGAAACCAACATTTCATGTGGCAGGACAAGCCTTTGGAGAATAGTAAAAGCAATGGGTTTTAAATATCGTACCATTGACAAACGACAAGTACTAATGGACTCGCAGCGTTTACAAGTATAGCGTAGAGATTATTTGAATCTTATTAGACAATATAGGGAAGAAAATCGTTCAATTATATACTTGGACGAAACTTGGTTTGATACCCACGACACTTCTAAAAAAGGTTGGAGCGATTCAACAATCAAATGTCAAACTAAAGCTCCCTCAAACAAAGAACATAGAATTACGATATTACATGCAGGTTCAGAAAATGGATTTATTCCGAACTCTCTATTATTATCTGCGAAGAAAATTGCCAATTCATCTTTGGATTACCATCAAGACACAGATGCTACATTGTTTGAGGATTGGTTTCAGAATCGTCTGCTTCCGAATGTGCCCAAAAATAGTGTTATTGTGATGGACAACGCTAGTTACCACAGTCGTCAACTAAGTAAAGTGCCGAATTCAAATAATACAAAAGTGGAAATTCAATACTATATGATGGAAAATAATATATATTTCGAGAAAACCTATACAAAAAAGGACCTTTTAAATGTTTTAAAAACATTCAATATTGAAAAAGAATATATCTCTGACAATCTCGCAAGTGCTAATGGTCACACAGTTTTACGCCTCTCTCCGTATTACTGTATTTTTAACCCAATAGAACATATATGGAGCCAGTTAAAGACGATGATTAGTAGAGAAAACACATCCCCTACACTAAGTAGTTCTGTTATAGAATTAATTAAAAAATGTGTAAATAATATCCCAGTAGAAAGTTGGGAAAATTCTGTGAGACATGTGATCCAAATTATTTATATATGGCCTTCCTTATATATTGATACTATTTATATTGTGTGGTATATTATTAAGGTTTAAAGTAAAAGGAAGATAATCTGTTTTATTAAAATTAATTGTTAATAAAATATTATCAAACCAATTTTTTATAATTTTAAAATCTTTTTTAATTTTCTTATTTATATTTTGGCATTTTCTTAATTTGTACCCCTATAAAAAAATAGCAGTATCATCTGCAAAGCTATGAAATTTCCCATCGTAATTTCTACTAAATAAATCATTAATAGAAATATTTAAAAAAAAAATGGTCCTAAAAATATTTTTTGAGGAACACTATATTTAAATGCTTTTGGAAAGCTTTCTTCCCTATATATTTTAATATAAGTTGGTCTATCTTTAAGATAGTTTTTAATTAATTCTAACTGCTAACATCCAATATTTTTAATTTTGTTTTTTAATATTAAATTATGGCTAACCGTATCAAAGGCTTTTGCTTAATCCAGAAAAATACAAATACAAGGTGTTCTATTATCTATTGCATTATATATTTGTTCTGTTAGATAGCAAATAGCATCTTGCGTCGATTTATTTTTTTGAAACCCAAATTGTTTTTTAGAAATAAATAGTATTTTTTCTAAATAATTATCAGTTCGTATTTTTTATTTTTTTTTTCAAAAACTTTAGCTATAGAAGATATTAATGTTATAGGTCTATAATTACTAATTATACTGGAATCTCCATTTTTAAAGATAGATAGGTTTTATTACACCAATATTGAGATAAAATAGTAATTCGGCGGTAAGTCGGCGCAGTACCAAAGGAAATAATTTGCATATAATACTATCCGACAAAGGATTCTAAGTTATAAATAGATTTACTTTAGAATATTCTACCTCTTTATTTTAACTGGAGAAATAATACTTCCTCCAACTGAATCTAATGTTCGTGGTTTATTTTGTGAAATATACCGATTTTAGCAGTGGTCTGAAACCGCTACAATATTTTGCAACATAATTTAAAATAAAATTATTCGGAGGATTTTTTTGTTGCTTCTGCCGACTGTGCTGCGTTTTGAACATTATTTAGATTCAATTTAATTTAGCAGAATATTTCTACTTTGTAGAATAATATAATTTAATGTCTGGATTTTATTTAGATTAACGCACGTTTCTCCAACACAGAGTAAATGAACAAAAAGTCTTATAAATTTTTATTAATTTTTAGGGACTGAAGGGCTTAGTAAGTCCTATGTCTTCAGAGGTACTAAGGATTTAAGTGCCAAACAAATTCAAGAAATGCTGGGAATCGGGAAGATGGCCGTGAACCCTCAAGGTATGCCCAATCCTAATATGAGGCCTGGACAGCCTGGAGGACCTATGCAGCCCCCAATGCCACCTGCAGGCAGATTTATTCAGCCGGTAAGAATACAACGGACAGCTGCCTTGTCTTCATTTTTAACGTTGGATTGTGCTTAGGGGCTTATTGATTTATTACAATATTATAATCCTTACATTTTTCTTTTATAGGTATCAAAATGTGAAATGAACCTAACCGACTTAATAGGAGAACTTCAAAGGGATCCCTGGCCTGTTCCACAAGGCAAACGTTCCCTTAGATCCTGTGGAACAGCTCTCTCCATAGCAATTGGGTTGTTAGAATGTACTTATGCGAACACCGGTGCCAGAGTGATGATGTTTGTAGGTGGACCTTGTTCTCAAGGACCCGGTCAGGTTTTGAATGACGACTTAAGACAACCCATCAGGTTAGAATATTTACAATATTTTGTATACACTGTCATCAATAATGCCTGCTTCATGTGTTACCAACACCTAGCGTTGTCAATAATCAAGCTTAAAGCCAGGGCTGGGAAATAATAGCTTCTTTATGTAACAAGTTCCGAAAGTGCAATTTTTCTGGAGGAGTTTTTCTTAATTACTTTTGGAGTATTTAAGCTTCTTTGAGTATCTTAGTTACTTTTAAGGTAACTTAGTTACAGTATCTAGCTACTTTTATTGAGTATCTAGTGCATAAGATACTTTTACAAGCAAGTATCTATTTTTTTTATTACTAGTGTTACTACTAAGTAATTAGATACTTTTTCAGAGTGTCTTTCACAGCTCACAGTTTGGGTAAAAGTAAATAAAGAACTGTGTTCACTATGTTTGTTTATATTTACTTTAAAAAGCTTCTCTGTATCTGCGCTGAATAGACAAAAAACACATCTGTAGGACTCTGGACCATTTTCGGTGCTAGACAACAAAGACCTATCGAATATTCTTATACTAGGAATTTGTTTAGTCTACGTTAATGTAAACATACGACAAGTGGAAAGGAAAAGAACTAGGGAGAGTAGTCGATATACAACGGAGACGAGAGATTGTCATAAAGTCGTTGTGTTCTTATTTTGTAGTATTTTCGGTGTTTTATTAAAAATCAGTGCACAATAACTTTTGTTTTAATTTATTATCTTACACATCCACCACTTGTGATAACTTATGCTCGGGCAGAGCCCAAATCAAAGAACCTTTTACTTTTGTGAATAAAATCAATCTATTTTCTAATTGCATAAATTTACATGTCCATATAATTATCTGCTGACAGTATAAATATTGTATGTTTATATGACATGGTTTAATAATCTAGCAAACTCTTAACCTACTTAAAACTAATTGTTTATCACTAATTATATTACTACACCTTCTCCGAACGAAAAAAAAAAACAATTAAAAAAAAAATGATAAATCTACGTATCAAAATACATTTTAGTTCTATTTTTATGTACTTCTAATAATCTATTGTCTAATTTTATTACCACATTCGGCGACTTATCTTCAACCACCAGATAAGGGCCGTTGTAAATAGCATCTCTTTTGCTACCGGAATCGTTTCTTAATAAAATTCTTTCACCAGCCTTGTAATTAACTAATTTTGTTCTTTTATCAAAGTGTTGTTTCCTTTTTTTCTTTTGAATTTAACAAATTATCTCTTGCATCGAACCAAGCGCTTTGCAAGCGATATTTTAATTCACATGGGTAATCATCAAAATTGTATAGCGGATCGATGTTATTGAGAACGTTCGAGGGTAAACTACAAGTTTTCCCAAATACTAACTCATAAGGAGTATATCGTGTCTCCGTATGAACACTAGTGTTATACGAAAAACACCAAAAGGGTAACCAAGAACTCCAAGTTTCTTGATTTTTGGCTGTTTGTATACGTAAATACGCATTTAAATGCTTATGCGAATTTTCGAGAGCACCCAGTGTTTCGTGATGATATGCTGTTGAAGACATTTGTTTAATATTTAAAATTTTGCAAGTATCCTTTAATGTGGAACACAAAAATTCAGAACCTTTATCCGAAATTATACACTTTGGAATACCATATCTCAAAATAAAGTTATTTACAAAGCCTCTGGCTACTGTTGTTGATTCCTTATTTGGCAAAGGATAGCACTCTATAAACTTAGAAAGTTCACATTGTAACGTTAAAATATATTTATTATTTTCATTATCTACTTCTATAGGACCAACTAGATCTAAATATATATTTTGGAACGCTGAAGATGCAGTCGTTGTGATTGACATTGGCTGTAAATTAGGCCTAGAATGTTTATACCGTTGACAGTCATCACATCGCCTGACAAAATCTTCAACATCCCTATGTAGATTTGTCCAATAATAATATTTCCTAATGTTATTGTACATTCGGTTTACCCCGGCATGCCCACCTGTTGGTAAAATATGAAAGTCATTCAATACTACCCTTTGGCTTTCTAAATCGGTTATCTTGTTTACATCTTTAATAATAGTTACTTTAAAATGTTTATTTTTAAAATCTTGTACATTACTCATAATATATTTTATTAATCGCGCGTTTTCCTTATTTTTTATAATTATTAGATCCGGAATATTATATTTCATACATATTGAATTCAGGTCTCTCAACGATGTACCTAGTACGAACGCCGATCGAGGATCCTGCTTCAGAAATATTGTATTTTTATTTTTAACATAAATTAATTCTCCTATGTGAAAATCATAATTTCGTTCGTTAATAATGTTTTCAAATTTTATCGGTAAAAGCGGACAAAGTTCGCAAGAGTTAATAGGACGTTTTAACAATTCAACAACTCCAGGGTGATCAAGCCTGTTATTCTGTAAATTATTAGAACTTGTACTATTCTCTACTTCTTCTTCCTTCTCCTTACTTTGTTGCCTAGTTATCGCGAATATTGTTTGCGAAACCGTATTAGACATATTTTTTTAACTCGTCCGAGGAAACGGGTATTCGTGAGAGCGCATCCGCCGTCACGTTATCTTTACCCTTTATGTATCTTATGTCAAAGTCATATTCCTCTATAAGTAATCTAAATTTTGTTAGTCTACTCGAGGGATTTGCCATACCAAACAAATAAATAAGAGGACGATGGTCAGTATAGATAATAAATTTTCTTCCGTGTAAATAACAAGAAAAGTGTTTTATGCCAAAAACTATAGCTAACAACTCTTTTTTAATAGTTGCGTACCGCTTTTCTGCCCCATTTAACGCTCTACTAGCGTAAGCGATAGGCCTGTCGTCGCTATTTAAAAGTACAGCACCCACACTATGCCCTGAAGCGTCTGTTTTTAAAATAAAAGTATTATCCAGAGAGAAATTAGGATACTGTAGGACAGGAGGGTTAACCAGTGCGGTTTTTAAGGTCTCAAAGGCTTGCTGACAATCTGATGTCCAACAAAATTTTATATTTTTTCTTGATAAATAATTTAAAGGTGCAGCAATTTCTGCAAAATTCTTTATATATTTTCTGTAATAATTGGCAAATGCCACAAACCTTTTTACCTCATCATCGTTTATAGGTACAGGATATTCTTGAACGGTTTTAATTTTTCCTGGATCAGGTAAAACACCCTCTGCGGAAACCACATGTCCCAAATATAAAAGTTCCTTTTTTAAAAACTCACACTTGTTAGGATTTAGCTTCAAGTTGACATTCCTAAGCCGCTGTAAAACTGTTACTAAATTTTTATTGTGATTAATTAAATTATTTCCAAAGACAATAAGGTCGTCTAAATAAACGAAACAACGTTCATAGTTAAGACCTGACATTGCAATTGTCATAGCTCTCGAAAATGCATTAGGGCTTATCTTTAGGCCCATAGGTAGTCGAGTCATTTGAAATTGACCTCTACTACCTACAGTAAATGCCGTAATTGGTCTACTAGCTTTATCTAGTTCTACTTGATAATAGCTTTGCGATAAGTCCAAATGTGAAAAGTACATTGCCCCTGATAGAGAGTCTAAAATTTCTGCTATGCATGGCAAAGGAAATTTGTCATCCTGTACCCTAGTATTGATAAATCTGTAATCCGTTACAACTCTAAAATGCTTGTTCCCATTGTTATCAGCTCTTTTTGGGACTATTAAAAGTGGCGAAGACCATTCTGACCTAGCTTCTTCGATTATTCCGTCATTTAACATTTTGTCTACCTGTTTATTTATCTCCTCTTTTTGCGAATGTGGAAGCCTATATTGCTTTACGTAAATTGGAGATGCGCCTGGTTTTAAATTAATTTTTTGTTTATAGATATTTGTTGTGGTTAAAGGGTCATTATTTAAGAGAAAAACATCGGAATATTTAGCACACACCTTCTGTATAGAATATTTTTCCTGAGTGTTTAAATGTTCAAAATTTAGTAATTTAAATAATTTATCGATTCTGTTTACTGAACAATTGTTACTAGGGCCAAAATTACAAAACTCATAGTTGTCAAATAAATCGACTTTAGGTTTAAAATTTTTTATAGTAATATCGTGATCCTTTACATTTAAAATTTTTACTGGAATCATTTGTGATTTAGGCCTCACTATCGCTGCCGCAGTGAAAACACCTTCACATATTTCATTTGCAAGAACAACACAATCATTATTAGTTTCTACTTTAAAATACTTAATTATTTCGCTCCTTTTAGGGATTAAAGTAAACAACTCACTTTTCGCCTGCATAGGCACTATAATTTTTTCATTGTGATAGTAAAATGTAAAATTCGATTTTTCAAAATCTATTGTCGCAAAATGTTTATGAAAGAAGTCCGACCCAATTACTCCGTGGTAATTATCGTCGAAACTATTAATCATCAAAAATTTATGATACAATCGTACAGTATTTATTTGTAAACATACATTTGCTGAGCCTTGCGACACTACTGACCCTGAAATACCATCTATTTTAGTTGTTTCCGAATAATCAATTTTTTGAAATTTATTTATATGTTTTTTAAAAATTACGCTTACTGATGCCCCTGTGTCTACTAAAAGATTAATACTAGTTCCCTCATATTTAACTGTTATAAAATTTAACCCATTTAATTGAAGTAATTTTAAAACATTTACTTTAGTCTCGAAAAAACGTTTTATTTTGTTCTGATTGTGCCTCATTTCTATCTGAATCAAAATTCCTAGAACCTGAATTTCCCATGAAATATCCGCGATGACCATTACGACTGCCTCGGCGGTTGTTATTTACATTATAATTTCCTTGATTTGTTCGATTAAATGAAGTATTACTAGTAAAGTGACCTCGATTATAATGATTGCCCCTATGCGCGTTAGCGTATGTGCCTCTTGATGAAGTACTACTTCTAAAATTGCCCCTACTATATGAGCCTCTGCGAGCTGTATTCATATTTGGTTGCATGCGGAAAAATTGTTTCGCGTTTCCCAACGACAACTCCTCGTCCTTTGCTCCCCTAATCGCGTCATTTAAATTTATATAGTTCCTTGCTTTAATGATTGTTCTTAAATCAGCGTTATTTAATCCATTAGCAAATGAATTTACGGCAATTTTCTCGTTAACTGGTCTTAAAATATTTACGTGTTGATCGTTTCCGTCGGCCTGCGTTAGTGTTAAATTAACTAATAAGTCCTCGATAGTGCTACCAAACTGTTCAATAGACCTAGAATTTTGTTTTGCACCATTAAGTTGTAAAGATAACGCGGAAACGGATTTTTTCGCAATAAAATAAGTCTTAAGATCAGCAATTAAAGTAGCATTATTCACATATGTTTGTTTAAGTCGAATTTTAGCATTTTCAGAAAGTCTAGTCCTTAAAACATAAGTGGTTAGTAGTTTCTTGCCATCATCGTTTAATAGAGAATCGTACCACTCGATAGCATGAATAATTTGTTTTGTAACCGCTTCCGAGCCGTCCATGATAGGTACCAAACCTGCTGCAGTTTTCAAGTCAAATTTTTCAGACATTTTGATTTCTATCTCAGAATCTGATGAATCGGAATCAAAATCTACATCAGGTTGTGCCAGCTCCTGTTGTGTTCCCGTTAATCTGTCGTTCAGAATCTTACTTATACTTCCAATATACTTATCTATCTCGATGACATATAATTTTACTTTCTCTATTAAACTTGAATCATGAAATCCACTATTAAATATTTCCTTAATACCATTAAAATTTTTCCTAAACTTATCTAATTTCCTTAACCTATTATTTAATATCTTACTATTATTTCTTCGTTCTTTATTATCTTTTCCCAAATTCCTATGAAACACTCTTGGTTCCTCCAATAGGTATCTAAAATTCTCTGTTTCTTTCGACATTCCATTCCATAACTTTCGTCATTATAATAACCATTTCCCATACCATTACCATTATATACTACTTTCCATTAATATACCATAATTTCAACATAATAATCCATATTTGCCTGTTAAACTTTTTCCGTACTTTTTGCTATTTCTCTTCTAATTTTCCTTTCCAAATTTTTTTTACAACGAATATATACAATCCATAGGACGACGACAATTCCCAATATAACCAATATAATACTTAAAATGTCTTGAATTGAACCAAATTTTGTTGAAGTCGTCTGGCCTCCACTGTTTCCAGCTTGTGCAATAATTATTTCTTCCTTGCTTTGGTTTTTGCCCATTTTATTTATTTTTTATTGTTCTTCATGCCAAGTTTTTCGGCAGGATCGCCATGTGATAACTTATGCTCGGGCAGAGCCCAAATCAAAGAACCTTTTACTTTTGTGAATAAAATCAATCTATTTTCTAATTGCATAAATTTACATGTCCATATAATTATCTGCTGACAGTATAAATATTATATGTTTATATGACATGGTTTAATAATCTAGCAAACTCTTAACCTACTTAAAACTAATTGTTTATCACTAATTATATTACTACACACTAATGTTAATAAAGAACCTTTATTAATGTATAAAAATTATGTTAATCACTATAAATTAAAAGAAAATATGGCAAAAACAGATTGGACAAATTTCTATTCCTATTCTAAAACAAATGACTTATCTAATAATTTAATAAAAGAAATTCAAAATGATGTACAACTAAAACAAATTATCTTCCTTTTACTTTAAACTTAAATAATATACCACAAAATATGGATAGTATAGTTGGGGTCAAGCAAATATTTGACGCGTGACACTTCCATCTTGTCATATTTGTCCAATACTAGTTATTTCGATTTCACCAACTTTATTACAGCTGATACTTAGTCAGGGCCGGACTGACAAATATTGTTATTTATAAACCTTTGCAGAAAATGATTGCTGGGAAATTGGTCTAAGAATATGAATTATAATATAAATAAATTTGTTTTGATAAATCCTGTGCATTGTAATGGTGGGATTTAGGATTGACCATTAATATCACAGGCCTTAACAAAAGCAATCTTAGTAGTGTATAACGATTAATATTATTTTTATTTATTTATTAAGTACCTCATTGGTTTACACCAAAAGGCCATTGCCCAAAGGCCTTCAGGCTAAGTCAATTAAGTACATATTTGTTTACACTTAAAAACTATTTGTTTGTTTAGGTTGGATTAATATTATTTATATTAATTAATGAATATGGGTAATTACCTAAAAATAATGACTTACCATAAAAACAGGAAATACTTGTACCTGGAAAACGGTTTTATGAAAACAACTGTTTAATTTTAAATTTGTATTTAACTATGTTTAACTACAAAATATATAACATAAGTAATCCTTCGTATAGCGGGTGAAAAATATATATGAAAATAAAATGATGTTTATTTTTTAAACTGTTCGTGTCGAGTTATATTATTTACATTGATAGAATAGTCGGAAGTGAACAATAAAAAGCTAATGAGTGCTTGCCAACGTATCAGTATATTTATTTAAAGCTTCATTAGGGCTAAAATATTATAATTTTCTTAAAATTTTTGGCCTGGGGATTGTATATTTCATATGTATTTGCATTTGACTAGGTGTTTCCAATAAATGTCTATAAATAAATGTATTCAAACTTTTTAACCTTACAATTCGTTAATATTCATTGTCATTGTGTATAATATGTTCTTTATTTGTCATGTATTTTATATGCAGGCTCCAAAATTTTTAAGAAAATTATTATATTTCAGCCCTGATGAAGCTTTACATAAATAAAGCGAAACGTTGGCAAGCACTCACTAGCCTTTTTTATTGTCCACTTCCGACTAATTCTATCAACGTAAATGATGTTTATTGATATAATGCCATAGAGTTACTTACTTTTCTTAAGATAAACACACGTCTAAAAAAATAATACTAAATAAAATCTTATAAACTATAAACAATGTTTAACACTCACTACACAAATAAAGACAATAGAACACTATAAAAAGGCAATAAAATGATTTAAATACTCAAAAACCAAAACCAAATACAGAATGTCAACAAGACAACGACATCACTCGTTTTGGAATAAATACAATGCGGATCTGCATTTTACCAAATCGACGAGAATTCACGTACGGTCGACAAGTGATATGACATTGAAAATGCACAAGAGGGAGAAACAAACAAAATTACGTTCGATGTTCGATTCATGTGTTTTCCTTTCTTTTTCTCTTCTTTTTTCTTGAGGTAACTCGGTTTATGTATGTCTCTTTTTAGTCATATAAAAGGATAAAGATACAAATACTTCGAGTGGGTGGTAATTATTATAATATAAATTAGCCATTAGTAACTTTTATATTATGAGTTGCCTGCCGTATTTGACACCCATGACAATGTGGAAGTGTCACGCGTCAAATATTTGCTTGACTTCAACTATATCAGCGATGACGTTCAAATTTTAAAAGTTAATCATCTAAAATATTTAGGAATAATGTTTGACAGTAAATTAAATTGGAATTTTCAAGTAGGATATTTGATTAAAAAATTAAGAAGTTTATCACCAATTTTTAAAAACATTCGGGATATAAAACATCTAGAAGTGATATATTATGCATTAGTCAAAACTCATTTAAATTACGGAATTTTAGGTTGGGTAGGAATAAACAGAACTTTGGTTAAAAAATGAGAAGTATTACAATATAGAATTTTGAAAATTATATTTAAGAGGGACTATCTTTATCCTTCAAAAGAATTATATTCAGAAACAAAAAAGATGAGCGTTCGACAAATTTACATTTATAATATTTTAATATATATATTTAAAAATAAGAGCCTTTTACAATTTAAATACCTTAACCATAATACACGTCATAAAAATGAAATATCCATAAAGCCTAAAATTCGTAGGACAAAGAACTTTTAGATATTTGTTTTTATTAAAATGATTATTTACCAACAAATATTAAAAAAGGTATTCATTAAAAGAAAAAAAGTGAAAATAAAGACATTTATATTGGATACAAATGCTTTAAAAATGTTTTAACTAATTAATGCTATTTAATATTATTGTGAAATAATTATATAAATAATCTTTTACAGAATTTTAATAATTTATCATCAAGAAAGTAGCATTTATTGAATACTTGCAACTTTTTATAAAAATATTCTTAAATATAATATATACAACAAGCACGTCTTCGGGGAATTTATGAATAAATTTATTGAAGAATAACATATTTATTATATTATAACTATTTAAAATAAACTTATTATTATTATTATTATTATTATTATATAGATTTAACAGAGCTGTTTTAAAACCTTTTCAATATGGTAATAGACTTTTTAGAAAACTGCTTTTCGATTTTTTTAATGGTTGGTAATTACCGATTATATTTACCAAATGTTTTATTCTGTTGACGTATGGCAAGTTGTGACCAATAAAATCCTTTTTTAGTCATGTATGTTTGGTTAGTTCAGGTTAGTTTAGGTTATGTTTGGTTGCATAAACCCAGAAAATAAAATTATTTTGTTGACAGGAGAAGACCAAACATTTTGATAGTAGATATAAAATTTGTATTGTATATCCTCTTTTTAAATATGGATTTTGGTATGGATGGTATTGACTTAATCAAAAGAAGATATCAATACATATTTTTAACTCGAGGAACAGGAGATTGTCATGTCTTCCAATAAATTTTGTTGGACATGTTAATAAAAAGTGTTTTATTGTATTTTATCTTAGGTCCCATCACGATATTCAAAAGGATAACGCCAAGTGGATGAAAAAAGGCATTAAGCACTATGACAATTTGGCCATGAGAGCAGCCACTAACGGACATTGTGTTGACATTTATTCCTGCGCGCTTGATCAAACTGGTCTTATGGAAATGAAACAATGTTGTAATTCTACAGGGTAAGAAATTATTTTTATTCATTTTTCTGGAATTTTCTAACGATGTTTTACTTTGGATAGATTAATTTCATACATCATAAAAGATGCTATAAGGTTTTTTAATAACCATATTTTATGAAAATCGAATAATTAGAGTTTTATAAATTAGGCCGGTTCTTATATTTGCACGAATGCTTCATTCTTGCAATAAGTGCAATAATTAATTGTTCATTACAAATAATTTTTAGGGGTCATATGGTGATGGGGGATTCTTTCAATTCGTCATTGTTCAAACAAACGTTCCAGAGAGTGTTTGGTAAAGACTCAAAGGGCGAACTGAGAATGGCTTTCAATGGTACTTTGGAAGTGAAGTGTTCTAGAGAACTTAAAGGTAAGTTAGTTATAATTGTTGCATATTATTAGAGACTATACAGGATATAGACCCGCAACTACAATTAAAATGAAATGTCTCTCATAAAAGGGTAGGAGATGTCGCTAGCCGTAATATTTGAAGGTACATTGCGGACCGCTACGTGCCCACGACCTTCGGTTTTCTATTGCACCGTTGCCGATATAGCGAAAAAAAGTTTGCTAAAATATTATTAAATTTACTTCGGCGAAATGGGTTCACTTACTTTTAGTCCGGTCAAATTATATAGGGGGTGGTCCAATTTGATACAGGTACACAGAGTATGTTCACCCTCACAGTAATTTTTCGCGTAGAGTATGATGCGAGGGGTCCCGGAGCGATCCGAGTAGAACCTCGCCTCTTAAAAAGTCAAAAAACACCCTTTTAGGGGCGCAAATAGCTGCCTGGACAGTTGCGGGTGTTTTTTTGCGGTTGTAAGTGTGGAGATGTTCCCTCGGTAATTTGGTAAGAGTTACAACTCCTCCGGGTGGGGGTGGATAAGAAATAAAAATGTTATTGTTTTCCGCTTGGGGAAGTTGGCTAAGAGTGAATTGATCACCACCAAATGGACAAATTGACTTGTTTTTCAACAGTTTAGAAAACATTTTGAGTCTTAAAGTTGATTCAAGTAAAATCATTTTTATTGCGGGTGATTTAAATATTGAGTTGATAAAGGAAAATAAAAATAAGAATAGATTATTTGCGTTACTTAATTTTTATGCAATAAAAGCCACGATTTTCAACAATACAAGAATAACTTCAAATTCAGAAAGTTGTTTGGATAATATTTTTACAAATTTACAATATAACTTACAGTCGAGGGTTTTAATGCACATATATCAGACCATTTGGCACAGAAAGTAGATTTTCACTTAACTAAAAACAATAACTTAGAATTTATTTATAAGAGATTTTTTAATGAACGCAATAAGGATGATTTTGTTAATCAACTAAAAATTCAAACTTGGGACAATGTGTTTATTCTCGACCAAAGCAATGTAAATGAGCAATGGCGAGTTTTTATTAACAATTTTATAGATATATTTAATTCCTGTTTTCCGTTAACCATGGTATATAAAAACAAAAAACCAAAATATAATACAAACAAGCATATTGTAGAAATTAAAAATAAGTTAGATACATTGATGTTATTATCTAAAACCAACCCCTACTATAAAACTCAATATAACAACACAAAAAAAGAATATGACAATCTTTTAAAAATTGAAAAAAGCAAATCCTATGAGAACAGGGTTAAAAAATCAGACTCTAAAATTAAATGTATGTGGGCAATATGCAGTGAATTAACAGGACGGGTTAAAAACAATGATCATGATTTGGATGAGAACAAAAAATCTTTTGCTAGCAATTTCAATGATCATTTAATCAATGCTGTACAAGACCTGCTAAACAAACAAGAACACAGAACATTTCAATGTAGTATAGTAGAAAATAACATGTCAATGTATCTAAAACCAATAAGTATTGATGAAATAATAACTCTCTCCCGAAATCTAAAAAACAAAAATTGTAGTGGCTATGACGGTATTCCAGCCAGTAAGCTTTCGATAGAAGTACTTGCACCCTTGTTGTGTTACATAATTAATAATTCTATGAAATTTTCTATTTTTCCGGATCAACTAAAATTTGCTGTGATAAAACCCCTATATAAAAAGGGAAATCCACAAGACCTTGATAACTACAGGCCTATAAGCTTATTGCCAGCCTTCTCGAAAATTTTTGAATTGGTAATGTGTGCACGGTTGTTAGATTTTATGAATGAATGTCGCCTGTTATCAAGTTCTCAGCATGGATATTTGAGAGGTCGATCAACTAATACTGCAATATACCAATTTATAAACGTCATATTAAACCATTTAGAAAATAAAAACTTAGCTCTAGGCCTCTTTCTAGATCTAAGTAAGGCATATGACTGTGTCAATCATAAACATCTATTATTTAAACTAGGTAAGTATGGTATAAGAGACAGGGCAAATAAATGGATAGAATCATACCTCTCCAATAGACAGCAACAAGTTATTATGAATAATGGCAACGGAAATATAAAGTCGAATATTAACGTTGCTCCTACAGGTATAGCCCAAGGAAGTATTGTCGGCCCAATTTTATTTATAATTTATATCAATGATCTTAATATGGCCCTTGATAACTATTCAATAACAAACTACGCGGATGACACGAATCTCTTAATTTCAGGAAGAGATCTACCAGAGCTTATTGAGAACACAAAAGTTGGGTTTTCTGACACAAGTCACTGGTTCACTGCTAATAACTTAATTATTAATAATTCTAAAACTAATTTAATTTTCTTTCGAACAAAACAATCCCAAATTTCCCCCCCAGATACAGTTACTCTTGAAAATAATGTAATTACAGCAGGAGCGAACACTAAGTTTTTGGGAATACATATAGACGAATTCTTAGATTGGGAAACCCACATCAATAAAACTTGTTTAAAACTAGGAAGCATTGGATATGGCATTAAGGTAGTGGCACAGTACATAAATATTGAAACTTTAAAAATTGTGTACCACGCTAATTTTGAATCAATTTTAAGATACGGCATAATTTTTTGGGGGTGCAATTCCAGCATGCAGTCACTTTTTGTAGTGCAAAAGAGAACTATCAGATCTATAAAAAAAATTAAATTTAGAGACTCGTGTCGAGGTGTATTTAGAAATATGAATGTATTGACAGTTTTTGGACTGTATATATACGAATGTTTGTTATTTTTATTTAAAAATAGAGATAAGTTTGAAACTGTAATTGACCATCATAACTATGACACAAGGACACAGAATTTACTTTATCCGATACACCGATTAACATTAACAGAAAAAGGACCTTATTACATGTGTATAAGATTATATAACAAATTGCCAAATTGTATTAAACTAATAAATAGCTTAGGTAAATTTAAGAAAAGCATAAAAAACATGTTAATTGAATTAGAACCATACACATTAGCTGATTTTTTGTGATAGATTACAAGAAATGAATTAAATCATGTTGTTGACGTCATTTCACTTTTTCTGTATGCATTATTGTAGGGAAGATTTGAAATAAAGAAGCATATTTATTTATTTATTTATTTATTTATTTATCACCATCCCCCCGAGCAGGATAAAACTACCCATCAGGGATTTTTTTCCTTTATAAATCAGGCGAGAGTGGTTTGTAAGCGTGAAAAAAATTTTGCTGGTGGAGGTCTTCTTTTAGATTTGAAACTAGTGTTAAACTCTTTAATGACATTTTTTTCACATCCAAAGTTCTGTAAAATAAACAAAACACATCGGTTTAAACTTTTTAATTTTTAATATTCTCACCACATTATGGGGATGAATTAAAATTCACCCACCACTTACTTATTTTTATGAAAGAAGTAAGAATTATTTCTTTTCCATCCGCTCCAACGCAACCCGTAGGGGTTCCAACTCTTGCCAGACCACTGAGTCAGTATCCTCGTATATTCTCCCACACTTGCATCTACATAGAAAACACCCGCGAGTGTCTAGTCAAAACAATTGTTTGCTGAAATAAAACACTAAAGGTGTTTTTTTGTTTTTAGTCGTAAAATCCCACTCGAAATGCTCCTGGATTACGCCAATCATATTTTACATGAAAAAATTGCCCTTACGGATGAATATAGTGTACCTTGATGAAATTTGGCCATGCCCCGCATAATTTGACTGGATATTTAAAATTCTCAACGTTACCGAACAATAGGATTATACAGGCGCTTGTCCTTGGCCGTATATACTTTATCACAGGCTTTATAGATAGCACGCGTGCGCTGCGCCCTGCTCCCGAATTTCGAACTTTTTCAAAACTATTTTGATATGGTATTAGGTATAAACACCTTATAATCCCCATGTTATATAACTGGAGTAAGTTTATTTTGTTGATTTTTAAAACGGAATAGATTTTTGCATTTATCACTCTTCCAGTATAGTCTGTATTAACGTTGCTGGTAACAGGCTATACTTGTTGTCGGGCCGTTATTTTTTTACGTAGGGCCTATTTCGTAAAAAAAATACTGTACTACTTTTCCTACCGAATTGGCATGCTAGTACACAGAATTTCTTTTATGAAATGGTTGGATTTGGTTTGGTGAATGTTCACAATATTTATATATTTGGAGCCTAATTAATAATAATTTTTGTGGAAAAGCTTTATTAATTGCCTTCTGTTGCAAAATATAATATTTGCTCAATAACTTTTTCCTTGTTAACATATTATGTTTTACTTTGACCCTAACTCACCTGTCTGTTTTTAATAGTGTAAATTTGTTGCAGTTATATTAATATTATTTTTTCATTATTTTACTTAAAAGTATACATAGCATTTACTTACAAAATTATGTATTTCTAAGCGTAGGTCTACTGATACTGATATCCGTGGTGTTAAAGTTATTACTTATGAAACACATATTTTTTTCTTAAAACTTTAACATCCTGTAGTTCAAAAGTCAAGTTGCTTAGAACATACGTTCATATGAAGATTTGTCTATGGTCCCTTTGTATATGTGAAAAGTCCTAATCCTAATCCTACATAATTCACCCTGGCAATAAAAGTTCCCAAAATTTAACTTCTGCATAATTGCCAATTAACTTTTTTTAACATTTTATCGCCATTTTGTTATGGCTGTACCACGTTTAATCACAAATTCATTACCCAAAAATAAGGCGATCTAGGCAAACTTACCTATATATATGTTCCTGCTTTTTACTTTCTCAAATTCTTCAATTAATATCGTTTTTTCGGAATAATTTCTAAACGCCTTTATTGATTTTCACTAATTTTGGGAATAAGAATTGGTACTATTATTGGCGTGTTTGACGCAAACGCAATCTTTTTTTAATGCCTGGGAATTTAAAAATGGCGCGTGATTTATAAATAAAAGTTTGTATTTTTGTTACCCCCTATACAAATGGCTTCAGTTGTTTCTCTGGCACTAGCTGACTTTATTTTGAAACTTTTTTGTTTCTTGTAAAATGTTCGCCAGACTTACAGTTTCTCTTCCAAAAAATGATTTACCCTTATTTATTATTACCTTGTAATTCATCATTGTTGTTTATTCGGAATGAAAAAACACGAAAAAGGTCTTAATTCTAATAACTACCAACTAGTTTAATTTTTATAACAAATGTTCGAGATGTTCACGTTGTTCCTGAATACATATTATATTAAAGATGATCAAAATTACTTTTTTGATATTATATCGTTAGGTAAAATAAAAATAGTATTTATTAAAGTAACTTTTAAAAAAGAAAAAATCAATATTATAAGTTTATATAAACCTCCATCAATTTCTACTTCAGATTTTATTTTAGATCTTAAATTATTTTTTGACAAAATTAAAAATAATTGCAATAACGAGACAGTAATTTTAATTGGAGATATAAATATTAATATATTTTCAAATTCTAATGATAGTAATGAATATTTAAATATCTTAAGTGAATACGGTTTTATATCTTTTATAAATGGAAATACTAGAGAATTTAAAAATGAAAGTTCTTGTATAGATCATATATTTATTAAAACAGCAGAAAGTTTAAATAATTTTAAATCAATGATTTTCAAATATCAAATAACAGATCATTATCCAATAATTCTACAAAAAAATCTTGATAATGAAAATATTCAAAAAAATTCTATAATATTTAAAACATATATTAATTATTCACAACTAAATCAAAATATGAGTAAAATAAATTGGACAAACTATTATTCAATTCTAGAAACAAATAATTTAGCTAATATTTTAATAACAGAAATTAAAAAAAATGTTGAAAAATGTACATCTAAAGTTAAAATTAAAATTAAAAAAAGAAAAGAATGGATTACAAATGGTTTATTGAATTCTATAAATAAAAAAAATGAACTTTATAAAAAATTTAAAAAAAATAGTAATAATCATATATTACTATACCAATATAAAATTTACAAAAATAAATTAAACAAATTAATAAGAGAACAAAAAATTAAATTTTATAAATCAAAAATTGATAATTCTAAAAACTCAAATATAAATCTATGGAAAACTATTAAAAATATTTGTGGTAAAAAACAAAAAAATCAAAATATAAAAGAAATAAAAATTGATGAGCATAATATAATAAATGATGAAAAAATTATGGCAAATACTTTTATTGATTATTTTTCAGAAGTGGGTGAAAAATTAGCAAATAAAATAAAAAATAAAAATACATTATTCTTAAATAATTTAAATGATAAAAATAACAATATGACATCATTTTTCTTAAAGGAAACTAATTATCATGAAGTTGAAGATATTATTGATAGCTTAAAACCAAAAAAATCTCCTGGTATGGATGGAATAACCTCTGAAATTTTAAAATCTATTAAAAATAATATTTCTAAACCAATTACATACTTAATAAATAATATTTTTGAAACTAGTATATATCCGGAAGCTTTTAAAGTAGGTCTGATTAAACCTATTTTTAAAAATGGAGAATTAAACAAAACGTGTAATTATAGACCAATAACATTAATATCTTCATTAGCAAAAATTTTTGAAAAAATTTTAAAAGAAAGAATAGATGAATATCTAAAAAAATTAAATTTCATTTCAGATAAACAATTTGGATTTCAAAAAAATAAATCAGCTAAAGATGCCATATGCTATTTAACAGAAAAATTATATAACACCATGGATAATAAAAAATCATGTATTTGTATATTTTTAGATTTGGCAAAAGCATTTGATACAGTTAGTCATACCATTTTGGTAAACAAATTAGAAAATATTGGTTTTAGGGGAAATCAACTAAAATTAATAAAAAATTACCTTAAAGATCGTCCAAATTATGTAAAAATAAATGAAAAAATAAGTTATTCAAAATATTTTAAATATGGTGTACCACAAGGCACAATTTTAGGACCTTTATTTTTTAATATTTATATTAATGATTTATTTAATATAAAATGTGACGGAGAAATTCATAGTTTTGCAGATGATACTGTTATTTTTTACAACGACATATCTTGGGAAAATTTACATAAGAAAATAAAAAAAGACTTCGAAATTATAAAAAATTGGGTTGATAAAAATTTATTAACAATTAATTTTGATAAAACAAAATATATTCCTTTTACATCAAAAATAAATGATTTTAAAGATATAAATATAAATAATGATATTCAAATAATGAAAACTAATAATATCAAATATTTGGGAATAATTATTGATAATAAATTAAAGTGGAATTTTCATATAGAAAATTTAATTAAAAAATTAAGAAGTACATTGCCAATATTTAAAAATATAAAAAAAATTTTAAATATAAAAAATCTAGAAATATTATATTATGCATTAGTCAAAACTCATATAAATTATGGTATTTTAGGTTGGGGGGGAATAAATAGAAATTTAGTAAAAAGTTTAGAAATATTACAAAAAAGGTTTTTAAAAATTATTTATGATAAAGATTATTTATACTCTTCAAAAAAATTATATGCAGAAACAAAAAAAATGGATGTGAGACAAATTTACTTTTATAATATTTTAATATATATTTTTAAAAATAAAAATAACATTGAATTTAAAGAGAATAATTATAATACAAGATTTAAAAATGAAATTTCTATTAAACCAAAAATAAATAAATCTATTGGACAAAAAAGTTTCAAAATTTTAAGTTTATACATATTCGATTGTCTAATAAATAATATTAAAAAAATAAAATCATTTAAATTATATAAAAAACAAATTAAATGGTGGTTATTAAATAAAAATAGTTTAGATAATATTTTAGAAATGCTATAATTATTAAATAGGTATTAATATATTAATATATTAATACCAAATCTAAATAATATTAAATAAATTTATAAAAATTTTATCCTCAATTATTTACATAATAATATATTAACCAAATATTTTAATAAAATTAACCCCTATACAAGTTAACCTTCAGGGGTTTTATTCCTAAGTTTATTTTTAATGTAAAATATATTAAAATGTATTGTATTTATGTAAATATTTTGAATAAACTTTATTATTATTATTATTATTATAAATTAATTATTTTCAAAGAATTAAACTGTACAGGGTGGCCAACTAAGATTGCGAGGTACTGTACCTGGGAAACTATAAACTAGGCTTGCGGCAAAAAAAATTATTACTAAAACGGCCAAGAGAAAAACCTGAAAAATATTTTCAAGTTTCTGAAATGGCCGCTAGGGGGCGTAACTGCAATCTTGAATCTAAAAAAGTGATGTTTCTGTAAATTCCGCTATATTAACCTAATAAAAAAATCCTGATCTTTAAAGTCGAGGATAATCTGAACCTTTTATGTTTGACACTTTTTGCAGTATCTCTAAAAATAAAGTGATGGGGGGTATTCAAACGTTTCCGTAAATAACATCCTGTATCTTCAAAACGGCTAAGCCGATTTGAACAAACTTGGGCTCGTTAAAAGAAGGAGCTATTCTTGGGCTACAAACATCATTATATTTGAAGTTTTGTAAGTTTCACATATCGCCGCTAGACGGCTTTTTTCGACATTCCAACAGAAATGGTTAATTTTCTCAACAAAATAAACATTGGTATGATTTTTTTTCATGAAAATAAATGATGCCTAAACTAGCTCGCGAAAACCGCATCTCGATATCTTATTCCTAACCCAAAATATCGGCAATAGAAAATTTTATACGAAAATCCCTTAAATTTTCATTTTATTGTAACTATATTTTTCTGGAATTCTTTCTATTATGTAAGTTGTGGCCCTAAAAAGGACCGATTTATAAAAGGAAGATTTTTAATGCCCCCGCAAATGCTCGAAATGCTGACCATCACGTTATGCACAAAAAAGACAATTAATAGAAGCAGGCCATGGAAACAAAACAAGTACCTAATCAAAACATAAATAATCCAAGTTGTCAATAGTTGCCAAAGTTTTGCGTTACTTTGAGTAATTTTTGTGTTTACAAAATGCATTTTACGAATGATGAAGCTGTTGATATGCTTGCGGTTTATTTTGAATGTCTTCAGAATGCCGCAGTAGCTAAAGGAGTTTACGCCGCTCGATATCCAAATCGGAGTCCTTGCGATGTGAGAGTTTTTCCCCGATTAGTGGCGAGTTTACGAGTCAATGGTTGTTTTCGGCCTAAGTTTCAACGGCAAAGAATTGGAAAAACACAAGAAAATATTAACTACGTACTGGGGTATATTGAAGGAAATCCTCATGTTGGCGCAAGAGCAATATCCCTTGAGTTGGACATATCACGAACAACGGTTCAAAATATTTTGAAGGACCAAAGGTAAGTTCTAACGGCCATGAAAGTTAGGTATTCGTTTAAACTTTTTTTAATTACTTTTAGAATGCACCCATATCATGTCGTTTCGCATCAGGCCTTGAAAGGGGAAGATTTTGATCGGAGGTTGGACTATTGCCATTGGATGTTAGGTATGATACGCCAAAATAGAGAATTTTTATTTCAAATTCTTTGGACCGATGAAGCCACCTTTAGTAGTGACGGGAGAGTCAATCTACATAATATGCACTAATGGTCTGCAGAAAATCCGCATTGGTTGCGTGAAGTTCAGCACCAAGGACGTTGGAGTTTAAATGTGTGGTGTGGCATACTGAAAGGCAGAATGATTGGGCCATATTTTTTTGAGCAATCCCTAAATGGCAATGTCTTTCTTGACTTTTTGGCCAATCAATTACCGTTGTTGTTGGAAGATGTGCCTTTGGAAACAAGGCAAAACTTGTTTTTGCAGTTGGATGGTTGCCCAGCACATTTTGCCGTTAATGTGCGAGAGCATATTAATGCAGTATTTCAACAGCGCTGGATTGGAAGAGAAAGTCTGTTTTCAGGGCCTCCGCGATCACCAGACCTAACTTGCCTGGATTTTTATTTATGGGGGCGGTTAAAGGACATCGTGTTTCAGACTCAACCTACGACCAGGGAAGATTTGAAAAACCGGATTCGTAATGCAATACGTAATATACCGTACCATGAGAGGCTTCAGCAATGCATATAACGTGATGGTCAGCATTTCGAGCATTTGCGGGGGCATTAAAAATCTTCGTTTTATAAATCGGTCCTTTTTAGGGCCACAACTTACATAATAGAAAAAATTCCAGAAAAATATAGTTACAATAAAATGAAAATTTAAGGGATTTTCGTATAAAATTTTCTATTGCCGATATTTTGGGTTAGGAACAAGATATCGAGATGCAGTTTTCTCGAGCTAGTTAAGGCATCATTTAGCTACTTTTTCATAAAAAAAAATCATACCAATGCATTTTATTTTGTTGAGAAAATTAACCATTTCTGTTGGAATGTCGAAAAAGGCCCTCTAGCGGCGATATGTTAAACTTGCAAAACTTCAAATATAATGATGTTTGTAGCCCAAGAATAGCTCCTTCTTTTAACGAGCCCAAGTTTGTTCAAATCGGCTTAGCCGTTTCGAAGATACAGGATGTTATTTACGGAAACGTTTGAATACCCTCACCACTTTATTTTTAGAGATACTGCAAAAAGTGCCAAACAAAAAAGGTTCAGATTATCCTCGACTTTAAAGATCAGAATTTTTTTTATTAGGTTAATATAGCGGAATTTACAGAAACATCACTTTTTTAGATTCAAGATTGCAGTTACGCCCCCTAGCGGCCATTTCAGAAACTTGAAAATATTTTTCAGGTTTTTCTCTTGTCCGTTTTAGTAATAATTTTTTTAGCCGGAAGCCTCTACGATGGATAGTTGGCCACCCTGTTACTTTGGGCATTGTGTCGGGTTTGTTTTTAAAATAATCTGCAGCATTGATAATTCTTTGCAATAACTCAACTTTTGGTACTGCATAACAAAGCAGTTAAAAAGTTGTTCAAACTTCCACGCCTTTATCCGACAGATCAGCTATTCCTTCCAAACAAAATCATGGATATTCAATCTATATACACTTTTCAAGTCTGTACATATATTCACTACTGTCAAACTGGGACCACACATACAATCTTACAGCTGACTACATCAAGGGAAGTTCATGATTATAATATTCGGTTTGGAAATAATATAAGAACAGCCGGTATGAAAACATCAACTGGGCAAAGAAGTATTTTAATGGAAGGGGTACAGCTGTATAACAAGATACCCGACCAAATAAAGGGCCTGAACCCTCTCGCATTTAGAAGACAACTAAGAAACCTTATATTTGCGAACTTCTTCTGATCTCGTTTTTGTTTTCTGAGTATTTCAAGTTTTATTTCCTATTTCTTATTTCTTGTTTCTCTTATTATTGTATAAGATAATATATATTTGCATAACCCGCATAGCGAAAGCTCTGGGTTTATAACATCGGGTAAAATTATTTTTTTTCTATACTTTGTTAAATATGAAATAAATGGATTATTATTATTATAACTTTTGTAGCGATGGGGGAAGCATACATTTTTGATTTAAGAGCGCCCCCACAAACAGTGGAGGAAGACTGCATTGTTTCATTTACAATATTAATATCGGGTTTATTTTTAGTTCAAGGCGGCATTGGCTCATGTGTGTCGCTCAACGTTAAAAGCCCTCTGGTGGCAGATACAGAAATAGGTATGGGTAACACGGTTCAATGGAAAATGTGTACTTTGACTCCAAGTACAACTGTGGCTCTATTTTTCGAGGTAGTAAATCAACATGCTGCTCCGATCCCTCAAGGAGGCAGGGGGTGTATACAGTTTATAACTCAGTATCAGGTAATCAGTTTTTTTTTTTATTGTGGAGAAGACTTCCTCCTTCTCCTTGGAAGTTGCAAGTTACTTCACTTCCATAATGAACTTCTACCTTATATAAAATTTAATTTGAAATTACAGTTTCATATTTATTTCTTGTAGCACGCTAGTGGTCAAAGACGAATCCGGGTCACGACCATAGCACGAAATTGGGCGGACGCCACAGCAAATATCCACCATATTAGCGCGGGCTTCGATCAAGAATCCGCGGCCGTCATAATGGCCAGAATGGCAGTGTACAGGGCAGAGACGGATGAGAGTCCGGATGTGCTTAGATGGGTTGATAGGATGCTGATTCGTTTGGTAAGAACAATACGTTTTATATATGATATCTCAAAACGTGTTAGGTTATAAAGAAAATAGTTGTATAAAAATATTATAACCTGAACTAAACTTCCCCTGGCGTCGCCACAGTTTATTATGTCAGCAAATTGTAGAGACATGCCCTATACATACCAAATTACCTTTCTTCAACACAAAATCTAAAAATACAAAATTTGGTGAAGTGCTTATAAAGAATGTCCTTATTTCGTATATTTCATTTTTTTGGTTCATTTGCCCTCTTGTCTACTCCATCGGTTCGTGGACATTGGACATACTATGCAAAATTAGTCTATTATTCACTAATATTCATTTAATAATATTGTTATTTAAATATTAGGTAAATTTTACACTACATAAAAGAATATAAACATTGATCGAATCACACACTAGGAAGGTCAGATATTTATTACAGTAGGTAAAGTACTTCCCAACATATTTCGTTTGGCTTAATGACTGCAATAAAACCCCTTATTTTTCGCTTTCGCAGAGACGTATTAACCCACATTCATTTTTAATCCCAGTTTATAATAACAATAGATAGGTACATTACTTGATTTGTCATCAAAATTAATAAACTATATAATTAAGGTTTTCTAGAAACAACTTAATTATTAGGATATTTCTCGAAACTTTTTAGTTACAGGTATCTGTTTATATAGCTTATATAAATAGTATTCGACATAGATTAGTACCTATCTATTTTACTTTGAAACAGTGTGCAACAAGTTAATATTAAAAGTATGTGGAGACCTTAGGAATCTTTAGCTAATGCGATATCTAGCTACCCTAAACATTCCAGGAAGCATCTATCTTCTGACGCCAAAGTGATCGTGAAAAACGTATGTGAATCGTTATTAAAGAGCGGCCACCCTAAAGTAATTGGCATTAAAAATACCAATGAAATGACGAAAGTTCCATTATCGACGGTACGAGAAAAATGAAGTGCGTAGATGATTGTGACAAAGATGTTATTCACAGGAAAATATACCAAATGAATCAAGAAAATGTTGTGCCCACGTTAAATTCTTTAAAAACATGGTTAACAACTGACGATACAATGATATCATGTAGCAGGACAAGTCTTTACCGCGCTTTGCAAGAGATGGGATTTAAGTATAAGACAATAAACAAGAGACAAATTATTATGGAGTCCGAAAGATTAAGAAAAATTAGATTTCTGTACCTTAGGGAAATAAAAAAGTTTAGATCCGAAAAACGTACAATAGTTTAGAAATGGGTCACACTGTGTTGCGACTGCCACCCTATTATTGCATTTTTAACCCTATTGAACACATGTGGTATCAAATTAATCGAAAATGAGAACTGAAAATAGCACACCTACTCTTAGTGGCAGTGTAATAGAGCTAATAAAGAAAGTTTTCGGTGAAATTCCAGATGAAAGTTGGAAAAATTCGGTTAACCATGTCTTAAAAATTGAAGACTTTTATGTAACTACACAACAAAACGAAATACATTCTCCTATTATAAATGTGAATGATAGTGATAGCGAGACTGAATTAGGAATACTTAGATTAAAACGTTTTGTAATTACAATTAAACCTTCTGTGTATATATGTAAATATATTTTTTTAAGTAGGTATGTTAATTGTTATTACTTTTACCTAAATGCGTGCGAAAAATTGCCCTTTTCTGCACGCACTTGTTTTGTACTTATAATAAATTAATATACATGTAATACAAGTAATGGTAAAAATAAACATAATAAACGTTGCTACCACAGGATTGTAAACTATATGCTACTATAAGGTATTACTATGGCTTTTCATTTAACTACAAAATCCGTTCCTGTGCAAAGTAGTACCCCTTATTTCATTTCATTTCAGTAATATAAACAGTGAGGCCAGCTGGGGCCAGGTAGATTTCGCTGTTTGGCACGCTCATCGACAGTTTTGTATGGGTACTTTTACCAAGAAATTCTTTAAAAACGTAGGTTTGGCAATCGAACAGGTAACGGGGTTTCATTGGGTGTTTACAATCTAATAAAACTATTATTGCAGTTATTAGGTCAAACGAAATATGTTTGGATGGACTTTATATAGTTCTAACATAAAAAATAGTTAAGTAAAGAGAGTACAACAGATTTATTTATTTATTTATTTATTCATTCACAGTATCAACAGCAAATATTGCCAATTACAGATACTCTCTTAACCTAGAACTATGAACTATGTACTATTTATATCAAAGAGACGAAGATATAAAATAAAATTAAAATCATTCCATTTACACATGCATGAGCTTGCTTATTACTATTTTCCTAAAAGTTTGAAGACTCATAGTGTCAATGTCTATATCAGATGCATACCTGTTGAAGAGCTGACACATCCGATATATAGGGCTGCCCTTGTACAAATTTGTCCTCGGGAAGTCCAGATAAAAGACCCTCCTGGATCTGACATTTACCTGTTGCACTGCAAAGGGCAGTTGTCCCAAAATCTCAGGCGCATCAGTACCACTTTTAAGTATTTTAAATAAAGTACACAAACAGATTTGTATTCTGCGATCTTTCAAGGACATGCGATTAAAAATACCCAACAAATATGCATTATCACACCCACGTTGAGGGTAGTATCCATATTTTTTAAAGAACATATGTTTCATAAACCTGCGCTGAACCCCCTCAACACAGTCCACCCATACACTGTACTGGGGGGACCAGATTGCACTACCATATTCGACTTCGGCAGCACTAATGCATCAAATAGTTTAAAACTAACCTAAACACTGAAGTGTTTAGAATTTCTGACCACGAACCCCATTACCCTCAATGCATCTTGAATCCTCCTAGCCATATCGGTCGTAAAAGACATATTCGAGTCGAACACTACTCCCAAATCTTTCTGGTTATTCACCCTATTCAAGTCTTTGCCATAAACCTTATAAGTGTAATCTAAAACATTGTGGTTAAGAGTAAAGGACATACAAGAACACTTACTTACATTCAATTTAAAACCATTTATCCCACACCAGTTGGCTACATCACAGAAGTCAGACTGTAACTCATCACAGTCATTCATGGAGTCAATATTTAAAAACAACTTAAAATCATCTGCGAAAAGTAAAGCCCTTGAGTGCTGCACAACATCAACAATCCCATTAATAGCTACTATAAAAAGTAATGGTCCCAGATTTGATCCCTGTGGCACCCCTGAAGGACTTTTATAGGTAACAGATCTATGACCCATAATTTCCACATATTGGATTCGGTTTGTCAGATAGGATTCTATAAGATATACAAGGTTAGGAGTGACATTCATATCAGATAGCGCTTTCAGGATAGTACAGTGTCTTACCCTATCAAAGGCCTTCTCCATATCAGTATAGATCACATCTACTTGACTTTTTCGCTTGAGAGATTCATGGACATACTGAGAAAAACATGCTAAGTTGGTAAAAACCGATCTTTTTGGTAAGAAACCATGTTGCATAATGGTAATTTGATGAGAGGGTCTCCAGAACAATCGGTATTTACAAAACAATTCAACATCCTGTTCAAAATTTTTCTGAAATAACTTTAAATGAAATTAAATCTGTAATGAGTAATCTTTGCATAAGAATAGCCCCGGGTTTTGACGGAATAGAAAATGCGGCGTTGCGAAACCTGCCAGGCAACTTTGAGGAATATAGCAAGCTTATCCCAGGCTATTATCAAAGAAGATCATTTCCCGTGTGCTTGGAAACATTTCAAAATTATCTTAATTCGCAGTAAGGGGGAATACCCCACGGCGCTGGTGAGTTACAGACCTTCAAGCTTGCTATCAAGTCTAGGCAAGATAGCAGAAAGAAACGATTTTGTCTCACACAAATTATTTAATTTGTACGCACAATGTTTTACCTAATGAACAGTTCGGGTTCCGACCTGAACACTGCACAGTTAGGCAATTAACGAGACTATCATCGCAAATCACCAAGGGCTTCAATAGAAGGGCGCACACGGGAGTGGTCTTCTTTGACGTTAGCAAGGCTTTTGACAAGGTCTGGCATGACGGCGTTCTATTAAAATTAATAAAAATCGATGCTCCAAATTACCTTGTCAAGGTACTGGGGGTCCTTTTTTAGATTAGAAAATAGAAGTTTTGCAGTATCATCAGAGAACGCGCTTTCCGCAGCCAAACGCATCGGGGCCGGAGTGTCGCATGGCTCACCTCTGTCCCCGGTGTTGTACAATATTTACACGCACGATATACCGCGATATAGACAGACGCAGCTCTATCTGTTTGCTGGCGATACTGCAATAACTGCTATTTCCAAACAGCCGTGGCTACTCGTCACTCATTTACAACACATAAATCAGCTTAAAAAGTGGCTTTCAGCTTGGAGAATTCGTTTGAATTCCGCCAAGACGAAGGCCATCTTTAAGTTAAGCTCGCTATGCGTCAATTAAGTTCTATTTACATCCTGCTTCACAGGCGGAGTAGACTTACTTATAGAACTAAAGTCAACCTCTACAAAGTCTTCGTCAGGCCGGTTCTGACTTAAGCGGCCCTCAGACGATCAATAATATTGTCAATATTTAATGATATGGACAATAATATTGATCGTGTGAGGCAAAATATTGAAGTATTGTCAATATATTGATGTATTTTTGGCAATTCGAAAATATTTCTTCAATATTGTGGGCGGGGCGACTATATTGAAGAAGTATTGACCGTGTGAGGGCGATATTGACAATATTTCGCCAGTATTAACATGAACGCGATGGAAGGAACATCGCCGGTGGCTTCGCCCGGGTCCCAGCCAGATGGAAGCGAGAGTGAAACAACAATCAGTGAAAATGTTATACTTAAAAACTTTATTGCGGCTTACCGTGAAATGCCAGAGTTATGGGACTCATCTTCAAGAGACTATAGTAACAGAGATAAGAAGATGGTTGGCTACAAGACATTATTGAAAATTTATAAAAATATAAAAAAAGATGCGAAAATCGAAGATGTAAAAAAGAAGATAAATGCTCTCAGGACAAATTACAGAAAAGAGTTAAAAAAAATTAAAGACTCGAAACGGTCAGGTTGTGCTGCCGAAGAGGTTTATGACCCGACTTCTTGGTTATTCCTAGAACTAAATTTTTTAAATGATGCAGAGACACCAGATCCAAGTAGGAATACAATAGCTACGGAAATAGAAACACACAGAACAGGAAAAAATGTATGTATATATAAATTTATTAAACTTTAGAAAATAATATTAACTTAAGCATGAATAACATTATTTTGCCATGGCACTTGCCCTTCATTATTGAAATATTTGGTATAAAGTTCCCTGATTTCTTTTCCGTTTCTTGATGGATTTTTGAATGTTCCTCGTTGTAATGGAATTAGCCCATGTTCTGTTCTGTCACATCCTTTTTGTGTTTGACCTCTTATGTTTTCAATGTCTACAATATTGTTGGAATAATTTGCATTTGCTTTCTTCATTAAAAAATTATGTAAATAACAACACGCCAAGGTAACAACAGTTGTTTTTTCGGGGGATAGCTTCATTGCTTTTTGAAATACTCCAAATCGGGTAACAATTATGCCAAATGCATTTTCAACAAGTCTTCGTGCCCGTGACAATCGGTAGTTAAAAATTCGATTATTTTCCGTTAACTCTAAACGACTGTAGGGTTTCATTAAATGTTCTCCTAAAGGAAAGGCATCATCACATACAAACACGTATGGAAATATGTCATCAGTATTAGGTAGTTTTGATGGCGGGGGAATATTTAATAAATTATTTTGTAGAAGTTCCCAAAATTTTGTATGATAAATAACTCCACCGTCTGAAATTCGTCCGTTTGTTCCCACATCGGCCATAATGAATTCATACTTAGCATTTACAATCGCCATTAACACTACGCTGAAGGTACCTTTATAATTAAAATATCTGGAACCCGAATTTGCTGGCTTTTCAATATATATATGCTTTCCATCGATAGCCCCTATGCAATTCCAAAACTGCCATTTTGATCCAAATTCTGCTGCTACTGATGTCCATTCTTCTTCGGTCGTTGGCAGCTGAAAAAAAAATGCATATAAACATGTAGCTTTTAAAACGAATCACTTTGTGTGTATTAAGGAGTATTCTCTTTCCCATTTTCTTGACTTTTCGATAATTTGTTTTTTGGTTTTGTCATTAAAAATTTTCATATAAAATTGCACTATTTATAAAGAGGTTTACAATTATGAGGAAAATTCCTCTGCATTATTGACACATCAAATGCAATTATTACCCACTGTTCAATTTATTTCAGGAAGGAACTCAAGAGAATTCAACTCCACCACTTATTCAAAGACCACAAAAAAAAGCCAAAGTTGGAAATACCAATGAAAATAACCAGTTCCTGTCTCTGGCTTGCCAATATTTAGCAAAAGAGGATTTTACAAACGACTACCCAGTAGCAAAAGTATGGGCGACTAAATTAAAGAACCTGCATCCTCCTCAACGTTTGCTAGCCGAAAAAGCTATAAATGATATTCTGTTCGAGGCAGAGCTGGGAACTCTGCATCGAGATTCAGTCAAGATAAATACAACAGGTTTGAGGCCCCCGTCATCGGCATCGTCACAGAACTGGACATCACCACCATCTGTATCTATGTCAAGTTGGACATCATCCACTCAACGTGAAAACTATTACGACACGAATGTTTCAGCCCCAATGCTATCACAAGATTCAGAGCCAATACTGACTCGATTGCAAACAGCTCCGGCCGCAGCCAAAGAAAGCATTCACCAATTTTTTACAAATTTCCAATAAATGTATGTTTTTTAAATAATATTATAAATAAATTACTTCAAACTTACCTTAATATATTCTTTCATGACATGAATTATGGCTTCACATGTCTCCATAACAATTTCACTAATTGTTGTTGGAGCGATAAGAGTAGAAAATTTTAGGTCTTCAAAGGATCTGCCCGTTGCCAAAAACCGAAGTGTTAACGCTACCCTTTCATTCGCCGATATCGCCTGCCTCATATTTGTATCCTGCTTCTTAATATAAGGGGTTAACATATGCAAGAGTTCTTCATATACGTCGTTATTCATTCGAAAATAGTTCCGATAATCTTCAGGGTCCGTTTCCAAAAAAGGAATGTAGCACGTGTAAATGGGTGTATTCCTTTCGTTTCGATAACCATTTTTTTTGCCAGCGCCTTTTTTTAATTTTTTTCTCACCATCAGATAAATTTGATAGAATTATAGCTATACAAAATTTTTTCTTGTTATCCATCTTTTTAAATGACATCGATGCCGCCGATCATCACAGACGCGAAATTTCGTAGCGACTGAATATTTATGACAATATTGACCGTGTGAGGTCTAACATCAGTATATTGACAATAAA
Organism: Polydrusus tereticollis; assembly: GCA_963920685.1. Lineage (NCBI taxonomy): Eukaryota > Metazoa > Arthropoda > Insecta > Coleoptera > Curculionidae > Polydrusus > Polydrusus tereticollis. Next base: position 183,763,292 of record OY987326.1, read on the forward strand.
AATATTGACAATATTATTGATCGTCTGAGGGCCGTGGTGTAACATAAGCAGAGCGGAGCTGAATAAGTTTCAGGTGATTCAAAATAGAGCATTAAAAATGATCGCAGGTGCCTCAAGATATACTATGAATAGAGTATTGCATAATGATTTTAGAATACAGACATTAAACGAATATTTCTTAGAAATTATAACGGACTATCACAGACGAACGGACGTTTCGAAGAACATACTAATAACAGACTCATATACAAGAGCCAGACCATACCCAACATACAATCTCCCTATGTCAGAGCACAATTACCAGTAGAGAGGCGCTGGAACAGTGGAGAAGCAATATCCAACACGCGCCAAAGCTAGCATCCCCAAAAAATCAAAAGTAACACACACGACACACGACCAACGAAAGGTTTTGGCGAGTAAACAATTTCAAATTTCAATGAAAATGCTGTATAAACAAGCGTAGAAAGGTTTTTGCCTGACATATAACCCCCTCAAGATCCTGTGTAGTAGGGATCACACTTCTTGGAAATTGTAACAAATTTATCCCTAAATTACACCAAAACTGTCACGAACCTTTGTTACGTGTGTTCTCCAGACAAAATGGCCGTTATGTGAAAACCATATGTTAAAAGTGATCAATGGGGATGTTCCCCGATCATAAAATAGAAAGTCATACTTCTTGGTAACAAAATTCTGGGAGACCTTGTTAGAAAACTACTCGTTTTTTTTAGTGTCAGAAGTTTGGCGAATACAATAAAGACGATCAAACTTCGTTCAGATTGGGGGAGAACTTTAGTTTATATCCACAATTTATGTACCATTTAAGAAGATCGCAGTTCTTGCAAGTGTTTAATAACTCACCGGATGAAACTTCATTTTACAGGTAAGGCTTAAAGTAGAGACTGCTCGATTTATTTTTAAGATAGGCACGACCAAAACATGTCAACGTCATCGGCGTAAAAATTGAACAAAACTGTCCTTAGGATTATGGAAAGTGTGTTTTTGCAATAATTGTTAAATGAAAGTTAAAACATCGGGGTGTGACATTATGATATATTCTAAAATATAGAAACTATGAGTGGGTGGAAGGGGATTTTTACTTGCAAAACGAATAAGTAAGTTAAACGCTAAACCCTAAAATACAATAACAACAGCAGCGTAAACTGATTCCAATCCTATCAAAAATCCTTGACATCCACCTACTAGCACCTTTCGATTTGTATTAGCGAACGGTCAATAAGAGAAGAAAGCGCAGCAATGTCCTTCCTATTTCGTCACATGGCAATGTTTTCATCGTGTCTATTTCGAAAGTAAATTGGCTTTATTCAAATTGTCACTATATTTTAGTTTCTGATAGTTACTATTTCTCTTGGTACAACTAAATTAGAAACCTTGCGTTGGTGAATTTTTTATTGCGAATCTCAAAAACAACTATTTCAAATTTCAAAGTTTGATATGTGGATATTGTGCCCTTATATGCACATATGTATTTTAAAAATATCCTCAGAAATGCAGTGCCGCTGGAACTATCTATTGAAACTATATTATTACAACCTTGAAAGTTACACTTTGCCTTTGAATGGGATTATCCAAGGGTGGCCATAAACAAACAATGAATGAATGAATAAATGCAGGTAAATTATGGTCCGTACTTAAAAATGTCTTTAAGTAAACTGCAAATCCGGAAGACGTAATTTCATTATTAAAGTGATAGTTTGGTGATTTTAAACCGATTTTTACCTGACCCAGTTTTCATTTTAAATAAAAAAAATAATAAACACAAAGTCAATCATTTCCCCAATTCCTGCTCTGCATAAACGATATTCGCGCAACAATCCGTTTAGGGAGACTGACGGTCTGAATACGAAGAAAATGGCGAATCGTTTGCTTAGGATGCTGTCGGTACACTTATATTTTTAGGCTGATTGCGTCTGCTGGTCCCTTTATGCTGTGCTAATTATAAAATAATATTTAACTGGTTATTCAATTACTCAGGCTAACCCTGACGATGGTCATAAATAAAGAAGACTAAGGGATACCCCCCCAGTTTTAGTAGAGTTAATCATGTCCCTTCTGGAGAGTAGTTACGATTTTGATATTTCTATACAGCTTTTTTTTCGTTGTCTACAGGCATATGCTTATGCGAGAAGACCTAACGCAATCTCTAATTATGATACAGCCAATTCTATACAGCTACAGTTTTAACGGTCCACCAGAACCTGTCCTATTGGATACCAGCTCTATACAGCCAGATCGGATTCTTCTCATGGACACGTTCTTCCAGATATTAATTTTCCATGGAGAGGTAATGTAACGTTTTATATATTTTGTTGTAACTGTGTAATTGTTTACTTTTTCTTCAACCGTATCGGGGTAATTGTAAACAACTACTAGAAGAACCAAGCAGTTTCTTAGATATTTTATTTTGTCTTTGTAAACACGTGTCTTAACATTTTAAATCGTGTTGATAGTACTTTTATCAAGGCGTTCACAACTTATTTTAGGCGGTTGTTCATATTTATCCCTACTAAATAAAAACCACAATGCAATGCTTCATTTATTAAAACATAAATTTTAATATCTATAGTCGTCTGCATAAATAATGACAAATATAAAAACATATACACAGAGCAACATTCAGTCCTTTTCGGCGTTACAGTTATTGGTTTCTGAGGCAGGCACGCAATTTCAAAATATTTGTTAAGGTGTTACAAGCAAGCCTCTCTCACGGACAACAATGTTAGGTTATTTAAGCTGTCCACAAATAAATTGGGATTGTCCCAGTTTAGAGGACATATGTTTATATAAAAGGCACTGAAATAGAACATGGGGAACTGTCTGTCTCAAACTAGTGCATGTTGCAAACCGAACAGAGTTCCTCCTGATTAACTTGGTAAGATATTATGTTAAAATAAAAGTTACAATAGAACTTTGAGCAAGTAGTAATAGGCAGTAGATTGGGCAATGAAAAGTAAGATATTTTTGGTAAGTTGTTAAGTAAGTAGCATTATTGGCTATTCTACTATCGGATTGAAAACATTCGTCACGATACCGGAGGAGGATGGTGTGGCTATTCGTTTTAAGAGTTTGTGGGTTTAAGGACCACAACTCGGATATTCCGGATCTATTAAGTCATTCCTTCAGGAATAGTAACGAATTGTATCATAATACTTTATGACAATAAAGCATATTTTGATTTGATTTGATTTGGTGACGTGTCATTATTAAGGAGTTCTATCTAACGATTAAGACCAATTCTGGGGAGTCCTTGGTTATCCATAAAGAGAATCTTAACTAGCAAATTGTGTTAGAAACAATACAAAATAAGATAAATTGGCATAGCCGGTTTCTAGTCTAACTAGTGAAGAGGACGTATTTCTTTTGAGTAATAGTAAAGGCCTGCTTAATAAAACTAAATTTGATTTGATCATCGCATAACGATTCACATTTTATACCATGTCACCTTTTCACAAAACTCCATTAGAGTTATATACCACCAGCCATTTTCTTTACTGCTAACACTAACAGCAACATAACTTTATTTTTCTGATGATGAACTGATTTTTCCTCTGGTCAGACTTTTTAACTCGTGCATAGAAGAGGGTGTCTACCCTTCTTGCTTTAAAATCTCAAAAACAATTCCAGTATTTAAAAAGACGACACTTAATTTGTAAACAACTACAGACCAATATCACTTATACCAGTTCTGTCCAAGATCTTTGAATTTCTTCTCACACCCCAACTGATTAAGTACCTGGAAATGAATAACCTACTGAATGAGTCGCAATTTGGCTTTCGTACTGGTAGATCCACTGTGGGTGCGGTGGACAGCTTGTGTGAGTACATAATCGGGGGCCTCAAGGAAGCCTTTTGTGACCTGTCAAAGGCCTTCGGTTATGTTTCGCATGAGCTTCTTCTGCGCAAACTTGAGTGCTACGTTTTGACTAAGTACAGCATAAGTCTGATTGAGAGCTACCTTGTGAATCGCAGACAGGTGACTTGCTTTAAGGGAGGGATGTCTGAGGACAGGTTTACCAGACATGGTGTCCCCCAGGGTTTAATTTTGGGCCCATTCTCTTTTTAGTTTATTTAAATGACATCATGACATCACGACATCTCTTCTTTGGAGCCAGGTCACTGTGTTTGCTGATGACACTAGTTTTGCGCCACAACATGATGACTATCAGGAATTAAGAGCCGACATGGATGATTGTGTACGTAGTGAACCACAATAAAAAAGTACCTTATAAAAAATCGTTTTACCATATAGATAAATTCCTAAATGAAAGTCCAAAACTGGATGATTTTAATAATTCACCTTATAAATGACTGAGACTTGCAACTAGTGATCTTGTATCAAAACGCTAAAGACTTTCTTAACCCATTTTGAAGTAATTTTGTATGTTTTTGAAGTAATTTAAATGTTCTGTGTAACTAACCTTTATGATAATGTTATACACGTAGTGTGGTATACAGGGTGTCCCAAAAGTAATGGGACACAGAGCAACAGCAGACTCCTTAAGGCGAAATAATGCGATTTATTCAAACTTGCCTTATCCCAAAATTGATAACAACCAAGATACAGGGTGTCAAAGTTTTAATTTTGTTTTCGTTTTTTTGCGATTATTTCTTAACGAAACGACATAGCAGCACAATATTAAGGGTTTTGGGGTTTCTTGAGGTGAGGAATTCAAAATTATCCATAGTTTTTGTGTACCCAGTAGAGGGCGCCATAACTTTGTTTAGGCTTCTTATATAGATCCGACTAATAAAAAAATAAGTTACTTTACTTCTTTTACATCAAAAACGTATAACTTATTGAAGTCGCTAGGAGCAACCATTTTCGAGATAATGGCATTTCATATTTTTAATGCAAGAATGCTAAAATATTTAAAATAATTGTGTATTCGTATTAGTGTTATTTATCACAGCTGGCCTTGATTAAAAACAACGACGTCTCTAAGGCAACAACATGTTACACAAGGTATCATCTGTCAAAGTTATTAATTTTCTAAGTACAATACGCAGATATTATTCAATTTTTTAGTAAGGCCCCGACATAATTTATTTTCCAATGCGGAAATGCGTGAAATGCTTTGTATTTACGCACAAGAAAATTTTAACGGCCGGAGTGCAGGGCGCAGGTACCAAGAAATGTTCCCGAATAGAAGGCAACCAAACCGCAAATTATTTCAAATATTTATGACCGACTATGAGAGACTGGTTCGTTTCGACAAAAAAAAGAGGTTTCGGGCCGTCCAAAAAATATAACACTAGAACAGGAAGAAGAGATTTTAGTTTGTGTAGCAGAAAATTCAGATGAGAGTTCCAGGAGATTGAAGGCAGCTACAGGTGTAAGTAAATCTTCAATTGTTAGAATATTTCACGATGAAGGCCTGTACCCATACCACTTTACACCCGTACAGTGTTTACTGCCGCCTGATCTTCCAGCCAGACTTCAATTTTCTCATTTCTTCCAAAATCTGCAAAATACAAATCCAATGTTCTTAAATCGTGTGTTGTTCACGGACGAGGCGACTTTTAATCGACGGGGTGTATTCAATTACCGAAACAGACATGCGTGGGAAAATGAAAACCCGCATTTAGTTGTTGAACGTCACTTCCAACACGAGTTTAAGATCAACATTTGGTGTGGAATTATCAGAAATCATCTTATAGGCCCCTTTGAATTACCGCCAACTCTAAACGGAGATTCATATTTGAATTTTTTACAAAATGAACTTGGAGGGCTTTTAGAAGATGTACCACTAAACGTCCGGCGAAATATGTATTTCATGCAAGACGGGGCGGCGGCACACTTTTCCAGACAAGTGCGAAATTATTTAAATGAACAGTTCCCTGAACGTTGTATAGGCCGTGGTGGCCCCTTGACTTGGCCAGCGCGAAGTCCGGATTTAAATCCAATGGACTTCTGCATTTGGGGTTATTTTAAAACCACTGTTTATAAGAGTTCAATAAACAACCGTAATGAGTTAAATCAAAAAATTATAAATTCTGTTAATCTGCTCAAAAATGATGAAGATCTCTTGTTTAAAGTCCGACAGTATTTTGTAAAACGTATAGCGAAATGTATTGAGGTCAATGGTGGTCATTTTGAATAATTGCTATCACGGCGTTACCATTTTTATTTCTAACTATTTTGTTAGTTTTAAATGTTATTAAACCAAGTATTAAATAAAATTTTTGATTAGAATAAAATTAGTAATTCCGTATATGAAAAAGCGTGTTTTTTAGAAAAAAATAGTCCACCTTAAGTATCTACATTAACTTTGACACTTAGCAAATGTAGCTGATTTACAATAATTTTAAATCAGAAATTCACCGTTGCTTTTGGACCACGTACTTAGTTTAATTGGACATATAAAATGCCATTATCTCGAAAATGGTTGCTCCTAGCGATTTCAATAAGTTATACGTTTTCGATGTAAAAGAAGTAAAGTAACTTATTATTTTATTAGTCGGATCGATATAAGAAGCCTAAACAAAGTTATGCCAGCTAAAATGAGTGGGGCATACCGTAGATAGCGCCCTCTACTGGTTACACAACAACTATGGATAATTTTGAATTCCTCACCTCAAAAAACCTCAAAACCCTTAATTTTGTGCTGCTATGTCGTTTCGTTAAGAAATAATCGTAAAAAAACGAAAACAAAATTAAAACTTTGACACTGTGTATCTTGGTTGTTATCAATTTTGGGATAAGGCAAGTTTGAATAAATCGCATTATCTCGCCTTAAGGAGTCTGCTGTTCCTCTGTTTCCCATTACTTTTGGGACACCCTGTATAGTAAAAAAAAAAATCTGATGTGTAATTGTCATTATATCTCAATTTTATTTTGTGTTGTAAACTGTACTTAGGTGTTACTTTAGTATGTTTTATTTTTATTTTTTTATACATATTATTATATTTTTAAATTTTAGCATATTACACTTTAAACTTATTGACGATTAAAGCATTACTTAAAATTTGTGGCATGAGTAAAGGATTTTATTTGATTTGAACTACATTCGAAACATGTAGAGACTTATAGAAAAGAATACCATTTTTAAAAAACTTGTAGAGGAAGACTTTTTGCCTTTCTTTCTGTTCCTATATTTTCAACGCCACTTTGAGCATATATTGTTTCTTCAAATTGAAACAAATTTATTGGGAACTTTATGTATTTATACTTCATTAAAAGAACGCGTATCCGTTCCGAATTGGCGGGTCTTTTAACCTTGGGGTTAGATTTGAAATTATTAATGAACGTCTTTACAATTTACCTCTATTTACATTTACCCCAGTTGATTCTATATACCAATGTTGTTTTTTTCAGACCATTGCCCAATGGCGCAGTCTCAAATACCAAGATATGCCCGAATATGAGAATTTCCGTCAGCTCCTCCAAGCGCCTGTCGACGACGCCCAGGAAATTTTGCAAACCCGTTTCCCCATGCCTCGGTACATCGACACGGAACAGGGGGGCTCGCAGGCTAGGTTTTTATTGTCCAAAGTCAACCCAAGCCAGACACATAATAATATGTATTCATATGGAGGGGTAAGTACTTTTTTATTTGTCTTTTTTATGATCAGACACACCACTGCAAGATAAATCCTTTATGGCGCTCGAAATATAAGTATATTTCTTTAAAACAAGGACTTTTCAGGACATTTTTAATTCCTGTTCTCTTTGGTTTTTAATTTAAAAAAATTCTGAAAGTCAAAAAATGGCGCATGCTATATTATTATTTTTGGAGGTTTCTTCATGTACTATTTATGTTGCATGTCTGTATTTACATTGTTTATCATATTTTGCTAACTTGTTTTTTGTGTTCCATGATTGTGTTCCTGCGAATTAGGCCATCATGACTGGTCAGAATGGGGTAATTTTTTGTTTTTTATTACGGTTTTGGTATCTGGGATTCTCTACAGCTTTTTTTTTGTCTCAGTAAATAATTAGTTCCTGCAAGAAAATTATAGCCACGCAATAGAAAACCCGCACTGTGTTAATTGTTCAAGCCCTTAACATATGCCAACTTTCTCTACTATAAGTATAATAATTAGCCCACTGCAAATCACAACCTTCGTGTACTATTTGTTGGTCTGTGTTTAGAGTCATCCTCGAGAACAATGAACCACTACCATCTATCGTTGCGGATCACGAAATCGATGTAACTGTCAATAGAATCGCCGCCGTAGCTGATGCCTCCATTGCGAAAGTGACAAGGTTTTCTTAGACGAACTAAAAAATGTGATTCAAATTAAAAACAGATTGATAAACCGTGCATACCGTACTGGTGACCCTTGCATCAAGGCAGAAGCAAACAGGGCCATCTTGCATGTTCGTAGACTCATTCAGGAATAAGAATCTTCTCTGTGAGATCATAGGATCCAGACTTTAAATACTTAGGACAATAGCATCTACAGATATAGATGACTCGTACTCTGACATAAGATGGTAGGGAACATATGTCCGGGATCTGAGATATTATCGCCAATGAGTTGATTTCTGATCCAGGGTCAAAGTTGAATCGTTCATGGACAACATCCGTGAGCAATTCAGCAATAACGTGACAACGGACCAGGATGCGGCTATCTCCAGGATGGTACAGATTTATTGTTCAATAGAACATCTCATTCAAAACCTTTTGAACATCAATCTGGAGAAGCTTAAAAATATCTTAAGTTTCATTAAACCAAAAGAGGCACTGGGCTTTGACTGTGTGAAAGTTAAGGCGTTAAAAAACTTGACTAATAATGTTCTCACAGATGTAGTAAACATTGCATAGGCTATAATCGAAAAGGGCCGCCTCCCACAAGTGTGGAAAAGAGCCCAGGTTATTTTAATACCTAAGCCAGGGCATGACCTAACATTGGTCGCTAGTTACAGACCAATCAGTCTGCTGTGGTGTGTGGGCAAGGTGGTTGAAAAACTTATGCTGAATCGTATCACCGATTTTGTACAACAACATTTTCCACCGAAGCAGTTTGGTTTGAGATCTAATGATTGCACGGTGCGCCAAATGACAAGACTGGCGTCAAATGTTCTTAAGGGCTTCAATCGCCGATATCACACGGGTGCGGTTTTGTTCGACGTGAGCCAAGCTTTCGACAAGGTCTGGCAGGACAGACTGATACTAAAGATGATAAGGTTAGGTATACCTAATTACCTAATGGTTATCCACTCTTTTTTGGCAGATGGGACGCTCGCAGTTTGGTTCGAAAATCAACTGTGCAATAGGTCAGAGCCGGAGTACCTCCTTGCACCAGCTCTGTACAATATTTTTACTTGTGATATCCCAAAATTTGATCAAACACAACTTTATCTGTTTGCTGACGATAGTGCGATTACCGCCACCACCAAACAGCCCAGGTAAGTAGTCTCAAAGCTGCAACACCATATAAAAGTTCTGGAAAAATGGTTGAAAAGATGGAAAGTTCGTTTAAACGACACTAAAACTATATACTTTTCAGTCCAGAGTGGGGTTATTATACCGTTATTAGGAGAGTTAGCAGAGTTTTTAAATTTTCTATTAGATGAGCCTTTTATTGCATAGTTATTATTTTATTTGTTTCCTGTTTATGCTAGGTGGTGGGAGCTTTGTGGAACTGTTTGCTTGTATTTGATTTTGTAAATATTGTGTCTTCGTTTTAATATGTTAGCAACTTTGCAATTACAAAGAACAACATCCTTACATATCAATTTACTTCCAACACTAACAACTGCAAAAAAGTGATCGTTTTGTTGGTTGTATTTTTCACCAAAATATTTATGTTACCTTGTCTCTGTTTTAACATTTTCTGCGTCAGTAATCTCTCTTTGGGCAATTTATCGGAAGGGCGTGGCAGTTTCAAAAGTTCTGGCTGAACGTGACCATCCAATAGAGTTGCTTATGTAACAAGTCAGGGAAGTAATATTTTACAAGACGTTGCAACCGTTACAAGCAGGGCCATAGCTAGGCGTTACCCATGGGGGGGGGGGGGGGTGGGTTAGGTAAGAAAACTCTGGCAATTTATTAGAATTATTATTAAAATTTACGGTGGTTAACAAGGTAGAACTGAACATTCGTTGTTATGGGGGGGGGGGGGGTTTGAACCCCCTACCCCCCGAGGGGGGGGCCCTTATCTACGGCCCTGGTTACAAGCTTAACCTGAGTTAGTTCTTGCTTGAAGCTGTTTTAATAAAAATTATGTCATTTTATAATTTACGAGATTATTTATTCATAATGTTTTAACCCCACTTAAGTAAAGTAGGATAACTTTAACAGGACCTAGATATATCAGCGTCTGGGCCCGCCACGAAGCGGAAGTGAATTTGTTATGACGGCGTTAGATGATGAAACGAAGCTGTCTGGTAAACTGTTACCTAAAATTTCAGTGGCGGAGGTAAACTGATGGTGAACATAACTTAAATGTTGTGGCGGTGACTCCAAGTGTATAATAATTATGATAGGGGGTTCTTCTGCGCTCTAAAATTGTGTAGCGTCGGACCCAATATATTACTTATATAAAGATAAAAATACAAAGTGACGGAGACACTTGTATAGTTGCTAGAAAACACCAACGTAAAATTTAAGCAGTTCCGGTAAAAGCTGCGTTCGGTTTGTGATACAATCTATAATAAAACAAACAATCTTTAAAATCTACTATGGCAAAAACCTAGGTATGATATTTAAAATTATACGGAATGAATACTACTTGACAAGGGTACTTATACAGCTTATACGACACAGCGTAATAGCAGGTTCCTTGAGAGGAAATAATGCGATTTATTCAAACTTGCCTAATCCCAAAGTTGTTAATACCCAAGATACAAGAAGGTGTTAAAGTTTTAATTTTGTTCATGACTTTAACCAATAATTACTCAACGAAATGACAGCGGTACAAAATTAGGGTTTTGGGGTTTTTTTGATGCGAGTAATTCAAATCGTCCATAGTTTTAATTTTTCTAATAGAGGGCGCCATCTACGGCATACCGCACTTCCTTTAGATGAGATAACTTTTTTTCAGCTTGGTATATCGATCTTACTGTTTATTGATTGCCCTACTTCTTCTACGTTAAAAACGTATACCTAAATGAAGTCGCTGGGAGTAATCGCATTTTAAATTTACTATGCAATTAAATACGTGTGGTCTGAACGTAATAGGATATAGAGCGCCAGTGAATATCTGATGACTTATAGCTAAATTTACGTAAAAAATGTAAAAAGACAGACAACACGAAGTCTCGGTCTTCTCAAAAAATTATTTTTGTTAATCAGGTTACATGTTTCACCGTATGATGGCATCATCAGACCTACAGTGTGTCCTCGGATCGACGCAACGATAGGTGACAAAGGCTGAAATGTTTTGAGTTGAAACTTTATCTTCTGGGGTTCAGCCCTGCTTGGCTAGAAACTAATTTGTGGCATAATTTTAATTTAGAAAAATCAAGTGTGCTTTGGAAATTTTCAAAGAACTTTTTTTTTTCCCACCAGTAAAGTGCTTGATTTCTAGGAGATACGAAAAAATTTTTTTCTAATTTTGTTTCATAAGAAATCTATTACGATACCGTTTTCAGTATCGAAACAGATCTATTACGATACCGTTTTTTTATTTTTTACAAGTTGGCATTGGTAATATTTAAATGTTTTATTCTGTTGACGTCTGACGTTTCCTGTTATTGTGATCCATGAGAAAAGACAGTTTTCGGGATTTCTCTGGTAAAAGTTGATTTATCGTTTTATTAGCAATATCCCTTAACTCAGGGGGAGTTGAACTTAGATTATCATGCTCCATATTTTTTTAATTATAATTATGAACAACTCTATGAAATATTAAAACACAAATTTCGTGACAATGACACAAAGAAAATATTATTTATTGTCAAGGCTACTATGATAAAAGTAAATTTATAGTATTACCAACATAGAATTTAGACATACAAATTTACAAAATTTGAAGGGTTGATTTTCTTTTTAAATATGTATTTTCTTATTGAAATAAATACAAAATAGAAAAAATAGTATAAAGTACGTGTTTTATAAAGCAGTTAGAGCACGCGTCCATGTTAAAAAACGAGCCGCTTGCGGTGATGATGCTTGCGATGATGCTTTATAAAACATGTACTTTAATATACTATATTAAGAAAAGATGTTCGGAAATAATAAATGAGTAAGAATACAAAATTTTAAAACCCTATGCCTACTTTGATGTTTTGCATTATTTTTATTGCACGCACCTCCCTATTGAAGATATTAAAAAATTTCGTTAAGAAAAGTTGTTCAAAATAAAAAATAAGCACGATCGGTTTATTTTATTCCCTTTAATAGACATTTAGATAATTAAAGAAATGCGAACATAAAAATAACAAGCAATTCACTTTCTTCAAAATATGAATAAATTTGTTTCAATGCTAATCAGAAAAAAATAGTATGCCATAGAAGGAAAAATAATAAAATAATATTTTGACAGTTTGTTGTCAAAAAAAGTTTGGTATTTTTAATATTGTTGTAGTGTTCTGTGTTCTAAAACTGATCCGAACTTACTGTGAAATATCAATTATGCTTACTATACCAGAACGGATCTACCTAATTCAATTTTATGGTATAGGTGAATTATCTATTCCAGAGGTTATCAGGCGATTTAATATAAAATTTGCGAACACAGTTTTAGTCAAATCTACAGTATCCAGACTGGTTAAAAAATTTGTTACTACCGGTACTGTACAGGGTTATCCAACCAAGACTAGACAAGGCGATTTTTTGACTTTTCCTGTACTTTTATAAAAAAACTGAAATAGCCATCTTAAGTCATTTTCTCCCGCGAATTCGAATATCTTCAGCAAAAAACAATTGAACATCAAACAAAAGTACTAGGGGTCACTTTGATATTTTTTTAAATGGGATGCCGTATTTTTAATGAGCTTATCCGATTTCTCATATAAATTTTGATCTAAAATGTTGGATTTTTAATTTATTTATTTTTTTTTTGTATTTTTAACATTTTCCGAATTTAAAACTGAAGAAAAAAGGCGTTTTTGAATTAAAAATCCAACATTTTAGATCAAAATTTATATGAGAAATCGGATAAGCTCATTAAAAATACGGCATCCCATTTAAAAAAATATCAAAGTGACCCCTAGTACTTTTGTTTGATGTTCAATTGTTTTTTGCTGAAGATATTCGAATTCGCGGGAGAAAATGACTTAAGATGGCTATTTCAGTTTTTTTATAAAAGTACAGGAAAAGTCAAAAAATCGCCTTGTCTAGTCTTGGTTGGATAACCCTGTACATATTATACTAAAAAAGAGGAAGAACTTTGATGAACATAATGTAGGTACTGTGTTAGCAATGGATTCATTACGGGAAAATCCAAAGCTGTCACTAAGAAAGCGGTACGAGGAGACTGTTAGCAAATCACATTTGCAACGCATTTATGAAGCAAATAAGGTAAAAACCATATAAAGTTAGATTTCGTCACACGTTAGAAGAAGGGGATGAATCCCGAAGGTTGGAGTTTTGCCTAACTTTAGGTGAGAAGATTCTAGAAGATCGATATTTCCATAAAAATATTATTTTCTCAGGCGAATCGACTTTTACCACTAACGGTGTACCTTTATCACAGAATTGCCGATATTGGTCTAAAGATAATCCGAATTATGTAATAAATTCTAGGCGGCAGTATTTTAAAAAGGTTAATGTTTGGTGTGCCATTTCCTATCATTGTGGTGTAATTAGGCCATATTTTATTGAGGGAAGACTTAATCAACATACTTATTTAAATATCCTAAATCAGTTTCTTGACGAACTACCATACGAACCAAGATATTTTTCATATTTTCAACACGACGGCTGCCCTGCCCACTCGACATTTCGGGTATGTGAATGGCTCAATGAGATGGATAGCCAATGCTGGTCCCATTTTGTGGCCGCCCAGATCTTCGGATCTAACAATAATGGATTTTTATTTTTGGGGTCGAATAAAACAAATTGTATATTTGAATAGGCTTCCAAATGACGTAAAAGTTTTGAAAAATCACATTACAGATGCAATAAACTCTATTCCCCTGGAGGAGATAAGAGCAGCTTTCACTGCATTTCGGGAAAACATTGAGGAATGTGCGAATAAAGGCGGCGAACTTATTGAATAAATAAATCTTTCAGTTGATGTTACTATTGAAATAAATTAATTTTTTGATGTATCTTATAAACCGATCGTGTTTAATTTATTATTTTGAACAACTTTTCTTAACGAAATTTTTTTAATATCTTCAATAGGGAGGTGCGTGCAATAAAAATAATGCAAAACATTAAAGTAGGCATAGGATTTTAAAATTTGGTATTCTTACTCATTTATTATTTCTGAACATCTTTTCTTAACAAAATTTTTTCGTATCTCTTAGAAATCAAGCACTTTACTGGAAAAAAAAAGAGTTTTTTGAAAATTTCCAAAGCACACTTAATTTTTCGAAATTAAAATTATGGCACAAATTAGTTTCTATCCAAGCAGGGCTGAACACCAGAAGATAAAGTTTTAACTCAAAAAATTTCAGCCTTTTTCACCTATCGTTGCGTCGATCCGGGGACACACTGTATAAAGATGTGTAATTAAAAGCAATAGTGTAGCCTAATCAACTTCCGGTGTCTTTCTCACCTTCTTTGATCTAAATTTACTTAGGTCAAGCGTTAATTAAACGTAAAATAACGTTAAAGGAGATACTACAATTTTTTTAATAAAAACGCCTTTTCATATAGGACTACTATTATTTGAATGAAACTTATTAAACTTAAACTTAATAAAGCTTTAACAAAATCATTGAAGGTAAAAATGATAACGCCTTGATAACAATTGCTAAAAATGGCCACCATTGACATCAATACATTTCGCAATACGCTTTACCAAGGATTGTTGCATTTTAAACCAGAGATCCCTACATTTCTGAGCAGATCCACAACATTTATGGATGTTTATTTGACTGTCGTAAATAGGCTTGCCAACCGTTCTTCATTTCAAAGGACAGTGCTTTATTTCGAAATAGAGTCCTTAGTCCTTTAATAAGGTGTCAAAGGACGGTAAATGTCCTTTAAAACCAAACGATTTATCTAGCACCTAAGTACCTTAAGAAAAATTAGCAGTCAACAAAATAAAAACGCGTTATATCGCATCTAACGTCTAACGCTAAAAACGGTAAAAAATGTAGTATTCCTTTTTTTTTCTACGTGTATGTGTTGCGTTAAAATATACCGGTGAGTCCCCGAATTCGACCAATTCCCCATTCCCAACCGGTTAGATCGACATGCATTTATTGCCCGATTTGATCATTTTCGAAGGGGTTGGAAATACTTTTCACGTGTAGCTCAATTCCTATGGATTTCGCGACGAGAAATGAAGAGAATGGCTGGGAATAAAATTCTTTATAATATTGTACTTTTAAGAATTATCAATATTTTTGTTATTTATCGAGTTATTGCTCGATTTTACCATTTTCATCCCCAGGCATGCATACAATTTTTCAGAGACCAGAAACAGATTTTTGGGCGTTTAATCGTGTCCTTTAATTTTATATTCGAAAGTTGGAAACCCTAGTAATAAACAATGGATTTTAAATAACCACAAATACAGAAGTCCATAGGATTATAATCCGGACTATGCGCCGGCCAAGGTAAGTGGCCAACACCGCCTATCCACCATTAAGATAGTTTCGCACTCGTATGTAGAAGTGTGCCGGCGCGCCGTCGTGCATTAAGAGCATATTTCGCCTGACGTTTAGTGGTACATCTTCTAAAAGACCTCCAAGTTCATTTTGTAAAAAATGCAAATATGCATCTCCGTTTAGAGTCGGCGATAATTCGCCAGGACCTATTAGATGATTTCCGATAATTCCACACCAAATCTCTTAAACTCATGCTGATAGTAATGAACAACTAAATACGGGTTTACATTTTCCCATACATGCCTATTTCTATAGTTGAATAAACTGATGATTTACTTACACCTGTACTTGCCTTCATTCTTCCGGTACTAAAATATCTTCCTCCTGTTCTGGTGTGATGTTTTTGGACGGCCCAAAACATCATTTTTTCGGCGGAACAAACCACTTGCTCCTAATCAGTCATAAATAGTTTGTGGTTTGGCTGCCTTCTATTCGAGAACATTTCTCGGTGTCTGCATCCTACACTCAGTCCGTTATTTTCTTGTGCGTAACTACACAGCACTTTATCTCGCATTTCTGCATTCGAAAATAAGTTATGTGGAGGCATAGTGCTCAACAAATGTGATATTAACAAATTAATAATTATTCTGATGCACGGCACGCGAATTTTGTACTTAAACCAATTCCAGCTGTGACAAATAATAATACGAGTATAGAATTACTTTAAAACTTTTGGCACTATTGTAAAGGAAATGCATCAAATGCGATTATCTCGAAAATAGTTACTCCCAGCGACTTCAATTACCTTTTTATCGGAGGGGAAGTAGGGTAATTAATTTTTAAACAGTTAGATCGATATGCCAAGATATACCAAGTAATCATCGTCTAAAATAAGTGCGGTATGCCGTAGGTGGCGCCTTTATGAAAATTATGGATAAATTTGAATTACTCGCCTCAAGAAAAACCCAAAACTATAATTTTGTGCATTTATGTCATTTCGTTGAGAAATTCTAGGATAAAGTCGAAAACAAAATTAAGACTTTGACACCCTGTATCTTGATTATTATCAACTTTGGGATTAGGCAAGTTTGAATAAATTGCATTATTTTACATTAATATTTGGATGTACGTCTTTAATGTCATTATTCTCTTTAAATTAACCTCACTTCAACAATCACGTTGCAGTAGATAACACGGTTGTGGTTAGCACAGGTTATATTCAATTTTTAATAACCACCTACTCTTTTCTTCGAAAAAAACTCCGTTAAAATGAAACAACCCTATTCTTTTTGTTAGTTAACAACAGTAAAGAAAAATAAAGACAAAAAGTGTTCAACAATTAAATTAATATTTCTTAATCTTCATATTAAAATTTAAAAAACTTTATAAAAAAAAGCAAATTTTCCTTCAATAATGTTATAACTCAATTTATTACCTTTTATTCACAATGTTTCTCCACTAATTAAAATTTCACATTTATAATTAAAACTTCACTTATACTCGAATCGTAATACAATTAGTATGTTAATATGACTAGTTATTACACCTGGCCTTCAATTTTATATTCCTCGTCCTGTTAAGTTGTACTCATTAATTTAAGACAACTTAAATTAACAGTTTCGCTCAACTCGATGTTAGGTAAGTCCCACTTAAACTTTTATTAACTCTGTACTATCCTTTTTAGTATCCCCTGATAATGAATGCTTAAGCATTCGAAACATGTAGGGAACTTTCTATTTGTTTTTACAATTATTAAACTGTGGAGGAAGACTGCATTGTTTCATTAACATTACTTTGACTCCGCTGAAAGTATGGACTATTTCTTCAACTTCAAATAAATAACTGCTGCCATGACCCTGAGATCTTGTGCTAACTTTCCAATGGGCGTTAACCTTTAAAAACTTCTCTGGCATTAATAAATCGAATTATTACAAGAATATTTTATATTTTTAGGACTCTGGTGCTCCAGTTTTGACAGACGACGTTTCACTTCAAGTATTTATGGATCATTTGAAAAAATTAGCCGTCTCTTCTACAGCGTAAAGAAGTAGGTAACCGTATAACCTACAGATGTCTAGCAATTTTGTTAATATAAAAGACGGAAGCTAAGAAAGAAACTTTTACAATTTCAGTTGTTTTATTTTTTTTTAATTGGGACCTTTTATTTTTTTAAATAAATTTCGCGTTCAAAGTTATATTTTAACAAATTTCTTTCTTAATCTCGTTTTTTCTTCATCAAACATTTAATTTTATTTATGTAGTTGTAGGTAGGAATTAAAGAAAAACATTTGTATACTGTTTTATTCTTTATTTTGTTGCTATATTATATTTTTACAATATTAGGAAAAAATTAATAAATCCATAAAAATAGTAAATTTTAATGGTTTTATTTCTTACTCATTATTTTTGATGCGCCTTTGCAGCAGGTATGCCACCAGCCTTATATGGAATTAACACGTTGTTGTGGATAAAATAGTGTATACAGGGCGCGTCAATAATATGTGCGGCTTCGATTACACCCAAATTAAAAGAGATCAAAGAAATACAAAAGTTCTGGGTTTACCGAAAGGCATAAGTGAAAATATTTTACAGTATACAAAAATATTGTTTTGAAGAGGCGAAAATAATAAAAAATTGTATTTATTTCTGTTAATCATTTATTATTTTGATTTTATGGGTTTACAATTTTAAACATCTTTTAAGTTTAAAAACAAGTAGGTGGTTTATATACGCACCACTGTACTGGTATAAAAGATATGACGAATTAAAACTTAGATAAAACCCCGAGAATAACTTAAAAAAAAGCGTAAAGAAACCATTTTTTTTTCAATTGCATTTACGAACCAATGGTTTAATGTAATAATGAGAACATCTTTCATGCTATTCTACAAAGGAAGATACGTGAAAATGTACTGAACATTTTTCGCAAACATTGCATGTCTTTATAAAATTTTAATTTTAAGTTTACACTAAACTTCCAAGATCAAACACAACTACACAATTTCAACGGAAAATATGATAGCGAGGGTGTGCACTGTCATGTTCAAATTCTCAAAGAAAAACTCAAAGTCAAGGTCAAATCCAAGTTCAAGGTCACTTGACTAATAATTGTATTTGACCTCGTCAGTAACCTTAAACTTTCAAGGTCACTTCTAAGGTCAAGGTTAGGTTAATTTCAAGGTTTAACTAAATTTTCAAGATCAAACACAAGAACACAATTTCAACGTAAAATATAATAGCAAAGGTGTGCATTTTTATGTTCAAATCTTAAAAGAAAAACTCAAAGTCGAGGTCAAATTCAAGTTCAAGGTCACTTGACCAAAAATTGGATTTGACCTTTAAAGTGACCTTGAACTTCTTAGGTCAAGGTTAGGTTAATTTCAAGGTTTAACTAAATTTTCAAGATCAAACACAATTTCAACGAAAAATATAATAGCAAGGGTGTGCATTGTTATGTTCAAAGTCTCAGAAGAAGAACTCAAAGTCAAGGTCAAATCCAAGTTCAAGGTCACTTGACTAATAATTGTACTTGACCTTGTCAGTGACCTTGAACTTTCAAGGTCACTTCTAAGGTCAAGGTTAGGTTAATTTCAAGGTTAAACTAAATTTTCAAGAACAAAATTTCAACGGAAAATATGATAGCGAAGGTGTGCACTGTTATGTTCAACGTCTCAAAGAAAAACTCAAAATCAAGGTCAAATCCAAGTTTAAAGTCACTTGACTAAAAATTGGATTTGACCTTGAACTTTCAAGGTCACTTCCAAGGTCAAGGTTAGGCTAATTTCACGGTTTAACTAAATTTTCAAGATCACACACAAGAACACAATTTTAACGGAAAATACAATAGCAAAGGTGTGCATTGTTATGTTCAAAGTCTCAAAGATGTAGGATGACCTTCCATTTCTTAAATAAAAGCCGATTTTTTATAACTAACACTTTTTATTAAATCTCATCCTCGACCATCATTTTTCAGACCCTCGACCGAATGACAAGTGACAACTCTCTCCCCAAACATATTGCCAACCTAACATTTGGCGCGACATTTAAAAACGAACCTAACCTACAAAGAAAAAGTCAAGGTCAAATCCAAGTTCAAGGTCACTTGACTAATACTTGTATTTGACCTTGTCAGTGACCTTGAACTTTCAAGGTCACTTCAAAGGTTAGGTTAATTTCAAGGTTAAACTAAATTTTCAAGATCAAACACAAGAACAGAATTTCAACGGAAAATATGATGGCGAAGGTGTGCACTGTTATGTTCAAAGTCTCAAAGAAAAACTCAAAATCAAGGTCAAATCCAAGTTCAAAGTCACTTGACTAAAAATTGGATTTGACCTTAAAAGTAACCTTGAACTTTCAAGGTCACTTCCAAGGTCGAGGTTGGGTTAATTTCAAGGTTTAACTAAGTTTTCAAGATCAAACACAAGAACACAATTTCAATGAAAAATACAATAGCAAAGGTGTGCATTGTTATGTTCAAATTCTCAAAGAAAAACTCAAAGTCAAGGTCAAATCCAAGTTCAAGGTCACTTGACTAATAATTGTATTTGACCTTGTCAGTGTCCTTGAACTTTCAAGGTCACTTCAAAGGTTAGGTTAATTTCAAGGTTAAACTAAATTTTCAAGATCAAACACAAGAACAGAATTTCAACGGAAAATATGATGGCGAAGGTGTGCACTGTTATGTTCAAAGTCTCAAAGAAAAACTCAAAATCAAGGTCAAATCCAAGTTCAAAGTCACTTGACTAAAAATTGGATTTGACCTTAAAAGTAACCTTGAACTTTCAAGGTCACTTCCAAGGTCGAGGTTGGGTTAATTTCAAGGTTTAACTAAGTTTTCAAGATCAAACACAAGAACACAATTTCAATGAAAAATATAATAGCAAAGGTGTGCATTGTTACGTTCAAATTGTCAAAGAAAAACTCAAAGTCAAGGTCAAATCCAAGTTCAAGGTCACTTGACTAATAATTGTATTTGACCTTGTCAGTGACCTTGAACTTTCAAGGTCACTTCAAAGGTTAGGTTAATTTCAAGGTTAAACTAAATTTTCAAGATCAAACACAAGAACAGAATTTCAACGGAAAATATGATGGCGAAGGTGTGCACTGTTATGTTCAAAGTCTCGAAGAAAAACTCAAAATCAAGGTCAAATCCAAGTTCAAAGTCACTTGACTAAAAATTGAATTTGACCTTAAAAGTAACCTTGAACTTTCAAGGTCACTTCCAAGGTCGAGGTTGGGTTAATTTCAAGGTTTAACTAAGTTTTCAAGATCAAACACAAGAACACAATTTCAATGAAAAATATAATAGCAAAGGTGTGCATTGTTACGTTCAAATTCTCAAAGAAAAACTCAAAGTCAAGGTCAAATCCAAGTTCAAGGTCACTTGACTAATAATTGTATTTGACCTTGTCAGTGACCTTGAACTTTCAAGGTCACTTCAAAGGTTAGGTTAATTTCAAGGTTAAACTAAATTTTCAAGATCAAACACAAGAACAGAATTTCAACGGAAAATATGATGGCAAAGATGTGCACTGTTATGTTCAAAGTCTCGAAGAAAAACTCAAAATCAAGGTCAAATCCAAGTTCAAAGTCACTTGACTAAAAATTGAATTTGACCTTAAAAGTAACCTTGAACTTTCAAGGTCACTTCCAAGGTCGAGGTTGGGTTAATTTCAAGGTTTAACTAAGTTTTCAAGATCAAACACAAGAACACAATTTCAATGAAAAATATAATAGCAAAGGTGTGCATTGTTACGTTCAAATTCTCAAAGAAAAACTCAAAGTCAAGGTCAAATCCAAGTTCAAGGTCACTTGACTAATAATTGTATTTGACCTTGAACTTTCAAGGTCACTTCAAAGGTTAGGTTAATTTCAAGGTTAAACTAAATTTTCAAGATCAAACACAAGAACAGAATTTCAACGGAAAATATGATGGCGAAGGTGTGCACTGTTATGTTCAAAGTCTCGAAGAAAAACTCAAAATCAAGGTCAAATCCAAGTTCAAAGTCACTTGACTAAAAATTGAATTTGACCTTAAAAGTAACCTTGAACTTTCAAGGTCACTTCCAAGGTCGAGGTTGGGTTAATTTCAAGGTTTAACTAAGTTTTTAAGATCAAACACAAGAACACAATTTCAATGAAAAATATAATATAATTGTGTTTGATCTTGAAAATTTAGTGTAACCTTCAGATTAACCCAACCTTGACGTAACCTTCTGGTTTAAAAAGGGCAATCAGAACACCACTTCATAAAAAGGAGGATATGACACGTCTATTGTCCAATAGCTCTTTTGCCTATCCTGTTAAAGTTCTAAAAAAAAATAAATTGCAATGCAAATGATTGAATTTCTATAGAGGAATAAACTATTTTCTTGTTTTTAATTTGGCTTTAGGGAAGGAGAAATACTGTGATGGGGATATTTGACCTTCTATCTGGTGTAATGGATTCTTTTGAGAGTCCCGAGTATAAGTGACTTAAGTAAGGCGTTTAACTTTATCTGGCACAATCTCCTACTAAAAAAACTATCACATTACAAATTCAGTAACAATGCTGTACAACTTTTAGAATCAATCTTGCAGACCCCGTACAAGTGGTGAGAACTGGAGGTATGTTCTCCTGTGCTACAAGGCTCAGTATTGGGTCCTTTATTATTCCTGATTTTTATAAGCGACTTTACCATCAACAGTTCCCAATGTCACCAGGACAAACAAATATAATGATTTTTACACATATAAGGAGGGTATCAACATAGGTATATAGTTGGCAGATTTCGGAGGAGTATATTTGTTTTGCGGAGTCTCTATGGATGTGTCAGAGTAACATAGAGACGCTTAAAGGAGCAACTTCTGTTGATGAAAGTATTGGTTTCAATTTTGCGAGTGAACATTGGGCACATAATCCAAATAGCGCCCTGTCAGTGTGCTAAAACCCTATGCAGTCCTGACATGGGGCCCTGCAAGCCAGGCATGGCGAGTTTTTAGTCTACAGAGAAAGGCAGTTCAAATGATTGTAGGCTTAGGCTGGAGAAAAGACTGCAGACAGGCATTTATAGAACTTAAAGTTCTCAATTTCCCATCTCAGCACATATTAGAGTGCCTGTTACATATCAAAAAGAACGAACAATCTCTTACAACACATAGATACGTGCATGAGTATGAAACAAGGGGCAGATATGCTTTGGTTCAGGTTATATTGCAGACTGATATTACTGAATGTTAAACAGCTACCACTCAATACCTTTAAAAATAGTGTCAAATCGCTGCTCCTCTCCAATGCCTTTACATTTAAAACTTGTATGTATTTGGATGCATATTTGTGTCCTTTATATTTCCATGTGCTTAAACTTTTATTATTTTAAATTTATTAGCATTGTTTTTTATTATACTTTACTTCATTGACTATGTAAGCATTTTGTATTGACATCAATAAATTATGATTTATAATCATGGATACACTACATGTTACAATTGTATATAAAAACGTCTATCTTCAGGAGATAAAAAAGAGTTAAGTTGCTGTTGATATTAGTAAAAAAGAAAAAAAATTGTTGGTAAATACCCCTAAAGGGCTTCGGAAAAGTGAAATGTTTTAATATATGAAACGTTAGACACATATTTTC
Source organism: Polydrusus tereticollis (assembly GCA_963920685.1). Taxonomy (NCBI): domain Eukaryota; kingdom Metazoa; phylum Arthropoda; class Insecta; order Coleoptera; family Curculionidae; genus Polydrusus; species Polydrusus tereticollis. Next base: position 183,786,548 of record OY987326.1, read on the forward strand.
AGCATACTGAACCGTTGTGTGAGTAGCCATTCCCAACCGATTAAGGAGAAGCAGAATACTAACGAGACTTTATGAAACCATTTTTAAATTAAAAGGGGATTTTTTATTAATCTTGTTGAGTGGGGTTTTTATTAAAACATCTGCAAAATAAAGAAAGAGGATCTAATCAATAGAGAACAATCAAAAAGTAGGAAGGTGTTTATATTGTATTAAAATAGTATTTCTTGGGGTACCAGGTATTGTCAGGACCCAGTAACTCTGTTTTATTTAATTTTACTGTTAAGCAACTAACTCTTTTTGTGTCCTCTAAAGATGAGGGTTTCTACGTTCGTAACACGTAGACCTAAAATAAAATAATTGTGTAATTTGGAGAAGACTTCTTCATTTTCTTTTTCCCTATAGTTTCAACTCCCCTTTAAGCATTCCTTCAAATTACAAGAAATAGTTACTTCTTAACAAAAGGTCACTTATTTCTTAGTTACTTGTTTAAAGTAACTAAGATACTTTTGAAGTAACTATAGATACCAAAAATTTACCAGATAGTGCACATATATTATTTATATGCTACATAAAAAAAGTATCTAGTTTCTAAGAAAGTAACTGCAGTTACTAAAGTAGTCGATATGGTAAGAGTCAGAAACAATCATAAAAGGTACAATGACGTAGGTGACGGCGGAGGGAAAACTGTAATTCAAAATGTCTGTGGTCACTCATTTGGTGGCAAAATATACAACAGTGTTGCCAGGTGAAAAAAATACAAATCGCTAGAGGTTAATTGCAAACTAATATTTCCAAACAGTTTTTTAAACATACACTAAATACATAATAGATAATATAGATACACATACCTACTACCTAACGGTATTTTGACTTAAAGTAGTGTAAGTACAAACGAGATCTTAAATTTTTTTAATTATCTATTTGAAATATTAAAAATTGTTTTTTGAAATACTCTAAAAAATACCAGAAAATTAACTTTTACGAACAGTTTTTTACCAATCACCAGATTATTCATAAAATCATCACCAGCTATGGTGAAATTTCACCAAACCTGGCAACCCGCAACACTGATACAAATTCGGTCCACTGGAGACGCGACGTCTAGAGAGTCGCTCAACAATCTCTTCGTCGGTCATCTACGTCATTGTACCTTTCATGATTGACTCTGACTCTAACTCAAGAATATATTTGATTAAAAATATTAAGGATTTTTACAAGGCACAAGTAATAAAAATAAAGAGGTAGCAGAGGTAGCACAACTTTAGGCAAAGATTTTTTAAAAATTTAGTTAAAAACAAGGGTACGGTAGGGAAGTATGTTGGTATATTTATTTCATACTGATGTATTGTAAAACACACCTTTACATATTTGAATTTAGTCCAGAAAATAAGGTTTTGCAGCAATAAGTCCGGTAAAATTTTTTCACCGGACTAGTCCTGTAAAATTTCTGTACCGGACTGAAATTTGTAAGTTTTAGTTTAATCAATGTCAAACGCACAATGTTTCCACCAGTAAATATAAGCATTAGTGATCGGCCGATACAGACTTTTTTTTGCCGATACCGATATTTTAGTTGCCGATACCGATATTTTAGTTGCCGATACCGATATAATATCGGTATCGGCACCACATTTTTAAAAGATCTGTTACTAATTCAACATAATAATATGTGGATTAAGTAAAAATTGTCAATAGTGGCAACATTGTAAAGCATCTTTAAGTCAAATACTGACATTAACGCAGACGTATTCCAAATACCAGTGGTGATTACCCGTTTTACGGAAAGTGTAGTGCTCCCGCATTGCTGCAATCATTGTTTAGTTCTTGGATCAAATTAGTACATTGTATATTGCTACTTCGGATATCGATCATGTCGTGCAATATTTTCATTTTTTGCAATACCTAGTAATTTTAACGTCATTTTAAGTTAACTACAACTTGTACAGGGACATTTTTTTAAGTGTCTCACCCGATTGGCGATTTTCCTGCTGACTATATTAAAAAACAAATAACATATTTCTCAATAATTCTCGATAAGGAAGCCGAATTTAATGTCAAAAAATACATAAATTTACAAATTTGACAGATGAGACGCCATTTTGAATTTTCTTAAATGGCAACACCTATAAATTACCACACGATTGAATTGCATTTGACGATCCGATTCTAAAACTATATGGTTGTTGATACTTATTTTCAGCCGTTTCGGAAATTCGGGTGTTCCTAATTTGCCTCCATCGATTTTGTCTTTTAAGTGTCTCACCCCTTTAATAAATAGACCTTCTAAGCTGAACACCTTAATTTTTTTCACAGTGACATAATTTCCCGTGAGCAAGCGATCTACGCTATAGTCAAATCCGACAGATGTCAAAAAGTGACAGATACGACGCCATTTTGAATTTTTTTAAATGGCAGCCCTCATAAATAACTACACGATTGAAATGCATTTGGCGATCCGATTCTAAAAGTATATAGTTGTTACTCATTTTCAGCCGTTACGGAAATACGGGGGTTCCTAATTTGCCTCAATCGATTTTGTCTTTTAAGTGTCTCACCCCTTTAATAAATATACCTTCTAAGCTGAACACCTTAGTTTTTTTCACAGTGACATAATTTCCCGTGAGCAAGCGATCTACGCTATAGTCAAATCCGACAGATATCAAAAAGTGACAGAGACGACGCCATTTTAATTTTTTTTAAATGGCAATCCTCATAAATAACTAGGCGATTGAATTGCATTTGGCGATCCAATTCTAAAACTATATAGTTGTTGATATTTATTTTCCGCCGTTTCGGAAATACGGGGGTTCCTAATTTGCCTCCATCGATTTTGTGTGATTTGGGGTGAGACACTTAAAAGGCACAATCGATGGAGGCAAATTAGGAACCCCCGTATTTCCGAAACGGCTGAAAATAAGTGTCAACAACTATGTAGTTCTAGAATCGGATCGCCAAGTGTAATTCAATCGTGTGGTTATTTATGGGGGTTGCCATTTAAGAAAATTCAAAATGGCGGCTCATCTGTCAAATTTGTAAATCTATGTATTTTTTGACATTAAATTCGGCTTCCTTATCAAAAATCATTGAGAAATATGCAATTTTTTTTTTATTATAGTTAGCCGGAAAATCGTCAATCGGGTGAGACACTTAAAAAAATGTCCCTGTACTTGTTGTTTAGTTTGGTTAAAAAAGTGTTCTTTTTATTGACCAATATATGCCTTATCTAATTTTGTCATATGCGTAATATTATGTAAATAACCTAAAATTAATAAGATTATTGTTATAAACAATTTAGTTGTTTAAAAAAAAATGTTAAAAATGGGTTTTCACTTACAATTAATAAAATAGTTAGTCTTAAATATGCCGATATTTATCAGCAAAATATTGCCGATATGCCGATACGATACCGATATTTATATCGGTATCGGCCGATAACTAATAAGCACTTTTCAAATATACGACGCAGAATAAAACTTCATTATAATTAATTTCAAAACATAATTATAATAATTTTCAACAGAACACGTATGAAATAAAATATTGTACGTCGTTCGTCCGGCAAATCCTTTACAGTATTCGTTTCAAAATTCCAGACTCGGCTCCTTCGTCGCCTCGTCTCGAAACATTTCACTCATACTGTAAAAGTTGATTTACCGGACTTATAACGTGAATATCTATTACCTTTATCTACTTTCATTTAGTAATATGAATTTTATCTACTTTCATTTAGTAATATGAATTTTACAGTTCTGTAAATCGTTTTGTAAGGGCATCTATTACAGCACTAGTGCTGTAATAGATGCCATTACAACACTAGTGCTGTAATAGATGCCCTTACAAAACGATTTTTAATAGCAGGTGCATTTTTATTTTTTAAAAATGCCTTTAGACAAATATTTTTATTCATAGATGAAAGTAGATAAAATTTTGTACAATATTCTTGTTGTAAATTCATATAACTACACTCGATGTTTGATTAAACTCGGCTGACGCCTCGTTTAACAACTTTAACATCTCGTGTTGTAATATGAATCTTTACAACACTTATATCGTAAATAACTATTACAGTTCTGTAAATCGTTTTGTAAGGGCATCTATTACAGCACTAGTGCTGTAATAGATGCCATTACAGCACTAGTGCTGTAATAGATGCCCTTACAAAACGATTTTTAATAGCAGGTGCATTTTTATTTTTAAAAATGCCTTTTGCCAAATATTTTTATTCATAGATGAAAGTAGATAAAATTTTGTACAATATTCTTGTTGTAAATTCATATAACTACACTCGATGTTTGATTAAACTCGGCTGACGCCTCGTTTAACAACTTTAACATCTCGTGTTGTAATATGAATCTTTACAACACTTATATCGTAAATATCTATTACCAACTTTATTTATACTGCCCATTATCTTTTTTAAAATTTGAGATTAAGGATGAACTATTAGAAATTAATATTTTTTGTAATCAGGATAGGCCAATGGGAATCTACGAATAAGTCATGGTATTTCATTTATTTATAAATAATTACCATTAAGTACCTATGTATAATAGTGATCTTTCAGGTAGAAGAAAAGAAAATATAAAATTAAAATGTTATATTATTTATAATATTATCTATAAAATAAAAGATTTCAAAATAACAATTAGGCAATAATAAACCTAGATAAACAATAACAACTAGTTTTTGGCTTACCTATATTTTAAAGTACAAAAAAAATATTTTAACTAGTATCTACAAGATTTGTTAAAAGACTCCATTTAAAACCATATATTGCCCTAATTCAAAAACCTAATGCTCATTTTCTGTTCTACGTCAGTCCTCTGTAAGGCCTTGCAAAATTCTTCAAAAGATATCATTTGATCGCCATCTTCATCTGCTTCAGTTATTGTCCGTTCTGCAATGCTAGTTAATTGTTCCTCACTTATGTTTGTGCCTACCATCATGTGAAGAATCGCTAAAAGTTCGTCTTTCGAGATCATATCGTCGTTGTCAAGATCATAAAGTTTAAAGGCAACTACAAATAAAGATAAATAAGTTACACAGGTGCCACTCACCTATAGCTGGATTATTGCAGGGTGTTACTTAATGTTATGTATTTTAATGGGTGACTTGTAGACCAATCTTAAGGAAATAATTTCATATACAGTGTTGTCATTTAAGTGTGCAACATGTATTGTGGGAATTTTTTTTATTACCGATTTCTCAGAAAATTTTACTCTTGATAAAAAAGTTGGTGCATGTTCGATAATCATATTAGGTGCACTTGGAATGGTTGTTGCAAGTCAAACGGCGTACAGGGTAGGTCAAAAAATATAAAACTTGTACAAGAATAAAGTACCCCTATTTCAGAAAATTCAGCAAAATGTTATTAAGAAAAGTTAATTAGAATTAAAAGTTATGAATAGATTTGAAAACATTAGGTAATAATTTCCCAAAAAAAATTTATTTTTTATATCCACCCTAAAGACCTTCATAAATTAATCAAAATCAAATCAATTTCACATATCTTTGTTCAAATTCAAGCATATCTGTAAAATTTAGTGATCGGCCGATACCGATATAAATATCGTTCCATCGGTATCGTATCGGCATATCGGCAAATTTTGCCGATAATCGGTATCAGCAATATTTTGCCGATGAATATCGGCATATTTAAGACTAACTATTTTATTAATTGTAAGTGAAAACCCAATTTTAACATTTTTTTTTTTATAAAACAACTAAATTATTTCTAACATTAATCTTATTAATTTTAGGTTATTTACATAATATTACGCATATGACAAGATTAAATAAGGCATATGTTGGTCAATTAAAAGAACACTTTTTTAACCAAACTAAACAACAAGAACAAGTTGTAGTTAACTTAAAATGACGTTAAAATTACTAGGTTGTGCAAAAAATGAAAATATTGCACGACACGATCGATATCCGAAGTAGCAATATACAATGTACTAATTTGATCCAAGAACTAAACAACGATTGCAGCAACGCGGGAGCACTACCCTTTCCGTAAAACGGGTAATCACCACTGGTATTTGGAATCGGCCGGTCGGGGCATTACCGAAATTTATCCACGTTACGTCTGCGTTAATGCCACTATTTGACTTAAAGATGCTTTACAATGTTGCCACTATTGACAATTTTTACTTAATCCACATATGTTAAATAGTAACAAATCTTTTAAAAATGTGGTGCCGATACCGATACTATATCGGTATCGGCCGATTATCGGTATCGGCAAAAAAAGTCCGTATCGGCCGATCACTAGTAAAATTAACTTGAATTTTTAATTTATTAAGGAATCACAAACTTCAACTTTAAGATATCTTAGAAATTCTTTTTAACAACTAATTACTAATGATAATATGCAAATTAAAAAACTCTCATTTAAAGTGCAACATTTTTATTTTAAATGTTGATTAAAAAACTGTACAAATTAGTCGGCAAACATGAAATCCTACTAAAATAGTCGCAGATACGGAAAAAACAAATAAGGGTTAAAAGTAAACATTATGACAGTTTGGTGGCATTAATCATTCTTAAATAATTATTGTTGTTATTTGATTTCAAATGCCTCCTCCAATACAGTTAACGTTAGCCGAGAAGGCAGAATTATGTTACAGAGAAGGCAGAATTATGTTAATATGTCGAGAAAACTATAAAACAGTGCGTGAAGCAGGAGATATATTCAATGAACGACATCCAGATAAACAAGTTCGCTATTCAACTGTAAGCAGAATTTTAAATAATTTTAAGCAGACAGGGTCTTTAGACTATAAATATAAAAATGAACGTACCAAAACTGTATGTACTGAAGAAAATCAATTAGAAGTACTTCAAGCAGTTGTTGAAAACCCTAGAAGATCCACCCAAGAAATTTATGTTTATACGGGTATAAAAAAAAGCTCTGTTAAGATTTTTAAAAAACAAAAATACCATGCCTATACGCCAATGTTTATTTGCACGTTTCAAAGACGAGACTATGATTTGCGGTATGATTTCAGCATGTGGATTCAAGGACAGATAGATCAACCTGATTTTCATAGACACATACTTTTTGGGGATGAATCCACGTTCACAACAAATGGCGTTGTTTGTTCCCAAAATTGTAGGTGGTGGTCGGACGAAAATCCAAATTTTGTCATTGACAATAAAAACCAGTATTACCAAAAAACAAACGTTTGGTGCGGTATTATTAACGACAAATAAATAGGGCCGTTTTTTTTCGCCAAAACCTAACTGGTAAGACCTATTTACATTTTTTGGAAAACTAACTGACGGATTTTTTGGATAATATGAGTATACAAGAACGACATAAATTATGGTTTGTACGTGATGGTTGTCCGGCTCATTCTGCTAGAATTGTTTCTGAATGGTTAAATGGGGAATTTGGTGATAAATGGTTAGGACGAAATACCGATTCACGGTGGCCTCCTCGTTCGCCAGATCTCACCCCATTAGATTTTTTTTATGGGGATATTTAACGAGAAGGTGGACATACAGAGACGCGTCGATAATTTTTTTACACATACATAATTTCATTCTTTCCTGCATTTCAAATATTTTCTGTTTTTTTTTTATTTGTTTATTGTTAAGTTATAATAAAAAAAAGCCGATAAAAATTGGCAAAACCATTGGCACCATATTCAAATATGTTTAAAAACATTGTATTTTTTGAGTTTGCACTAAACGCATACATTTTTTTGTTAATAATGCCACCAAACTGTCATAATGTTTTAGTAGGATTTCATGTTTGTCGATTAATTTGTACAGTTTTTTAATAAACATTTAAAATAAAAATTTTGCACTTTAAATGAGAGTTGTTTAATTTGCATATTATCATTGCTAATGTTTTATCTTGTTAAAAAGAATTTTTAGGATATTTTAAAGTTGTGTTTAATATCGTTGCAACAACCATAAAGTTTGTGATTCCTTAAATTAAAGCCTATTTACATTAGGTGCAAAAAATCATGCAAAGTATTGCTTCTGCACAGAATTGCATTGCGTAACCGTTTACATATCATGCAAGTAAAGGATGAAAGCATTTTAATAACCAGTTGTACTAATTACTAAGCACGTTTGCAAATAACGAAATATATTAGTTTATCTTGGCTTGGCTTTGCTCCGCATGGATCAATGGATGAATTGATTTTTTTATGTTGGTACCTGTGATTTCACACAAAAATTGCATGCCATGTGACATAAAAATAGCGCGTGTTCTAATTTGATGCAATGCAAAGAAAATTGCAACAGCTGATTGCAAAGTCCCAAGTGCGCATGCCTACAGGCAATTTTTTATTAGCCTGTTTAAAGCCTGTTTACATTAAAGCCGCATTACAGTTGGCAAGTTTTTCTTTCTGAAGAAATTTTTTATTGCAGCAATTTTTAATTGCGGCAATGAAAATTGACAATCGCTTTACACTGTGCAATTATTTACATTATTATTAGACATGCTGCCAACTAAGTAAAATAAATTGGCAGATAACCTAACTTTTTCGCGTTGTTTTGAGTATGGACGGTTCGTTATTTATGGGAATTAAAATAAATAAACTTCGTGTAAATGGCGAGAATAACAACAAAAACAAACCACAATATAAAAATAATAGAAATCTAGGTCTGAATGGTGGAACCAAAAATACTTATATTTTTTCAGGTTAGTTGCACTGAAATTACCAAATAATTCCCCAAACTTGCGCTTGCAACGGCAATAAAAATAGGTCCGGAGCTATTTCTGGCAATCGCAATAAAAATTGCAACAGCTGATCACTAAACTCGCTTTGCGCATGCTTGCAACAAAAATCCTGCAATTTTTTATTGCAGCAATAAAAAATCCCTTACTGTAATACGACCTTTAAAGCCGTATTACAGTCACGCAACTCGATGCAAGTCCATGCAAGACGCAATAAGAATTGCCCAAAGGCATGCACAGTCGAAGCTCAGCTGATCCCTTGGTGCAACTAAGTTGTTGCACGAAAATTTTATCGGTCTGGCGCAATATTTATTGCATTGCTCGTGCAAGTCTAGGGAAAAAGTTAGTTACTTTTGTGTTACCAACAGTATTAATGGTGCATAATGATGCAGCGAGTACTTTTCTCCGCTTTAATTTATTTATTTTGTTTATTTATTTCATTTCAAACCAAAAATATTTCACAAACACCAGAAAATCACAAAATAAAACAATAACAATAACAAGATTGAGGTTAGAAGGTTTGTTGCCATTAAAAAAAAGTTGCATGGACTTGCACGCTGTTTTACATTGTGCAACTTTCTTTCATGCAATACTGTGACCTTGCCATTTATTGCTGCAATTAGTTGCGTGACTGTAATACGGCTTTTAGGAAATTGCACGTGCAATGCAATAAAAAATTGCCTGTAGGCATGCGCACTTGGGACTTTGCAATCAGCTGTTGCAATTTTCTTTGCATTGCATCAAATTAGAACACGCGCTATTTTTATGTCACATGGCATGCAATTTTTGTGTGAAATCACAGGGACCAACATAAAAAAATCAATTCATCCATTGATCCATGCGGAGCAAAGCCAAGCCAAGATAAACTAATATATTTCGTTATTTGCAAACGTGCTTTAGTAATTAGTACAACTGGTTATTAAAATGCTTTCATCCTTTACTTGCATGATATGTAAACGGTTACGCAATGCAATTCTTTGCAGAAGCAATACTTTGCATGACATTTTTTGCACCTAATGTAAACAGGCTTTTAAAAAATTAAAAATTCAATTTTATTTTACAAATATGCTTTGAATTTGAACAAAGACATGTGAAATTGATTTGATTTTGATTAATTTATGAAGGTCTTTAGGATAAATATAAAAAAAAAAATTTTTTGGGAAACTTAATGTTTTCAAAAAAAAATATTTTTTTATTTTAGGCGGTCACGCTTTCGAATCTATGCATAACTTTTAATTCTAAACAACTTTTCTTAATAACATTTTGCTGAATTTTCTGAAATAGGGGTACTTTATTCTTGTACAAGTTTTATATTTTTTGACCTACCCTGTACGCCGTTTGACTTGCAACCATTCCAAGTACACCTAATATGATTATCGAACATGCACCAACTTTTATCAGGAATAAAATTTTCTGAAAAATCGGTAATAAAAAAAGTTCCCATATATTGCACACTTAAATGACCACACTGTATACAGACCTAAAGTATAACGCTAATTGTGTGTGTCGCTTTATCAATTATTTTTAATTTATAAAGTAAAAAGTTGGCAAACTTTATTGAACTCATTCAATTCTGGCAATGTGGGTCCTATAAATAGAAGACCATACGATGCTGCAATAGTCGAGATGACTTCTGACCAAGGAGAAGTTAATGATTTAAGCACTTCGATATTCCTAAATTCACTACATAGTCTCATGAAAATTTTTTTTCTGTGATAAAGTAATAAGTATATAGGCTCTACTATATAACCAAGGGAGGACAATAGAAAGATATATTTTTTATATGAAACACCCTATACGTTGCTGTAAGAAATTTGATAGTTTGGATGCTATTATTGCGGTCTATAAGTCGCTTGTCTTGCCAAAACTTGAATATGCTTGCATTATTTGGTCACCTCAGTATGCGGATAAAGTGGGCCAACTGGAGCGTGTCCAAAGAAGGTTTCTAAAATATCTGCATTTTAAAAAATTTGGAATATACCCGTATAGGGGGTTTAATCACGAAGAACTACTTAAAATGTTCTGTTTCGACAGCCTTTATATCAGGAGAGTTCGGATATGTCTCTCTATATTAATAAAAGTAATTACCTACTTAATAGACTAAGAATTTTCTTTCTCTGCTGCCTTTCAGAATAAGTAATGTTATAAACACTAGATCTAGAGACCTCTTTTATCTACACACCTCTAGGACAAACCTATATAAAAATAGTCCTGTTTATCGCATATGTGAGCTGGCAAATAATTACTTAAAAAATCTAGATATTTTTACACTTAATCCTAAAACTATAAATAAGGTCTTAAAAGTTTATGTTACGAATTGAAATTCAGTTCATTTTGTATGTGTTGTTAATGGTTTGTTATCTTGTTGTGTTGATTAGTTTTGTTATTTCTTGTTTTTCTTTAATTTTAAGAATATAGTATCTGTAATTGGTGTTAAACTGTTGATGCTATTGAAATAAATAAATCTTATTTATAATATTTTTGGATTCTACATAAAATTACAATTATTTTTTAATAAGTGCATTATAAGTTTAAACTTAATAGTTCTGAGATACCTATAGACTTTCGCAAAATTTGAAATTTCACATTTACATAAAAATGTGGTCTCAATCTCCTATTATTTATATGCACGCATCTCTTTTTACACAATTACATTTCGGCAGTGACCAATCAAATGCGCTAGGCTAGAACCTTAACTAGAACAGTCCACGTTGTCTCTCTTAAAAGGGTCCATCATTAAGAATTCTGCTTCTTATTATAATACAAGGTGCTAGTAAATAGACCGTACCCAAATATCCTAGCCGTTTCAATTAACTTCATATAATGTATATCAAAGTTATCAAAAAACATGCCTTTACATCTCAATGTAACAAGGTTAGTTGCAAGTTCACATTGCTCCATCCAAGCCATGATACAACTACATCCAAGCCAGAGGAGATAAGGTTTTGTTGATAGTCTGTTCCAAGCTTTAACATGACTGCTTGTATGTATATAAATACTGACACTCAATATGTTCTCCATGTTCTCTATTTCTTAAAAGTCCCCTACCATCCTACTCTAAGTAGTCTGCCATCATTGTACTTTCCAGACTTTCTTACACCCCAGCAATTTAAGAGGAAATTGTTTCACTTCATTTAATTTCTGTGATTTCAAGATTTTAATAAAGAAAAGTAGGTACTTACATTTCAATTTTTCCTCCCGAGAATTCAATGTGTTTCCCTTATTTTTCTTGACAGGCCTAAAATGTGCCAACACTTGCATAAACTGTCTGAAATTTACTCGGTCAGTGAATTCATCGCCTTGAAAAAAGGAATTTACTATTCTTTCACCCAGTGGATTTATTGCTAACTCTGGGATCCTTAAAAAATCATCTCGGGAAAGCGTGCCACAATCGTTTCGATCTAGGGCTGTGAAACGGGAGTAAAGGCGTTCTATTTGGTTGGGAGTAACTGAAAGGCCAATAAATGTACATAATATTGTTAAAACTAAAGGGCAAAGGGTTATTAGAAAAATGTATAGTTGGGTTTTGTTACTTACATCCGGATTCTTGCTGAATTTGTTCAATTTCTTCTTCACGTAAAAGCAAAGAGGCCTTGTTCCCCATTCTGATAAACTATTTGTAATTGTAAATTCTATATTCTATTTATAAAGTTATGTCCAATGGTTATATCGTTTATCAAAGAACAAAGAAGAAAGGACTTTTCCAACTTTCGAATTGTGAACTTTAATCAGCTGATAAAAATAAATAATCGAGAAAGTTGACATAAGTCACCTAGGTCACGTGAGATTTTACACATTTAGGTTTAGGTTATTAAGAACTGTAGAGCGGCACCAGTGGCGGCGTCATAACTTTTTAATTTAAATAAACCATAAAAGAAAATTAATAAAAATAAATGCATTGCCGCAGTTAGTCTGAATCCACATGCATCCGTGATCACGGACATCCGTATGCGTATAACGGATAGGTGAATTTGACATCATCCGAATGGAGACGCGGGATACGGACGTAACTGAGTTAATAATACAAACTTGAAAACTATGTCAAATAAAAAATGCCAGATATAGTCGCATCTATTCCTAATATCAAATTTGTTACATAATTTCAGCACAAATACCAAAGAAACACGACTTAAAACTCTCCACGCAATAGATATTTTAGTATTCTAACATTTATTCTAACCAAACATTTTAAATCAATACGTCAAAATACGGATAAGTCTGAATGCACATGCATCCGTGATCACGGATGCGTTGTTACCACGTGATCATCAATAGCCAATCAAACATCTGTTTAGGGAGCTGACAGCCCATCAAGGTCATCACGGACAAATTGATTAATTTTAACTTTTATCCGTGTTTTGAAGTATTGATTTAAAATGTTTGGTTAGAATACTAAAATATCTGTTGAGTGGAGAGTTTTAAGTCGTGTTTCTTTGGTATTTGTGCTGTGATTATGTAACAAATTTGATATTAGGAATAGATGCGGCTATCTGGCATTTTTTATTTGACATAGTTTTCAAGTTTGTATTAACTCAGTTACGTCCTACCATAAAGGTCATCTCCCTTGTCTATGGTTACGTCCGTATCACACGTCTCCATTCGGATGATGTCAAATTCACCTATCCGTTTATACGCATTCGGATGTCCGTGATCACGGATGCATGTGGATTCAGACTAAAAGTTAAAATTAATCAACTTTTGTCCGTGATGACCTTGATGGGCTCTCAGCTCCCGATGTTTGATTGGCTATTGATGATCACTTGGTGACAACGCATCCGTGATCACGGATGCATGTGGATTCAGACTTACTGGATCGTAGCATAATGTCAATGTCGTAGGTATATCAAAATGGTTCAAAAATTTATATAAATATATTGAAATTCGAAAAATAATTCATGTACGCATAGGGAAAAAAATGTGGAAAACCTACTAAAAAAGGGATTATGGGTATAGGTAATAAATTAAGATCGAGCTGTATCAAACACAAAGAAAATCGAGCAAAGGAGGTAAAAATTTGAACGTATTTTCCATAACACATATTTACATACACTATATAAACAATAAACAATACTATAAATATGGCAATAAGCCATAATATATTCGTCTCATCGTCTCATTATAAAGTTAAACAAATTATTTTAAAAGTCTCCAGATCCAGTAGATCGTTATATTTATATAATATATAAATATGTTACTGATAAAATAATATAGTTTGCACCAATATACCTACCTGACAGTATAATATTTTTTTTTATACCTATACTTATTTATTGCAGTCATAAATAGCAATTACTAAAAATATGTTGAATGTCAAATTTAGTTATACCTAGTTGAACCCAATGGTTGAACCTTTGTGTAACTGTAATATAAAGTTACAAATTATATCTACAGTTATAAAAATATATTTAAAAAAAATTGTTCAATGTAAGAAAAAACATAATTTTTTATAAATATACACATTAAATAGAACTTGTCACTATAGCGGTTGATGGTCCTATGCCTATATACAACTCTATTTAAGAAGGTTTTGTTTATGCATGCATGGTTGTGCAACTAATGTTAATTTTCTCTGTTGTGTACGAAATACGAAACGTACCGAGATGTATCAGTTCCCATATTTTGAAGACATAGGTATATTAATATAGGAATTAGCCGCTTTACACCTAGATCTTCCTTCAAGACTATTGTCATGAAGTCGCTTCGCGACGAGATATTTATGATAAGATAGATGGTAACTTTTCGTGAAGGAATTCGCGCAATTTTTTTCTAACCACTTGTTGAAACCCTATAAAATAAGCATTAACCAAATTATGCTAAAATAGCTATTCTCTGGGCTATATATTCTCCAGCGAGTGCTGAATTACGAAGCACAATTTGGTGTATTTTGACTAACATTAACATTAACATTAACTAAAATACAGGCTCAGATTGCGGAAATCGACCGGAATAAAGAAATAAGAGATGAATCAATGTTTCCAATGGTAGGACGCTACACTGCTGCTACCTGTATACCGGTTTCGAACTCTTTGGTTCTCTTCGGTACAAGGCAATCATGACAAGTGAGCATACCGGCCAATATTGTCTGTTGAAAATTTTGTACAAACCATAATATACCTAAAGTCCATTTATCTCACATATATAGACTGAGCGTAAATAAAATTACGCACTATACACGTGATATTGGATTATACAGCTGAGCACGAGCCGTTTCCTCCGAGCAAAGAAACTTATAGCTACGCAATAGAAGTGGAATCTTTATGAGCGGCTTAAAACAGCGAGAGGCCGCTGTACAAGGTTAATAAACGGACGATGTTGCAGCGAGTTTGAATTGGCGTGTCCCGTGCGCGTATTGGACTTGCCTAAGCGCTACAGAACCTGGTGAAAATGCTGCCTGGTTGAAATTACTGTCGAGCTACTACTGTTATTAAATTAACTTAATATTGTTAGTTAGTTTGTTGCGTAGTGTATATAGAGTTTATTTGGCATGCTATAGGTCGCAGGATCGATTCCCACTTTAGGCACGGACTTTTTTAGTATTTTCATGACTTTTTTTTAGTTTTTTTATGACTCTTAGTCTTTTTTAAAGTAGATCGAATCAAAAAGGGCTGGTAAATAATTGGCCGGTGAACTTGAAAAAGGTGGATTAGATGCCGTGTTAGCGCTGTTTAACCAATATAAATCTATAAAAGGGGCAAACAATTAATAATAATATTCCCCGGTGAACTTGAAAAAGGCGAATTGGAACCAAAAAGGTGGATTAGATGCCGTGTTAGCGCTGTTGAACCAATATAAGTCTATAAAAGAGCTCGACAGTAATTTCAACCAATGGCGTGGCAGCATTTTCAATTTCAACCAATGGCGTGGCAGCATTTTCACCAGGTTCTGTAGCGCTTTGGCAAGTCCAATACGCGTCCCGTGCTGAGCTTAATGGATAGCTACGTTGCCATTATTTGTATACTTTCTTAAAAGGTGGCAATGGAAATATATAGAAGTAAAAGTTATTATATCTTTTATTAGCTTAATCTTAATAATAAAAGCTAAGATTGGCTACAGTCAGTGAAACAAGACACTTAATGCAACCACACGGAACTACCTTTTAAATTTTCTCATCGGATCTGGGGACGACAAGTCATTACACCTGGTTGTTGGTCGTTCTGTAGGTATGTTGGTTTGTTTGTTTGTTTGTTGATTATTGGATAGGTAGCTTAATATCCGTTTTGTCTGCCTTGTGTTTATAGGGATAGTTTATCTGTAATATTTTAAGATGCAAATTTTAAACTAAATCATAGATTAAAAGCTGTGGTTCATTTTATTTGCAAAATTTGGCCAACCCAAGGTCGTAGCTAGAATTGAATGGGAAGTGGACGCAACATTTTGGGGATGTGGGTCAATGTGTGAGCTGGAATAGGTAATTAGTTGTAACGTGTTTAAATGCGGCGGAGTTATGCCTGGTTCTTTTTTGTTTCGGTGACAGTGCGGGTCGGTATAACGGTATTATCGAGCGCCACCCTTTATTATTCGAAGTGGTAAAGCGCCAAATTTTGCAAGTAAAATGAACCCACAACTTTTAATCTATGATTTAGTTTCATTTGCATCTCAAAATATTACAGATAAAATATCACTATAAAAAAATATCATTTATAGTTTTTCCATTTCCATTCAAATAACACATTTTAATAGCAAAAACTGTCGCGGGTTAGTCGCGGATTAGTCGCGAGATAGTCGCGGAACAGTCGCGGGTTAGTCGCGAGATAGTCGCGGAGCAGTCGCGGAACAGTCGCGGATTAGTCGCGAGATAGTCGCGGAACCGTCGCGGGTTTGACGTGGTTCCGTCGCAACTGCGACGCAATTATACCGCGGTGACGTCGCGACTGCGAATCGATTGCTTTGCGGCTGCGACTGCAATGCGACTGCAAGGCGACTGCAAGGCGACTTCAACGCGATTGTGACAGGGTAAAATATTATATCAGCCATACCAGTCACAGTAAATGTAAACATGTCAGACCGCAGCCGGCTTTCTATCTGACGTAGCCTTTTGACAAACACGATTTTGGATCAAAACTTTCCAGGTTAAATCAAATGAAGAGACATCTAGGTAACGCTGAGTAAAATGATTTTTGTCAAAGAAATATAGTCATATAATTTTGTTAATTATTCCAGCTTACACATTGACTCACATCACCAAAATGTTGCTTCCACTTCCCATTCGACCCTAGCTACGACCCTGGATTGGCCATCGCGACTGCGAATCGATTTCTTTGCGGCTGCGACTGCAATGCGACTGCAATGCGACTGCAATGCGACTGCAATGCGACTGCAATGCGACTGCAATGCGACTGCAATGCGACTGCAAGGCGACTGCAAGGCGTAAAATATTATATTAGCCATACCAGTCACAGTAAATGTAAACATGTCAGACCGCAGCCGGCTTTCTATCTGACGTAGCCTTTTGACAAACACGATTTTGAATCAAAACTTTCCAGGTTAAATCAAATGAAGAGACATCTAGGTAACGCTGAGTAAAATGATTTTTGTCAAAGAAATATAGTCATATAATTTTGTTGTTAATTATTCCAGCTTACACATTGACTCACACCACCAAATTGTTGCTTCCACTTCCCATTCGACTCTAGCTACGACCCTGGATTGGCCAAATTTTGCAAGTAAAATGAACCCACAACTTTTAATCTATGATTTAGTTTAAATTTGCATCTCAAAATATTACAGATAAAATATCAATATAAAGACACGACAGACAAAAACGGATATTGAGCTTTTAAACAAACCAGCATACCTACGGAACGACCTACAACCAGGTGTAATGAGAATCCTAGCCAATGACTAAAAACTTTTGACAAACACGATTTTGAATCAAAACTTTCCAGGTTAAATCAAATGAAGAGACATCTAGGTGACGCAGAGTAAAATGATGCCTTGCAGTCGCATTTCAGTCGCATTGCAGTCGCATTACAGTCTCATTGCAGTCGCATTACAGTCTAATTGCAGTCGCATTTCAGTCTCATTCAGAATCAGAATCGCGAGATAGCCGCGGATGAGTCGCGAGATTGCCGCGGATTAGCCGCAAGATAGCCGCGGATTAGTCGCGAAATAGTCGCGGAACACTCGCGAATTAGTCGCGGATCACTCGCGGAATAGTCGCGGAGCACTCGCGGGACAGTCGCGGATTAGTCGCGAGATAGTCGCGGGACAGTCGCGGATTAGTCGCGAGGTAGTTGCGGAACAGTCGCGGATTAGTCGCGAGATAGCCGCGGAGTAGTCGTAATCGCGAGTTTGACGTGGTTCCGTCGCAACTGCGACGCAATTATACCGCGGTGACGTCGCGGTAACCTCGCGATTACTTCGCGGTTACGTCGCGACTGCGAATCGATTGCTTTGCGGCTGCGACTGCAATGCGACTGCAATGAGACTGTAATGCGACTGAAATGCGACTGCAAAGCGACTGAAATGCGACTGCAAGGCGACTG
The DNA here is from genome assembly GCA_963920685.1 of Polydrusus tereticollis. Lineage (NCBI taxonomy): Eukaryota > Metazoa > Arthropoda > Insecta > Coleoptera > Curculionidae > Polydrusus > Polydrusus tereticollis. The sequence goes on from OY987326.1 coordinate 183,804,728, forward strand.
CAAGGCGACTTAAACGCGATTGTGACAGTAAAATATTATATCAGCCATACCAGTCACACGATTTTGCATCAAAACTTTCCAGGTTAAATCAAATGAAGAGACATCTAGGTGACGCAGAGTAAAATGATTTTTGTCAAAGAAATATAGTCATATAATTTTGTAAAATATTATATCAGCCATACCAGTCACACGATTTTGCATCAAAACTTTCCAGGTTAAATCAAATGAAGAGACATCTAGGTGACGCAGAGTAAAATGATTTTTGTCAAAGAAATATAGTCATATAATTTTGTTGTTAATTATTCCAGCATACACATTGACTCACACCACCAAATTGTTGCTTCCACTTCCCATTCGACTCTAGCTACGACCCTGGATTGGCCAAATTTTGCAAGTAAATTGAACCCACAACTTTTAATCTATGATTTAGTTTAAATTTGCATCTCAAAATATTACAGATAAAATATCACTATAAAGACACGACAGACAAAAACGGATATTGAGCTTTTAAACAAACCAGCATACCTACGGAACGACCTACAACCAGGTGTAATGAGAATCCTAGCCAATGACTAAAAACTTTTGACAAACACGATTTTGAATCAAAACTTTCCAGGTTAAATCAAATGAAGAGACATCTAGGTGACGCAGAGTAAAATGATTTTTGTCAAAGAAATATAGTCATATAATTTTGTTGTTAATTATTCCAGCTTACACATTGACTCACACCACCAAATTGTTGCTTCCACTTCCCATTCGACTCTAGCTACGACCCTGGATTGGCCAAATTTTGCAAGTAAAATGAACCCACAACTTTTAATCTATGATTTAGTTTAAATTTGCATCTCAAAATATTACAGATAAAATATCAATATAAAGACACGACAGACAAAAACGGATATTGAGCTTTTAAACAAACCAGCATACCTACGGAACGACCTACAACCAGGTGTAATGAGAATCCTAGCCAATGACTCAGTTTAAGGGCCCCGCAGACAGAAAGTGGGTTTCGGTTTAGCTGTTCCATATCAGCCATACCAGTCACAGTAAATGTAAACATGTCAGACCGCAGCCGGCTTTCTATCTGACGTAGCCTTAAAAACTTTTGACAAACACGATTTTGAATCAAAACTTTCCAGGTTAAATCAAATGAAGAGACATCTAGGTGACTCAGAGTAAAATGATTTTTGTCAAAGAAATATAGTCATATAATTTTGTTGTTAATTATTCCAGCTTACACATTGACTCACACCACCAAATTGTTGCTTCCACTTCCCATTCGACTCTAGCTACGACCCTGGATTGGCCAAATTTTGCAAGTAAAATGAACCCACAACTTTTAATCTATGATTTAGTTTAAATTTGCATCTCAAAATATTACAGATAAAATATCACTATAAAGACACGACAGACAAAAACGGATATTGAGCTTTTAAACAAACCAGCATACCTACGGAACGACCTACAACTAGGTGTAGATAGTCGCGGGACAGTCGCGGATTAGTCGCGAGGTAGTTGCGGAACAGTCGCGGATTAGTCGCGAGATAGCCGCGGAGTAGTCGTAATCGCGAGTTTGACGTGGTTCCGTCGCAACTGCGACGCAATTATACCGCGGTGACGTCGCGGTAACCTCGCGATTACTTCGCGGTTACGTCGCGACTGCGAATCGATTGCTTTGCGGCTGCGACTGCAATGCGACTGCAATGAGACTGTAATGCGACTGAAATGCGACTGCAAAGCGACTGAAATGCGACTGCAAGGCGACTTAAACGCGATTGTGACAGTAAAATATTATATCAGCCATACCAGTCACACGATTTTGCATCAAAACTTTCCAGGTTAAATCAAATGAAGAGACATCTAGGTGACGCAGAGTAAAATGATTTTTGTCAAAGAAATATAGTCATATAATTTTGTAAAATATTATATCAGCCATACCAGTCACACGATTTTGCATCAAAACTTTCCAGGTTAAATCAAATGAAGAGACATCTAGGTGACGCAGAGTAAAATGATTTTTGTCAAAGAAATATAGTCATATAATTTTGTTGTTAATTATTCCAGCATACACATTGACTCACACCACCAAATTGTTGCTTCCACTTCCCATTCGACTCTAGCTACGACCCTGGATTGGCCAAATTTTGCAAGTAAATTGAACCCACAACTTTTAATCTATGATTTAGTTTAAATTTGCATCTCAAAATATTACAGATAAAATATCACTATAAAGACACGACAGACAAAAACGGATATTGAGCTTTTAAACAAACCAGCATACCTACGGAACGACCTACAACCAGGTGTAATGAGAATCCTAGCCAATGACTAAAAACTTTTGACAAACACGATTTTGAATCAAAACTTTCCAGGTTAAATCAAATGAAGAGACATCTAGGTGACGCAGAGTAAAATGATTTTTGTCAAAGAAATATAGTCATATAATTTTGTTGTTAATTATTCCAGCTTACACATTGACTCACACCACCAAATTGTTGCTTCCACTTCCCATTCGACTCTAGCTACGACCCTGGATTGGCCAAATTTTGCAAGTAAAATGAACCCACAACTTTTAATCTATGATTTAGTTTAAATTTGCATCTCAAAATATTACAGATAAAATATCAATATAAAGACACGACAGACAAAAACGGATATTGAGCTTTTAAACAAACCAGCATACCTACGGAACGACCTACAACCAGGTGTAATGAGAATCCTAGCCAATGACTCAGTTTAAGGGCCCCGCAGACAGAAAGTGGGTTTCGGTTTAGCTGTTCCATATCAGCCATACCAGTCACAGTAAATGTAAACATGTCAGACCGCAGCCGGCTTTCTATCTGACGTAGCCTTAAAAACTTTTGACAAACACGATTTTGAATCAAAACTTTTCAGGTTAAATCAAATGAAGAGACATCTAGGTGACTCAGAGTAAAATGATTTTTGTCAAAGAAATATAGTCATATAATTTTGTTGTTAATTATTCCAGCTTACACATTGACTCACACCACCAAATTGTTGCTTCCACTTCCCATTCGACTCTAGCTACGACCCTGGATTGGCCAAATTTTGCAAGTAAAATGAACCCACAACTTTTAATCTATGATTTAGTTTAAATTTGCATCTCAAAATATTACAGATAAAATATCACTATAAAGACACGACAGACAAAAACGGATATTGAGCTTTTAAACAAACCAGCATACCTACGGAACGACCTACAACTAGGTGTAGATAGTCGCGGGACAGTCGCGGATTAGTCGCGAGGTAGTTGCGGAACAGTCGCGGATTAGTCGCGAGATAGCCGCGGAGTAGTCGTAATCGCGAGTTTGACGTGGTTCCGTCGCAACTGCGACGCAATTATACCGCGGTGACGTCGCGGTAACCTCGCGATTACTTCGCGGTTACGTCGCGACTGCGAATCGATTGCTTTGCGGCTGCGACTGCAATGCGACTGCAATGAGACTGTAATGCGACTGAAATGCGACTGCAAAGCGACTGAAATGCGACTGCAAAGCGACTGAAATGCGACTGCAAGGCGACTGCAAGGCGACTTAAACGCGATTGTGACAGTAAAATATTATATCAGCCATACCAGTCACACGATTTTGCATCAAAACTTTCCAGGTTAAATCAAATGAAGAGACATCTAGGTGACGCAGAGTAAAATGATTTTTGTCAAAGAAATATAGTCATATAATTTTGTAAAATATTATATCAGCCATACCAGTCACACGATTTTGCATCAAAACTTTCCAGGTTAAATCAAATGAAGAGACATCTAGGTGACGCAGAGTAAAATGATTTTTGTCAAAGAAATATAGTCATATAATTTTGTTGTTAATTATTCCAGCATACACATTGACTCACACCACCAAATTGTTGCTTCCACTTCCCATTCGACTCTAGCTACGACCCTGGATTGGCCAAATTTTGCAAGTAAATTGAACCCACAACTTTTAATCTATGATTTAGTTTAAATTTGCATCTCAAAATATTACAGATAAAATATCACTATAAAGACACGACAGACAAAAACGGATATTGAGCTTTTAAACAAACCAGCATACCTACGGAACGACCTACAACCAGGTGTAATGAGAATCCTAGCCAATGACTAAAAACTTTTGACAAACACGATTTTGAATCAAAACTTTCCAGGTTAAATCAAATGAAGAGACATCTAGGTGACGCAGAGTAAAATGATTTTTGTCAAAGAAATATAGTCATATAATTTTGTTGTTAATTATTCCAGCTTACACATTGACTCACACCACCAAATTGTTGCTTCCACTTCCCATTCGACTCTAGCTACGACCCTGGATTGGCCAAATTTTGCAAGTAAAATGAACCCACAACTTTTAATCTATGATTTAGTTTAAATTTGCATCTCAAAATATTACAGATAAAATATCAATATAAAGACACGACAGACAAAAACGGATATTGAGCTTTTAAACAAACCAGCATACCTACGGAACGACCTACAACCAGGTGTAATGAGAATCCTAGCCAATGACTCAGTTTAAGGGCCCCGCAGACAGAAAGTGGGTTTCGGTTTAGCTGTTCCATATCAGCCATACCAGTCACAGTAAATGTAAACATGTCAGACCGCAGCCGGCTTTCTATCTGACGTAGCCTTAAAAACTTTTGACAAACACGATTTTGAATCAAAACTTTTCAGGTTAAATCAAATGAAGAGACATCTAGGTGACTCAGAGTAAAATGATTTTTGTCAAAGAAATATAGTCATATAATTTTGTTGTTAATTATTCCAGCTTACACATTGACTCACACCACCAAATTGTTGCTTCCACTTCCCATTCGACTCTAGCTACGACCCTGGATTGGCCAAATTTTGCAAGTAAAATGAACCCACAACTTTTAATCTATGATTTAGTTTAAATTTGCATCTCAAAATATTACAGATAAAATATCACTATAAAGACACGACAGACAAAAACGGATATTGAGCTTTTAAACAAACCAGCATACCTACGGAACGACCTACAACCAGGTGTAATGAGAATCCTAGCCAATGACTCAGTTTAATAATATCAGCCATACCAGTCACAGTAACCTCGCAATTACCTCGCGGTTACGTCGCGACTGCGAATCGATTGCCTTGCGGCTGCGACTGCAATGCGACTGCAATGAGACTGTAATGCGACTGCAAGGCGACTTCAACGCGATTGTGACAGGGTAAAATATTATATCAGCCATACCAGTCACAGTAAATGTAAACATGTCAGACCGCAGCCGGCTTTCTATCTGACGTAGCCTTTTGACAAACACGATTTTGAATCAAAACTTTCCAGGTTAAATCAAATGAAGAGACATCTAGGTAACGCTGAGTAAAATGATTTTTGTCAAAGAAATATAGTCATATAATTTTGTTGTTAATTATTCCAGCTTACACATTGACTCACACCACCAAAATGTTGCTTCCACTTCCCATTCGACTCTAGCTACGACCCTGGATTGGCCAAATTTTGCAAGTAAAATGAACCCACAACTTTTAATCTATGATTTAGTTTAAATTTGCATCTCAAAATATTACAGATAAAATATCACTATAAAGACACGACAGACAAAAACGGATATTGAGCTTTTAAACAAACCAGCATACCTACGGAACGACCTACAACCAGGTGTAATGAGAATCCTAGCCAATGACTCAGTTTAAGGGCCCCGCAGACAGAAAGTGGGTTTCGGTTTAGCTGTTCCATATCAGCCATACCAGTCACAGTAAATGTAAACATGTCAGACCGCAGCCGGCTTTCTATCTGACGTAGCCTTAAAAACTTTTGACAAACACAATTTTGAATCAAAACTTTCCAGGTTAAATCAAATGAAGAGACATCTAGGTGACGCAGAGTAAAATTATTTTTGTCAAAGAAATATAGTCATATAATCAATAGCGTTGAAGTCGCCTTGCAGTCGCATTTCAGTCGCATTGCAGTCGCATTGGCTCATTGCAGTCGCATTACAGTCTCATTCAGAATCAGAATCGCGAGATAGCCGCGGATTAGTCGCGGATTAGTCGCGGATTAGTCGCGGATTAATCGCGAGATAGTCGCGGGACAGTCGCGAGATAGTCGCGGAACAGTCGCGAAATAGTCGCGGATTTGTCGCGGGTCACTCGCGGATTAATCGCGAGATAGTCGCGGAACAGTCGCTGATTAGTCGCGAGGTAGTCGCGGATTAATCGCGAGATAGTCGCGGGACAGTCGCGGGTTAGTCGCGAGGTGGTCGCGGAACAGTCGCGGATTAGTCGCGAGATAGCCGCGGAGTAGTCGTAATCGCGAGTTTGACGTGGTTCCGTCGCAGCTGCGACGCAATTATACCGCGGTGACGTCGCGGTAACCTCGCGATTACTTCGCGGTTACGTCGCGACTGCGAATCGATTGCTTTGCGGCTGCGACTGCAATGCGACTGCAATGCGACTGCAATGAGACTGTAATGCGACTGAAATGCGACTGCAAGGCGACTGAAATGCGACTGCAAGGCGACTTAAACGCGATTGTGACATGGTAAAATATTATATCAGCCATACCAGTCACACGATTTTGCATCAAAACTTTCCAGGTTAAATCAAATGAAGAGACATCTAGGTGACGCAGAGTAAAATGATTTTTGTCAAAGAAATATAGTCATATAATTTTGTTGTTAATTATTCCAGCTTACACATTGACTCACACCACCAAATTGTTGCTTCCACTTCCCATTCGACTCTAGCTACGACCCTGGATTGGCCAAATTTTGCAAGTAAAACCACCCACAACTTTTAATCTATGATTTAGTTTAAATTTGCATCTCAAAATATTACAGATAAAATATCACTATAAAGACACGACAGACAAAAACGGATATTGAGCTTTTAAACAAACCAGCATACCTACGGAACGACCTACAACCAGGTGTAATGAGAATCCTAGCCAATGACTCAGTTTAAGGGCCCCGCAGACAGAAAGTGGGTTTCGGTTTAGCTGTTCCATATCAGCCATACCAGTCACAGTAAATGTAAACATGTCAGACCGCAGCCGGCTTTCTATCTGACGTAGCCTTAAAAACTTTTGACAAACACGATTTTGAATCAAAACTTTCCAGGTTAAATCAAATGAAGAGACATCTAGGTGACGCAGAGTAAAATGATTTTTGTCAAAGAAATATAGTCATATAATTTTGTTGTTAATTATTCCAGCTTACACATTGACTCACACCACCAAATTGTTGCTTCCACTTCCCATTCGACTCTAGCTACGACCCTGGATTGGCCAAATTTTGCAAGTAAAATGAACCCACAACTTTTAATCTATGATTTAGTTTAAATTTGCATCTCAAAATATTACAGATAAAATATCACTATAAAGACACGACAGACAAAAACGGATATTGAGCTTTTAAACAAACCAGCATACCTACGGAACGACCTACAACTAGGTGTAATGAGAATCCTAGCCAATGACTCAGTTTAATAATATCAGCCATACCAGTCACAGTAACCTCGCAATTACCTCGCGGTTACGTCGCGACTGCGAATCGATTGCCTTGCGGCTGCGACTGCAATGCGACTGCAATGCAACTGCAATGAGACTGTAATGCGACTGCAAGGCGACTTCAACGCGATTGTGACAGGGTAAAATATTATATCAGCCATACCAGTCACAGTAAATGTAAACATGTCAGACCGCAGCCGGCTTTCTATCTGACGCGGATTTGTCGCGGATCACTCGCGGATTAATCGCGAGATAGTCGCGGAACAGTCGCTGATTAGTCGCGAGGTAGTCGCGGATTAATCGCGAGATAGTCGCGGGACAGTCGCGGGTTAGTCGCGAGGTGGTCGCGGAACAGTCGCGGATTAGTCGCGAGATAGCCGCGGAGTAGTCGTAATCGCGAGTTTGACGTGGTTCCGTCGCAGCTGCGACGCAATTATACCGCGGTGACGTCGCGGTAACCTCGCGATTACTTCGCGGTTACGTCGCGACTGCGAATCGATTGCTTTGCGGCTGCGACTGCAATGCGACTGCAATGCGACTGCAATGAGACTGTAATGCGACTGAAATGCGACTGCAAGGCGACTGAAATGCGACTGCAAGGCGACTTAAACGCGATTGTGACATGGTAAAATATTATATCAGCCATACCAGTCACACGATTTTGCATCAAAACTTTCCAGGTTAAATCAAATGAAGAGACATCTAGGTGACGCAGAGTAAAATGATTTTTGTCAAAGAAATATAGTCATATAATTTTGTTGTTAATTATTCCAGCTTACACATTGACTCACACCACCAAATTGTTGCTTCCACTTCCCATTCGACTCTAGCTACGACCCTGGATTGGCCAAATTTTGCAAGTAAAACCACCCACAACTTTTAATCTATGATTTAGTTTAAATTTGCATCTCAAAATATTACAGATAAAATATCAATATAAAGACACGACAGACAAAAACGGATATTGAGCTTTTAAACAAACCAGCATACCTACGGAACGACCTACAACCAGGTGTAATGAGAATCCTAGCCAATGACTCAGTTTAAGGGCCCCGCAGACAGAAAGTGGGTTTCGGTTTAGCTGTTCCATATCAGCCATACCAGTCACAGTAAATGTAAACATGTCAGACCGCAGCCGGCTTTCTATCTGACGTAGCCTTAAAAACTTTTGACAAACACGATTTTGAATCAAAACTTTCCAGGTTAAATCAAATGAAGAGACATCTAGGTGACGCAGAGTAAAATGATTTTTGTCAAAGAAATATAGTCATATAATTTTGTTGTTAATTATTCCAGCTTACACATTGACTCACACCACCAAATTGTTGCTTCCACTTCCCATTCGACTCTAGCTACGACCCTGGATTGGCCAAATTTTGCAAGTAAAATGAACCCACAACTTTTAATCTATGATTTAGTTTAAATTTGCATCTCAAAATATTACAGATAAAATATCAATATAAAGACACGACAGACAAAAACGGATATTGAGCTTTTAAACAAACCAGCATACCTACGGAACGACCTACAACCAGGTGTAATGAGAATCCTAGCCAATGACTCAGTTTAAGGGCCCCGCAGACAGAAAGTGGGTTTCGGTTTAGCTGTTCCATATCAGCCATACCAGTCACAGTAAATGTAAACATGTCAGACCGCAGCCGGCTTTCTATCTGACGTAGCCTTAAAAACTTTTGACAAACACGATTTTGAATCAAAACTTTTCAGGTTAAATCAAATGAAGAGACATCTAGGTGACTCAGAGTAAAATGATTTTTGTCAAAGAAATATAGTCATATAATTTTGTTGTTAATTATTCCAGCTTACACATTGACTCACACCACCAAATTGTTGCTTCCACTTCCCATTCGACTCTAGCTACGACCCTGGATTGGCCAAATTTTGCAAGTAAAATGAACCCACAACTTTTAATCTATGATTTAGTTTAAATTTGCATCTCAAAATATTACAGATAAAATATCACTATAAAGACACGACAGACAAAAACGGATATTGAGCTTTTAAACAAACCAGCATACCTACGGAACGACCTACAACTAGGTGTAATGAGAATCCTAGCCAATGACTCAGTTTAATAATATCAGCCATACCAGTCACAGTAACCTCGCAATTACCTCGCGGTTACGTCGCGACTGCGAATCGATTGCCTTGCGGCTGCGACTGCAATGCGACTGCAATGCAACTGCAATGAGACTGTAATGCGACTGCAAGGCGACTTCAACGCGATTGTGACAGGGTAAAATATTATATCAGCCATACCAGTCACAGTAAATGTAAACATGTCAGACCGCAGCCGGCTTTCTATCTGACGTAGCCTTTTGACAAACACGATTTTGAATCAAAACTTTCCAGGTTAAATCAAATGAAGAGACATCTAGGTAACGCTGAGTAAAATGATTTTTGTCAAAGAAATATAGTCATATAATTTTGTTGTTAATTATTCCAGCTTACACATTGACTCACACCACAAAATGTTGCTTCCACTTCCCATTCGACTCTAGCTACGACCCTGGATTGGCCAAATTTTGCAAGTAAAATGAACCCACAACTTTTAATCTATGATTTAGTTTAAATTTGCATCTCAAAATATTACAGATAAAATATCACTATAAAGACACGACAGACAAAAACGGATATTGAGCTTTTAAACAAACCAGCATACCTACGGAACGACCTACAACCAGGTGTAATGAGAATCCTAGCCAATGACTCAGTTTAAGGGCCCCGCAGACAGAAAGTGGGTTTCGGTTTAGCTGTTCCATATCAGCCATACCAGTCACAGTAAATGTAAACATGTCAGACCGCAGCCGGCTTTCTATCTGACGTAGCCTTAAAAACTTTTGACAAACACAATTTTGAATCAAAACTTTCCAGGTTAAATCAAATGAAGAGACATCTAGGTGACGCAGAGTAAAATTATTTTTGTCAAAGAAATATAGTCATATAATCAATAGCGTTGAAGTCGCCTTGCAGTCGCATTTCAGTCGCATTTCAGTCGCATTGCAGTCGCATTGGCTCATTGCAGTCGCATTACAGTCTCATTCAGAATCAGAATCGCGAGATAGCCGCGCGGAACAGTCGCGGATTAGTCGCGGATTAATCGCGAGATAGTCGCGGGACAGTCGCGGATTAGTCGCGGAACAGTCGCGGAACAGTCGCGGGACAGTCGCGAGATAGTCGCGGAACAGTCGCGAGATAGTCGCGGAACAGTCGCGAAATAGTCGCGGATTTGTCGCGAAATAGTCGCGGATTTGTCGCGAAATAGTCGCGGAACCGTCGCGGATTAATCGCGAGATAGTCGCGGAACAGTCGCTGATTAGTCGCGAGGTAGTTGCGGATTACTCGCGAGATAGTCGCGGGACAGTCGCGGGTTAGTCGCGAGGTGGTCGCGGAACAGTCGCGGATTAGTCGCGAGATAGCCGCGGAGTAGTCGTAATCGCGAGTTTGACGTGGTTCCGTCGCAGCTGCGACGCAATTATACCGCGGTGACGTCGCGGTAACCTCGCGATTACTTCGCGGTTACGTCGCGACTGCGAATCGATTGCTTTGCGGCTGCGACTGCAATGCGACTGCAATGCGACTGCAATGCGACTGCAATGCGACTGCAATGCGACTGCAATGCGACTGAAATGCGACTGCAAGGCGACTGAAATGCGACTGCAAGGCGACTTAAACGCGATTGTGACATGGTAAAATATTATATCAGCCATACCAGTCACACGATTTTGCATCAAAACTTTCCAGGTTAAATCAAATGAAGAGACATCTAGGTGACGCAGAGTAAAATGATTTTTGTCAAAGAAATATAGTCATATAATTTTGTTGTTAATTATTCCAGCTTACACATTGACTCACACCACCAAATTGTTGCTTCCACTTCCCATTCGACTCTAGCTACGACCCTGGATTGGCCAAATTTTGCAAGTAAAACCACCCACAACTTTTAATCTATGATTTAGTTTAAATTTGCATCTCAAAATATTACAGATAAAATATCACTATAAAGACACGACAGACAAAAACGGATATTGAGCTTTTAAACAAACCAGCATACCTACGGAACGACCTACAACCAGGTGTAATGAGAATCCTAGCCAATGACTCAGTTTAAGGGCCCCGCAGACAGAAAGTGGGTTTCGGTTTAGCTGTTCCATATCAGCCATACCAGTCACAGTAAATGTAAACATGTCAGACCGCAGCCGGCTTTCTATCTGACGTAGCCTTAAAAACTTTTGACAAACACGATTTTGAATCAAAACTTTCCAGGTTAAATCAAATGAAGAGACATCTAGGTGACGCAGAGTAAAATGATTTTTGTCAAAGAAATATAGTCATATAATTTTGTTGTTAATTATTCCAGCTTACACATTGACTCACACCACCAAATTGTTGCTTCCACTTCCCATTCGACTCTAGCTACGACCCTGGATTGGCCAAATTTTGCAAGTAAAATGAACCCACAACTTTTAATCTATGATTTAGTTTAAATTTGCATCTCAAAATATTACAGATAAAATATCAATATAAAGACACGACAGACAAAAACGGATATTGAGCTTTTAAACAAACCAGCATACCTACGGAACGACCTACAACCAGGTGTAATGAGAATCCTAGCCAATGACTCAGTTTAAGGGCCCCGCAGACAGAAAGTGGGTTTCGGTTTAGCTGTTCCATATCAGCCATACCAGTCACAGTAAATGTAAACATGTCAGACCGCAGCCGGCTTTCTATCTGACGTAGCCTTAAAAACTTTTGACAAACACGATTTTGAATCAAAACTTTTCAGGTTAAATCAAATGAAGAGACATCTAGGTGACTCAGAGTAAAATGATTTTTGTCAAAGAAATATAGTCATATAATTTTGTTTTTAATTATTCCAGCTTACACATTGACTCACACCACCAAATTGTTGCTTCCACTTCCCATTCGACTCTAGCTACGACCCTGGATTGGCCAAATTTTGCAAGTAAAATGAACCCACAACTTTTAATCTATGATTTAGTTTAAATTTGCATCTCAAAATATTACAGATAAAATATCACTATAAAGACACGACAGACAAAAACGGATATAGAGCTTTTAAACAAACCAGCATACCTACGGAACGACCTACAACTAGGTGTAATGAGAATCCTAGCCAATGACTCAGTTTAATAATATCAGCCATACCAGTCACAGTAACCTCGCAATTACCTCGCGGTTACGTCGCGACTGCGAATCGATTGCCTTGCGGCTGCGACTGCAATGCGACTGCAATGCGACTGCAATGAGACTGTAATGCGACTGCAAGGCGACTTCAACGCGATTGTGACAGGGTAAAATATTATATCAGCCATACCAGTCACAGTAAATGTAAACATGTCAGACCGCAGCCGGCTTTCTATCTGACGTAGCCTTTTGACAAACACGATTTTGAATCAAAACTTTCCAGGTTAAATCAAATGAAGAGACATCTAGGTAACGCTGAGTAAAATGATTTTTGTCAAAGAAATATAGTCATATAATTTTGTTGTTAATTATTCCAGCTTACACATTGACTCACACCACCAAAATGTTGCTTCCACTTCCCATTCGACTCTAGCTACGACCCTGGATTGGCCAAATTTTGCAAGTAAAATGAACCCACAACTTTTAATCTATGATTTAGTTTAAATTTGCATCTCAAAATATTACAGATAAAATATCACTATAAAGACACGACAGACAAAAACGGATATTGAGCTTTTAAACAAACCAGCATACCTACGGAACGACCTACAACCAGGTGTAATGAGAATCCTAGCCAATGACTCAGTTTAAGGGCCCCGCAGACAGAAAGTGGGTTTCGGTTTAGCTGTTCCATATCAGCCATACCAGTCACAGTAAATGTAAACATGTCAGACCGCAGCCGGCTTTCTATCTGACGTAGCCTGAAAAACTTTTGACAAACACAATTTTGAATCAAAACTTTCCAGGTTAAATCAAATGAAGAGACATCTAGGTGACGCAGAGTAAAATTATTTTTGTCAAAGAAATATAGTCATATAATCAATAGCGTTGAAGTCGCCTTGCAGTCGCATTTCAGTCGCATTGCAGTCGCATTGGCTCATTGCAGTCGCATTACAGTCTCATTCAGAATCAGAATCGCGAGATAGCCGCGGATTAGTCGCGGAACAGTCGCGGATTAGTCGCGGATTAATCGCGAGATAGTCGCGGGACAGTCGCGGATTAGTCGCGGGACAGTCGCGGAACAGTCGCGGAACAGTCGCGAGATAGTCGCGGAACAGTCGCGAAATAGTCGCGGATTTGTCGCGAAATAGTCGCGGATTTGTCGCGAAATAGTCGCGGAACAGTTGCGGATCACTCGCGGATCACTCGCGGATTAATCGCGGATTAATCGCGAGATAGTCGCGGAACAGTCGCTGATTAGTCGCGAGGTGGTCGCGGATTAATCGCGAGATAGTCGCGGGACAGTCGCGGGTTAGTCGCGAGGTGGTCGCGGAACAGTCGCGGATTAGTCGCGAGATAGCCGCGGAGTAGTCGTAATCGCGAGTTTGACGTGGTTCCGTCGCAGCTGCGACGCAATTATACCGCGGTGACGTCGCGGTAACCTCGCGATTACTTCGCGGTTACGTCGCGACTGCGAATCGATTGCTTTGCGGCTGCGACTGCAATGCGACTGCAATGCGACTGCAATGCGACTGCAATGCGACTGCAATGAGACTGTAATGCGACTGAAATGCGACTGCAAGGCGACTGAAATGCGACTGCAAGGCGACTTAAACGCGATTGTGACATGGTAAAATATTATATCAGCCATACCAGTCACACGATTTTGCATCAAAACTTTTAAAACGTTAAATCAAATGAAGAGACATCTAGGTGACGCAGAGTAAAATGATTTTTGTCAAAGAAATATAGTCATATAATTTTGTTGTTAATTATTCCAGCTTACACATTGACTCACACCACCAAATTGTTGCTTCCACTTCCCATTCGACTCTAGCTACGACCCTGGATTGGCCAAATTTTGCAAGTAAAATGAACCCACAACTTTTAATCTATGATTTAGTTTAAATTTGCATCTCAAAATATTACAGATAAAATATCAATATAAAGACACGACAGACAAAAACGGATATTGAGCTTTTAAACAAACCAGCATACCTACGGAACGACCTACAACCAGGTGTAATGAGAATCCTAGCCAATGACTCAGTTTAAGGGCCCCGCAGACAGAAAGTGGGTTTCGGTTTAGCTGTTCCATATCAGCCATACCAGTCACAGTAAATGTAAACATGTCAGACCGCAGCCGGCTTTCTATCTGACGTAGCCTTAAAAACTTTTGACAAACACGATTTTGAATCAAAACTTTTCAGGTTAAATCAAATGAAGAGACATCTAGGTGACTCAGAGTAAAATGATTTTTGTCAAAGAAATATAGTCATATAATTTTGTTGTTAATTATTCCAGCTTACACATTGACTCACACCACCAAATTGTTGCTTCCACTTCCCATTCGACTCTAGCTACGACCCTGGATTGGCCAAATTTTGCAAGTAAAATGAACCCACAACTTTTAATCTATGATTTAGTTTAAATTTGCATCTCAAAATATTACAGATAAAATATCACTATAAAGACACGACAGACAAAAACGGATATTGAGCTTTTAAACAAACCAGCATACCTACGGAACGACCTACAACTAGGTGTAATGAGAATCCTAGCCAATGACTCAGTTTAATAATATCAGCCATACCAGTCACAGTAAATGTAAACATGTCAGACCGCAGCCGGATTTTGAATCAACACTTCCCAGGTTTAAGGCTCGTTCAGAGTGAGAGCGTCGAGCGACGCTTCGAGCGCCATAGAGCGTTGACCGGCTGCTATCAGAAGTTGTGAAGTCGCGTTGGAGTCATTTTGCAAACTGTTGATGTTTTACGACGGGACTTTAAAGCTTCTGATAACAGATGCTGTCATTCTAAACACTGTATCAAGTAATATTTTACCCAGTCACAATCGCACCAAACAAATATCATTTATAGTTTTTCCATTTCCATTCAAATAACACATTTTACTAGCAAAACTCTTTCGAATCAAATAATATTTCGTATCAAATAATAACTGTCAATAGCGTTGAAGTCGCCTTGCAGTCGCATTTCAGTCGCATTGCAGTCTCATTGCAGTCGCATTACAGTCTCATTCAGAATCAGAATCGCGAGATAGCCGCGGATTAGTCGCGGATGAGTCGCGAGATTGCCGCGGATTAGCCGCGGATTAATCGTGGGATAGTCGCGGAACAGTCGCGAGATAGTCGCGGAACAGTCGCGAGATATTCGCGGAACAATCGTGGAACAGTCGCGGATTAGTCGCGGAACCGTCGCGGAACCGTCGCGAGATAGTCGCGGAACGGTCTCGGATTAATCGTGGGATATTCGCGGATTAGCCGCGGAACAGTCGCGGAACAATCGCGAGATAGTCGCGGAACAGTCGCGGATTAGTCGCGAAATAGCCGCGGAGTAGTCGTAATCGCGAGTTTGACGTGGTTCCGTCGCAACTGCGACGCAATTATACCGCGGTGACGTCGCGGTAACCTCGCGGTTACGTCGCGACTGCGAATCGATTGCTTTGCGGCTGCGACTGCAATGCGACTGCAAGGCGACTGCAAGGCGACTGCAATGAGACTGTAATGCGACTGAAATGCGACTGCAAGGCGACTGAAATGCGACTGCAAGGCGACTGCAAGGCGACTGCAAGGCGACTGCAAGGCGACTGCAAGGCGACTGCAAGGCGACTTAAACGCGATTGTGACAGGGTAAAATATTATATCAGCCATACCAGTCACACGATTTTGCATCAAAACTTTTCAGGTTAAATCAAATGAAGAGACATCTAGGTGACGCAGAGTAAAATGATTTTTGTCAAAGAAATATAGTCATATAATTTTGTTGTTAATTATTCCAGCTTACACATTGACTCACACCACCAAATTGTTGCTTCCACTTCCCATTCGACTCTAGCTACGACCCTGAATTGGCCAAATTTTGCAAGTAAATTGAACCCACAACTTTTAATCTATGATTTAGTTTAAATTTGCATCTCAAAATATTACAGATAAAATATCACTATTAAGACACGACAGACAAAAACGGATATTGAGCTTTTAAACAAACCAGCATACCTACGGAACGACCTACAACCAGGTGTAATGAGAATCCTAGCCAATGACTAAAAACTTTTGACAAACACGATTTTGAATCAAAACTTTCCAGGTTAAATCAAATGAAGAGACATCTAGGTGACGCAGAGTAAAATGATTTTTGTCAAAGAAATATAGTCATATAATTTTGTTGTTAATTATTCCAGCTTACACATTGACTCACACCACCAAAATGTTGCTTCCACTTCCCATTCGACTCTAGCTACGACCCTGGATTGGCCAAATTTTGCAAGTAAAATGAACCCACAACTTTTAATCTATGATTTAGTTTAAATTTGCATCTCAAAATATTACAGATAAAATATCAATATAAAGACACGACAGACAAAAACGGATATTGAGCTTTTAAACAAACCAGCATACCTACGGAACGACCTACAACCAGGTGTAATGAGAATCCTAGCCAATGACTCAGTTTAAGGGCCCCGCAGACAGAAAGTGGGTTTCGGTTTAGCTGTTCCATATCAGCCATACCAGTCACAGTAAATGTAAACATGTCAGACCGCAGCCGGCTTTCTATCTGACGTAGCCTTAAAAACTTTTGACAAACACGATTTTGAATCAAAACTTTCCAGGTTAAATCAAATGAAGAGACATCTAGGTGACTCAGAGTAAAATGATTTTTGTCAAAGAAATATAGTCATATAATTTTGTTGTTAATTATTCCAGCTTACACATTGACTCACACCACCAAATTGTTGCTTCCACTTCCCATTCGACTCTAGCTACGACCCTGGATTGGCCAAATTTTGCAAGTAAAATGAACCCACAACTTTTAATCTATGATTTAGTTTAAATTTGCATCTCAAAATATTACAGATAAAATATCACTATAAAGACACGACAGACAAAAACGGATATTGAGCTTTTAAACAAACCAGCATACCTACGGAACGACCTACAACTAGGTGTAATGAGAATCCTAGCCAATGACTCAGTTTAATAATATCAGCCATACCAGTCACAGTAAATGTAAACATGTCAGACCGCAGCCGGATTTTGAATCAACACTTCCCAGGTTTAAGGCTCGTTCAGAGTGAGAGCGTCGAGCGACGCTTCGAGCGCCATAGAGCGTTGACCGGCTGCTATCAGAAGTTGTGAAGTCGCGTTGGAGTCATTTTGCAAACTGTTGATGTTTTACGACGGGACTTTAAAGCTTCTGATAACAGATGCTGTCATTCTAAACACTGTATCAAGTAATATTTTACCCTGTCACAATCGCACCAAACAAATATCATTTATAGTTTTTCCATTTCCATTCAAATAACACATTTTACTAGCAAAACTCTTTCGAATCAAATAATATTTCGTATCAAATAATAACTGTCAATAGCGTTGAAGTCGCCTTGCAGTCGCATTTCAGTCGCATTGCAGTCTCATTGCAGTCGCATTACAGTCTCATTCAGAATCAGAATCGCGAGATAGCCGCGGATTAGTCGCGGATGAGTCGCGAGATTGCCGCGGATTAATCGTGGGATAGTCGCGGAACAGTCGCGAGATAGCCGCGGAACAGTCGCGAGATATTCGCGGAACAATCGCGAGATATTCGCGGAACAATCGCGGAACAGTCGCGGATTAGTCGCGGAACCGTCGCGGAACCGTCGCGAGATAGTCGCGGAACAGTCGCGGATTAATCGTGGGATATTCGCGGATTAGTCGCGGAACAGTCGCGGAACAATCGCGAGATAGTCGCGGAACCGTCGCGAGATAGTCGCGGATTAATCGTGGGATATTCGCGGATTAGTCGCGGAACAGTCGCGAGATAGTCGCGGAACAGTCGCGGATTAGTCGCGGAATAGCCGCGGATTAATCGTGGGATATTCGCGGATTAGTCGCGGAACAGTCGCGAGATAGTCGCGGATCACTCGCGGATCACTCGCGGATTAGTCGCGAGATTGTCGCGGGACAGTCGCTGATTAGTCGCGAGGAGGTCGCGGAACAGTCGCGGATTAGTCGCGAAATAGCCGCGGAGTAGTCGTAATCGCGAGTTTGACGTGGTTCTGTCGCAACTGCGACGCAATTATACCGCGGTGACGTCGCGGTAACCTCGCGGTTACGTCGCGACTGCGAATCGATTGCTTTGCGGCTGCGACTGCAATGCGACTGCAAGGCGACTGCAAGGCGACTGCAATGAGACTGTAATGCGACTGAAATGCGACTGCAAGGCGACTGCAAGGCGACTGCAAGGCGACTTAAACGCGATTGTGACAGGGTAAAATATTATATCAGCCATACCAGTCACACGATTTTGCATCAAAACTTTTCAGGTTAAATCAAATGAAGAGACATCTAGGTGACGCAGAGTAAAATGATTTTTGTCAAAGAAATATAGTCATATAATTTTGTTGTTAATTATTCCAGCTTACACATTGACTCACACCACCAAATTGTTG
Organism: Polydrusus tereticollis; assembly: GCA_963920685.1. NCBI lineage: Eukaryota > Metazoa > Arthropoda > Insecta > Coleoptera > Curculionidae > Polydrusus > Polydrusus tereticollis. The sequence goes on from OY987326.1 coordinate 183,823,843, forward strand.
CTTCCACTTCCCATTCGACTCTAGCTACGACCCTGAATTGGCCAAATTTTGCAAGTAAATTGAACCCACAACTTTTAATCTATGATTTAGTTTAAATTTGCATCTCAAAATATTACAGATAAAATATCACTATAAAGACACGACAGACAAAAACGGATATTGAGCTTTTAAACAAACCAGCATACCTACGGAACGACCTACAAGCAGGTGTAATGAGAATCCTAGCCAATGACTAAAAACTTTTGACAAACACGATTTTGAATCAAAACTTTCCAGGTTAAATCAAATGAAGAGACATCTAGGTGACGCAGAGTAAAATGATTTTTGTCAAAGAAATATAGTCATATAATTTTGTTGTTAATTATTCCAGCTTACACATTGACTCACACCACCAAAATGTTGCTTCCACTTCCCATTCGACTCTAGCTACGACCCTGGATTGGCCAAATTTTGCAAGTAAAATGAACCCACAACTTTTAATCTATGATTTAGTTTAAATTTGCATCTCAAAATATTACAGATAAAATATCACTATAAAGACACGACAGACAAAAACGGATATTGAGCTTTTAAACAAACCAGCATACCTACGGAACGACCTACAACCAGGTGTAATGAGAATCCTAGCCAATGACTCAGTTTAAGGGCCCCGCAGACAGAAAGTGGGTTTCGGTTTAGCTGTTCCATATCAGCCATACCAGTCACAGTAAATGTAAACATGTCAGACCGCAGCCGGCTTTCTATCTGACGTAGCCTTAAAAACTTTTGACAAACACAATTTTGAATCAAAACTTTCCAGGTTAAATCAAATGAAGAGACATCTAGGTGACGCAAAGTAAAATGATTTTTGTCAAAGAAATATAGTCATATAATCAATAGCGTTGAAGTCGCCTTGCAGTCGCATTTCAGTCGCATTGCAGTCGCATTACAGTCTCATTGCAGTCGCATTACAGTCTCATTCAGAATCAGAATCGCGAGATAGCCGCGGATTAGTCGCGGAACAGTCGCGGATTAGTCGCGGATTGGTCACGGAATAATCGCGAGGTAGTCGCGAAATAGTCGCGGATTAGTCGCGTGATACAACTTTTAATCTATGATTTAGTTTAAATTTGCATCTCAAAATATTACAGATAAAATATCACTATAAAGACACGACAGACAAAAACGGATATTGAGCTTTTAAACAAACCAGCATACCTACGGAACGACCTACAACCAGGTGTAATGAGAATCCTAGCCAATGACTAAAAACTTTTGACAAACACGATTTTGAATCAAAACTTTTCAGGTTAAATCAAATGAAGAGACATCTAGGTGACTCAGAGTAAAATGATTTTTGTCAAAGAAATATAGTCATATAATTTTGTTGTTAATTATTCCAGCTTACACATTGACTCACACCACCAAATTGTTGCTTCCACTTCCCATTCGACTCTAGCTACGACCCTGGATTGGCCAAATTTTGCAAGTAAAATGAACCCACAACTTTTAATCTATGATTTAGTTTAAATTTGCATCTCAAAATATTACAGATAAAATATCACTATAAAGACACGACAGACAAAAACGGATATAGAGCTTTTAAACAAACCAGCATACCTACGGAACGACCTACAACTAGGTGTAATGAGAATCCTAGCCAATGACTCAGTTTAATAATATCAGCCATACCAGTCACAGTAACCTCGCAATTACCTCGCGGTTACGTCGCGACTGCGAATCGATTGCCTTGCGGCTGCGACTGCAATGCGACTGCAATGAGACTGTAATGCGACTGCAAGGCGACTTCAACGCGATTGTGACAGGGTAAAATATTATATCAGCCATACCAGTCACAGTAAATGTAAACATGTCAGACCGCAGCCGGCTTTCTATCTGACGTAGCCTTTTGACAAACACGATTTTGAATCAAAACTTTCCAGGTTAAATCAAATGAAGAGACATCTAGGTAACGCTGAGTAAAATGATTTTTGTCAAAGAAATATAGTCATATAATTTTGTTGTTAATTATTCCAGCTTACACATTGACTCACACCACCAAAATGTTGCTTCCACTTCCCATTCGACTCTAGCTACGACCCTGGATTGGCCAAATTTTGCAAGTAAAATGAACCCACAACTTTTAATCTATGATTTAGTTTAAATTTGCATCTCAAAATATTACAGATAAAATATCACTATAAAGACACGACAGACAAAAACGGATATTGAGCTTTTAAACAAACCAGCATACCTACGGAACGACCTACAACCAGGTGTAATGAGAATCCTAGCCAATGACTCAGTTTAAGGGCCCCGCAGACAGAAAGTGGGTTTCGGTTTAGCTGTTCCATATCAGCCATACCAGTCACAGTAAATGTAAACATGTCAGACCGCAGCCGGCTTTCTATCTGACGTAGCCTGAAAAACTTTTGACAAACACAATTTTGAATCAAAACTTTCCAGGTTAAATCAAATGAAGAGACATCTAGGTGACGCAGAGTAAAATTATTTTTGTCAAAGAAATATAGTCATATAATCAATAGCGTTGAAGTCGCCTTGCAGTCGCATTTCAGTCGCATTGCAGTCGCATTGGCTCATTGCAGTCGCATTACAGTCTCATTCAGAATCAGAATCGCGAGATAGCCGCGGATTAGTCGCGGAACAGTCGCGGATTAGTCGCGGATTAATCGCGAGATAGTCGCGGGACAGTCGCGGATTAGTCGCGGGACAATCGCGGAACAGTCGCGGAACAGTCGCGGAACAGTCGCGAAATAGTCGCGGATTTGTCGCGAAATAGTCGCGGATCACTCGCGGATCACTCGCGGATTAATCGCGGATTAATCGCGAGATAGTCGCGGAACAGTCGCTGATTAGTCGCGAGGTAGTCGCGGATTAATCGCGAGATAGTCGCGGAAAAGTCGCGGATTAGTCGCGAGATAGCCGCGGAGTAGTCGTAATCGCGAGTTTGACGTGGTTCCGTCGCAGCTGCGACGCAATTATACCGCGGTGACGTCGCGGTAACCTCGCGATTACTTCGCGGTTACGTCGCGACTGCGAATCGATTGCTTTGCGGCTGCGACTGCAATGCGACTGCAATGCGACTGCAATGCGACTGCAATGAGACTGTAATGCGACTGAAATGCGACTGCAAGGCGACTGAAATGCGACTGCAAGGCGACTTAAACGCGATTGTGACATGGTAAAATATTATATCAGCCATACCAGTCACACGATTTTGCATCAAAACTTTTAAAACGTTAAATCAAATGAAGAGACATCTAGGTGACGCAGAGTAAAATGATTTTTGTCAAAGAAATATAGTCATATAATTTTGTTGTTAATTATTCCAGCTTACACATTGACTCACACCACCAAATTGTTGCTTCCACTTCCCATTCGACTCTAGCTACGACCCTGGATTGGCCAAATTTTGCAAGTAAAATGAACCCACAACTTTTAATCTATGATTTAGTTTAAATTTGCATCTCAAAATATTACAGATAAAATATCAATATAAAGACACGACAGACAAAAACGGATATTGAGCTTTTAAACAAACCAGCATACCTACGGAACGACCTACAACCAGGTGTAATGAGAATCCTAGCCAATGACTCAGTTTAAGGGCCCCGCAGACAGAAAGTGGGTTTCGGTTTAGCTGTTCCATATCAGCCATACCAGTCACAGTAAATGTAAACATGTCAGACCGCAGCCGGCTTTCTATCTGACGTAGCCTTAAAAACTTTTGACAAACACGATTTTGAATCAAAACTTTTCAGGTTAAATCAAATGAAGAGACATCTAGGTGACTCAGAGTAAAATGATTTTTGTCAAAGAAATATAGTCATATAATTTTGTTGTTAATTATTCCAGCTTACACATTGACTCACACCACCAAATTGTTGCTTCCACTTCCCATTCGACTCTAGCTACGACCCTGGATTGGCCAAATTTTGCAAGTAAAATGAACCCACAACTTTTAATCTATGATTTAGTTTAAATTTGCATCTCAAAATATTACAGATAAAATATCACTATAAAGACACGACAGACAAAAACGGATATTGAGCTTTTAAACAAACCAGCATACCTACGGAACGACCTACAACTAGGTGTAATGAGAATCCTAGCCAATGACTCAGTTTAATAATATCAGCCATACCAGTCACAGTAAATGTAAACATGTCAGACCGCAGCCGGATTTTGAATCAACACTTCCCAGGTTTAAGGCTCGTTCAGAGTGAGAGCGTCGAGCGACGCTTCGAGCGCCATAGAGCGTTGACCGGCTGCTATCAGAAGTTGTGAAGTCGCGTTGGAGTCATTTTGCAAACTGTTGATGTTTTACGACGGGACTTTAAAGCTTCTGATAACAGATGCTGTCATTCTAAACACTGTATCAAGTAATATTTTACCCTGTCACAATCGCACCAAACAAATATCATTTATAGTTTTTCCATTTCCATTCAAATAACACATTTTACTAGCAAAACTCTTTCGAATCAAATAATATTTCGTATCAAATAATAACTGTCAATAGCGTTGAAGTCGCCTTGCAGTCGCATTTCAGTCGCATTGCAGTCTCATTGCAGTCGCATTACAGTCTCATTCAGAATCAGAATCGCGAGATAGCCGCGGATTAGTCGCGGATGAGTCGCGAGATTGCCGCGGATTAGCCGCGGATTAATCGTGGGATAGTCGCGGAACAGTCGCGAGATAGTCGCGGAACAGTCACTAGATAGTCGCGGAACAGTCGCGAGATATTCGCGGAACAATCGTGGAACAGTCGCGGATTAGTCGCGGAACCGTCGCGGAACCGTCGCGAGATAGTCGCGGAACAGTCGCGGATTAATCGTGGGATATTCGCGGATTAGTCGCGGAACAGTCGCGGAACAACCGCGAGATAGTCGCGGAACAGTCGCGGAGCAGTCGCGGAACCGTCGCGAGATAGTCGCGGAACAGTCGCGGATTAATCGTGGGATATTCGCGGATTAGTCGCGGAACAGTCGCGAGATAGTCGCGGATTAGTCGCGGAATAGCCGCGGATTAATCGTGGGATATTCGCGGATTAGTCGCGGAACAGTCGCGGAACAGTCGCGAGATAGTCGCGGAACAGTCGCGGATCACTCGCGGATTAGTCGCGAGATAGTCGCGGGACAGTCGCTGATTAGTCGCGAGGAGGTCGCGGAACAGTCGCGGATTAGCCGCGGAGTAGTCGTAATCGCGAGTTTGACGTGGTTCCGTCGCAACTGCGACGCAATTATACCGCGGTGACGTCGCGGTAACCTCGCGGTTACGTCGCGACTGCGAATCGATTGCTTTGCGGCTGCGACTGCAATGCGACTGCAAGGCGACTGCAAGGCGACTGCAATGCGACTGAAATGCGACTGCAAGGCGACTTAAACGCGATTGTGACAGGGTAAAATATTATATCAGCCATACCAGTCACACGATTTTGCATCAAAACTTTTCAGGTTAAATCAAATGAAGAGACATCTAGGTGACGCAGAGTAAAATGATTTTTGTCAAAGAAATATAGTCATAAAATTTTGCAAGTAAAATGAACCCACAACTTTTAATCTATGATTTAGTTTAAATTTGCATCTCAAAATATTACAGATAAAATATCACTATAAAGACACGACAGACAAAAACGGATATTGAGCTTTTAAACAAACCAGCATACCTACGGAACGACCTACAACTAGGTGTAATGAGAATCCTAGCCAATGACTCAGTTTAATAATATCAGCCATACCAGTCACAGTAAATGTAAACATGTCAGACCGCAGCCGGATTTTGAATCAACACTTCCCAGGTTTAAGGCTCGTTCAGAGTGAGAGCGTCGAGCGACGCTTCGAGCGCCATAGAGCGTTGACCGGCTGCTATCAGAAGTTGTGAAGTCGCGTTGGAGTCATTTTGCAAACTGTTGATGTTTTACGACGGGACTTTAAAGCTTCTGATAACAGATGCTGTCATTCTAAACACTGTATCAAGTAATATTTTACCCAGTCACAATCGCACCAAACAAATATCATTTATAGTTTTTCCATTTCCATTCAAATAACACATTTTACTAGCAAAACTCTTTCGAATCAAATAATATTTCGTATCAAATAATAACTGTCAATAGCGTTGAAGTCGCCTTGCAGTCGCATTTCAGTCGCATTGCAGTCTCATTGCAGTCGCATTACAGTCTCATTCAGAATCAGAATCGCGAGATAGCCGCGGATTAGTCGCGGATGAGTCGCGAGATTGCCGCGGATTAGCCGCGGATTAATCGTGGGATAGTCGCGGAACAGTCGCGAGATAGTCGCGGAACAGTCGCGAGATATTCGCGGAACAATCGTGGATTAATCGTGGGATATTCGCGGATTAGCCGCGGAACAGTCGCGGAACAATCGCGAGATAGTCGCGGAACAGTCGCGGATTAGTCGCGAAATCGCCGCGGAGTAGTCGTAATCGCGAGTTTGACGTGGTTCCGTCGCAACTGCGACGCAATTATACCGCGGTGACGTCGCGGTAACCTCGCGGTTACGTCGCGACTGCGAATCGATTGCTTTGCGGCTGCGACTGCAATGCGACTGCAAGGCGACTGCAAGGCGACTGCAATGAGACTGTAATGCGACTGAAATGCGACTGCAAGGCGACTGAAATGCGACTGCAAGGCGACTGCAAGGCGACTGCAAGGCGACTGCAAGGCGACTTAAACGCGATTGTGACAGGGTAAAATATTATATCAGCCATACCAGTCACACGATTTTGCATCAAAACTTTTCAGGTTAAATCAAATGAAGAGACATCTAGGTGACGCAGAGTAAAATGATTTTTGTCAAAGAAATATAGTCATATAATTTTGTTGTTAATTATTCCAGCTTACACATTGACTCACACCACCAAATTGTTGCTTCCACTTCCCATTCGACTCTAGCTACGACCCTGAATTGGCCAAATTTTGCAAGTAAATTGAACCCACAACTTTTAATCTATGATTTAGTTTAAATTTGCATCTCAAAATATTACAGATAAAATATCACTATAAAGACACGACAGACAAAAACGGATATTGAGCTTTTAAACAAACCAGCATACCTACGGAACGACCTACAACCAGGTGTAATGAGAATCCTAGCCAATGACTAAAAACTTTTGACAAACACGATTTTGAATCAAAACTTTCCAGGTTAAATCAAATGAAGAGACATCTAGGTGACGCAGAGTAAAATGATTTTTGTCAAAGAAATATAGTCATATAATTTTGTTGTTAATTATTCCAGCTTACACATTGACTCACACCACCAAAATGTTGCTTCCACTTCCCATTCGACTCTAGCTACGACCCTGGATTGGCCAAATTTTGCAAGTAAAATGAACCCACAACTTTTAATCTATGATTTAGTTTAAATTTGCATCTCAAAATATTACAGATAAAATATCAATATAAAGACACGACAGACAAAAACGGATATTGAGCTTTTAAACAAACCAGCATACCTACGGAACGACCTACAACCAGGTGTAATGAGAATCCTAGCCAATGACTCAGTTTAAGGGCCCCGCAGACAGAAAGTGGGTTTCGGTTTAGCTGTTCCATATCAGCCATACCAGTCACAGTAAATGTAAACATGTCAGACCGCAGCCGGCTTTCTATCTGACGTAGCCTTAAAAACTTTTGACAAACACGATTTTGAATCAAAACTTTCCAGGTTAAATCAAATGAAGAGACATCTAGGTGACTCAGAGTAAAATGATTTTTGTCAAAGAAATATAGTCATATAATTTTGTTGTTAATTATTCCAGCTTACACATTGACTCACACCACCAAATTGTTGCTTCCACTTCCCATTCGACTCTAGCTACGACCCTGGATTGGCCAAATTTTGCAAGTAAAATGAACCCACAACTTTTAATCTATGATTTAGTTTAAATTTGCATCTCAAAATATTACAGATAAAATATCACTATAAAGACACGACAGACAAAAACGGATATTGAGCTTTTAAACAAACCAGCATACCTACGGAACGACCTACAACTAGGTGTAATGAGAATCCTAGCCAATGACTCAGTTTAATAATATCAGCCATACCAGTCACAGTAAATGTAAACATGTCAGACCGCAGCCGGATTTTGAATCAACACTTCCCAGGTTTAAGGCTCGTTCAGAGTGAGAGCGTCGAGCGACGCTTCGAGCGCCATAGAGCGTTGACCGGCTGCTATCAGAAGTTGTGAAGTCGCGTTGGAGTCATTTTGCAAACTGTTGATGTTTTACGACGGGACTTTAAAGCTTCTGATAACAGATGCTGTCATTCTAAACACTGTATCAAGTAATATTTTACCCAGTCACAATCGCACCAAACAAATATCATTTATAGTTTTTCCATTTCCATTCAAATAACACATTTTACTAGCAAAACTCTTTCGAATCAAATAATATTTCGTATCAAATAATAACTGTCAATAGCGTTGAAGTCGCCTTGCAGTCGCATTTCAGTCGCATTGCAGTCTCATTGCAGTCGCATTACAGTCTCATTCAGAATCAGAATCGCGAGATAGCCGCGGATTAGTCGCGGATGAGTCGCGAGATTGCCGCGGATTAATCGTGGGATAGTCGCGGAACAGTCGCGAGATAGCCGCGGAACAGTCGCGAGATATTCGCGGAACAATCGCGGAACAGTCGCGGATTAGTCGCGGAACCGTCGCGGAACCGTCGCGAGATAGTCGCGGAACAGTCGCGGATTAATCGTGGGATATTCGCGGATTAGTCGCGGAACAATCGCGAGATAGTCGCGGAACCGTCGCGAGATAGTCGCGGATTAATCGTGGGATATTCGCGGATTAGTCGCGGAACAGTCGCGAGATAGTCGCGGAACAGTCGCGGATTAGTCGCGGAATAGCCGCGGATTAATCGTGGGATATTCGCGGATTAGTCGCGGAACAGTCGCGGAACAGTCGCGAGATAGTCGCGGAACAGTCGCGGATCACTCGCGGATCACTCGCGGATTAGTCGCGAGATTGTCGCGGGACAGTCGCTGATTAGTCGCGAGGAGGTCGCGGAACAGTCGCGGATTAGTCGCGAAATAGCCGCGGAGTAGTCGTAATCGCGAGTTTGACGTGGTTCTGTCGCAACTGCGACGCAATTATACCGCGGTGACGTCGCGGTAACCTCGCGGTTACGTCGCGACTGCGAATCGATTGCTTTGCGGCTGCGACTGCAATGCGACTGCAAGGCGACTGCAAGGCGACTGCAATGAGACTGTAATGCGACTGAAATGCGACTGCAAGGCGACTGCAAGGCGACTGCAAGGCGACTTAAACGCGATTGTGACAGGGTAAAATATTATATCAGCCATACCAGTCACACGATTTTGCATCAAAACTTTTCAGGTTAAATCAAATGAAGAGACATCTAGGTGACGCAGAGTAAAATGATTTTTGTCAAAGAAATATAGTCATATAATTTTGTTGTTAATTATTCCAGCTTACACATTGACTCACACCACCAAATTGTTGCTTCCACTTCCCATTCGACTCTAGCTACGACCCTGAATTGGCCAAATTTTGCAAGTAAATTGAACCCACAACTTTTAATCTATGATTTAGTTTAAATTTGCATCTCAAAATATTACAGATAAAATATCACTATAAAGACACGACAGACAAAAACGGATATTGAGCTTTTAAACAAACCAGCATACCTACGGAACGACCTACAAGCAGGTGTAATGAGAATCCTAGCCAATGACTAAAAACTTTTGACAAACACGATTTTGAATCAAAACTTTCCAGGTTAAATCAAATGAAGAGACATCTAGGTGACGCAGAGTAAAATGATTTTTGTCAAAGAAATATAGTCATATAATTTTGTTGTTAATTATTCCAGTTTACACATTGACTCACACCACCAAAATGTTGCTTCCACTTCCCATTCGACTCTAGCTACGACCCTGGATTGGCCAAATTTTGCAAGTAAAATGAACCCACAACTTTTAATCTATGATTTAGTTTAAATTTGCATCTCAAAATATTACAGATAAAATATCACTATAAAGACACGACAGACAAAAACGGATATTGAGCTTTTAAACAAACCAGCATACCTACGGAACGACCTACAACCAGGTGTAATGAGAATCCTAGCCAATGACTCAGTTTAAGGGCCCCGCAGACAGAAAGTGGGTTTCGGTTTAGCTGTTCCATATCAGCCATACCAGTCACAGTAAATGTAAACATGTCAGACCGCAGCCGGCTTTCTATCTGACGTAGCCTTAAAAACTTTTGACAAACACAATTTTGAATCAAAACTTTCCAGGGTAAAATATTATATCAGCCATACCAGTCACACGATTTTGCATCAAAACTTTTCAGGTTAAATCAAATGAAGAGACATCTAGGTGACGCAGAGTAAAATGATTTTTGTCAAAGAAATATAGTCATATAATTTTGTTGTTAATTATTCCAGCTTACACATTGACTCACACCACCAAATTGTTGCTTCCACTTCCCATTCGACTCTAGCTACGACCCTGAATTGGCCAAATTTTGCAAGTAAATTGAACCCACAACTTTTAATCTATGATTTAGTTTAAATTTGCATCTCAAAATATTACAGATAAAATATCACTATAAAGACACGACAGACAAAAACGGATATTGAGCTTTTAAACAAACCAGCATACCTACGGAACGACCTACAACCAGGTGTAATGAGAATCCTAGCCAATGACTAAAAACTTTTGACAAACACGATTTTGAATCAAAACTTTCCAGGTTAAATCAAATGAAGAGACATCTAGGTGACGCAGAGTAAAATGATTTTTGTCAAAGAAATATAGTCATATAATTTTGTTGTTAATTATTCCAGCTTACACATTGACTCACACCACCAAAATGTTGCTTCCACTTCCCATTCGACTCTAGCTACGACCCTGGATTGGCCAAATTTTGCAAGTAAAATGAACCCACAACTTTTAATCTATGATTTAGTTTAAATTTGCATCTCAAAATATTACAGATAAAATATCAATATAAAGACACGACAGACAAAAACGGATATTGAGCTTTTAAACAAACCAGCATACCTACGGAACGACCTACAACCAGGTGTAATGAGAATCCTAGCCAATGACTCAGTTTAAGGGCCCCGCAGACAGAAAGTGGGTTTCGGTTTAGCTGTTCCATATCAGCCATACCAGTCACAGTAAATGTAAACATGTCAGACCGCAGCCGGCTTTCTATCTGACGTAGCCTTAAAAACTTTTGACAAACACGATTTTGAATCAAAACTTTCCAGGTTAAATCAAATGAAGAGACATCTAGGTGACTCAGAGTAAAATGATTTTTGTCAAAGAAATATAGTCATATAATTTTGTTGTTAATTATTCCAGCTTACACATTGACTCACACCACCAAATTGTTGCTTCCACTTCCCATTCGACTCTAGCTACGACCCTGGATTGGCCAAATTTTGCAAGTAAAATGAACCCACAACTTTTAATCTATGATTTAGTTTAAATTTGCATCTCAAAATATTACAGATAAAATATCACTATAAAGACACGACAGACAAAAACGGATATTGAGCTTTTAAACAAACCAGCATACCTACGGAACGACCTACAACTAGGTGTAATGAGAATCCTAGCCAATGACTCAGTTTAATAATATCAGCCATACCAGTCACAGTAAATGTAAACATGTCAGACCGCAGCCGGATTTTGAATCAACACTTCCCAGGTTTAAGGCTCGTTCAGAGTGAGAGCGTCGAGCGACGCTTCGAGCGCCATAGAGCGTTGACCGGCTGCTATCAGAAGTTGTGAAGTCGCGTTGGAGTCATTTTGCAAACTGTTGATGTTTTACGACGGGACTTTAAAGCTTCTGATAACAGATGCTGTCATTCTAAACACTGTATCAAGTAATATTTTACCCAGTCACAATCGCACCAAACAAATATCATTTATAGTTTTTCCATTTCCATTCAAATAACACATTTTACTAGCAAAACTCTTTCGAATCAAATAATATTTCGTATCAAATAATAACTGTCAATAGCGTTGAAGTCGCCTTGCAGTCGCATTTCAGTCGCATTGCAGTCTCATTGCAGTCGCATTACAGTCTCATTCAGAATCAGAATCGCGAGATAGCCGCGGATTAGTCGCGGATGAGTCGCGAGATTGCCGCGGATTAATCGTGGGATAGTCGCGGAACAGTCGCGAGATAGCCGCGGAACAGTCGCGAGATATTCGCGGAACAATCGCGGAACAGTCGCGGATTAGTCGCGGAACCGTCGCGGAACCGTCGCGAGATAGTCGCGGAACAGTCGCGGATTAATCGTGGGATATTCGCGGATTAGTCGCGGAACAATCGCGAGATAGTCGCGGAACCGTCGCGAGATAGTCGCGGATTAATCGTGGGATATTCGCGGATTAGTCGCGGAACAGTCGCGAGATAGTCGCGGAACAGTCGCGGATTAGTCGCGGAATAGCCGCGGATTAATCGTGGGATATTCGCGGATTAGTCGCGGAACAGTCGCGGAACAGTCGCGAGATAGTCGCGGAACAGTCGCGGATCACTCGCGGATTAGTCGCGAGATTGTCGCGGGACAGTCGCTGATTAGTCGCGAGGAGGTCGCGGAACAGTCGCGGATTAGTCGCGAAATAGCCGCGGAGTAGTCGTAATCGCGAGTTTGACGTGGTTCTGTCGCAACTGCGACGCAATTATACCGCGGTGACGTCGCGGTAACCTCGCGGTTACGTCGCGACTGCGAATCGATTGCTTTGCGGCTGCGACTGCAATGCGACTGCAAGGCGACTGCAAGGCGACTGCAATGAGACTGTAATGCGACTGAAATGCGACTGCAAGGCGACTGCAAGGCGACTGCAAGGCGACTTAAACGCGATTGTGACAGGGTAAAATATTATATCAGCCATACCAGTCACACGATTTTGCATCAAAACTTTTCAGGTTAAATCAAATGAAGAGACATCTAGGTGACGCAGAGTAAAATGATTTTTGTCAAAGAAATATAGTCATATAATTTTGTTGTTAATTATTCCAGCTTACACATTGACTCACACCACCAAATTGTTGCTTCCACTTCCCATTCGACTCTAGCTACGACCCTGAATTGGCCAAATTTTGCAAGTAAATTGAACCCACAACTTTTAATCTATGATTTAGTTTAAATTTGCATCTCAAAATATTACAGATAAAATATCACTATAAAGACACGACAGACAAAAACGGATATTGAGCTTTTAAACAAACCAGCATACCTACGGAACGACCTACAAGCAGGTGTAATGAGAATCCTAGCCAATGACTAAAAACTTTTGACAAACACGATTTTGAATCAAAACTTTCCAGGTTAAATCAAATGAAGAGACATCTAGGTGACGCAGAGTAAAATGATTTTTGTCAAAGAAATATAGTCATATAATTTTGTTGTTAATTATTCCAGCTTACACATTGACTCACACCACCAAAATGTTGCTTCCACTTCCCATTCGACTCTAGCTACGACCCTGGATTGGCCAAATTTTGCAAGTAAAATGAACCCACAACTTTTAATCTATGATTTAGTTTAAATTTGCATCTCAAAATATTACAGATAAAATATCACTATAAAGACACGACAGACAAAAACGGATATTGAGCTTTTAAACAAACCAGCATACCTACGGAACGACCTACAACCAGGTGTAATGAGAATCCTAGCCAATGACTCAGTTTAAGGGCCCCGCAGACAGAAAGTGGGTTTCGGTTTAGCTGTTCCATATCAGCCATACCAGTCACAGTAAATGTAAACATGTCAGACCGCAGCCGGCTTTCTATCTGACGTAGCCTTAAAAACTTTTGACAAACACAATTTTGAATCAAAACTTTCCAGGTTAAATCAAATGAAGAGACATCTAGGTGACGCAAAGTAAAATTATTTTTGTCAAAGAAATATAGTCATATAATCAATAGCGTTGAAGTCGCCTTGCAGTCGCATTTCAGTCGCATTGCAGTCGCATTACAGTCTCATTGCAGTCGCATTACAGTCTCATTCAGAATCAGAATCGCGAGATAGCCGCGGATTAGTCGCGGAACAGTCGCGGATTAGTCGCGGATTGGTCACGGAATAATCGCGAGGTAGTCGCGAAATAGTCGCGGATTAGTCGCGTGATACAACTTTTAATCTATGATTTAGTTTAAATTTGCATCTCAAAATATTACAGATAAAATATCACTATAAAGACACGACAGACAAAAACGGATATTGAGCTTTTAAACAAACCAGCATACCTACGGAACGACCTACAACCAGGTGTAATGAGAATCCTAGCCAATGACTAAAAACTTTTGACAAACACGATTTTGAATCAAAACTTTTCAGGTTAAATCAAATGAAGAGACATCTAGGTGACTCAGAGTAAAATGATTTTTGTCAAAGAAATATAGTCATATAATTTTGTTGTTAATTATTCCAGCTTACACATTGACTCACACCACCAAATTGTTGCTTCCACTTCCCATTCGACTCTAGCTACGACCCTGGATTGGCCAAATTTTGCAAGTAAAATGAACCCACAACTTTTAATCTATGATTTAGTTTAAATTTGCATCTCAAAATATTACAGATAAAATATCACTATAAAGACACGACAGACAAAAACGGATATAGAGCTTTTAAACAAACCAGCATACCTACGGAACGACCTACAACTAGGTGTAATGAGAATCCTAGCCAATGACTCAGTTTAATAATATCAGCCATACCTGTCACAGTAAATGTAAACATGTCAGACCGCAGCCGGATTTTGAATCAACACTTCCCAGGTTTAAGGCTCGTTCAGAGTGAGAGCGTCGAGCGACGCTTCGAGCGCCATAGAGCGTTGACCGGCTGCTATCAGAAGTTGTGAAGTCGCGTTGGAGTCATTTTGCAAACTGTTGATGTTTTACGACGGGACTTTAAAGCTTCTGATAACAGATGCTGTCATTCTAAACACTGTATCAAGTAATATTTTACCCTGTCACAATCGCACCAAACAAATATCATTTATAGTTTTTCCATTTCCATTCAAATAACACATTTTACTAGCAAAACTCTTTCGAATCAAATAATATTTCGTATCAAATAATAACTGTCAATAGCGTTGAAGTCGCCTTGCAGTCGCATTTCAGTCGCATTGCAGTCTCATTGCAGTCGCATTACAGTCTCATTCAGAATCAGAATCGCGAGATAGCCGCGGATTAGTCGCGGATGAGTCGCGAGATTGCCGCGGATTAATCGTGGGATAGTCGCCGAACAGTCGCGAGATAGTCGCGGAACAGTCGCGAGATATTCGCGGAACAATCGCGGAACAGTCGCGGATTAGTCGCGGAACCGTCGCGGAACAGTCGCGGATTAATCGTGGGATATTCGCGGATTAGTCGCGGAACAGTCGCGGAACAATCGCGAGATAGTCGCGGAACCGTCGCGAGATAGTCGCGGATTAATCGTGGGATATTCGCGGATTAGTCGCGGAACAGTCGCGAGATAGTCGCGGAACAGTCGCGGATTAGTCGCGGAATAGCCGCGGATTAATCGTGGGATATTCGCGGATTAGTCGCGGAACAGTCGCGGAACAGTCGCGAGATAGTCGCGGAACAGTCGCGGATCACTCGCGGATTAGTCGCGAGATTGTCGCGGGACAGTCGCTGATTAGTCGCGAGGAGGTCGCGGAACAGTCGCGGATTAGTCGCGAAATAGCCGCGGAGTAGTCGTAATCGCGAGTTTGACGTGGTTCTGTCGCAACTGCGACGCAATTATACCGCGGTGACGTCGCGGTAACCTCGCGGTTACGTCGCGACTGCGAATCGATTGCTTTGCGGCTGCGACTGCAATGCGACTGCAAGGCGACTGCAAGGCGACTGCAATGAGACTGTAATGCGACTGAAATGCGACTGCAAGGCGACTGCAAGGCGACTGCAAGGCGACTTAAACGCGATTGTGACAGGGTAAAATATTATATCAGCCATACCAGTCACACGATTTTGCATCAAAACTTTTCAGGTTAAATCAAATGAAGAGACATCTAGGTGACGCAGAGTAAAATGATTTTTGTCAAAGAAATATAGTCATATAATTTTGTTGTTAATTATTCCAGCTTACACATTGACTCACACCACCAAATTGTTGCTTCCACTTCCCATTCGACTCTAGCTACGACCCTGAATTGGCCAAATTTTGCAAGTAAATTGAACCCACAACTTTTAATCTATGATTTAGTTTAAATTTGCATCTCAAAATATTACAGATAAAATATCACTATAAAGACACGACAGACAAAAACGGATATTGAGCTTTTAAACAAACCAGCATACCTACGGAACGACCTACAACCAGGTGTAATGAGAATCCTAGCCAATGACTAAAAACTTTTGACAAACACGATTTTGAATCAAAACTTTCCAGGTTAAATCAAATGAAGAGACATCTAGGTGACGCAGAGTAAAATGATTTTTGTCAAAGAAATATAGTCATATAATTTTGTTGTTAATTATTCCAGCTTACACATTGACTCACACCACCAAAATGTTGCTTCCACTTCCCATTCGACTCTAGCTACGACCCTGGATTGGCCAAATTTTGCAAGTAAAATGAACCCACAACTTTTAATCTATGATTTAGTTTAAATTTGCATCTCAAAATATTACAGATAAAATATCAATATAAAGACACGACAGACAAAAACGGATATTGAGCTTTTAAACAAACCAGCATACCTACGGAACGACCTACAACCAGGTGTAATGAGAATCCTAGCCAATGACTCAGTTTAAGGGCCCCGCAGACAGAAAGTGGGTTTCGGTTTAGCTGTTCCATATCAGCCATACCAGTCACAGTAAATGTAAACATGTCAGACCGCAGCCGGCTTTCTATCTGACGTAGCCTTAAAAACTTTTGACAAACACAATTTTGAATCAAAACTTTCCAGGTTAAATCAAATGAAGAGACATCTAGGTGACGCAAAGTAAAATTATTTTTGTCAAAGAAATATAGTCATATAATCAATAGCGTTGAAGTCGCCTTGCAGTCGCATTTCAGTCGCATTGCAGTCGCATTACAGTCTCATTGCAGTCGCATTACAGTCTCATTCAGAATCAGAATCGCGAGATAGCCGCGGATTAGTCGCGGAACAGTCGCGGATTAGTCGCGGATTGGTCACGGAATAATCGCGAGGTAGTCGCGAAATAGTCGCGGATTAGTCGCGTGATACAACTTTTAATCTATGATTTAGTTTAAATTTGCATCTCAAAATATTACAGATAAAATATCACTATAAAGACACGACAGACAAAAACGGATATTGAGCTTTTAAACAAACCAGCATACCTACGGAACGACCTACAACTAGGTGTAATGAGAATCCTAGCCAATGACTCAGTTTAATAATATCAGCCATACCAGTCACAGTAACCTCGCAATTACCTCGCGGTTACGTCGCGACTGCGAATCGATTGCCTTGCGGCTGCGACTGCAATGCGACTGCAATGCAACTGCAATGAGACTGTAATGCGACTGCAAGGCGACTTCAACGCGATTGTGACAGGGTAAAATATTATATCAGCCATACCAGTCACAGTAAATGTAAACATGTCAGACCGCAGCCGGCTTTCTATCTGACGTAGCCTTTTGACAAACACGATTTTGAATCAAAACTTTCCAGGTTAAATCAAATGAAGAGACATCTAGGTAACGCTGAGTAAAATGATTTTTGTCAAAGAAATATAGTCATATAATTTTGTTGTTAATTATTCCAGCTTACACATTGACTCACACCACAAAATGTTGCTTCCACTTCCCATTCGACTCTAGCTACGACCCTGGATTGGCCAAATTTTGCAAGTAAAATGAACCCACAACTTTTAATCTATGATTTAGTTTAAATTTGCATCTCAAAATATTACAGATAAAATATCACTATAAAGACACGACAGACAAAAACGGATATTGAGCTTTTAAACAAACCAGCATACCTACGGAACGACCTACAACCAGGTGTAATGAGAATCCTAGCCAATGACTCAGTTTAAGGGCCCCGCAGACAGAAAGTGGGTTTCGGTTTAGCTGTTCCATATCAGCCATACCAGTCACAGTAAATGTAAACATGTCAGACCGCAGCCGGCTTTCTATCTGACGTAGCCTTAAAAACTTTTGACAAACACAATTTTGAATCAAAACTTTCCAGGTTAAATCAAATGAAGAGACATCTAGGTGACGCAGAGTAAAATTATTTTTGTCAAAGAAATATAGTCATATAATCAATAGCGTTGAAGTCGCCTTGCAGTCGCATTTCAGTCGCATTGCAGTCGCATTGGCTCATTGCAGTCGCATTACAGTCTCATTCAGAATCAGAATCGCGAGATAGCCGCGCGGAACAGTCGCGGATTAGTCGCGGATTAATCGCGAGATAGTCGCGGGACAGTCGCGGATTAGTCGCGGATTGGTCACGGAATAATCGCGAGGTAGTCGCGAAATAGTCGCGGATTAGTCGCGTGATACAACTTTTAATCTATGATTTAGTTTAAATTTGCATCTCAAAATATTACAGATAAAATATCACTATAAAGACACGACAGACAAAAACGGATATTGAGCTTTTAAACAAACCAGCATACCTACGGAACGACCTACAACCAGGTGTAATGAGAATCCTAGCCAATGACTAAAAACTTTTGACAAACACGATTTTGAATCAAAACTTTTCAGGTTAAATCAAATGAAGAGACATCTAGGTGACTCAGAGTAAAATGATTTTTGTCAAAGAAATATAGTCATATAATTTTGTTGTTAATTATTCCAGCTTACACATTGACTCACACCACCAAATTGTTGCTTCCACTTCCCATTCGACTCTAGCTACGACCCTGGATTGGCCAAATTTTGCAAGTAAAATGAACCCACAACTTTTAATCTATGATTTAGTTTAAATTTGCATCTCAAAATATTACAGATAAAATATCACTATAAAGACACGACAGACAAAAACGGATATAGAGCTTTTAAACAAACCAGCATACCTACGGAACGACCTACAACTAGGTGTAATGAGAATCCTAGCCAATGACTCAGTTTAATAATATCAGCCATACCTGTCACAGTAAATGTAAACATGTCAGACCGCAGCCGGATTTTGAATCAACACTTCCCAGGTTTAAGGCTCGTTCAGAGTGAGAGCGTCGAGCGACGCTTCGAGCGCCATAGAGCGTTGACCGGCTGCTATCAGAAGTTGTGAAGTCGCGTTGGAGTCATTTTGCAAACTGTTGATGTTTTACGACGGGACTTTAAAGCTTCTGATAACAGATGCTGTCATTCTAAACACTGTATCAAGTAATATTTTACCCTGTCACAATCGCACCAAACAAATATCATTTATAGTTTTTCCATTTCCATTCAAATAACACATTTTACTAGCAAAACTCTTTCGAATCAAATAATATTTCGTATCAAATAATAACTGTCAATAGCGTTGAAGTCGCCTTGCAGTCGCATTTCAGTCGCATTGCAGTCTCATTGCAGTCGCATTACAGTCTCATTCAGAATCAGAATCGCGAGATAGCCGCGGATTAGTCGCGGATGAGTCGCGAGATTGCCGCGGATTAATCGTGGGATAGTCGCCGAACAGTCGCGAGATAGTCGCGGAACAGTCGCGAGATATTCGCGGAACAATCGCGGAACAGTCGCGGATTAGTCGCGGAACAGTCGCGGATTAATCGTGGGATATTCGCGGATTAGTCGCGGAACAGTCGCGGAACAATCGCGAGATAGTCGCGGAACCGTCGCGAGATAGTCGCGGATTAATCGTGGGATATTCGCGGATTAGTCGCGGAACAGTCGCGAGATAGTCGCGGAACAGTCGCGGATTAGTCGCGGAATAGCCGCGGATTAATCGTGGGATATTCGCGGATTAGTCGCGGAACAGTCGCGGAACAGTCGCGGATCACTCGCGGATTAGTCGCGAGATTGTCGCGGGACAGTCGCTGATTAGTCGCGAGGAGGTCGCGGAACAGTCGCGGATTAGTCGCGAAATAGCCGCGGAGTAGTCGTAATCGCGAGTTTGACGTGGTTCTGTCGCAACTGCGACGCAATTATACCGCGGTGACGTCGCGGTAACCTCGCGGTTACGTCGCGACTGCGAATCGATTGCTTTGCGGCTGCGACTGCAATGCGACTGCAAGGCGACTGCAAGGCGACTGCAATGAGACTGTAATGCGACTGAAATGCGACTGCAAGGCGACTGCAAGGCGACTGCAAGGCGACTTAAACGCGATTGTGACAGGGTAAAATATTATATCAGCCATACCAGTCACACGATTTTGCATCAAAACTTTTCAGGTTAAATCAAATGAAGAGACATCTAGGTGACGCAGAGTAAAATGATTTTTGTCAAAGAAATATAGTCATATAATTTTGTTGTTAATTATTCCAGCTTACACATTGACTCACACCACCAAATTGTTGCTTCCACTTCCCATTCGACTCTAGCTACGACCCTGAATTGGCCAAATTTTGCAAGTAAATTGAACCCACAACTTTTAATCTATGATTTAGTTTAAATTTGCATCTCAAAATATTACAGATAAAATATCACTATAAAGACACGACAGACAAAAACGGATATTGAGCTTTTAAACAAACCAGCATACCTACGGAACGACCTACAACCAGGTGTAATGAGAATCCTAGCCAATGACTAAAAACTTTTGACAAACACGATTTTGAATCAAAACTTTCCAGGTTAAATCAAATGAAGAGACATCTAGGTGACGCAGAGTAAAATGATTTTTGTCAAAGAAATATAGTCATATAATTTTGTTGTTAATTATTCCAGCTTACACATTGACTCACACCACCAAAATGTTGCTTCCACTTCCCATTCGACTCTAGCTACGACCCTGGATTGGCCAAATTTTGCAAGTAAAATGAACCCACAACTTTTAATCTATGATTTAGTTTAAATTTGCATCTCAAAATATTACAGATAAAATATCAATATAAAGACACGACAGACAAAAACGGATATTGAGCTTTTAAACAAACCAGCATACCTACGGAACGACCTACAACCAGGTGTAATGAGAATCCTAGCCAATGACTCAGTTTAAGGGCCCCGCAGACAGAAAGTGGGTTTCGGTTTAGCTGTTCCATATCAGCCATACCAGTCACAGTAAATGTAAACATGTCAGACCGCAGCCGGCTTTCTATCTGACGTAGCCTTAAAAACTTTTGACAAACACAATTTTGAATCAAAACTTTCCAGGTTAAATCAAATGAAGAGACATCTAGGTGACGCAAAGTAAAATTATTTTTGTCAAAGAAATATAGTCATATAATCAATAGCGTTGAAGTCGCCTTGCAGTCGCATTTCAGTCGCATTGCAGTCGCATTACAGTCTCATTGCAGTCGCATTACAGTCTCATTCAGAATCAGAATCGCGAGATAGCCGCGGATTAGTCGCGGAACAGTCGCGGATTAGTCGCGGATTGGTCACGGAATAATCGCGAGGTAGTCGCGAAATAGTCGCGGATTAGTCGCGTGATACAACTTTTAATCTATGATTTAGTTTAAATTTGCATCTCAAAATATTACAGATAAAATATCACTATAAAGACACGACAGACAAAAACGGATATTGAGCTTTTAAACAAACCAGCATACCTACGGAACGACCTACAACTAGGTGTAATGAGAATCCTAGCCAATGACTCAGTTTAATAATATCAGCCATACCAGTCACAGTAACCTCGCAATTACCTCGCGGTTACGTCGCGACTGCGAATCGATTGCCTTGCGGCTGCGACTGCAATGCGACTGCAATGCAACTGCAATGAGACTGTAATGCGACTGCAAGGCGACTTCAACGCGATTGTGACAGGGTAAAATATTATATCAGCCATACCAGTCACAGTAAATGTAAACATGTCAGACCGCAGCCGGCTTTCTATCTGACGTAGCCTTTTGACAAACACGATTTTGAATCAAAACTTTCCAGGTTAAATCAAATGAAGAGACATCTAGGTAACGCTGAGTAAAATGATTTTTGTCAAAGAAATATAGTCATATAATTTTGTTGTTAATTATTCCAGCTTACACATTGACTCACACCACAAAATGTTGCTTCCACTTCCCATTCGACTCTAGCTACGACCCTGGATTGGCCAAATTTTGCAAGTAAAATGAACCCACAACTTTTAATCTATGATTTAGTTTAAATTTGCATCTCAAAATATTACAGATAAAATATCACTATAAAGACACGACAGACAAAAACGGATATTGAGCTTTTAAACAAACCAGCATACCTACGGAACGACCTACAACCAGGTGTAATGAGAATCCTAGCCAATGACTCAGTTTAAGGGCCCCGCAGACAGAAAGTGGGTTTCGGTTTAGCTGTTCCATATCAGCCATACCAGTCACAGTAAATGTAAACATGTCAGACCGCAGCCGGCTTTCTATCTGACGTAGCCTTAAAAACTTTTGACAAACACAATTTTGAATCAAAACTTTCCAGGTTAAATCAAATGAAGAGACATCTAGGTGACGCAGAGTAAAATTATTTTTGTCAAAGAAATATAGTCATATAATCAATAGCGTTGAAGTCGCCTTGCAGTCGCATTTCAGTCGCATTGCAGTCGCATTGGCTCATTGCAGTCGCATTACAGTCTCATTCAGAATCAGAATCGCGAGATAGCCGCGCGGAACAGTCGCGGATTAGTCGCGGATTAATCGCGAGATAGTCGCGGGACAGTCGCGGATTAGTCGCGGATCAGTCGCGGGACAGTCGCGAAATAGTCGCGGATTTGTCGCGAAATAGTCGCGGAACCGTCGCGGATTAATCGCGGATTAATCGCGAGATAGTCGCGGAACAGTCGCTGATTAGTCGCGAGGTAGTCGCGGATTACTCGCGAGATAGTCGCGGGACAGTCGCGGGTTAGTCGCGAGGTGGTCGCGGAACAGTCGCGGATTAGTCGCGAGATAGCCGCGGAGTAGTCGTAATCGCGAGTTTGACGTGGTTCCGTCGCAGCTGCGACGCAATTATACCGCGGTGACGTCGCGGTAACCTCGCGATTACTTCGCGGTTACGTCGCGACTGCGAATCGATTGCTTTGCGGCTGCGACTGCAATGCGACTGCAATGCGACTGCAATGCGACTGCAATGCGACTGAAATGCGACTGCAAGGCGACTGAAATGCGACTGCAAGGCGACTTAAACGCGATTGTGACATGGTAAAATATTATATCAGCCATACCAGTCACACGATTTTGCATCAAAACTTTCCAGGTTAAATCAAATGAAGAGACATCTAGGTGACGCAGAGTAAAATGATTTTTGTCAAAGAAATATAGTCATATAATTTTGTTGTTAATTATTCCAGCTTACACATTGACTCACACCACCAAATTGTTGCTTCCACTTCCCATTCGACTCTAGCTACGACCCTGGATTGGCCAAATTTTGCAAGTAAAACCACCCACAACTTTTAATCTATGATTTAGTTTAAATTTGCATCTCAAAATATTACAGATAAAATATCACTATAAAGACACGACAGACAAAAACGGATATTGAGCTTTTAAACAAACCAGCATACCTACGGAACGACCTACAACCAGGTGTAATGAGAATCCTAGCCAATGACTCAGTTTAAGGGCCCCGCAGACAGAAAGTGGGTTTCGGTTTAGCTGTTCCATATCAGCCATACCAGTCACAGTAAATGTAAACATGTCAGACCGCAGCCGGCTTTCTATCTGACGTAGCCTTAAAAACTTTTGACAAACACGATTTTGAATCAAAACTTTCCAGGTTAAATCAAATGAAGAGACATCTAGGTGACGCAGAGTAAAATGATTTTTGTCAAAGAAATATAGTCATATAATTTTGTTGTTAATTATTCCAGCTTACACATTGACTCACACCACCAAATTGTTGCTTCCACTTCCCATTCGACTCTAGCTACGACCCTGGATTGGCCAAATTTTGCAAGTAAAATGAACCCACAACTTTTAATCTATGATTTAGTTTAAATTTGCATCTCAAAATATTACAGATAAAATATCAATATAAAGACACGACAGACAAAAACGGATATTGAGCTTTTAAACAAACCAGCATACCTACGGAACGACCTACAACCAGGTGTAATGAGAATCCTAGCCAATGACTCAGTTTAAGGGCCCCGCAGACAGAAAGTGGGTTTCGGTTTAGCTGTTCCATATCAGCCATACCAGTCACAGTAAATGTAAACATGTCAGACCGCAGCCGGCTTTCTATCTGACGTAGCCTTAAAAACTTTTGACAAACACGATTTTGAATCAAAACTTTTCAGGTTAAATCAAATGAAGAGACATCTAGGTGACTCAGAGTAAAATGATTTTTGTCAAAGAAATATAGTCATATAATTTTGTTGTTAATTATTCCAGCTTACACATTGACTCACACCACCAAATTGTTGCTTCCACTTCCCATTCGACTCTAGCTACGACCCTGGATTGGCCAAATTTTGCAAGTAAAATGAACCCACAACTTTTAATCTATGATTTAGTTTAAATTTGCATCTCAAAATATTACAGATAAAATATCACTATAAAGACACGACAGACAAAAACGGATATAGAGCTTTTAAACAAACCAGCATACCTACGGAACGACCTACAACTAGGTGTAATGAGAATCCTAGCCAATGACTCAGTTTAATAATATCAGCCATACCAGTCACAGTAACCTCGCAATTACCTCGCGGTTACGTCGCGACTGCGAATCGATTGCCTTGCGGCTGCGACTGCAATGCGACTGCAATGCGACTGCAATGAGACTGTAATGCGACTGCAAGGCGACTTCAACGCGATTGTGACAGGGTAAAATATTATATCAGCCATACCAGTCACAGTAAATGTAAACATGTCAGACCGCAGCCGGCTTTCTATCTGACGTAGCCTTTTGACAAACACGATTTTGAATCAAAACTTTCCAGGTTAAATCAAATGAAGAGACATCTAGGTAACGCTGAGTAAAATGATTTTTGTCAAAGAAATATAGTCATATAATTTTGTTGTTAATTATTCCAGCTTACACATTGACTCACACCACCAAAATGTTGCTTCCACTTCCCATTCGACTCTAGCTACGACCCTGGATTGGCCAAATTTTGCAAGTAAAATGAACCCACAACTTTTAATCTATGATTTAGTTTAAATTTGCATCTCAAAATATTACAGATAAAATATCACTATAAAGACACGACAGACAAAAACGGATATTGAGCTTTTAAACAAACCAGCATACCTACGGAACGACCTACAACCAGGTGTAATGAGAATCCTAGCCAATGACTCAGTTTAAGGGCCCCGCAGACAGAAAGTGGGTTTCGGTTTAGCTGTTCCATATCAGCCATACCAGTCACAGTAAATGTAAACATGTCAGACCGCAGCCGGCTTTCTATCTGACGTAGCCTTAAAAACTTTTGACAAACACAATTTTGAATCAAAACTTTCCAGGTTAAATCAAATGAAGAGACATCTAGGTGACGCAGAGTAAAATTATTTTTGTCAAAGAAATATAGTCATATAATCAATAGCGTTGAAGTCGCCTTGCAGTCGCATTTCAGTCGCATTGCAGTCGCATTGGCTCATTGCAGTCGCATTACAGTCTCATTCAGAATCAGAATCGCGAGATAGCCGCGCGGAACAGTCGCGGATTAGTCGCGGATTAATCGCGAGATAGTCGCGGATTAGTCGCGGAACAGTCGCGGGACAGTCGCGAGATAGTCGCGGAACAGTCGCGAAATAGTCGCGGATTTGTCGCGAAATAGTCGCGGATTTGTCGCGAAATAGTCGCGGATTAATCGCGGATTAATCGCGAGATAGTCGCGGAACAGTCGCTGATTAGTCGCGAGGTAGTCGCGGATTACTCGCGAGATAGTCGCGGGACAGTCGCGGGTTAGTCGCGAGGTGGTCGCGGAACAGTCGCGGATTAGTCGCGAGATAGCCGCGGAGTAGTCGTAATCGCGAGTTTGACGTGGTTCCGTCGCAGCTGCGACGCAATTATACCGCGGTGACGTCGCGGTAACCTCGCGATTACTTCGCGGTTACGTCGCGACTGCGAATCGATTGCTTTGCGGCTGCGACTGCAATGCGACTGCAATGCGACTGCAATGCGACTGCAATGCGACTGAAATGCGACTTAAACGCGATTGTGACATGGTAAAATATTATATCAGCCATACCAGTCACACGATTTTGCATCAAAACTTTCCAGGTTAAATCAAATGAAGAGACATCTAGGTGACGCAGAGTAAAATGATTTTTGTCAAAGAAATATAGTCATATAATTTTGTTGTTAATTATTCCAGCTTACACATTGACTCACACCACCAAATTGTTGCTTCCACTTCCCATTCGACTCTAGCTACGACCCTGGATTGGCCAAATTTTGCAAGTAAAACCACCCACAACTTTTAATCTATGATTTAGTTTAAATTTGCATCTCAAAATATTACAGATAAAATATCACTATAAAGACACGACAGACAAAAACGGATATTGAGCTTTTAAACAAACCAGCATACCTACGGAACGACCTACAACCAGGTGTAATGAGAATCCTAGCCAATGACTCAGTTTAAGGGCCCCGCAGACAGAAAGTGGGTTTCGGTTTAGCTGTTCCATATCAGCCATACCAGTCACAGTAAATGTAAACATGTCAGACCGCAGCCGGCTTTCTATCTGACGTAGCCTTAAAAACTTTTGACAAACACGATTTTGAATCAAAACTTTCCAGGTTAAATCAAATGAAGAGACATCTAGGTGACGCAGAGTAAAATGATTTTTGTCAAAGAAATATAGTCATATAATTTTGTTGTTAATTATTCCAGCTTACACATTGACTCACACCACCAAATTGTTGCTTCCACTTCCCATTCGACTCTAGCTACGACCCTGGATTGGCCAAATTTTGCAAGTAAAATGAACCCACAACTTTTAATCTATGATTTAGTTTAAATTTGCATCTCAAAATATTACAGATAAAATATCAATATAAAGACACGACAGACAAAAACGGATATTGAGCTTTTAAACAAACCAGCATACCTACGGAACGACCTACAACCAGGTGTAATGAGAATCCTAGCCAATGACTCAGTTTAAGGGCCCCGCAGACAGAAAGTGGGTTTCGGTTTAGCTGTTCCATATCAGCCATACCAGTCACAGTAAATGTAAACATGTCAGACCGCAGCCGGCTTTCTATCTGACGTAGCCTTAAAAACTTTTGACAAACACGATTTTGAATCAAAACTTTCCAGGTTAAATCAAATGAAGAGACATCTAGGTGACTCAGAGTAAAATGATTTTTGTCAAAGAAATATAGTCATATAATTTTGTTGTTAATTATTCCAGCTTACACATTGACTCACACCACCAAATTGTTGCTTCCACTTCCCATTCGACTCTAGCTACGACCCTGGATTGGCCAAATTTTGCAAGTAAAATGAACCCACAACTTTTAATCTATGATTTAGTTTAAATTTGCATCTCAAAATATTACAGATAAAATATCACTATAAAGACACGACAGACAAAAACGGATATTGAGCTTTTAAACAAACCAGCATACCTACGGAACGACCTACAACTAGGTGTAATGAGAATCCTAGCCAATGACTCAGTTTAATAATATCAGCCATACCAGTCACAGTAAATGTAAACATGTCAGACCGCAGCCGGATTTTGAATCAACACTTCCCAGGTTTAAGGCTCGTTCAGAGTGAGAGCGTCGAGCGACGCTTCGAGCGCCATAGAGCGTTGACCGGCTGCTATCAGAAGTTGTGAAGTCGCGTTGGAGTCATTTTGCAAACTGTTGATGTTTTACGACGGGACTTTAAAGCTTCTGATAACAGATGCTGTCATTCTAAACACTGTATCAAGTAATATTTTACCCAGTCACAATCGCACCAAACAAATATCATTTATAGTTTTTCCATTTCCATTCAAATAACACATTTTACTAGCAAAACTCTTTCGAATCAAATAATATTTCGTATCAAATAATAACTGTCAATAGCGTTGAAGTCGCCTTGCAGTCGCATTTCAGTCGCATTGCAGTCTCATTGCAGTCGCATTACAGTCTCATTCAGAATCAGAATCGCGAGATAGCCGCGGATTAGTCGCGGATGAGTCGCGAGATTGCCGCGGATTAATCGTGGGATAGTCGCGGATTAGTCGCGGAACCGTCGCGAGATAGTCGCGGAACAGTCGCGGATTAATCGTGGGATATTCGCGGATTAGTCGCGGAACAATCGCGAGATAGTCGCGGAACCGTCGCGAGATAGTCGCGGATTAATCGTGGGATATTCGCGGATTAGTCGCGGAACAGTCGCGAGATAGTCGCGGAACAGTCGCGGATTAGTCGCGGAATAGCCGCGGATTAATCGTGGGATATTCGCGGATTAGTCGCGGAACAGTCGCGGAACAGTCGCGAGATAGTCGCGGAACAGTCGCGGATCACTCGCGGATCACTCGCGGATTAGTCGCGAGATTGTCGCGGGACAGTCGCTGATTAGTCGCGAGGAGGTCGCGGAACAGTCGCGGATTAGTCGCGAAATAGCCGCGGAGTAGTCGTAATCGCGAGTTTGACGTGGTTCTGTCGCAACTGCGACGCAATTATACCGCGGTGACGTCGCGGTAACCTCGCGGTTACGTCGCGACTGCGAATCGATTGCTTTGCGGCTGCGACTGCAATGCGACTGCAAGGCGACTGCAAGGCGACTGCAATGAGACTGTAATGCGACTGAAATGCGACTGCAAGGCGACTGCAAGGCGACTGCAAGGCGACTTAAACGCGATTGTGACAGGGTAAAATATTATATCAGCCATACCAGTCACACGATTTTGCATCAAAACTTTTCAGGTTAAATCAAATGAAGAGACATCTAGGTGACGCAGAGTAAAATGATTTTTGTCAAAGAAATATAGTCATATAATTTTGTTGTTAATTATTCCAGCTTACACATTGACTCACACCACCAAATTGTTGCTTCCACTTCCCATTCGACTCTAGCTACGACCCTGAATTGGCCAAATTTTGCAAGTAAATTGAACCCACAACTTTTAATCTATGATTTAGTTTAAATTTGCATCTCAAAATATTACAGATAAAATATCACTATAAAGACACGACAGACAAAAACGGATATTGAGCTTTTAAACAAACCAGCATACCTACGGAACGACCTACAAGCAGGTGTAATGAGAATCCTAGCCAATGACTAAAAACTTTTGACAAACACGATTTTGAATCAAAACTTTCCAGGTTAAATCAAATGAAGAGACATCTAGGTGACGCAGAGTAAAATGATTTTTGTCAAAGAAATATAGTCATATAATTTTGTTGTTAATTATTCCAGTTTACACATTGACTCACACCACCAAAATGTTGCTTCCACTTCCCATTCGACTCTAGCTACGACCCTGGATTGGCCAAATTTTGCAAGTAAAATGAACCCACAACTTTTAATCTATGATTTAGTTTAAATTTGCATCTCAAAATATTACAGATAAAATATCACTATAAAGACACGACAGACAAAAACGGATATTGAGCTTTTAAACAAACCAGCATACCTACGGAACGACCTACAACCAGGTGTAATGAGAATCCTAGCCAATGACTCAGTTTAAGGGCCCCGCAGACAGAAAGTGGGTTTCGGTTTAGCTGTTCCATATCAGCCATACCAGTCACAGTAAATGTAAACATGTCAGACCGCAGCCGGCTTTCTATCTGACGTAGCCTTAAAAACTTTTGACAAACACAATTTTGAATCAAAACTTTCCAGGGTAAAATATTATATCAGCCATACCAGTCACACGATTTTGCATCAAAACTTTTCAGGTTAAATCAAATGAAGAGACATCTAGGTGACGCAGAGTAAAATGATTTTTGTCAAAGAAATATAGTCATATAATTTTGTTGTTAATTATTCCAGCTTACACATTGACTCACACCACCAAATTGTTGCTTCCACTTCCCATTCGACTCTAGCTACGACCCTGAATTGGCCAAATTTTGCAAGTAAATTGAACCCACAACTTTTAATCTATGATTTAGTTTAAATTTGCATCTCAAAATATTACAGATAAAATATCACTATAAAGACACGACAGACAAAAACGGATATTGAGCTTTTAAACAAACCAGCATACCTACGGAACGACCTACAACCAGGTGTAATGAGAATCCTAGCCAATGACTAAAAACTTTTGACAAACACGATTTTGAATCAAAACTTTCCAGGTTAAATCAAATGAAGAGACATCTAGGTGACGCAGAGTAAAATGATTTTTGTCAAAGAAATATAGTCATATAATTTTGTTGTTAATTATTCCAGCTTACACATTGACTCACACCACCAAAATGTTGCTTCCACTTCCCATTCGACTCTAGCTACGACCCTGGATTGGCCAAATTTTGCAAGTAAAATGAACCCACAACTTTTAATCTATGATTTAGTTTAAATTTGCATCTCAAAATATTACAGATAAAATATCAATATAAAGACACGACAGACAAAAACGGATATTGAGCTTTTAAACAAACCAGCATACCTACGGAACGACCTACAACCAGGTGTAATGAGAATCCTAGCCAATGACTCAGTTTAAGGGCCCCGCAGACAGAAAGTGGGTTTCGGTTTAGCTGTTCCATATCAGCCATACCAGTCACAGTAAATGTAAACATGTCAGACCGCAGCCGGCTTTCTATCTGACGTAGCCTTAAAAACTTTTGACAAACACGATTTTGAATCAAAACTTTCCAGGTTAAATCAAATGAAGAGACATCTAGGTGACTCAGAGTAAAATGATTTTTGTCAAAGAAATATAGTCATATAATTTTGTTGTTAATTATTCCAGCTTACACATTGACTCACACCACCAAATTGTTGCTTCCACTTCCCATTCGACTCTAGCTACGACCCTGGATTGGCCAAATTTTGCAAGTAAAATGAACCCACAACTTTTAATCTATGATTTAGTTTAAATTTGCATCTCAAAATATTACAGATAAAATATCACTATAAAGACACGACAGACAAAAACGGATATTGAGCTTTTAAACAAACCAGCATACCTACGGAACGACCTACAACTAGGTGTAATGAGAATCCTAGCCAATGACTCAGTTTAATAATATCAGCCATACCAGTCACAGTAAATGTAAACATGTCAGACCGCAGCCGGATTTTGAATCAACACTTCCCAGGTTTAAGGCTCGTTCAGAGTGAGAGCGTCGAGCGACGCTTCGAGCGCCATAGAGCGTTGACCGGCTGCTATCAGAAGTTGTGAAGTCGCGTTGGAGTCATTTTGCAAACTGTTGATGTTTTACGACGGGACTTTAAAGCTTCTGATAACAGATGCTGTCATTCTAAACACTGTATCAAGTAATATTTTACCCAGTCACAATCGCACCAAACAAATATCATTTATAGTTTTTCCATTTCCATTCAAATAACACATTTTACTAGCAAAACTCTTTCGAATCAAATAATATTTCGTATCAAATAATAACTGTCAATAGCGTTGAAGTCGCCTTGCAGTCGCATTTCAGTCGCATTGCAGTCTCATTGCAGTCGCATTACAGTCTCATTCAGAATCAGAATCGCGAGATAGCCGCGGATTAGTCGCGGATGAGTCGCGAGATTGCCGCGGATTAATCGTGGGATAGTCGCGGAACAGTCGCGAGATAGCCGCGGAACAGTCGCGAGATATTCGCGGAACAATCGCGGAACAGTCGCGGATTAGTCGCGGAACCGTCGCGGAACCGTCGCGAGATAGTCGCGGAACAGTCGCGGATTAATCGTGGGATATTCGCGGATTAGTCGCGAGATAGTCGCGGAACCGTCGCGAGATAGTCGCGGATTAATCGTGGGATATTCGCGGATTAGTCGCGGAACAGTCGCGGATTAGTCGCGGAATAGCCGCGGATTAATCGTGGGATATTCGCGGATTAGTCGCGGAACAGTCGCGGAACAGTCGCGAGATAGTCGCGGAACAGTCGCGGATCACTCGCGGATCACTCGCGGATTAGTCGCGAGATTGTCGCGGGACAGTCGCTGATTAGTCGCGAGGAGGTCGCGGAACAGTCGCGGATTAGTCGCGAAATAGCCGCGGAGTAGTCGTAATCGCGAGTTTGACGTGGTTCTGTCGCAACTGCGACGCAATTATACCGCGGTGACGTCGCGGTAACCTCGCGGTTACGTCGCGACTGCGAATCGATTGCTTTGCGGCTGCGACTGCAATGCGACTGCAAGGCGACTGCAATGAGACTGTAATGCGACTGAAATGCGACTGCAAGGCGACTGCAAGGCGACTGCAAGGCGACTGCAAGGCGACTTAAACGCGATTGTGACAGGGTAAAATATTATATCAGCCATACCAGTCACACGATTTTGCATCAAAACTTTTCAGGTTAAATCAAATGAAGAGACATCTAGGTGACGCAGAGTAAAATGATTTTTGTCAAAGAAATATAGTCATATAATTTTGTTGTTAATTATTCCAGCTTACACATTGACTCACACCACCAAATTGTTGCTTCCACTTCCCATTCGACTCTAGCTACGACCCTGAATTGGCCAAATTTTGCAAGTAAATTGAACCCACAACTTTTAATCTATGATTTAGTTTAAATTTGCATCTCAAAATATTACAGATAAAATATCACTATAAAGACACGACAGACAAAAACGGATATTGAGCTTTTAAACAAACCAGCATACCTACGGAACGACCTACAAGCAGGTGTAATGAGAATCCTAGCCAATGACTAAAAACTTTTGACAAACACGATTTTGAATCAAAACTTTCCAGGTTAAATCAAATGAAGAGACATCTAGGTGACGCAGAGTAAAATGATTTTTGTCAAAGAAATATAGTCATATAATTTTGTTGTTAATTATTCCAGCTTACACATTGACTCACACCACCAAAATGTTGCTTCCACTTCCCATTCGACTCTAGCTACGACCCTGGATTGGCCAAATTTTGCAAGTAAAATGAACCCACAACTTTTAATCTATGATTTAGTTTAAATTTGCATCTCAAAATATTACAGATAAAATATCACTATAAAGACACGACAGACAAAAACGGATATTGAGCTTTTAAACAAACCAGCATACCTACGGAACGACCTACAACCAGGTGTAATGAGAATCCTAGCCAATGACTCAGTTTAAGGGCCCCGCAGACAGAAAGTGGGTTTCGGTTTAGCTGTTCCATATCAGCCATACCAGTCACAGTAAATGTAAACATGTCAGACCGCAGCCGGCTTTCTATCTGACGTAGCCTTAAAAACTTTTGACAAACACAATTTTGAATCAAAACTTTCCAGGTTAAATCAAATGAAGAGACATCTAGGTGACGCAAAGTAAAATTATTTTTGTCAAAGAAATATAGTCATATAATCAATAGCGTTGAAGTCGCCTTGCAGTCGCATTTCAGTCGCATTGCAGTCGCATTACAGTCTCATTGCAGTCGCATTACAGTCTCATTCAGAATCAGAATCGCGAGATAGCCGCGGATTAGTCGCGGAACAGTCGCGGATTAGTCACGGATTGGTCACGGAATAATCGCGAGGTAGTCGCGAAATAGTCGCGGATTAGTCGCGTGATACAACTTTTAATCTATGATTTAGTTTAAATTTGCATCTCAAAATATTACAGATAAAATATCACTATAAAGACACGACAGACAAAAACGGATATTGAGCTTTTAAACAAACCAGCATACCTACGGAACGACCTACAACCAGGTGTAATGAGAATCCTAGCCAATGACTAAAAACTTTTGACAAACACGATTTTGAATCAAAACTTTTCAGGTTAAATCAAATGAAGAGACATCTAGGTGACTCAGAGTAAAATGATTTTTGTCAAAGAAATATAGTCATATAATTTTGTTGTTAATTATTCCAGCTTACACATTGACTCACACCACCAAATTGTTGCTTCCACTTCCCATTCGACTCTAGCTACGACCCTGGATTGGCCAAATTTTGCAAGTAAAATGAACCCACAACTTTTAATCTATGATTTAGTTTAAATTTGCATCTCAAAATATTACAGATAAAATATCACTATAAAGACACGACAGACAAAAACGGATATAGAGCTTTTAAACAAACCAGCATACCTACGGAACGACCTACAACTAGGTGTAATGAGAATCCTAGCCAATGACTCAGTTTAATAATATCAGCCATACCTGTCACAGTAAATGTAAACATGTCAGACCGCAGCCGGATTTTGAATCAACACTTCCCAGGTTTAAGGCTCGTTCAGAGTGAGAGCGTCGAGCGACGCTTCGAGCGCCATAGAGCGTTGACCGGCTGCTATCAGAAGTTGTGAAGTCGCGTTGGAGTCATTTTGCAAACTGTTGATGTTTTACGACGGGACTTTAAAGCTTCTGATAACAGATGCTGTCATTCTAAACACTGTATCAAGTAATATTTTACCCTGTCACAATCGCACCAAACAAATATCATTTATAGTTTTTCCATTTCCATTCAAATAACACATTTTACTAGCAAAACTCTTTCGAATCAAATAATATTTCGTATCAAATAATAACTGTCAATAGCGTTGAAGTCGCCTTGCAGTCGCATTTCAGTCGCATTGCAGTCTCATTGCAGTCGCATTACAGTCTCATTCAGAATCAGAATCGCGAGATAGCCGCGGATTAGTCGCGGATGAGTCGCGAGATTGCCGCGGATTAATCGTGGGATAGTCGCCGAACAGTCGCGAGATAGTCACGGAACAGTCGCGAGATATTCGCGGAACAATCGCGGAACAGTCGCGGATTAGTCGCGGAACCGTCGCGAGGTAGTCGCGGAACAGTCGCGGATTAATCGTGGGATATTCGCGGATTAGTCGCGGAACAGTCGCGGAACAATCGCGAGATAGTCGCGGAACAGTCGCGGATTAGTCGCGGAACCGTCGCGAGATAGTCGCGGAACCGTCGCGGATTAGTCGCGGAACCGTCGCGGATTAGTCGCGGAACCGTCGCGGATTAGTCGCGGAACCGTCGCGGATTAGTCGCGGAACCGTCGCGAGATAGTCGCGGAACAGTCGCGAGATAGTCGCGGAACAGTCGCGGATTAATCGTGGGATATTCGCGGATTAGTCGCGGAACAGTCGCGAGATAGTCGCGGAAT
Organism: Polydrusus tereticollis; assembly: GCA_963920685.1. NCBI lineage: Eukaryota > Metazoa > Arthropoda > Insecta > Coleoptera > Curculionidae > Polydrusus > Polydrusus tereticollis. Next base: position 183,859,056 of record OY987326.1, read on the forward strand.
AGCCGCGGATTAATCGTGGGATATTCGCGGATTAGTCGCGGAACAGTCGCGGAACAGTCGAGAGATAGTCGCGGAACAGTCGCGGATCACTCGCGGATCACTCGCGGATTAGTCGCGAGATTGTCGCGGGACAGTCGCTGATTAGTCGCGAGGAGGTCGCGGAACAGTCGCGGATTAGTCGCGAAATAGCCGCGGAGTAGTCGTAATCGCGAGTTTGACGTGGTTCTGTCGCAACTGCGACGCAATTATACCGCGGTGACGTCGCGGTAACCTCGCGGTTACGTCGCGACTGCGAATCGATTGCTTTGCGGCTGCGACTGCAATGCGACTGCAAGGCGACTGCAAGGCGACTGCAATGAGACTGTAATGCGACTGAAATGCGACTGCAAGGCGACTGAAATGCGACTGCAAGGCGACTGCAAGGCGACTGCAAGGCGACTGCAAGGCGACTTAAACGCGATTGTGACAGGGTAAAATATTATATCAGCCATACCAGTCACACGATTTTGCATCAAAACTTTTCAGGTTAAATCAAATGAAGAGACATCTAGGTGACGCAGAGTAAAATGATTTTTGTCAAAGAAATATAGTCATATAATTTTGTTGTTAATTATTCCAGCTTACACATTGACTCACACCACCAAATTGTTGCTTCCACTTCCCATTCGACTCTAGCTACGACCCTGAATTGGCCAAATTTTGCAAGTAAATTGAACCCACAACTTTTAATCTATGATTTAGTTTAAATTTGCATCTCAAAATATTACAGATAAAATATCACTATAAAGACACGACAGACAAAAACGGATATTGAGCTTTTAAACAAACCAGCATACCTACGGAACGACCTACAACCAGGTGTAATGAGAATCCTAGCCAATGACTAAAAACTTTTGACAAACACGATTTTGAATCAAAACTTTCCAGGTTAAATCAAATGAAGAGACATCTAGGTGACGCAGAGTAAAATGATTTTTGTCAAAGAAATATAGTCATATAATTTTGTTGTTAATTATTCCAGCTTACACATTGACTCACACCACCAAAATGTTGCTTCCACTTCCCATTCGACTCTAGCTACGACCCTGGATTGGCCAAATTTTGCAAGTAAAATGAACCCACAACTTTTAATCTATGATTTAGTTTAAATTTGCATCTCAAAATATTACAGATAAAATATCAATATAAAGACACGACAGACAAAAACGGATATTGAGCTTTTAAACAAACCAGCATACCTACGGAACGACCTACAACCAGGTGTAATGAGAATCCTAGCCAATGACTCAGTTTAAGGGCCCCGCAGACAGAAAGTGGGTTTCGGTTTAGCTGTTCCATATCAGCCATACCAGTCACAGTAAATGTAAACATGTCAGACCGCAGCCGGCTTTCTATCTGACGTAGCCTTAAAAACTTTTGACAAACACGATTTTGAATCAAAACTTTCCAGGTTAAATCAAATGAAGAGACATCTAGGTGACTCAGAGTAAAATGATTTTTGTCAAAGAAATATAGTCATATAATTTTGTTGTTAATTATTCCAGCTTACACATTGACTCACACCACCAAATTGTTGCTTCCACTTCCCATTCGACTCTAGCTACGACCCTGGATTGGCCAAATTTTGCAAGTAAAATGAACCCACAACTTTTAATCTATGATTTAGTTTAAATTTGCATCTCAAAATATTACAGATAAAATATCACTATAAAGACACGACAGACAAAAACGGATATTGAGCTTTTAAACAAACCAGCATACCTACGGAACGACCTACAACTAGGTGTAATGAGAATCCTAGCCAATGACTCAGTTTAATAATATCAGCCATACCAGTCACAGTAAATGTAAACATGTCAGACCGCAGCCGGATTTTGAATCAACACTTCCCAGGTTTAAGGCTCGTTCAGAGTGAGAGCGTCGAGCGACGCTTCGAGCGCCATAGAGCGTTGACCGGCTGCTATCAGAAGTTGTGAAGTCGCGTTGGAGTCATTTTGCAAACTGTTGATGTTTTACGACGGGACTTTAAAGCTTCTGATAACAGATGCTGTCATTCTAAACACTGTATCAAGTAATATTTTACCCTGTCACAATCGCACCAAACAAATATCATTTATAGTTTTTCCATTTCCATTCAAATAACACATTTTACTAGCAAAACTCTTTCGAATCAAATAATATTTCGTATCAAATAATAACTGTCAATAGCGTTGAAGTCGCCTTGCAGTCGCATTTCAGTCGCATTGCAGTCTCATTGCAGTCGCATTACAGTCTCATTCAGAATCAGAATCGCGAGATAGCCTCGGATTAGTCGCGGATGAGTCGCGAGATTGCCGCGGATTAATCGTGGGATAGTCGCGGAACAGTCGCGAGATAGCCGCGGAACAGTCGCGAGATATTCGCGGAACAATCGCGAAACAGTCGCGGATTAGTCGCGGAACCGTCGCGGAACCGTCGCGAGATAGTCGCGGAACAGTCGCGGATTAATCGTGGGATATTCGCGGATTAGTCGCGGAACAGTCGCGGAACAATCGCGAGATAGTCGCGGAACCGTCGCGAGATAGTCGCGGATTAATCGTGGGATATTCGCGGATTAGTCGCGGAACAGTCGCGAGATAGTCGCGGAACAGTCGCGGATTAGTCGCGGAATAGCCGCGGATTAATCGTGGGATATTCGCGGATTAGTCGCGGAACAGTCGCGGAACAGTCGCGAGATAGTCGCGGAACAGTCGCGGATCACTCGCGGATTAGTCGCGAGATTGTCGCGGGACAGTCGCTGATTAGTCGCGAGGAGGTCGCGGAACAGTCGCGGATTAGTCGCGAAATAGCCGCGGAGTAGTCGTAATCGCGAGTTTGACGTGGTTCTGTCGCAACTGCGACGCAATTATACCGCGGTGACGTCGCGGTAACCTCGCGGTTACGTCGCGACTGCGAATCGATTGCTTTGCGGCTGCGACTGCAATGCGACTGCAAGGCGACTGCAAGGCGACTGCAATGAGACTGTAATGCGACTGAAATGCGACTGCAAGGCGACTGCAAGGCGACTTAAACGCGATTGTGACAGGGTAAAATATTATATCAGCCATACCAGTCACACGATTTTGCATCAAAACTTTTCAGGTTAAATCAAATGAAGAGACATCTAGGTGACGCAGAGTAAAATGATTTTTGTCAAAGAAATATACTCATATAATTTTGTTGTTAATTATTCCAGCTTACACATTGACTCACACCACCAAATTGTTGCTTCCACTTCCCATTCGACTCTAGCTACGACCCTGAATTGGCCAAATTTTGCAAGTAAATTGAACCCACAACTTTTAATCTATGATTTAGTTTAAATTTGCATCTCAAAATATTACAGATAAAATATCACTATAAAGACACGACAGACAAAAACGGATATTGAGCTTTTAAACAAACCAGCATACCTACGGAACGACCTACAAGCAGGTGTAATGAGAATCCTAGCCAATGACTAAAAACTTTTGACAAACACGATTTTGAATCAAAACTTTCCAGGTTAAATCAAATGAAGAGACATCTAGGTGACGCAGAGTAAAATGATTTTTGTCAAAGAAATATAGTCATATAATTTTGTTGTTAATTATTCCAGCTTACACATTGACTCACACCACCAAAATGTTGCTTCCACTTCCCATTCGACTCTAGCTACGACCCTGGATTGGCCAAATTTTGCAAGTAAAATGAACCCACAACTTTTAATCTATGATTTAGTTTAAATTTGCATCTCAAAATATTACAGATAAAATATCACTATAAAGACACGACAGACAAAAACGGATATTGAGCTTTTAAACAAACCAGCATACCTACGGAACGACCTACAACCAGGTGTAATGAGAATCCTAGCCAATGACTCAGTTTAAGGGCCCCGCAGACAGAAAGTGGGTTTCGGTTTAGCTGTTCCATATCAGCCATACCAGTCACAGTAAATGTAAACATGTCAGACCGCAGCCGGCTTTCTATCTGACGTAGCCTTAAAAACTTTTGACAAACACAATTTTGAATCAAAACTTTCCAGGTTAAATCAAATGAAGAGACATCTAGGTGACGCAAAGTAAAATTATTTTTGTCAAAGAAATATAGTCATATAATCAATAGCGTTGAAGTCGCCTTGCAGTCGCATTTCAGTCGCATTGCAGTCGCATTACAGTCTCATTGCAGTCGCATTACAGTCTCATTCAGAATCAGAATCGCGAGATAGCCGCGGATTAGTCGCGGAACAGTCGCGGATTAGTCGCGGATTGGTCACGGAATAATCGCGAGGTAGTCGCGAAATAGTCGCGGATTAGTCGCGTGATACAACTTTTAATCTATGATTTAGTTTAAATTTGCATCTCAAAATATTACAGATAAAATATCACTATAAAGACACGACAGACAAAAACGGATATTGAGCTTTTAAACAAACCAGCATACCTACGGAACGACCTACAACTAGGTGTAATGAGAATCCTAGCCAATGACTCAGTTTAATAATATCAGCCATACCAGTCACAGTAACCTCGCAATTACCTCGCGGTTACGTCGCGACTGCGAATCGATTGCCTTGCGGCTGCGACTGCAATGCGACTGCAATGCAACTGCAATGAGACTGTAATGCGACTGCAAGGCGACTTCAACGCGATTGTGACAGGGTAAAATATTATATCAGCCATACCAGTCACAGTAAATGTAAACATGTCAGACCGCAGCCGGCTTTCTATCTGACGTAGCCTTTTGACAAACACGATTTTGAATCAAAACTTTCCAGGTTAAATCAAATGAAGAGACATCTAGGTAACGCTGAGTAAAATGATTTTTGTCAAAGAAATATAGTCATATAATTTTGTTGTTAATTATTCCAGCTTACACATTGACTCACACCACAAAATGTTGCTTCCACTTCCCATTCGACTCTAGCTACGACCCTGGATTGGCCAAATTTTGCAAGTAAAATGAACCCACAACTTTTAATCTATGATTTAGTTTAAATTTGCATCTCAAAATATTACAGATAAAATATCACTATAAAGACACGACAGACAAAAACGGATATTGAGCTTTTAAACAAACCAGCATACCTACGGAACGACCTACAACCAGGTGTAATGAGAATCCTAGCCAATGACTCAGTTTAAGGGCCCCGCAGACAGAAAGTGGGTTTCGGTTTAGCTGTTCCATATCAGCCATACCAGTCACAGTAAATGTAAACATGTCAGACCGCAGCCGGCTTTCTATCTGACGTAGCCTTAAAAACTTTTGACAAACACAATTTTGAATCAAAACTTTCCAGGTTAAATCAAATGAAGAGACATCTAGGTGACGCAGAGTAAAATTATTTTTGTCAAAGAAATATAGTCATATAATCAATAGCGTTGAAGTCGCCTTGCAGTCGCATTTCAGTCGCATTGCAGTCGCATTGGCTCATTGCAGTCGCATTACAGTCTCATTCAGAATCAGAATCGCGAGATAGCCGCGCGGAACAGTCGCGGATTAGTCGCGGATTAATCGCGAGATAGTCGCGGGACAGTCGCGGATCAGTCGCGGATCAGTCGCGGGACAGTCGCGAAATAGTCGCGGATTTGTCGCGAAATAGTCGCGGAACCGTCGCGGATTAATCGCGGATTAATCGCGAGATAGTCGCGGAACAGTCGCTGATTAGTCGCGAGGTAGTCGCGGATTACTCGCGAGATAGTCGCGGGACAGTCGCGGGTTAGTCGCGAGGTGGTCGCGGAACAGTCGCGGATTAGTCGCGAGATAGCCGCGGAGTAGTCGTAATCGCGAGTTTGACGTGGTTCCGTCGCAGCTGCGACGCAATTATACCGCGGTGACGTCGCGGTAACCTCGCGATTACTTCGCGGTTACGTCGCGACTGCGAATCGATTGCTTTGCGGCTGCGACTGCAATGCGACTGCAATGCGACTGCAATGCGACTGCAATGCGACTGCAATGCGACTGAAATGCGACTGCAAGGCGACTGAAATGCGACTGCAAGGCGACTTAAACGCGATTGTGACATGGTAAAATATTATATCAGCCATACCAGTCACACGATTTTGCATCAAAACTTTCCAGGTTAAATCAAATGAAGAGACATCTAGGTGACGCAGAGTAAAATGATTTTTGTCAAAGAAATATAGTCATATAATTTTGTTGTTAATTATTCCAGCTTACACATTGACTCACACCACCAAATTGTTGCTTCCACTTCCCATTCGACTCTAGCTACGACCCTGGATTGGCCAAATTTTGCAAGTAAAACCACCCACAACTTTTAATCTATGATTTAGTTTAAATTTGCATCTCAAAATATTACAGATAAAATATCACTATAAAGACACGACAGACAAAAACGGATATTGAGCTTTTAAACAAACCAGCATACCTACGGAACGACCTACAACCAGGTGTAATGAGAATCCTAGCCAATGACTCAGTTTAAGGGCCCCGCAGACAGAAAGTGGGTTTCGGTTTAGCTGTTCCATATCAGCCATACCAGTCACAGTAAATGTAAACATGTCAGACCGCAGCCGGCTTTCTATCTGACGTAGCCTTAAAAACTTTTGACAAACACGATTTTGAATCAAAACTTTCCAGGTTAAATCAAATGAAGAGACATCTAGGTGACGCAGAGTAAAATGATTTTTGTCAAAGAAATATAGTCATATAATTTTGTTGTTAATTATTCCAGCTTACACATTGACTCACACCACCAAATTGTTGCTTCCACTTCCCATTCGACTCTAGCTACGACCCTGGATTGGCCAAATTTTGCAAGTAAAACCACCCACAACTTTTAATCTATGATTTAGTTTAAATTTGCATCTCAAAATATTACAGATAAAATATCACTATAAAGACACGACAGACAAAAACGGATATTGAGCTTTTAAACAAACCAGCATACCTACGGAACGACCTACAACCAGGTGTAATGAGAATCCTAGCCAATGACTCAGTTTAAGGGCCCCGCAGACAGAAAGTGGGTTTCGGTTTAGCTGTTCCATATCAGCCATACCAGTCACAGTAAATGTAAACATGTCAGACCGCAGCCGGCTTTCTATCTGACGTAGCCTTAAAAACTTTTGACAAACACGATTTTGAATCAAAACTTTCCAGGTTAAATCAAATGAAGAGACATCTAGGTGACGCAGAGTAAAATGATTTTTGTCAAAGAAATATAGTCATATAATTTTGTTGTTAATTATTCCAGCTTACACATTGACTCACACCACCAAATTGTTGCTTCCACTTCCCATTCGACTCTAGCTACGACCCTGGATTGGCCAAATTTTGCAAGTAAAATGAACCCACAACTTTTAATCTATGATTTAGTTTAAATTTGCATCTCAAAATATTACAGATAAAATATCAATATAAAGACACGACAGACAAAAACGGATATTGAGCTTTTAAACAAACCAGCATACCTACGGAACGACCTACAACCAGGTGTAATGAGAATCCTAGCCAATGACTCAGTTTAAGGGCCCCGCAGACAGAAAGTGGGTTTCGGTTTAGCTGTTCCATATCAGCCATACCAGTCACAGTAAATGTAAACATGTCAGACCGCAGCCGGCTTTCTATCTGACGTAGCCTTAAAAACTTTTGACAAACACGATTTTGAATCAAAACTTTTCAGGTTAAATCAAATGAAGAGACATCTAGGTGACTCAGAGTAAAATGATTTTTGTCAAAGAAATATAGTCATATAATTTTGTTGTTAATTATTCCAGCTTACACATTGACTCACACCACCAAATTGTTGCTTCCACTTCCCATTCGACTCTAGCTACGACCCTGGATTGGCCAAATTTTGCAAGTAAAATGAACCCACAACTTTTAATCTATGATTTAGTTTAAATTTGCATCTCAAAATATTACAGATAAAATATCACTATAAAGACACGACAGACAAAAACGGATATAGAGCTTTTAAACAAACCAGCATACCTACGGAACGACCTACAACTAGGTGTAATGAGAATCCTAGCCAATGACTCAGTTTAATAATATCAGCCATACCAGTCACAGTAACCTCGCAATTACCTCGCGGTTACGTCGCGACTGCGAATCGATTGCCTTGCGGCTGCGACTGCAATGCGACTGCAATGCGACTGCAATGAGACTGTAATGCGACTGCAAGGCGACTTCAACGCGATTGTGACAGGGTAAAATATTATATCAGCCATACCAGTCACAGTAAATGTAAACATGTCAGACCGCAGCCGGCTTTCTATCTGACGTAGCCTTTTGACAAACACGATTTTGAATCAAAACTTTCCAGGTTAAATCAAATGAAGAGACATCTAGGTAACGCTGAGTAAAATGATTTTTGTCAAAGAAATATAGTCATATAATTTTGTTGTTAATTATTCCAGCTTACACATTGACTCACACCACCAAAATGTTGCTTCCACTTCCCATTCGACTCTAGCTACGACCCTGGATTGGCCAAATTTTGCAAGTAAAATGAACCCACAACTTTTAATCTATGATTTAGTTTAAATTTGCATCTCAAAATATTACAGATAAAATATCACTATAAAGACACGACAGACAAAAACGGATATTGAGCTTTTAAACAAACCAGCATACCTACGGAACGACCTACAACCAGGTGTAATGAGAATCCTAGCCAATGACTCAGTTTAAGGGCCCCGCAGACAGAAAGTGGGTTTCGGTTTAGCTGTTCCATATCAGCCATACCAGTCACAGTAAATGTAAACATGTCAGACCGCAGCCGGCTTTCTATCTGACGTAGCCTTAAAAACTTTTGACAAACACAATTTTGAATCAAAACTTTCCAGGTTAAATCAAATGAAGAGACATCTAGGTGACGCAGAGTAAAATTATTTTTGTCAAAGAAATATAGTCATATAATCAATAGCGTTGAAGTCGCCTTGCAGTCGCATTTCAGTCGCATTGCAGTCGCATTGGCTCATTGCAGTCGCATTACAGTCTCATTCAGAATCAGAATCGCGAGATAGCCGCGCGGAACAGTCGCGGATTAGTCGCGGATTAATCGCGAGATAGTCGCGGATTAGTCGCGGAACAGTCGCGGGACAGTCGGGAGATAGTCGCGGAACAGTCGCGAAATAGTCGCGGATTTGTCGCGAAATAGTCGCGGATTTGTCGCGAAATAGTCGCGGATTAATCGCGAGATAGTCGCGGAACAGTCGCTGATTAGTCGCGAGGTAGTCGCGGATTACTCGCGAGATAGTCGCGGGACAGTCGCGGGTTAGTCGCGAGGTGGTCGCGGAACAGTCGCGGATTAGTCGCGAGATAGCCGCGGAGTAGTCGTAATCGCGAGTTTGACGTGGTTCCGTCGCAGCTGCGACGCAATTATACCGCGGTGACGTCGCGGTAACCTCGCGATTACTTCGCGGTTACGTCGCGACTGCGAATCGATTGCTTTGCGGCTGCGACTGCAATGCGACTGCAATGCGACTGCAATGCGACTGAAATGCGACTTAAACGCGATTGTGACATGGTAAAATATTATATCAGCCATACCAGTCACACGATTTTGCATCAAAACTTTCCAGGTTAAATCAAATGAAGAGACATCTAGGTGACGCAGAGTAAAATGATTTTTGTCAAAGAAATATAGTCATATAATTTTGTTGTTAATTATTCCAGCTTACACATTGACTCACACCACCAAATTGTTGCTTCCACTTCCCATTCGACTCTAGCTACGACCCTGGATTGGCCAAATTTTGCAAGTAAAACCACCCACAACTTTTAATCTATGATTTAGTTTAAATTTGCATCTCAAAATATTACAGATAAAATATCACTATAAAGACACGACAGACAAAAACGGATATTGAGCTTTTAAACAAACCAGCATACCTACGGAACGACCTACAACCAGGTGTAATGAGAATCCTAGCCAATGACTCAGTTTAAGGGCCCCGCAGACAGAAAGTGGGTTTCGGTTTAGCTGTTCCATATCAGCCATACCAGTCACAGTAAATGTAAACATGTCAGACCGCAGCCGGCTTTCTATCTGACGTAGCCTTAAAAACTTTTGACAAACACGATTTTGAATCAAAACTTTCCAGGTTAAATCAAATGAAGAGACATCTAGGTGACGCAGAGTAAAATGATTTTTGTCAAAGAAATATAGTCATATAATTTTGTTGTTAATTATTTCAGCTTACACATTGACTCACACCACCAAATTGTTGCTTCCACTTCCCATTCGACTCTAGCTACGACCCTGGATTGGCCAAATTTTGCAAGTAAAATGAACCCACAACTTTTAATCTATGATTTAGTTTAAATTTGCATCTCAAAATATTACAGATAAAATATCAATATAAAGACACGACAGACAAAAACGGATATTGAGCTTTTAAACAAACCAGCATACCTACGGAACGACCTACAACCAGGTGTAATGAGAATCCTAGCCAATGACTCAGTTTAAGGGCCCCGCAGACAGAAAGTGGGTTTCGGTTTAGCTGTTCCATATCAGCCATACCAGTCACAGTAAATGTAAACATGTCAGACCGCAGCCGGCTTTCTATCTGACGTAGCCTTAAAAACTTTTGACAAACACGATTTTGAATCAAAACTTTTCAGGTTAAATCAAATGAAGAGACATCTAGGTGACTCAGAGTAAAATGATTTTTGTCAAAGAAATATAGTCATATAATTTTGTTGTTAATTATTCCAGCTTACACATTGACTCACACCACCAAATTGTTGCTTCCACTTCCCATTCGACTCTAGCTACGACCCTGGATTGGCCAAATTTTGCAAGTAAAATGAACCCACAACTTTTAATCTATGATTTAGTTTAAATTTGCATCTCAAAATATTACAGATAAAATATCACTATAAAGACACGACAGACAAAAACGGATATAGAGCTTTTAAACAAACCAGCATACCTACGGAACGACCTACAACTAGGTGTAATGAGAATCCTAGCCAATGACTCAGTTTAATAATATCAGCCATACCAGTCACAGTAACCTCGCAATTACCTCGCGGTTACGTCGCGACTGCGAATCGATTGCCTTGCGGCTGCGACTGCAATGCGACTGCAATGAGACTGTAATGCGACTGCAAGGCGACTTCAACGCGATTGTGACAGGGTAAAATATTATATCAGCCATACCAGTCACAGTAAATGTAAACATGTCAGACCGCAGCCGGCTTTCTATCTGACGTAGCCTTTTGACAAACACGATTTTGAATCAAAACTTTCCAGGTTAAATCAAATGAAGAGACATCTAGGTAACGCTGAGTAAAATGATTTTTGTCAAAGAAATATAGTCATATAATTTTGTTGTTAATTATTCCAGCTTACACATTGACTCACACCACCAAAATGTTGCTTCCACTTCCCATTCGACTCTAGCTACGACCCTGGATTGGCCAAATTTTGCAAGTAAAATGAACCCACAACTTTTAATCTATGATTTAGTTTAAATTTGCATCTCAAAATATTACAGATAAAATATCACTATAAAGACACGACAGACAAAAACGGATATTGAGCTTTTAAACAAACCAGCATACCTACGGAACGACCTACAACCAGGTGTAATGAGAATCCTAGCCAATGACTCAGTTTAAGGGCCCCGCAGACAGAAAGTGGGTTTCGGTTTAGCTGTTCCATATCAGCCATACCAGTCACAGTAAATGTAAACATGTCAGACCGCAGCCGGCTTTCTATCTGACGTAGCCTGAAAAACTTTTGACAAACACAATTTTGAATCAAAACTTTCCAGGTTAAATCAAATGAAGAGACATCTAGGTGACGCAGAGTAAAATTATTTTTGTCAAAGAAATATAGTCATATAATCAATAGCGTTGAAGTCGCCTTGCAGTCGCATTTCAGTCGCATTGCAGTCGCATTGGCTCATTGCAGTCGCATTACAGTCTCATTCAGAATCAGAATCGCGAGATAGCCGCGGATTAGTCGCGGAACAGTCGCGGATTAGTCGCGGATTAATCGCGAGATAGTCGCGGGACAGTCATATCAATATAAAGACACGACAGACAAAAACGGATATTGAGCTTTTAAACAAACCAGCATACCTACGGAACGACCTACAACCAGGTGTAATGAGAATCCTAGCCAATGACTCAGTTTAAGGGCCCCGCAGACAGAAAGTGGGTTTCGGTTTAGCTGTTCCATATCAGCCATACCAGTCACAGTAAATGTAAACATGTCAGACCGCAGCCGGCTTTCTATCTGACGTAGCCTTAAAAACTTTTGACAAACACGATTTTGAATCAAAACTTTTCAGGTTAAATCAAATGAAGAGACATCTAGGTGACTCAGAGTAAAATGATTTTTGTCAAAGAAATATAGTCATATAATTTTGTTGTTAATTATTCCAGCTTACACATTGACTCACACCACCAAATTGTTGCTTCCACTTCCCATTCGACTCTAGCTACGACCCTGGATTGGCCAAATTTTGCAAGTCAAATGAACCCACAACTTTTAATCTATGATTTAGTTTAAATTTGCATCTCAAAATATTACAGATAAAATATCACTATAAAGACACGACAGACAAAAACGGATATAGAGCTTTTAAACAAACCAGCATACCTACGGAACGACCTACAACTAGGTGTAATGAGAATCCTAGCCAATGACTCAGTTTAATAATATCAGCCATACCAGTCACAGTAACCTCGCAATTACCTCGCGGTTACGTCGCGACTGCGAATCGATTGCCTTGCGGCTGCGACTGCAATGCGACTGCAATGAGACTGTAATGCGACTGCAAGGCGACTTCAACGCGATTGTGACAGGGTAAAATATTATATCAGCCATACCAGTCACAGTAAATGTAAACATGTCAGACCGCAGCCGGCTTTCTATCTGACGTAGCCTTTTGACAAACACGATTTTGAATCAAAACTTTCCAGGTTAAATCAAATGAAGAGACATCTAGGTAACGCTGAGTAAAATGATTTTTGTCAAAGAAATATAGTCATATAATTTTGTTGTTAATTATTCCAGCTTACACATTGACTCACACCACCAAAATGTTGCTTCCACTTCCCATTCGACTCTAGCTACGACCCTGGATTGGCCAAATTTTGCAAGTAAAATGAACCCACAACTTTTAATCTATGATTTAGTTTAAATTTGCATCTCAAAATATTACAGATAAAATATCACTATAAAGACACGACAGACAAAAACGGATATTGAGCTTTTAAACAAACCAGCATACCTACGGAACGACCTACAACCAGGTGTAATGAGAATCCTAGCCAATGACTCAGTTTAAGGGCCCCGCAGACAGAAAGTGGGTTTCGGTTTAGCTGTTCCATATCAGCCATACCAGTCACAGTAAATGTAAACATGTCAGACCGCAGCCGGCTTTCTATCTGACGTAGCCTGAAAAACTTTTGACAAACACAATTTTGAATCAAAACTTTCCAGGTTAAATCAAATGAAGAGACATCTAGGTGACGCAGAGTAAAATTATTTTTGTCAAAGAAATATAGTCATATAATCAATAGCGTTGAAGTCGCCTTGCAGTCGCATTTCAGTCGCATTGCAGTCGCATTGGCTCATTGCAGTCGCATTACAGTCTCATTCAGAATCAGAATCGCGAGATAGCCGCGGATTAGTCGCGGAACAGTCGCGGATTAGTCGCGGATTAATCGCGAGATAGTCGCGGGACAGTCGCGGATTAGTCGCGGAACAGTCGCGGAACAGTCGCGAGATAGTCGCGGAACAGTCGCGAAATAGTCGCGGATTTGTCGCAAAATAGTCGCGGATTTGTCGCGAAATAGTCGCGGAACAGTCGCGGATCACTCGCGGATCACTCGCGGAACAGTCGCTGATTAGTCGCGAGGTGGTCGCGGATTAATCGCGAGATAGTCGCGGGTTAGTCGCGAGGTGGTCGCGGAACAGTCGCGGATTTGTCGCGAGATAGCCGCGGAGTAGTCGTAATCGCGAGTTTGACGTGGTTCCGTCGCAGCTGCGACGCAATTATACCGCGGTGACGTCGCGGTAACCTCGCGATTACTTCGCGGTTACGTCGCGACTGCGAATCGATTGCTTTGCGGCTGCGACTGCAATGCGACTGCAATGCGACTGCAATGCGACTGCAATGCGACTGCAATGCGACTGCAATGCGACTGCAATGAGACTGTAATGCGACTGAAATGCGACTGCAAGGCGACTGAAATGCGACTGCAAGGCGACTTAAACGCGATTGTGACATGGTAAAATATTATATCAGCCATACCAGTCACACGATTTTGCATCAAAACTTTTAAAACGTTAAATCAAATGAAGAGACATCTAGGTGACGCAGAGTAAAATGATTTTTGTCAAAGAAATATAGTCATATAATTTTGTTGTTAATTATTCCAGCTTACACATTGACTCACACCACCAAATTGTTGCTTCCACTTCCCATTCGACTCTAGCTACGACCCTGGATTGGCCAAATTTTGCAAGTAAAATGAACCCACAACTTTTAATCTATGATTTAGTTTAAATTTGCATCTCAAAATATTACAGATAAAATATCAATATAAAGACACGACAGACAAAAACGGATATTGAGCTTTTAAACAAACCAGCATACCTACGGAACGACCTACAACCAGGTGTAATGAGAATCCTAGCCAATGACTCAGTTTAAGGGCCCCGCAGACAGAAAGTGGGTTTCGGTTTAGCTGTTCCATATCAGCCATACCAGTCACAGTAAATGTAAACATGTCAGACCGCAGCCGGCTTTCTATCTGACGTAGCCTTAAAAACTTTTGACAAACACGATTTTGAATCAAAACTTTTCAGGTTAAATCAAATGAAGAGACATCTAGGTGACTCAGAGTAAAATGATTTTTGTCAAAGAAATATAGTCATATAATTTTGTTGTTAATTATTCCAGCTTACACATTGACTCACACCACCAAATTGTTGCTTCCACTTCCCATTCGACTCTAGCTACGACCCTGGATTGGCCAAATTTTGCAAGTAAAATGAACCCACAACTTTTAATCTATGATTTAGTTTAAATTTGCATCTCAAAATATTACAGATAAAATATCACTATAAAGACACGACAGACAAAAACGGATATTGAGCTTTTAAACAAACCAGCATACCTACGGAACGACCTACAACTAGGTGTAATGAGAATCCTAGCCAATGACTCAGTTTAATAATATCAGCCATACCAGTCACAGTAAATGTAAACATGTCAGACCGCAGCCGGATTTTGAATCAACACTTCCCAGGTTTAAGGCTCGTTCAGAGTGAGAGCGTCGAGCGACGCTTCGAGCGCCATAGAGCGTTGACCGGCTGCTATCAGAAGTTGTGAAGTCGCGTTGGAGTCATTTTGCAAACTGTTGATGTTTTACGACGGGACTTTAAAGCTTCTGATAACAGATGCTGTCATTCTAAACACTGTATCAAGTAATATTTTACCCTGTCACAATCGCACCAAACAAATATCATTTATAGTTTTTCCATTTCCATTCAAATAACACATTTTACTAGCAAAACTCTTTCGAATCAAATAATTCGTATCAAATAATAACTGTCAATAGCGTTGAAGTCGCCTTGCAGTCGCATTTCAGTCGCATTGCAGTCTCATTGCAGTCGCATTACAGTCTCATTCAGAATCAGAATCGCGAGATAGCCGCGGATTAGTCGCGGATGAGTCGCGAGATTGCCGCGGATTAGCCGCGGATTAATCGTGGGATAGTCGCGGAACAGTCGCGAGATAGTCGCGGAACAGTCGCGAGATATTCGCGGAACAATCGTGGAACAGTCGCGGATTAGTCGCGGAACCGTCGCGGAACCGTCGCGAGATAGTCGCGGAACGGTCGCGGATTAATCGTGGGATATTCGCGGATTAGCCGCGGAACAGTCGCGGAACAATCGCGAGATAGTCGCGGAACAGTCGCGGATTAGTCGCGAAATAGCCGCGGAGTAGTCGTAATCGCGAGTTTGACGTGGTTCCGTCGCAACTGCGACGCAATTATACCGCGGTGACGTCGCGGTAACCTCGCGGTTACGTCGCGACTGCGAATCGATTGCTTTGCGGCTGCGACTGCAATGCGACTGCAAGGCGACTGCAAGGCGACTGCAATGAGACTGTAATGCGACTGAAATGCGACTGCAAGGCGACTGCAAGGCGACTTAAACGCGATTGTGACAGGGTAAAATATTATATCAGCCATACCAGTCACACGATTTTGCATCAAAACTTTTCAGGTTAAATCAAATGAAGAGACATCTAGGTGACGCAGAGTAAAATGATTTTTGTCAAAGAAATATAGTCATATAATTTTGTTGTTAATTATTCCAGCTTACACATTGACTCACACCACCAAATTGTTGCTTCCACTTCCCATTCGACTCTAGCTACGACCCTGAATTGGCCAAATTTTGCAAGTAAATTGAACCCACAACTTTTAATCTATGATTTAGTTTAAATTTGCATCTCAAAATATTACAGATAAAATATCACTATAAAGACACGACAGACAAAAACGGATATTGAGCTTTTAAACAAACCAGCATACCTACGGAACGACCTACAACCAGGTGTAATGAGAATCCTAGCCAATGACTAAAAACTTTTGACAAACACGATTTTGAATCAAAACTTTCCAGGTTAAATCAAATGAAGAGACATCTAGGTGACGCAGAGTAAAATGATTTTTGTCAAAGAAATATAGTCATATAATTTTGTTGTTAATTATTCCAGCTTACACATTGACTCACACCACCAAAATGTTGCTTCCACTTCCCATTCGACTCTAGCTACGACCCTGGATTGGCCAAATTTTGCAAGTAAAATGAACCCACAACTTTTAATCTATGATTTAGTTTAAATTTGCATCTCAAAATATTACAGATAAAATATCAATATAAAGACACGACAGACAAAAACGGATATTGAGCTTTTAAACAAACCAGCATACCTACGGAACGACCTACAACCAGGTGTAATGAGAATCCTAGCCAATGACTCAGTTTAAGGGCCCCGCAGACAGAAAGTGGGTTTCGGTTTAGCTGTTCCATATCAGCCATACCAGTCACAGTAAATGTAAACATGTCAGACCGCAGCCGGCTTTCTATCTGACGTAGCCTTAAAAACTTTTGACAAACACGATTTTGAATCAAAACTTTCCAGGTTAAATCAAATGAAGAGACATCTAGGTGACTCAGAGTAAAATGATTTTTGTCAAAGAAATATAGTCATATAATTTTGTTGTTAATTATTCCAGCTTACACATTGACTCACACCACCAAATTGTTGCTTCCACTTCCCATTCGACTCTAGCTACGACCCTGGATTGGCCAAATTTTGCAAGTAAAATGAACCCACAACTTTTAATCTATGATTTAGTTTAAATTTGCATCTCAAAATATTACAGATAAAATATCACTATAAAGACACGACAGACAAAAACGGATATTGAGCTTTTAAACAAACCAGCATACCTACGGAACGACCTACAACTAGGTGTAATGAGAATCCTAGCCAATGACTCAGTTTAATAATATCAGCCATACCAGTCACAGTAAATGTAAACATGTCAGACCGCAGCCGGATTTTGAATCAACACTTCCCAGGTTTAAGGCTCGTTCAGAGTGAGAGCGTCGAGCGACGCTTCGAGCGCCATAGAGCGTTGACCGGCTGCTATCAGAAGTTGTGAAGTCGCGTTGGAGTCATTTTGCAAACTGTTGATGTTTTACGACGGGACTTTAAAGCTTCTGATAACAGATGCTGTCATTCTAAACACTGTATCAAGTAATATTTTACCCTGTCACAATCGCACCAAACAAATATCATTTATAGTTTTTCCATTTCCATTCAAATAACACATTTTAATAGCAAAACTCTTTCGAATCAAATAATATTTCGTATCAAATAATAACTGTCAATAGCGTTGAAGTCGCCTTGCAGTCGCATTTCAGTCGCATTGCAGTCTCATTGCAGTCGCATTACAGTCTCATTCAGAATCAGAATCGCGAGATAGCCGCGGATTAGTCGCGGATGAGTCGCGAGATTGCCGCGGATTAATCGTGGGATAGTCGCGGAACAGTCGCGAGATAGCCGCGGAACAGTCGCGAGATATTCGCGGAACAATCGCGAGATATTCGCGGAACAATCGCGGAACAGTCGCGGATTAGTCGCGGAACCGTCGCGGAACCGTCGCGAGATAGTCGCGGAACAGTCGCGGATTAATCGTGGGATATTCGCGGATTAGTCGCGGAACAGTCGCGGAACAATCGCGAGATAGTCGCGGAACCGTCGCGAGATAGTCGCGGATTAATCGTGGGATATTCGCGGATTAGTCGCGGAACAGTCGCGAGATAGTCGCGGGACAGTCGCGGATTAGTCGCGGATTAATCGTGGGATATTCGCGGATTAGTCGCGGAACAGTCGCGAGATAGTCGCGGATCACTCGCGGATCACTCGCGGATTAGTCGCGAGATTGTCGCGGGACAGTCGCTGATTAGTCGCGAGGAGGTCGCGGAACAGTCGCGGATTAGTCGCGAAATAGCCGCGGAGTAGTCGTAATCGCGAGTTTGACGTGGTTCTGTCGCAACTGCGACGCAATTATACCGCGGTGACGTCGCGGTAACCTCGCGGTTACGTCGCGACTGCGAATCGATTGCTTTGCGGCTGCGACTGCAATGCGACTGCAAGGCGACTGCAATGAGACTGTAATGCGACTGAAATGCGACTGCAAGGCGACTGCAAGGCGACTGCAAGGCGACTTAAACGCGATTGTGACAGGGTAAAATATTATATCAGCCATACCAGTCACACGATTTTGCATCAAAACTTTTCAGGTTAAATCAAATGAAGAGACATCTAGGTGACGCAGAGTAAAATGATTTTTGTCAAAGAAATATAGTCATATAATTTTGTTGTTAATTATTCCAGCTTACACATTGACTCACACCACCAAATTGTTGCTTCCACTTCCCATTCGACTCTAGCTACGACCCTGAATTGGCCAAATTTTGCAAGTAAATTGAACCCACAACTTTTAATCTATGATTTAGTTTAAATTTGCATCTCAAAATATTACAGATAAAATATCACTATAAAGACACGACAGACAAAAACGGATATTGAGCTTTTAAACAAACCAGCGTACCTACGGAACGACCTACAAGCAGGTGTAATGAGAATCCTAGCCAATGACTAAAAACTTTTGACAAACACGATTTTGAATCAAAACTTTCCAGGTTAAATCAAATGAAGAGACATCTAGGTGACGCAGAGTAAAATGATTTTTGTCAAAGAAATATAGTCATATAATTTTGTTGTTAATTATTCCAGCTTACACATTGACTCACACCACCAAAATGTTGCTTCCACTTCCCATTCGACTCTAGCTACGACCCTGGATTGGCCAAATTTTGCAAGTAAAATGAACCCACAACTTTTAATCTATGATTTAGTTTAAATTTGCATCTCAAAATATTACAGATAAAATATCACTATAAAGACACGACAGACAAAAACGGATATTGAGCTTTTAAACAAACCAGCATACCTACGGAACGACCTACAACCAGGTGTAATGAGAATCCTAGCCAATGACTCAGTTTAAGGGCCCCGCAGACAGAAAGTGGGTTTCGGTTTAGCTGTTCCATATCAGCCATACCAGTCACAGTAAATGTAAACATGTCAGACCGCAGCCGGCTTTCTATCTGACGTAGCCTTAAAAACTTTTGACAAACACAATTTTGAATCAAAACTTTCCAGGTTAAATCAAATGAAGAGACATCTAGGTGACGCAAAGTAAAATGATTTTTGTCAAAGAAATATAGTCATATAATCAATAGCGTTGAAGTCGCCTTGCAGTCGCATTTCAGTCGCATTGCAGTCGCATTACAGTCTCATTGCAGTCGCATTACAGTCTCATTCAGAATCAGAATCGCGAGATAGCCGCGGATTAGTCGCGGAACAGTCGCGGATTAGTCGCGGATTGGTCACGGAATAATCGCGAGGTAGTCGCGAAATAGTCGCGGATTAGTCGCGTGATACAACTTTTAATCTATGATTTAGTTTAAATTTGCATCTCAAAATATTACAGATAAAATATCACTATAAAGACACGACAGACAAAAACGGATATTGAGCTTTTAAACAAACCAGCATACCTACGGAACGACCTACAACCAGGTGTAATGAGAATCCTAGCCAATGACTAAAAACTTTTGACAAACACGATTTTGAATCAAAACTTTTCAGGTTAAATCAAATGAAGAGACATCTAGGTGACTCAGAGTAAAATGATTTTTGTCAAAGAAATATAGTCATATAATTTTGTTGTTAATTATTCCAGCTTACACATTGACTCACACCACCAAATTGTTGCTTCCACTTCCCATTCGACTCTAGCTACGACCCTGGATTGGCCAAATTTTGCAAGTAAAATGAACCCACAACTTTTAATCTATGATTTAGTTTAAATTTGCATCTCAAAATATTACAGATAAAATATCACTATAAAGACACGACAGACAAAAACGGATATAGAGCTTTTAAACAAACCAGCATACCTACGGAACGACCTACAACTAGGTGTAATGAGAATCCTAGCCAATGACTCAGTTTAATAATATCAGCCATACCAGTCACAGTAACCTCGCAATTACCTCGCGGTTACGTCGCGACTGCGAATCGATTGCCTTGCGGCTGCGACTGCAATGCGACTGCAATGCGACTGCAATGAGACTGTAATGCGACTGCAAGGCGACTTCAACGCGATTGTGACAGGGTAAAATATTATATCAGCCATACCAGTCACAGTAAATGTAAACATGTCAGACCGCAGCCGGCTTTCTATCTGACGTAGCCTTTTGACAAACACGATTTTGAATCAAAACTTTCCAGGTTAAATCAAATGAAGAGACATCTAGGTAACGCTGAGTAAAATGATTTTTGTCAAAGAAATATAGTCATATAATTTTGTTGTTAATTATTCCAGCTTACACATTGACTCACACCACCAAAATGTTGCTTCCACTTCCCATTCGACTCTAGCTACGACCCTGGATTGGCCAAATTTTGCAAGTAAAATGAACCCACAACTTTTAATCTATGATTTAGTTTAAATTTGCATCTCAAAATATTACAGATAAAATATCACTATAAAGACACGACAGACAAAAACGGATATTGAGCTTTTAAACAAACCAGCATACCTACGGAACGACCTACAACCAGGTGTAATGAGAATCCTAGCCAATGACTCAGTTTAAGGGCCCCGCAGACAGAAAGTGGGTTTCGGTTTAGCTGTTCCATATCAGCCATACCAGTCACAGTAAATGTAAACATGTCAGACCGCAGCCGGCTTTCTATCTGACGTAGCCTGAAAAACTTTTGACAAACACAATTTTGAATCAAAACTTTCCAGGTTAAATCAAATGAAGAGACATCTAGGTGACGCAGAGTAAAATTATTTTTGTCAAAGAAATATAGTCATATAATCAATAGCGTTGAAGTCGCCTTGCAGTCGCATTTCAGTCGCATTGCAGTCGCATTACAGTCTCATTCAGAATCAGAATCGCGAGATAGCCGCGGATTAGTCGCGGAACAGTCGCGGATTAGTCGCGGATTATTCGCGAGATAGTCGCGGGACAGTCGCGGATTAGTCGCGGGACAGTCGCGGAACAGTCGC
The DNA here is from genome assembly GCA_963920685.1 of Polydrusus tereticollis. Classification (NCBI taxonomy): domain Eukaryota; kingdom Metazoa; phylum Arthropoda; class Insecta; order Coleoptera; family Curculionidae; genus Polydrusus; species Polydrusus tereticollis. Next base: position 183,880,728 of record OY987326.1, read on the forward strand.
GGAACAGTCGCGAAATAGTCGCGGAACAGTCGCGAAATAGTCGCGGATTTGTCGCGAAATAGTCGCGGATCACTCGCGGATCACTCGCGGATTAATCGCGGATTAATCGCGAGATAGTCGCGGAACAGTCGCTGATTAGTCGCGAGATAGTCGCGGATTAATCGCGAGATAGTCGCGGGACAGTCGCGGGTTAGTCGCGAGGTGGTCGCGGAACAGTCGCGGATTAGTCGCGAGATAGCCGCGGAGTAGTCGTAGTCGCGAGTTTGACGTGGTTCCGTCGCAGCTGCGACGCAATTATACCGCGGTGACGTCGCGGTAACCTCGCGATTACTTCGCGGTTACGTCGCGACTGCGAATCGATTGCTTTGCGGCTGCGACTGCAATGCGACTGCAATGCGACTGCAATGCGACTGCAATGCGACTGCAATGAGACTGTAATGCGACTGAAATGCGACTGCAAGGCGACTGAAATGCGACTGCAAGGCGACTTAAACGCGATTGTGACATGGTAAAATATTATATCAGCCATACCAGTCACACGATTTTGCATCAAAACTTTTAAAACGTTAAATCAAATGAAGAGACATCTAGGTGACGCAGAGTAAAATGATTTTTGTCAAAGAAATATAGTCATATAATTTTGTTGTTAATTATTCCAGCTTACACATTGACTCACACCACCAAATTGTTGCTTCCACTTCCCATTCGACTCTAGCTACGACCCTGAATTGGCCAAATTTTGCAAGTAAATTGAACCCACAACTTTTAATCTATGATTTAGTTTAAATTTGCATCTCAAAATATTACAGATAAAATATCACTATAAAGACACGACAGACAAAAACGGATATTGAGCTTTTAAACAAACCAGCATACCTACGGAACGACCTACAAGCAGGTGTAATGAGAATCCTAGCCAATGACTAAAAACTTTTGACAAACACGATTTTGAATCAAAACTTTCCAGGTTAAATCAAATGAAGAGACATCTAGGTGACGCAGAGTAAAATGATTTTTGTCAAAGAAATATAGTCATATAATTTTGTTGTTAATTATTCCAGCTTACACATTGACTCACACCACCAAATTGTTGCTTCCACTTCCCATTCGACTCTAGCTACGACCCTGAATTGGCCAAATTTTGCAAGTAAATTGAACCCACAACTTTTAATCTATGATTTAGTTTAAATTTGCATCTCAAAATATTACAGATAAAATATCACTATAAAGACACGACAGACAAAAACGGATATTGAGCTTTTAAACAAACCAGCATACCTACGGAACGACCTACAAGCAGGTGTAATGAGAATCCTAGCCAATGACTAAAAACTTTTGACAAACACGATTTTGAATCAAAACTTTCCAGGTTAAATCAAATGAAGAGACATCTAGGTGACGCAGAGTAAAATGATTTTTGTCAAAGAAATATAGTCATATAATTTTGTTGTTAATTATTCCAGCTTACACATTGACTCACACCACCAAAATGTTGCTTCCACTTCCCATTCGACTCTAGCTACGACCCTGGATTGGCCAAATTTTGCAAGTAAAATGAACCCACAACTTTTAATCTATGATTTAGTTTAAATTTGCATCTCAAAATATTACAGATAAAATATCACTATAAAGACACGACAGACAAAAACGGATATTGAGCTTTTAAACAAACCAGCATACCTACGGAACGACCTACAACCAGGTGTAATGAGAATCCTAGCCAATGACTCAGTTTAAGGGCCCCGCAGACAGAAAGTGGGTTTCGGTTTAGCTGTTCCATATCAGCCATACCAGTCACAGTAAATGTAAACATGTCAGACCGCAGCCGGCTTTCTATCTGACGTAGCCTTAAAAACTTTTGACAAACACAATTTTGAATCAAAACTTTCCAGGTTAAATCAAATGAAGAGACATCTAGGTGACGCAAAGTAAAATGATTTTTGTCAAAGAAATATAGTCATATAATCAATAGCGTTGAAGTCGCCTTGCAGTCGCATTTCAGTCGCATTGCAGTCGCATTACAGTCTCATTGCAGTCGCATTACAGTCTCATTCAGAATCAGAATCGCGAGATAGCCGCGGATTAGTCGCGGAACAGTCGCGGATTAGTCGCGGATTGGTCACGGAATAATCGCGAGGTAGTCGCGAAATAGTCGCGGATTAGTCGCGTGATACAACTTTTAATCTATGATTTAGTTTAAATTTGCATCTCAAAATATTACAGATAAAATATCACTATAAAGACACGACAGACAAAAACGGATATTGAGCTTTTAAACAAACCAGCATACCTACGGAACGACCTACAACCAGGTGTAATGAGAATCCTAGCCAATGACTAAAAACTTTTGACAAACACGATTTTGAATCAAAACTTTTCAGGTTAAATCAAATGAAGAGACATCTAGGTGACTCAGAGTAAAATGATTTTTGTCAAAGAAATATAGTCATATAATTTTGTTGTTAATTATTCCAGCTTACACATTGACTCACACCACCAAATTGTTGCTTCCACTTCCCATTCGACTCTAGCTACGACCCTGGATTGGCCAAATTTTGCAAGTAAAATGAACCCACAACTTTTAATCTATGATTTAGTTTAAATTTGCATCTCAAAATATTACAGATAAAATATCACTATAAAGACACGACAGACAAAAACGGATATAGAGCTTTTAAACAAACCAGCATACCTACGGAACGACCTACAACTAGGTGTAATGAGAATCCTAGCCAATGACTCAGTTTAATAATATCAGCCATACCAGTCACAGTAAATGTAAACATGTCAGACCGCAGCCGGATTTTGAATCAACACTTCCCAGGTTTAAGGCTCGTTCAGAGTGAGAGCGTCGAGCGACGCTTCGAGCGCCATAGAGCGTTGACCGGCTGCTATCAGAAGTTGTGAAGTCGCGTTGGAGTCATTTTGCAAACTGTTGATGTTTTACGACGGGACTTTAAAGCTTCTGATAACAGATGCTGTCATTCTAAACACTGTATCAAGTAATATTTTACCCTGTCACAATCGCACCAAACAAATATCATTTATAGTTTTTCCATTTCCATTCAAATAACACATTTTACTAGCAAAACTCTTTCGAATCAAATAATATTTCGTATCAAATAATAACTGTCAATAGCGTTGAAGTCGCCTTGCAAGTCGCATTTCAGTCGCATTGCAGTCTCATTGCAGTCGCATTACAGTCTCATTCAGAATCAGAATCGCGAGATAGCCGCGGATTAGTCGCGGATGAGTCGCGAGATTGCCGCGGATTAATCGTGGGATAGTCGCCGAACAGTCGCGAGATAGTCGCGGAACAGTCGCGAGATATTCGCGGAACAATCGCGGAACAGTCGCGGATTAGTCGCGGAACCGTCGCGAGATAGTCGCGGAACAGTCGCGGATTAATCGTGGGATATTCGCGGATTAGTCGCGGAACAGTCGCGGAACAATCGCGAGATAGTCGCGGAACAGTCGCGGATTAGTCGCGGAACCGTCGCGAGTTAGTCGCGGAACCGTCGCGGATTAGTCGCGGATTAGTCGCGGAACCGTCGCGAGATAGTCGCGGAACAGTCGCGAGATAGTCGCGGAACAGTCGCGGATTAATCGTGGGATATTCGCGGATTAGTCGCGGAACAGTCGCGAGATAGCCGCGGATTAATCGTGGGATATTCGCGGATTAGTCGCGGAACAGTCGCGGAACAGTCGCGAGATAGTCGCGGAACAGTCGCGGATCACTCGCGGATCACTCGCGGATTAGTCGCGAGATTGTCGCGGGACAGTCGCTGATTAGTCGCGAGGAGGTCGCGGAACAGTCGCGGATTAGTCGCGAAATAGCCGCGGAGTAGTCGTAATCGCGAGTTTGACGTGGTTCTGTCGCAACTGCGACGCAATTATACCGCGGTGACGTCGCGGTAACCTCGCGGTTACGTCGCGACTGCGAATCGATTGCTTTGCGGCTGCGACTGCAATGCGACTGCAAGGCGACTGCAAGGCGACTGCAATGAGACTGTAATGCGACTGAAATGCGACTGCAAGGCGACTGAAATGCGACTGCAAGGCGACTGCAAGGCGACTGCAAGGCGACTGCAAGGCGACTTAAACGCGATTGTGACAGGGTAAAATATTATATCAGCCATACCAGTCACACGATTTTGCATCAAAACTTTTCAGGTTAAATCAAATGAAGAGACATCTAGGTGACGCAGAGTAAAATGATTTTTGTCAAAGAAATATAGTCATATAATTTTGTTGTTAATTATTCCAGCTTACACATTGACTCACACCACCAAATTGTTGCTTCCACTTCCCATTCGACTCTAGCTACGACCCTGAATTGGCCAAATTTTGCAAGTAAATTGAACCCACAACTTTTAATCTATGATTTAGTTTAAATTTGCATCTCAAAATATTACAGATAAAATATCACTATAAAGACACGACAGACAAAAACGGATATTGAGCTTTTAAACAAACCAGCATACCTACGGAACGACCTACAACCAGGTGTAATGAGAATCCTAGCCAATGACTAAAAACTTTTGACAAACACGATTTTGAATCAAAACTTTCCAGGTTAAATCAAATGAAGAGACATCTAGGTGACGCAGAGTAAAATGATTTTTGTCAAAGAAATATAGTCATATAATTTTGTTGTTAATTATTCCAGCTTACACATTGACTCACACCACCAAAATGTTGCTTCCACTTCCCATTCGACTCTAGCTACGACCCTGGATTGGCCAAATTTTGCAAGTAAAATGAACCCACAACTTTTAATCTATGATTTAGTTTAAATTTGCATCTCAAAATATTACAGATAAAATATCAATATAAAGACACGACAGACAAAAACGGATATTGAGCTTTTAAACAAACCAGCATACCTACGGAACGACCTACAACCAGGTGTAATGAGAATCCTAGCCAATGACTCAGTTTAAGGGCCCCGCAGACAGAAAGTGGGTTTCGGTTTAGCTGTTCCATATCAGCCATACCAGTCACAGTAAATGTAAACATGTCAGACCGCAGCCGGCTTTCTATCTGACGTAGCCTTAAAAACTTTTGACAAACACGATTTTGAATCAAAACTTTCCAGGTTAAATCAAATGAAGAGACATCTAGGTGACTCAGAGTAAAATGATTTTTGTCAAAGAAATATAATCATATAATTTTGTTGTTAATTATTCCAGCTTACACATTGACTCACACCACCAAATTGTTGCTTCCACTTCCCATTCGACTCTAGCTACGACCCTGGATTGGCCAAATTTTGCAAGTAAAATGAACCCACAACTTTTAATCTATGATTTAGTTTAAATTTGCATCTCAAAATATTACAGATAAAATATCACTATAAAGACACGACAGACAAAAACGGATATTGAGCTTTTAAACAAACCAGCATACCTACGGAACGACCTACAACTAGGTGTAATGAGAATCCTAGCCAATGACTCAGTTTAATAATATCAGCCATACCAGTCACAGTAAATGTAAACATGTCAGACCGCAGCCGGATTTTGAATCAACACTTCCCAGGTTTAAGGCTCGTTCAGAGTGAGAGCGTCGAGCGACGCTTCGAGCGCCATAGAGCGTTGACCGGCTGCTATCAGAAGTTGTGAAGTCGCGTTGGAGTCATTTTGCAAACTGTTGATGTTTTACGACGGGACTTTAAAGCTTCTGATAACAGATGCTGTCATTCTAAACACTGTATCAAGTAATATTTTACCCTGTCACAATCGCACCAAACAAATATCATTTATAGTTTTTCCATTTCCATTCAAATAACACATTTTACTAGCAAAACTCTTTCGAATCAAATAATATTTCGTATCAAATAATAACTGTCAATAGCGTTGAAGTCGCCTTGCAGTCGCATTTCAGTCGCATTGCAGTCTCATTGCAGTCGCATTACAGTCTCATTCAGAATCAGAATCGCGAGATAGCCTCGGATTAGTCGCGGATGAGTCGCGAGATTGCCGCGGATTAATCGTGGGATAGTCGCGGAACAGTCGCGAGATATTCGCGGAACAATCGCGGAACAGTCGCGGATTAGTCGCGGAACCGTCGCGAGATAGTCGCGGAACAGTCGCGGATTAATCGTGGGATATTCGCGGATTAGTCGCGGAACAGTCGCGGAACAATCGCGAGATAGTCGCGGAACCGTCGCGAGATAGTCGCGGATTAATCGTGGTATATTCGCGGATTAGTCGCGGAACAGTCGCGAGATAGTCGCGGAACAGTCGCGGATTAGTCGCGGAATAGCCGCGGATTAATCGTGGGATATTCGCGGATTAGTCGCGGAACAGTCGCGGAACAGTCGCGAGATAGTCGCGGAACAGTCGCGGATCACTCGCGGATTAGTCGCGAGATTGTCGCGGGACAGTCGCTGATTAGTCGCGAGGAGGTCGCGGAACAGTCGCGGATTAGTCGCGAAATAGCCGCGGAGTAGTCGTAATCGCGAGTTTGACGTGGTTCTGTCGCAACTGCGACGCAATTATACCGCGGTGACGTCGCGGTAACCTCGCGGTTACGTCGCGACTGCGAATCGATTGCTTTGCGGCTGCGACTGCAATGCGACTGCAAGGCGACTGCAAGGCGACTGCAATGAGACTGTAATGCGACTGAAATGCGACTGCAAGGCGACTGCAAGGCGACTGCAAGGCGACTTAAACGCGATTGTGACAGGGTAAAATATTATATCAGCCATACCAGTCACACGATTTTGCATCAAAACTTTTCAGGTTAAATCAAATGAAGAGACATCTAGGTGACGCAGAGTAAAATGATTTTTGTCAAAGAAATATAGTCATATAATTTTGTTGTTAATTATTCCAGCTTACACATTGACTCACACCACCAAATTGTTGCTTCCACTTCCCATTCGACTCTAGCTACGACCCTGAATTGGCCAAATTTTGCAAGTAAATTGAACCCACAACTTTTTTTCTATGATTTAGTTTAAATTTGCATCTCAAAATATTACAGATAAAATATCACTATAAAGACACGACAGACAAAAACGGATATTGAGCTTTTAAACAAACCAGCATACCTACGGAACGACCTACAAGCAGGTGTAATGAGAATCCTAGCCAATGACTAAAAACTTTTGACAAACACGATTTTGAATCAAAACTTTCCAGGTTAAATCAAATGAAGAGACATCTAGGTGACGCAGAGTAAAATGATTTTTGTCAAAGAAATATAGTCATATAATTTTGTTGTTAATTATTCCAGCTTACACATTGACTCACACCACCAAAATGTTGCTTCCACTTCCCATTCGACTCTAGCTACGACCCTGGATTGGCCAAATTTTGCAAGTAAAATGAACCCACAACTTTTAATCTATGATTTAGTTTAAATTTGCATCTCAAAATATTACAGATAAAATATCACTATAAAGACACGACAGACAAAAACGGATATTGAGCTTTTAAACAAACCAGCATACCTACGGAACGACCTACAACCAGGTGTAATGAGAATCCTAGCCAATGACTCAGTTTAAGGGCCCCGCAGACAGAAAGTGGGTTTCGGTTTAGCTGTTCCATATCAGCCATACCAGTCACAGTAAATGTAAACATGTCAGACCGCAGCCGGCTTTCTATCTGACGTAGCCTTAAAAACTTTTGACAAACACAATTTTGAATCAAAACTTTCCAGGTTAAATCAAATGAAGAGACATCTAGGTGACGCAAAGTAAAATTATTTTTGTCAAAGAAATATAGTCATATAATCAATAGCGTTGAAGTCGCCTTGCAGTCGCATTTCAGTCGCATTGCAGTCGCATTACAGTCTCATTGCAGTCGCATTACAGTCTCATTCAGAATCAGAATCGCGAGATAGCCGCGGATTAGTCGCGGAACAGTCGCGGATTAGTCGCGGATTGGTCACGGAATAATCGCGAGGTAGTCGCGAAATAGTCGCGGATTAGTCGCGTGATACAACTTTTAATCTATGATTTAGTTTAAATTTGCATCTCAAAATATTACAGATAAAATATCACTATAAAGACACGACAGACAAAAACGGATATTGAGCTTTTAAACAAACCAGCATACCTACGGAACGACCTACAACCAGGTGTAATGAGAATCCTAGCCAATGACTAAAAACTTTTGACAAACACGATTTTGAATCAAAACTTTTCAGGTTAAATCAAATGAAGAGACATCTAGGTGACTCAGAGTAAAATGATTTTTGTCAAAGAAATATAGTCATATAATTTTGTTGTTAATTATTCCAGCTTACACATTGACTCACACCACCAAATTGTTGCTTCCACTTCCCATTCGACTCTAGCTACGACCCTGGATTGGCCAAATTTTGCAAGTAAAATGAACCCACAACTTTTAATCTATGATTTAGTTTAAATTTGCATCTCAAAATATTACAGATAAAATATCACTATAAAGACACGACAGACAAAAACGGATATAGAGCTTTTAAACAAACCAGCATACCTACGGAACGACCTACAACTAGGTGTAATGAGAATCCTAGCCAATGACTCAGTTTAATAATATCAGCCATACCAGTCACAGTAAATGTAAACATGTCAGACCGCAGCCGGATTTTGAATCAACACTTCCCAGGTTTAAGGCTCGTTCAGAGTGAGAGCGTCGAGCGACGCTTCGAGCGCCATAGAGCGTTGACCGGCTGCTATCAGAAGTTGTGAAGTCGCGTTGGAGTCATTTTGCAAACTGTTGATGTTTTACGACGGGACTTTAAAGCTTCTGATAACAGATGCTGTCATTCTAAACACTGTATCAAGTAATATTTTACCCTGTCACAATCGCACCAAACAAATATCATTTATAGTTTTTCCATTTCCATTCAAATAACACATTTTACTAGCAAAACTCTTTCGAATCAAATAATATTTCGTATCAAATAATAACTGTCAATAGCGTTGAAGTCGCCTTGCAGTCGCATTTCAGTCGCATTGCAGTCTCATTGCAGTCGCATTACAGTCTCATTCAGAATCAGAATCGCGAGATAGCCGCGGATTAGTCGCGGATGAGTCGCGAGATTGCCGCGGATTAATCGTGGGATAGTCGCGGAACAGTCGCGAGATAGTCGCGGAACAGTCGCGAGATATTCGCGGAACAATCGCGGAACAGTCGCGGATTAGTCGCGGAACCGTCGCGAGATAGTCGCGGAACAGTCGCGGATTAATCGTGGGATATTCGCGGACTAGTCGCGGAACAGTCGCGGAACAATCGCGAGATAATCGCGGAACAGTCGCGGATTAGTCGCGGAACCGTCGCGAGATAGTCGCGGAACCGTCGCGGATTAGTCGCGGAACCGTCGCGGATTAGTCGCGGAACCGTCGCGGATTAGTCGCGGAACCGTCGCGAGATAGTCGCGGAATAGCCGCGGATTAATCGTGGGATATTCGCGGATTAGTCGCGGAACAGTCGCGGAACAGTCGCGGAACAGTCGCGGAACAGTCGCGAGATAGTCGCGGAACAGTCGCGGATCACTCGCGGATCACTCGCGGATTAGTCGCGAGATTGTCGCGGGACAATCGATGATTAGTCGCGAGGAGGTCGCGGAACAGTCGCGGATTGGTCGCGAAATAGCCGCGGAGTAGTCGTAATCGCGAGTTTGACGTGGTTCTGTCGCAACTGCGACGCAATTATACCGCGGTGACGTCGCGGTAACCTCGCGGTTACGTCGCGACTGCGAATCGATTGCTTTGCGGCTGCGACTGCAATGCGACTGCAAGGCGACTGCAAGGCGACTGCAATGAGACTGTAATGCGACTGAAATGCGACTGCAAGGCGACTGCAAGGCGACTTAAACGCGATTGTGACAGGGTAAAATATTATATCAGCCATACCAGTCACACGATTTTGCATCAAAACTTTTCAGGTTAAATCAAATGAAGAGACATCTAGGTGACGCAGAGTAAAATGATTTTTGTCAAAGAAATATAGTCATATAATTTTGTTGTTAATTATTCCAGCTTACACATTGACTCACACCACCAAATTGTTGCTTCCACTTCCCATTCGACTCTAGCTACGACCCTGAATTGGCCAAATTTTGCAAGTAAATTGAACCCACAACTTTTAATCTATGATTTAGTTTAAATTTGCATCTCAAAATATTACAGATAAAATATCACTATAAAGACACGACAGACAAAAACGGATATTGAGCTTTTAAACAAACCAGCATACCTACGGAACGACCTACAAGCAGGTGTAATGAGAATCCTAGCCAATGACTAAAAACTTTTGACAAACACGATTTTGAATCAAAACTTTCCAGGTTAAATCAAATGAAGAGACATCTAGGTGACGCAGAGTAAAATGATTTTTGTCAAAGAAATATAGTCATATAATTTTGTTGTTAATTATTCCAGCTTACACATTGACTCACACCACCAAAATGTTGCTTCCACTTCCCATTCGACTCTAGCTACGACCCTGGATTGGCCAAATTTTGCAAGTAAAATGAACCCACAACTTTTAATCTATGATTTAGTTTAAATTTGCATCTCAAAATATTACAGATAAAATATCACTATAAAGACACGACAGACAAAAACGGATATTGAGCTTTTAAACAAACCAGCATACCTACGGAACGACCTACAACCAGGTGTAATGAGAATCCTAGCCAATGACTCAGTTTAAGGGCCCCGCAGACAGAAAGTGGGTTTCGGTTTAGCTGTTCCATATCAGCCATACCAGTCACAGTAAATGTAAACATGTCAGACCGCAGCCGGCTTTCTATCTGACGTAGCCTTAAAAACTTTTGACAAACACAATTTTGAATCAAAACTTTCCAGGTTAAATCAAATGAAGAGACATCTAGGTGACGCAAAGTAAAATGATTTTTGTCAAAGAAATATAGTCATATAATCAATAGCGTTGAAGTCGCCTTGCAGTCGCATTTCAGTCGCATTACAGTCTCATTGCAGTCGCATTACAGTCTCATTCAGAATCAGAATCGCGAGATAGCCGCGGATTAGTCGCGGAACAGTCGCGGATTAGTCGCGGATTGGTCACGGAATAATCGCGAGGTAGTCGCGAAATAGTCGCGGATTAGTCGCGTGATACAACTTTTAATCTATGATTTAGTTTAAATTTGCATCTCAAAATATTACAGATAAAATATCACTATAAAGACACGACAGACAAAAACGGATATTGAGCTTTTAAACAAACCAGCATACCTACGGAACGACCTACAACCAGGTGTAATGAGAATCCTAGCCAATGACTAAAAACTTTTGACAAACACGATTTTGAATCAAAACTTTCCAGGTTAAATCAAATGAAGAGACATCTAGGTGACGCAGAGTAAAATGATTTTTGTCAAAGAAATATAGTCATATAATTTTGTTGTTAATTATTCCAGCTTACACATTGACTCACACCACCAAAATGTTGCTTCCACTTCCCATTCGACTCTAGCTACGACCCTGGATTGGCCAAATTTTGCAAGTAAAATGAACCCACAACTTTTAATCTATGATTTAGTTTAAATTTGCATCTCAAAATATTACAGATAAAATATCACTATAAAGACACGACAGACAAAAACGGATATTGAGCTTTTAAACAAACCAGCATACCTACGGAACGACCTACAACCAGGTGTAATGAGAATCCTAGCCAATGACTCAGTTTAAGGGCCCCGCAGACAGAAAGTGGGTTTCGGTTTAGCTGTTCCATATCAGCCATACCAGTCACAGTAAATGTAAACATGTCAGACCGCAGCCGGCTTTCTATCTGACGTAGCCTTAAAAACTTTTGACAAACACGATTTTGAATCAAAACTTTCCAGGTTAAATCAAATGAAGAGACATCTAGGTGACTCAGAGTAAAATGATTTTTGTCAAAGAAATATAGTCATATAATTTTGTTGTTAATTATTCCAGCTTACACATTGACTCACACCACCAAATTGTTGCTTCCACTTCCCATTCGACTCTAGCTACGACCCTGGATTGGCCAAATTTTGCAAGTAAAATGAACCCACAACTTTTAATCTATGATTTAGTTTAAATTTGCATCTCAAAATATTACAGATAAAATATCACTATAAAGACACGACAGACAAAAACGGATATTGAGCTTTTAAACAAACCAGCATACCTACGGAACGACCTACAACTAGGTGTAATGAGAATCCTAGCCAATGACTCAGTTTAATAATATCAGCCATACCAGTCACAGTAAATGTAAACATGTCAGACCGCAGCCGGATTTTGAATCAACACTTCCCAGGTTTAAGGCTCGTTCAGAGTGAGAGCGTCGAGCGACGCTTCGAGCGCCATAGAGCGTTGACCGGCTGCTATCAGAAGTTGTGAAGTCGCGTTGGAGTCATTTTGCAAACTGTTGATGTTTTACGACGGGACTTTAAAGCTTCTGATAACAGATGCTGTCATTCTGAACACTGTATCAAGTAATATTTTACCCTGTCACAATCGCACCAAACAAATATCATTTATAGTTTTTCCATTTCCATTCAAATAACACATTTTACTAGCAAAACTCTTTCGAATCAAATAATATTTCGTATCAAATAATAACTGTCAATAGCGTTGAAGTCGCCTTGCAGTCGCATTTCAGTCGCATTGCAGTCTCATTGCAGTCGCATTACAGTCTCATTCAGAATCAGAATCGCGAGATAGCCGCGGATTAGTCGCGGATGAGTCGCGAGATTGCCGCGGATTAGCCGCGGATTAATCGTGGGATAGTCGCGGAACAATCGCGAGATAGTCGCGGAACAGTCGCGGATTAGTCGCGGAACCGTCGCGAGATAGTCGCGGAACAGTCGCGGATTAATCGTGGGATATTCGCGGATTAGTCGCGGAACAGTCGCGGATTAATCGTGGGATATTCGCGGATTAGTCGCGGAACAGTCGCGAGATAGTCGCGGAACAGTCGCGGATTAGTCGCGGAATAGCCGCGGATTAATCGTGGGATATTCGCGGATTAGTCGCGGAACAGTCGCGGAACAGTAGCGAGATAGTCGCGGAACAGTCGCGGATCACTCGCGGATCACTCGCGGATTAGTCGCGAGATAGTCGCGGGACAGTCGCTGATTAGTCGCGAGGAGGTCGCGGAACAGTCGCGGATTAGTCGCGAAATAGCCGCGGAGTAGTCGTAATCGCGAGTTTGACGTGGTTCCGTCGCAACTGCGACGCAATTATACCGCGGTGACGTCGCGGTAACCTCGCGGTTACGTCGCGACTGCGAATCGATTGCTTTGCGGCTGCGACTGCAATGCGACTGCAAGGCGACTGCAAGGCGACTGCAATGAGACTGTAATGCGACTGAAATGCGACTGCAAGGCGACTGAAATGCGACTGCAAGGCGACTTCAAGGCGACTTAAACGCGATTGTGACAGGGTAAAATATTATATCAGCCATACCAGTCACACGATTTTGCATCAAAACTTTTCAGGTTAAATCAAATGAAGAGACATCTAGGTGACGCAGAGTAAAATGATTTTTGTCAAAGAAATATAGTCATATAATTTTGTTGTTAATTATTCCAGCTTACACATTGACTCACACCACCAAATTGTTGCTTCCACTTCCCATTCGACTCTAGCTACGACCCTGAATTGGCCAAATTTTGCAAGTAAATTGAACCCACAACTTTTAATCTATGATTTAGTTTAAATTTGCATCTCAAAATATTACAGATAAAATATCACTATAAAGACACGACAGACAAAAACGGATATTGAGCTTTTAAACAAACCAGCATACCTACGGAACGACCTACAACCAGGTGTAATGAGAATCCTAGCCAATGACTAAAAACTTTTGACAAACACGATTTTGAATCAAAACTTTCCAGGTTAAATCAAATGAAGAGACATCTAGGTGACGCAGAGTAAAATGATTTTTGTCAAAGAAATATAGTCATATAATTTTGTTGTTAATTATTCCAGCTTACACATTGACTCACACCACCAAAATGTTGCTTCCACTTCCCATTCGACTCTAGCTACGACCCTGGATTGGCCAAATTTTGCAAGTAAAATGAACCCACAACTTTTAATCTATGATTTAGTTTAAATTTGCATCTCAAAATATTACAGATAAAATATCACTATAAAGACACGACAGACAAAAACGGATATTGAGCTTTTAAACAAACCAGCATACCTACGGAACGACCTACAACCAGGTGTAATGAGAATCCTAGCCAATGACTCAGTTTAAGGGCCCCGCAGACAGAAAGTGGGTTTCGGTTTAGCTGTTCCATATCAGCCATACCAGTCACAGTAAATGTAAACATGTCAGACCGCAGCCGGCTTTCTATCTGACGTAGCCTTAAAAACTTTTGACAAACACGATTTTGAATCAAAACTTTCCAGGTTAAATCAAATGAAGAGACATCTAGGTGACTCAGAGTAAAATGATTTTTGTCAAAGAAATATAGTCATATAATTTTGTTGTTAATTATTCCAGCTTACACATTGACTCACACCACCAAATTGTTGCTTCCACTTCCCATTCGACTCTAGCTACGACCCTGGATTGGCCAAATTTTGCAAGTAAAATGAACCCACAACTTTTAATCTATGATTTAGTTTAAATTTGCATCTCAAAATATTACAGATAAAATATCACTATAAAGACACGACAGACAAAAACGGATATTGAGCTTTTAAACAAACCAGCATACCTACGGAACGACCTACAACTAGGTGTAATGAGAATCCTAGCCAATGACTCAGTTTAATAATATCAGCCATACCAGTCACAGTAAATGTAAACATGTCAGACCGCAGCCGGATTTTGAATCAACACTTCCCAGGTTTAAGGCTCGTTCAGAGTGAGAGCGTCGAGCGACGCTTCGAGCGCCATAGAGCGTTGACCGGCTGCTATCAGAAGTTGTGAAGTCGCGTTGGAGTCATTTTGCAAACTGTTGATGTTTTACGACGGGACTTTAAAGCTTCTGATAACAGATGCTGTCATTCTGAACACTGTATCAAGTAATATTTTACCCTGTCACAATCGCACCAAACGAATATCATTTATAGTTTTTCCATTTCCATTCAAATAACACATTTTACTAGCAAAACTCTTTCGAATCAAATAATATTTCGTATCAAATAATAACTGTCAATAGCGTTGAAGTCGCCTTGCAGTCGCATTTCAGTCGCATTGCAGTCGCATTACAGTCTCATTCAGAATCAGAATCGCGAGATAGCCGCGGATTAGTCGCGGATGAGTCGCGAGATTGCCGCGGATTAGCTCGTAATAGCCGCGGATTAATCGTGGGATAGTCGCGGATTAGTCGCGGAACAGTCGCGGAAGAGTCGCGAGATATTCGCGGAACAGTCGCGGATCAGTCGCGAAATAGTCGCGGTACCGTCGCGAGATAGTCGCGGACTAGTCGCGAGATAGTCGCGAGATAGTCGCGGAACAGTCGCGGAACAGTCGCGGATCACTCGCGGGTTAGTCGCGGATTAGTCGCGGATCACTCGCGGATCACTCGCGAGATAGTCGCGGATTAGTCGCGAGATAGTCGCGGGACAGTCGCGGGTTAGTCGCGAGGTGGTCGCGGAACAGTCGCGGATTAGTCGCGATTACTTCGCGGTTACGTCGCGACTGCGAATCGATTGCTTTGCGGCTGCGACTGCAAGGCGACTGCAAGGCGACTGCAATGAGACTGTAATGCGACGGAAATGCGACTGCAAGGCGACTGAAATGCGACTGCAAGGCGACTTAAACGCGATTGTGACAGGGTAAAATATTATATCAGCCATACCAGTCACACGATTTTGCATCAAAACTTTCCAGGTTAAATCAAATGAAGAGACATCTAGGTGACGCAGAGTAAAATGATTTTTGTCAAAGAAATATAGTCATATAATTTTGTTGTTAATTATTCCAGCTTACACATTGACTCACACCACCAAATTGTTGCTTCCACTTCCCATTCGACTCTAGCTACGACCCTGGATTGGCCAAATTTTGCAAGTAAATTGAACCCACAACTTTTAATCTATGATTTAGTTTAAATTTGCATCTCAAAATATTACAGATAAAATATCACTATAAAGACACGACAGACAAAAACGGATATTGAGCTTTTAAACAAACCAGCATACCTACGGAACGACCTACAACCAGGTGTAATGAGAATCCTAGCCAATGACTAAAAACTTTTGACAAACACGATTTTGAATCAAAACTTTCCAGGTAAAATCAAATGAAGAGACATCTAGGTGACGCAGAGTAAAATGATTTTTGTCAAAGAAATATAGTCATATAATTTTGTTGTTAATTATTCCAGCTTACACATTGACTCACACCACCAAATTGTTGCTTCCACTTCCCATTCGACTCTAGCTACGACCCTGGATTGGCCAAATTTTGCAAGTAAAACCACCCACAACTTTTAATCTATGATTTAGTTTAAATTTGCATCTCAAAATATTACAGATAAAATATCACTATAAACAAACCAGCATACCTACGGAACGACCTACAACTAGGTGTAATGAGAATCCTAGCCAATGACTCAGTTTAATAATATCAGCCATACCAGTCACAGTAAATGTAAACATGTCAGACCGCAGCCGGATTTTGAATCAACACTTCCCAGGTTTAAGGCTCGTTCAGAGTGAGAGCGTCGAGCGACGCTTCGAGCGCCATAGAGCGTTGACCGGCTGCTATCAGAAGTTGTGAAGTCGCGTTGGAGTCATTTTGCAAACTGTTGATGTTTTACGACGGGACTTTAAAGCTTCTGATAACAGATGCTGTCATTCTGAACACTGTATCAAGTAATATTTTACCCTGTCACAATCGCACCAAACAAATATCATTTATAGTTTTTCCATTTCCATTCAAATAACACATTTTACTAGCAAAACTCTTTCGAATCAAATAATATTTCGAATCAAATAATAACTGTCAATAGCGTTGAAGTCGCCTTGCAGTCGCATTTCAGTCGCATTGCAGTCGCATTACAGTCTCATTGCAGTCGCATTACAGTCTCATTCAGAATCAGAATCGCGAGATAGCCGCGGATTAGTCGCGGATGAGTCGCGGATCACTCGCGGATTAGTCGCGGATTAGTCGCGGATCACTCGCGGATCATTCGCGGATCACTCGCGAGATAGTCGCGGATTAGTCGCGAGATAGTCGCGGGACAGTCGCGGATTAGTCGCGAGGTGGTCGCGGAACAGTCGCGGATTAGTCGCGATTACTTCGCGGTTACGTCGCGACTGCGAATCGATTGCTTTGCGGCTGCGACTGCAAGGCGACTGCAAGGCGACTGCAAGGCGACTGCAATGAGACTGTAATGCGACTGAAATGCGACTGCAAGGCGACTGAAATGCGACTGCAAGGCGACTTAAACGCGATTGTGACAGGGTAAAATATTATATCAGCCATACCAGTCACACGATTTTGCATCAAAACTTTCCAGGTTAAATCAAATGAAGAGACATCTAGGTGACGCAGAGTAAAATGATTTTTGTCAAAGAAATATAGTCATATAATTTTGTTGTTAATTATTCCAGCTTACACATTGACTCACACCACCAAATTGTTGCTTCCACTTCCCATTCGACTCTAGCTACGACCCTGGATTGGCCAAATTTTGCAAGTAAAATGAACCCACAACTTTTAATCTATGATTTAGTTTAAATTTGCATCTCAAAATATTACAGATAAAATATCAATATAAAGACACGACAGACAAAAACGGATATTGAGCTTTTAAACAAACCAGCATACCTACGGAACGACCTACAACCAGGTGTAATGAGAATCCTAGCCAATGACTAAAAACTTTTGACAAACACGATTTTGAATCAAAACTTTCCAGGTTAAATCAAATGAAGAGACATCTAGGTGACGCAGAGTAAAATGATTTTTGTCAAAGAAATATAGTCATATAATTTTGTTGTTAATTATTCCAGCTTACACATTGACTCACACCACCAAATTGTTGCTTCCACTTCCCATTCGACTCTAGCTACGACCCTGGATTGGCCAAATTTTGCAAGTAAAACCACCCACAACTTTTAATCTATGATTTAGTTTAAATTTGCATCTCAAAATATTACAGATAAAATATCACTATAAACAAACCAGCATACCTACGGAACGACCTACAACTAGGTGTAATGAGAATCCTAGCCAATGACTCAGTTTAATAATATCAGCCATACCAGTCACAGTAAATGTAAACATGTCAGACCGCAGCCGGATTTTGAATCAACACTTCCCAGGTTTAAGGCTCGTTCAGAGTGAGAGCGTCGAGCGACGCTTCGAGCGCCATAGAGCGTTGACCGGCTGCTATCAGAAGTTGTGAAGTCGCGTTGGAGTCATTTTGCAAACTGTTGATGTTTTACGACGGGACTTTAAAGCTTCTGATAACAGATGCTGTCATTCTGAACACTGTATCAAGTAATATTTTACCCTGTCACAATCGCACCAAACAAATATCATTTATAGTTTTTCCATTTCCATTCAAATAACACATTTTACTAGCAAAACTCTTTCGAATCAAATAATATTTCGAATCAAATAATAACTGTCAATAGCGTTGAAGTCGCCTTGCAGTCGCATTTTAGTCGCATTGCAGTCGCATTACAGTCTCATTGCAGTCGCATTACAGTCTCATTCAGAATCAGAATCGCGAGATAGCCGCGGATTAGTCGCGGATGAGTCGCGAGATTGCCGCGGATTAGCCGCGAGATAGCCGCGGAACAGTCGCGGATTAGTCGCGAGGTAGTCGCGGAGTAGTCGTAGTCGCGAGTTTGACGTGGTTCCGTCGCAACTGCGACGCAAATATACCGCGGTGACGTCGCGGTAACCTCGCAATTACCTTCGACTCTAGCTACGACCCTGGATTGGCCAAATTTTGCAAGTAAAATGAACCCACAACTTTTAATCTATGATTTAGTTTAAATTTGCATCTCAAAATATTACAGATAAAATATCACTATAAAGACACGACAGACAAAAACGGATATTGAGCTTTTAAACAAACCAGCATACCTACGGAACGACCTACAACCAGGTGTAATGAGAATCCTAGCCAATGACTCAGTTTAAGGGCCCCGCAGACAGAAAGTGGGTTTCGGTTTAGCTGTTCCATATCAGCCATACCAGTCACAGTAAATGTAAACATGTCAGACCGCAGCCGGCTTTCTATCTGACGTAGCCTTAAAAACTTTTGACAAACACGATTTTGAATCAAAACTTTCCAGGTTAAATCAAATGAAGAGACATCTAGGTGACTCAGAGTAAAATGATTTTTGTCAAAGAAATATAGTCATATAATTTTGTTGTTAATTATTCCAGCTTACACATTGACTCACACCACCAAATTGTTGCTTCCACTTCCCATTCGACTCTAGCTACGACCCTGGATTGGCCAAATTTTGCAAGTAAAATGAACCCACAACTTTTAATCTATGATTTAGTTTAAATTTGCATCTCAAAATATTACAGATAAAATATCACTATAAAGACACGACAGACAAAAACGGATATTGAGCTTTTAAACAAACCAGCATACCTACGGAACGACCTACAACTAGGTGTAATGAGAATCCTAGCCAATGACTCAGTTTAATAATATCAGCCATACCAGTCACAGTAAATGTAAACATGTCAGACCGCAGCCGGATTTTGAATCAACACTTCCCAGGTTTAAGGCTCGTTCAGAGTGAGAGCGTCGAGCGACGCTTCGAGCGCCATAGAGCGTTGACCGGCTGCTATCAGAAGTTGTGAAGTCGCGTTGGAGTCATTTTGCAAACTGTTGATGTTTTACGACGGGACTTTAAAGCTTCTGATAACAGATGCTGTCATTCTGAACACTGTATCAAGTAATATTTTACCCTGTCACAATCGCACCAAACGAATATCATTTATAGTTTTTCCATTTCCATTCAAATAACACATTTTACTAGCAAAACTCTTTCGAATCAAATAATATTTCGTATCAAATAATAACTGTCAATAGCGTTGAAGTCGCCTTGCAGTCGCATTTCAGTCGCATTGCAGTCGCATTCCAGTCTCATTGCAGTCGCATTACAGTCTCATTCAGAATCAGAATCGCGAGATAGCCGCGGATTAGTCGCGGATGAGTCGCGAGATTGCCGCGGATGAGTCGCGAGATTGCCGCGGATGAGTCGCGAGATTGCCGCGGATTAGCTCGTAATAGCCGCGGATTAATTGTGGGATAGTCGCGGATTAGTCGCGGAACAGTCGCGGATCAGTCGCGAAATAGTCGCGGAACCGTCGCGAGATAGTCGCGGAACAGTCGCGGATTAGTCGCGAGATAGTCGCGGAACAGTCGCGGATTAGTCGCGGTACAGTCGCGGATTAGTCGCGAGATAGTCGCGGAACAGTCGCGGATCACTCGCGGATTAGTCGCGGATTAGTCGCGGATTAGTCGCCGATCACTCGCGGATTAGTCGCGAGATAGTCGCGGATTAATCGCGAGATAGTCGCGGGACAGTCGCGGATTAGTCGCGAGGTGGTCGCGGAACAGTCGCGGATTAGTCGCGATTACTTCGCGGTTACGTCGCGACTGCGAATCGATTGCTTTGCGGCTGCGACTGCAAGGCGACTGCAAGGCGACTGCAAGGCGACTGCAATGAGACTGTAATGCGACTGAAATGCGACTGCAAGGCGACTGAAATGCTACTGCAAGGCGACTTAAACGCGATTGTGACAGGGTAAAATATTATATCAGCCATACCAGTCACACGATTTTGCATCAAAACTTTCCAGGTTAAATCAAATGAAGAGACATCTAGGTGACGCAGAGTAAAATGATTTTTGTCAAAGAAATATAGTCATATAATTTTGTTGTTAATTATTCCAGCTTACACATTGACTCACACCACCAAATTGTTGCTTCCACTTCCCATTCGACTCTAGCTACGACCCTGGATTGGCCAAATTTTGCAAGTAAAACCACCCACAACTTTTAATCTATGATTTAGTTTAAATTTGCATCTCAAAATATTACAGATAAAATATCACTATAAAGACACGACAGACAAAAACGGATATTGAGCTTTTAAACAAACCAGCATACCTACGGAACGACCTACAACTAGGTGTAATGAGAATCCTAGCCAATGACTCAGTTTAATAATATCAGCCATACCAGTCACAGTAACCTCGCAATTACCTCGCGGTTACGTCGCGACTGCGAATCGATTGCCTTACGGCTGCGACTGCAATGCGACTGCGATGCGACTGCAATGCGACTGCAATGCGACTGCAATGCGACTGCAATGAGACTGTAATGCGACTGCAAGGCGACTTCAACGCGATTGTGACAGGGTAAAATATTATATCAGCCATACCAGTCACAGTAAATGTAAACATGTCAGACCGCAGCCGGCTTTCTATCTGACGTAGCCTTTTGACAAACACGATTTTGAATCAAAACTTTCCAGGTTAAATCAAATGAAGAGACATCTAGGTGACTCAGAGTAAAATGATTTTTGTCAAAGAAATATAGTCATATAATTTTGTTGTTAATTATTCCAGCTTACACATTGACTCACACCACCAAATTGTTGCTTCCACTTCCCATTCGACTCTAGCTACGACCCTGGATTGGCCAAATTTTGCAAGTAAAATGAACCCACAACTTTTAATCTATGATTTAGTTTAAATTTGCATCTCAAAATATTACAGATAAAATATCACTATAAAGACACGACAGACAAAAACGGATATTGAGCTTTTAAACAAACCAGCATACCTACGGAACGACCTACAACTAGGTGTAATGAGAATCCTAGCCAATGACTCAGTTTAATAATATCAGCCATACCAGTCACAGTAAATGTAAACATGTCAGACCGCAGCCGGATTTTGAATCAACACTTCCCAGGTTTAAGGCTCGTTCAGAGTGAGAGCGTCGAGCGACGCTTCGAGCGCCATAGAGCGTTGACCGGCTGCTATCAGAAGTTGTGAAGTCGCGTTGGAGTCATTTTGCAAACTGTTGATGTTTTACGACGGGACTTTAAAGCTTCTGATAACAGATGCTGTCATTCTGAACACTGTATCAAGTAATATTTTACCCTGTCACAATCGCACCAAACAAATATCATTTATAGTTTTTCCATTTCCATTCAAATAACACATTTTACTAGCAAAACTCTTTCGAATCAAATAATATTTCGTATCAAATAATAACTGTCAATAGCGTTGAAGTCGCCTTGCAGTCGCATTATAGTCGCATTGCAGTCGCATTACAGTCTCATTGCAGTCGCATTACAGTCTCATTCAGAATCAGAATCGCGAGATAGCCGCGGATTAGTCGCGAGATAGTCGCGGATGAGTCGCGAGATTGCCGCGGATTAGCCGCGAGATAGCCGCGGAGTAATCGTGGGATAGTCGCGGATTAGTCGCGAGATAGCCGCGGAGTAGTCGTAATCGCGAGTTTGACGTGGTTCCGTCGCAACGGCGACGCAATTATACCGCGGTGACGTCGCTGTAACCTCGCGATTACCTCGCGGTTACGTCGCGACTGCGAATCGATTGCTTTGCGGCTGCGACTGCAATGCGACTGCAATGAGACTGTAATGCGACTGAAATGCGACTGAAATGCGACTGCAAGGCGACTGCAAGGCGACTGCAAGGCGACTTCAACGCGATTGTGACAGGGTAAAATATTATATCAGCCATACCAGTCACAGTAAATGTAAACATGTCAGACCGCAGCCGGCTTTCTATCTGACGTAGCCTTTTGACAAACACGATTTTGAATCAAAACTTTCCAGGTTAAATCAAATGAAGAGACATCTAGGTAACGCTGAGTAAAATGATTTTTGTCAAAGAAATTGTTAAAACTTTTATTGTTATTTATAGTTTTATTTGATATTGTATATAAGAATGGATGTACCTGCCGAAGGCAGGTAAAAAAAGGGGAATAATAAAAAAGAAAGTTGAATTGACAAAAAATAAGACAGAAGTTAGTTTTCATTAAAATTTAGATATAAACGATAATATCGGGCGCCGACTAGAAAAAAAGCCCGACATTTGGTCCCACGAGCCTCCTTGAACAGCAGTGGATAGAGAAATCAACATTAGAAGTTTTTTATCCCGAAAGAAAATCAAAGAAGAAAAATTAAAAAAAAAAAAAAATTTAGACACATTTGGTACTAAAATGTCAAATTTAGACAGTTTAACCTCTGAGAAGTCTTTTCATGGTTTTGAGAGAGAACGATCGGTATCCGAAAGGCAGACAGCCGCGAAAGGATCGAAGAAAAGTTCGACGAAATCATTAAAATCAGTTAAAAAAAACGAAGTATTAATAAGAAGTGAAAAGGAAAGAGCAGAGTTGTTAAAGAAAAAATTAGAAATTGATTCAGAACTTAAAATTTTGGAATTAGAAACAGATGCAGCCATTGGGATGATCGATGAGCAAGAATCGAGCAATGGAAGCAACATCTGCGATGACGATGATAAAATTTCAGAGAATTCCAGAATGAGTAATGTTAAAAGATGGGTTAAATCTATAAGTGAGATGGGAATTCATAAAGAAAAAGATGATATCAAACCTGCAGATATGAATATTGTTAGGAATGTAGACAACAGTAGCATTAAAGTAATATGTGAAACCTTCCAGAACGTTATAGAACAAGTAATTCAAACACAAGTACCTAAAGAAGGTAGTAATAGACAACTTTTAGACAAAGATTTACCGTTTTTTGATGGACGACCTGAAAACTGGGCACTATTCATTACTCAATTGAATAGAAAAAGAGAGATTTTTAAATATTCCGATGATGAAATTCTTATGAAATTGCAGAAAAGTTTAAAAGGTGAGGCATTAGAAGCAGTGAGAAGCATGATGTTACATCCTAAAAACATAAATTTGATTTTGAAAACGTTAGACCAGAATATGTAACTGAAGCATTAATTTCCAAAATTCAAGCAATTCCTACCATAAAAGAAGGTGATTTTGATAGTATTATTAAATTTTCATGTAGTGTCAGTAATTTAGTGGCGACAATAGAAGCAATAGACAAATGTATAAATATAGAAAACCCGATACTCCTAAGACAATTAATTGATAAAATTCCGAGTAGTTTGAAGTTGCGATGGGGTGAAAAAACATTTGAAAATCAAATTAATGGGTGTGAAATGAATCTGAAGATTTTTGATGAATGGCTTTCTTCATTGGCATCAGCACTTTCCTGTGTAAGCACACCAAAGTTTCAAAATTCGCATCCTGTTAGGGGAAATTATGGTCAGAGGAAGGAAAATGTTTGGGTTACTGATCAAGAAAAAGAAGAAAAAACACGTTGCTACTATTGTAACGAAGGTAACCATGAAATTATTAAATGTCCCATATTAAAAAGAGACTCTGTAGATGATAGATGGTCAAAAATTGTTTATGCCAAAGCATGTTTCACATGCCTGAAGAAAAATCATAGAAAATCAAACTGTAAATCAAAGAATAGATGTGAATTTGATGGGTGCACCAGAAAACATCATAGTTTATTGCATAAGAATCCGATGAAGATACTCACCGAAGAAAATAAACCATATTCTGCAGGAATTCCACCGGCGGAGAGTTGTAACGCGCATACAGAAAGGTCTGTTTGGAATATAAATAGGCAGTCAAAAGTTTTGTTAAAGATATTACCTGTAAAATTGTATGGTCCAAGCGGTGTTGTTGAAACGTATGCACTGTGTGACGAAGGATCAACAGTATCCTTGATAGAACAGGACATTGCACAAAAACTCGGCGTAAATGGAAAAATAGAACCATTTTGTATGAGATGGACAAATAATATGGTAAAGAGAA
Source organism: Polydrusus tereticollis (assembly GCA_963920685.1). Lineage (NCBI taxonomy): Eukaryota > Metazoa > Arthropoda > Insecta > Coleoptera > Curculionidae > Polydrusus > Polydrusus tereticollis. The sequence goes on from OY987326.1 coordinate 183,905,523, forward strand.
ATGACGATTCCAGAACAGTATGCATAACCATATCAGGAACTGGTACAGATAAGAAAAAATATACCATGAATAATGTTAGAACCGTGGAAAATCTATCATTACCAAAACAAACAGTAAGAAAAGCTGATTTTAATGAAGACTATCTACTAGATCTTCCGATAGAAGATTTTACAGATGCTCAACCGACTATTTTGATTGGACAAGATAATATACACCTGACAATAGCAAGAAAAGTATATCAAAGTAATGAAAATAGTCCAGTAGTTACAAAAACTGTTTTGGGATGGGCAATTCACGGTAATACAGATAAAGAAGCAGTAAATTTAATAAGTCTTCATATATGTAAATACGAAGAAGATGCGAACTATGCTGAATTGGACAAGATTATTAGAGAATCATTTAAGACAGAATCATTTGGAGTGTCAATAACAACGAAAGAAATAAATAGGGATGATGAAAGAGCATTGCAAATTCTAAAAGAGACGACAAAGAAAATTCATAATATTAATAGATATGAGACTGGACTTTTATGGAAGAAAGATAATCTAATTTTGCCAGAAAGCCGACAAAATGCTGTAAATCGTTTAATATGCGTGGAAAAGAAAATGAAAAAAGATGAGCTTTATTTTAAAAAATACAACGACAAAATTCAAGATTACTTGCAGAAGGGTTATTTACGTCAACTTAAATCAGATGAATTGGAAGAAAAACATCCAAGAATATGGTATTTACCTCACTTTGGTGTAATTAATCCGAATAAACCAGAAAAATTTAGGTTGGTCTTAGATGGTGCTGCAAAATCACATGGTACTAGTCTTAACGAAAATCTCCTTCAAGGCCCCGATTTTTTAACAAGCCTTTTTGGAGTTTTGCTAAGATTTCGTAGATTAAGATGGGCATTTTCTGGAGACATAGCAGAGATGTTTCATCAAGTAATGATACGAAAAGAAGATAGATACGCTCAAAGAATTCTTTGGAGAGATGGTGACGCTACTAAATCAATGAAAGAATATGAAATGCAAGTAATGATCTTTGGATCCACCTGTTCACCTTGTGCTGCCCAATACGTAAAGAATTTGAATGCACAGAAATCAAAAACATACAACCATCTAGCAAGAGATGTTAAGAAAATTTTTTATGTGGATGATTATTTGGATTCTTGCAGCAACGAAGAAGAAGCTGTTAAAAAGATAAATGAAATTATAAAATTACATGAAGAGGGGGGGTTTGAGGTAGTCAGTTGGGTTTCAAACTCACCAGAAGTCGTTAAAAAGTTTGCAGCAACGAAAAGCAGTCACAAAGATTTAAACAAATCCACTATAAATAGAATTCTTGGTTTACGGTGGAATACAGAGAACGATGAATTTGAATATAATCTGAACTTTCACAAGATACAGCCACAGATACTTCAAGCAATAGATGCACCTACCAAGCGACAAGTTTTAAGTTTTGTCATGTCTGTATTCGATCCTCTTGGTTTACTTACTAATTTAACCATTCGAGGGCGAATTATTTTGCAGCAGATCTGTCGATCTGGTATAAATTGGGATGATACAATTTCCCATTGCATTTATGAAAACTGGCTGGTTTGGTTAGGAGATATGAAGAAAATAGAAGAAGTGAAGATACCGAGATGTTATTCGGAGAGCCTTCCATTCGCAAAATCTTTAGAAATTCATGTTTTCGGCGATGCCAGTGAAGAAGCTTTTTCCTCCGTTGCTTACCCAAGAATGGTATATGAAGATAAAATTGAAGTAACACTGCTATCGTCAAAAGCGAGAGTATGTCCGTTAAAGCCCATTAGCATACCGCGTGCAGAACTACAAGCAGCGGTAATGAGTAGCAGATTATTGAAGTCACTTAAGGAACATTTAGAGCTCAAGATCAACAAAACCTTTTTGTGGTCGGATTCAAAAACAGTTTTATGTTGGATTAAAGGCGATGGTCGAAATTATAAACAGTTTGTTTCGCACAGAATTGGGGAAATTCAAGAACTGACAGATATTTCGGACTGGAATTATGTACCATCAAATTTAAACATCGCTGACAGTATCACTCGGTTCAAATCTGCACCTGACTTTGATAAAAACTCCACTTGGTTCAGTGGACCTGAATTTTTAAAACTGGAAGAATGCAATTGGCCAGGACAGCCTGATTTTATTGCACAAAAAAATGACAGCGAAAAGAAGATAAATCCTATGTTTTTGGGCCTTGTGTTTAAAACAACAGATATACAGCCGGATGTTAACAGGTTTTCAAAATGGAAAAGGTTTATCAGAACAACCGCTTGGATATACCGATATTTTTATCAGTTACTCAAGAAAGTTCGACAAGAAACACATATTTTCCCTAAGGAGCTTAATTGTCAAGAAATAGAAGAAGCCGAAAAGAGATGCATATTAGCAGCTCAGATGCACAGTTTTTCAGAAGAAATATATTGTTTAAAAGAGAAAAACAAAACACTTCAAAAATCTTCAAAATTATCAGAACTTTGTCCTTTTTTAGACTCTGATGACATTCTTAGAATCAGTGGAAGATTAAATTTTGCAAATTATTTAGATGAATCAACAAGAAACCCTATTATTCTAGATCCCAAAAGTCAATATACCAAATTGATAATGAAAGAGTATCATGAAAAGAATGGGCACCAAGGGGTAGAAACCGTTCTAAACGACATTAGAAAAAGGTTTTGGATTTTAAAAGGACGATCTGCTGTCAAAAATACTTTTAAAATGTGCCAGTTTTGTAAAATCAAGAAGTCAAAGCCAGAGATTCCAAAAATGGGTCAACTTCCACCATGCAGGCTTACTCCAAACGTAAAACCGTTTACTCATACTGGCTTAGATTTATTTGGCCCTCTTTATGTAACAGTCGGACGTCGCCGCGAAAAGAGATGGGGAGCAATATTTACATGTATGACTGTAAGAGCAATACATTTGGAAATTGTTCACAGTTTGACTTCAGATTCTGCAATTATGGCGATCCGACGAATAGTGGCGAGACGAGGTACTATTCGCCACTTATATTCTGATAACGGAACCAACTTTAGAGGCGCTGATGAAGAGTTGAAGAATTTTTGGAAGACAATTGACAACGATATTATATCTCGAGAGCTGACAGAAAAAGAAATTCAGTGGCATTTTAATCCTCCCAGTGCACCACATATGGGAGGTTGCTGGGAGAGGTTAATAGGAAGTGTGAAGAAAGTACTTTCAAATATGGTAAAGGAAGAAGCTCCTAGAGAAGAGGTTCTTTTAACACTGTTTACTGAAGTGGAAAATATTATAAATAGTAGACCATTAACTAGGGTATCAACAGATGCGAATGATCCTGATTGTTTAACACCCAATCATTTACTTATTGGTGCAAGTCAGCCTACTTTTCCAAGCTGTTTTGAAGATGTTAATCCACAAAAGCTTTGGAAGCGATCCCAGAGATTAACAAATATTTTTTGGATGAGATGGGTTAAGGAATTCCTACCAACTCTTACCAAACGAGGAAGATGGACCGATGATTCGAAGCCTATAAACATAGGAGATGTAGTGGTTGTGGTGGAACCAAACCTTCCCCGCAATGCTTGGCGACTTGGTCAAATTGAAAAGCTGTTTCCAGGCAAAGATAATGTGGTCAGAGTGGTCGAAGTAAGAACTGTCAATGGAACATTTCGAAGACCAGTTACAAGATTATGCCGGTTAGACGTAGAAGGTGTAAATTGAACATTACACGAGGGGGAGAATGTTAAAACTTTTATTGTTATTTATAGTTTTATTTGATATTGTATATAAGAATGGATGTACCTGCCGAAGGCAGGTAAAAAAAGGGGAATAATAAAAAAGAAAGTTGAATTGACAAAAAATAAGACAGAAGTTAGTTTTCATTAAAATTTAGATATAAACGATAATATCGGGCGCCGACTAGAAAAAAGCCCGACAGAAATATAGTCATATAATTTTGTTATTAATTATTCCAGCTTACACATTGACTCACACTACCAAAATGTTGCGTCCACTTCCCATTCGACTCTAGCTACGACACTGGATTGGCCAAATTTTGCAAGTAAAATGAACCCACAACTTTTAATCTATGATTTAGTTTAAATTTGCATCTCAAAATATTACAGATAAAATATTACTATAAAAACACGACAGACTAAAACGGATATTGAGCTTCCAAATAAACCAGCATACGTACAATGAGTCATTGGCTATGATTCTCATAACAGTAGGTCGTTCCGTACGTATGCTGGTTTATTTGGAAGCTCAATATCCGTTTTTGTCTGTCGTGTCTTTATAGTAGGTTAGGTTAGGTTAGGTTAGGTTGAAAGTGAGTGGGTTACAATTAACCCTCCACTGCGACCGAATGATCTATTGTGGCTCACACCTTATTTATATTTCTCCCAATAGATCTATCTTCTTAATGAAGCTAATAATTGTATTGGGGGAGACATTCTTCATGTCTTCCGGCAGTAGTGTCACCTCGCCAAATAGGGCGAATCTGTTTCTTGCTGCTGCAGGGCAGGCGCACAGTACGTGCTCCGCTGTTTCCGCATCTTCCATGCAGAGTCGGCACTCCTCATCTTGCGTCAGTCCAATTTTGTGCATGTGGTGTCGCAGTCTGCAGTGGCCGGTATAAAGTCCCACTAGGGCTTTAAGATGCGCCCTATTAAGCTCTACTAGTTTGTCAGTTAGCTGTTGATTGTCTGTCCTGTCTTTGTAGTCCGGCTAATTTTGCTTGGGCCAATCGTTGTTGGCCCTTATTCCACCAGGCTACAGAGCCGTACGTTATCATTGGTCGTATGATAGTTACGTACAGCCAGTATAACTGCTTTGGTGCCATGCATTAGCAGTTATTTTTCCTAAGAAGGATGATACAGATATTCCCCATGAAAGAATATGATCTCAACAAGTTGTAACTATAAATGTTATTTGTTTGGTGCGATTGTGACAGGGTAAAATATTACTTGATACGAAAGAGTTTTGCTATTAAAATGTGTTATTTGAATTTTAAGCTAATTATGTTGACGTCCGCGCTGACAATCGGCGGCTTTCTTTCGACCAACAGCAACAATTTAAACTAAAGGCTCGTTCAGAGTGGGAGCATCAAACGCCACACCGCGTTGTGGCCGTGTTGCGAAACATAGTTCAAAATGACAGCATCTGTTATCAGAAGTTTTAAAGTCTCCTCGTAAAACATCAACAGTTTGCAAAGTTACTCCAACGCGACTTCGCAACTTCTGATAGCAGCCGAATATTCTTTCGCATCGCGACTGCAACGCGACTGCAACGCGACTGCAACGCGATCGCGCCGCGTCGCTCGACGCTGCCACTCTGAACGAGCCTTAAACTTGGGAAGTTTTGATTCAGAATCGCGTTTGTCAAAATGGTATGGCTTTGTTGTTTAGCACCTTTGACCAATAAGGTTTAGTAATTCGTGCTTTTCTATCCAAACTAAATACGTCTCTAATTAAAATTATTTCAATGTTAGGTCATTTTGTGGCAACAAGTAAGATTTCAATTTTTTTAGTATGGTCGTTTTAGACCTATGACCAAAAACGTTTATTACTTACGTCTAGATGCCATAAAATAATTTCGGCAGATACATAAAAAACTGTAAAGTTTCTTAGATTTACAAACGAATATTTTTTGAACCACCTTATATGCAGATAAACGTACATTTTATATCTCTTTTCATGTTGTTAATACAGTTCTTATAGATTTTTAATTTATTTGTCCGTCATTGGACCAAATTAATAACTAGTCAGTTTTATAAGTATTAGTAGTACATATTTCAAACGTGCTAGAATTCGTCAAGAGAGTAGGTATGCCAAAAGATTTCGTATAAGTTAAAAGGAATATATTTCGTGAACACTTTGTACAAAAAAATCGATTGAAGTAGTAAAATTAAAGATTACAATAAACTCCTAGATTTAAGCATTTTTATATTAACCTCAGCTCTTTGGTAAACCCGAAAATGAAAACATTGGTTCACGCCGGCCGCGCCGTATTGTTTTATTGGGTTTAGCAATCTCAAGAACCAGTCTACAAAATTCAATTAATCCTGAAGACTATATTACATATTATAATGGTATCCGTTGCTTCGCACCCGGAAAGACGACAACTCTGGACGTGCATTCAGCAAAGCCTGGCCGCTTAACGAAGATGGATCCCCGCTTTGAAAACCGGGATCCATCGAGAGGTCGAATTATTAACATTACGTCGGTTTTCTATTGCGTAGCTATAAGTTTCTTCGCTCCGAGTTGACCAATAAGGACCGTGCTGTCCACCTGCAGATCGATGATCACGCATCTACTGGAGAGTCAATAGCTTTGTTCGCGGACTCGATACTTGACTAGTTCGTAACCTATACCATAGAATAGGAGTATTTCTATGACCTATACTAGACAAATAATAACGAACCATTATGCGCATGTGCGATTCAGAACCGATCAGAAATTCATAAATCTCCGCGGACGTGCTCCTCCGGAACCATTGCAACGTTATTATTTTTTTATTCGCTTCTAAAATTTTTGCACTTTTATGGCCGGTTGAATCTGTTATACTTTCCACTGGTGAAAGTAATGAAGATAGCAGCGATTTATAGAAGTGTATATTATTATCCTTTTTAAAATTTATCTTTTATAAAACTTGCAGCAGATAAAAAAGTTAAAATTGAATTCTGTAGAACCAAAGAGTAACACAAGTTGGTATACTCTTTGGTGGAACATCGTCGTAAAACAAAGCTATCGGACAGAGTTTCTGCTATAGTCTATCTTTAAATGATGCGAAGTAATAAATCAATCAAAACCGTCTTCTTCATGGGCGTGTAAGATTTTTCGGAATGTATAAATTTAAATGTGCCTGAATTTTTAAATTTGTACAAGTAGCGACATTTAATTCAAGTTTTGTCTTCAAATATATATTTTAATATTAAATTTTTTAAGCTTAAAATTATGTACAGCCATACCTATCATTTACCTGGAATTCTAGAAAGCAATTTTATCAAAACTAATTAGTGTCTAGGTACTTATTCCGTTCCTGCTCTAATCATTTTATCCCTTTTCTTTTGTACCTAATCCTGGTTAAAGGCTTTCACACACCGACGCGGCCACGGCCACGATAGCGGTAGCGGCCGCGGGGGCGGCCAATCTAAACACATAGAAATAAATTAATGAAATCATACCAACGCGGGCAGGTCTAGATCAAGCGGCCTAGGGCAGCGTTCTGATATGCGGTGACGGTCAAATACAACGTGTCAACTATAACTGCGAAAAGTGACAGTAATAGAATTATTAATAGAAAATGTTAGATTATTTCCATACTTTTTGATTTAAGCCATCCAAATTATAAAAATATAAGGGCTAAAGACAAAGTGTGGGACAAAAAGCTAACAGTAACAAAGTCTCTTCTTTCACATCGTCTATCATAATAACGAATAATAGAAATAAAAATGAACCTGGACGTTTAAAAATATATTTTCGTATACCTAAAATCTGTAAACGGCAATTACCTCACAACTCCACTCACCGCTTTGGTGTGAATACGTCCGACCGCTAATATGATCGCCACCGCGGCCGCCACCGCTACCGTGGCCGTGGCCGCGTCGGTGTGTGGAAGCCTTAAAGCCTGTCCAGAGATATAAGAAAGTTACACTTTGCCTTTTAATGGAATTATCCAAGGGTGGCCATAAACAAACAATGAATGAATGAATAAATGCAGGTAAATTATGGTCCGTACTTAAAAATGTCGTAAAGTAAACTGCCAATCCGGAAGACGTTATTTCATTATTAAAGTAATAGTTTGGTGATTTTAAACCGATTTTTACCTGATTGAAAATGAGAGGGTTAACTCCATAAAACAAATTATGTTCTAAAGACTATATATACACTATTGGCAAGCATTTATCTTACATGCGGAGGTTTTCAGTGTGATAAAACGGTATAGGCAAAGGCTCGAGAGAAATAAAGACAGACAAAATCATGCTCTAGCCGATTCCCCTTCCACCGACCAATACGCTTTTATGGTAGAGGGGAATACTAGCGGGGACGGTAGGTGGGCGACGGGAGTATCGAATCAGCCAGATATTGGAGCAGTAGTGATTGTCAATCGCATTTTGTGCGATGTTTTACGACGTCGTTTTTTTGCGGTCATGTTTATCACTGGTAGTTCTATTAATACATACAACTAACAGTAATTTTAAGGTGTTTAAATTTTTATCGGCCTTAAGCATAAAAGTAAAATAAAACCTGTTATTCTAAAAAAAAATAAACTCATGAACATTCTTAAAAAGAAATAAAATTAATGGTAATTCTAATTAAAAAATAACTTTAAACAATAAGTATTCTTAAAATGGTATAAAACTAAAAAAGTCATTTTATTAAATGCTCGAAGACATTGCCTTGCTGGGCTTCGCAATACCCGAGCCGATCATAAAACTCCGTCCTAACATTCGACAATACCTCCGGTGTTATGGATACCTGCAAATTAGTTGAGTTAAGTGGCCCCACAAAAAAAAGTCGAGGGGAGTCAAATCCGGTGACCTTGCCGGCCATGGTATGGTACCTCTGCCACAAATAAGTCGTTCAGGAAATGTCATACTCAAAAACTCCTGGACTCGCCTTGCATTGTGAGCAGGGCAATAGGACGGGCTTGTTGATCCTCGTGATAGCATTTACCACATTGGTTAATGCACCCGGATTTTTTAAAACGATTATAAATATTAATAATCGTTTGGCGGGAAGGAACCTGTTGATCAGGGTACGCAAATGCAAATTGCCCAATAACACCTTCAGCTTTGGAATACCATAAAACTATATTAATTTTCTGTTCACGCGAATACATTTCTTTTAAATATTAATTTACTCCTTTCTATGCAAAAGACTTTGTGAATATGAGCCTTGCCGTAGCCGCCCCCACCAGTCCTTACAAGTCTTGCATAGTACCGCCACCCGCGAAAGCAAAGGGCAGGGTTTCGATCAACCAGTAAAAATGAAATTATTTATGTTGTCTTCCCCAATAAAATATTAAAAACTTAGGTTCGAAAAGTCGACGTGACAACGTCGCAAAATCCAGCAGTTCTGAGGCCGCGCGAAAGGAATACTCTCGTTTGTTCTCGTCGTATTGGAAGGGGAATAGGGGAAATCGCTGTCGTTCTCTTTTTAATCTTAGGCATTTTATAACCATACTATTCTATTGCATTAAAATTGGCCTGCAAAGTTTTACTTTGCCGATAGTGTATAGCCACTCTAGTTACTTTTAAGCTAAGTAATTATTCTTACTTCGTGTTTAATACAGCGTTTGTTTAATCGTGTGTGAGTCATGAAAAAAATATGTGCGAGTCCGACGTATCTCAGGAGATAACCCCGTCGAAAAGCAGAAAACACTTTTCTGTGGAAACTAAGGACGTCATAAACAATGTTTATTCAACTCTCATTGAAAGTGCGGTCAGCAAGTAAGCAGCGTTAGAAGAAACGGCCACATTAACAAAAATTTCAACATCAACTGTATGGAAAATTGTGAATAACCCATTGACATTAATGTCAATGGAATAATCCCATTTTAGCGAGGAAAAAAAGAACCGATATTGGCATTTTCTCGAAGGTAGATGGAAGTGATCAAAATATAATAGGGCGTAAAATTTACAAGTTATACGAGGAACAGAGCGTGCCTACATTAGATAATTTAATTAAGAGGCTTGAAAAAGATGAAACCGGCATTAAATGTGGCAGAACAACGTTATGGAAGTGTATCCAACACATGGGTTATGGGTTTTATATTGAAAAAAATGAACAAAAGACAAGTTTTAATGGAATCCAGTAGAATTCGGGAATAGCGATCCGAATATCTACAAAAAATTAGGATTTACAGAGATCACCAAAGGCCGATTATTTACTTGGATGAAATCGGCATGGTTCGACACATATGATACCCCGGAAAAGAGGTGGGTTGACTTAAGCGGCAAGTGTAAAACAAGCGCGCCATCAAAAAGAGGTAAACGAATTACGATTTTGCATGCTGGATCTAAAGACGGATGGATTCCAAATGGACTTTCTCTGTCTGCAAAAAACACTTAAAATTCTTTTCTGGATTACTATGAGGACACCACTGCTGATTTATTTGGAGATTGGTTTAAAAACAAGCTAATTCCAAATATATCTCCGAATAGCGTAATTGTAATGAACAATGCAAGCTACCATAGTAGGCAGTTGACCAAGACTCCCTCCTCAAATGACACAAAAGCAACAATCCAAAACTACATGTATGATAATGACATTTATTTTCAGGAAGATTACACCAAAAGGCAATTAATTGAGGTTTTACAAAGTTTAAAACTACAAAAGGAATACTTCTGTGATAATAATGCAAAAAATCTAGGGCATACAGTTTTAAGGCTTCCACCATACCATTGTATATTTAATCCCATCGAACATGTTTGGCACTAACTGAAATCTGCCGTTCGTCGTAACAATATTTGCCCTACTATTAACTCCAGTTGACTTGAGCTTATAGAAACTGAAGTTTTTAAGATCCCTTCACAAAGTTGGGCAAATTCTGTTACACATGTTGAAAAAGTGGAAAATCCTATTTCCAAAACAATATAGCACAAATAATAATCACAACAGATGATGATAGCGATAGTGATATTGATATATTTAGTGACTAATTATTATAAGTACCGAATAATTGTAATCATAAATATAATTTTTAATAATAAAATAACTTGTAATTTCACATTTAAACATAAATAAAATATTATTTAATGTCTTACTTATTTTTATTACAAACCATGATTAAATTCTAAGCAAAATACGGACCTGTTCGGCCATATTTCAATTTTACAGCTGTCCCGGGTCTTTCCTAATAGGGATCAGTTAGTCACTTTCTTAGGTACTTATATCTCTGAACAGACTTTACCTGTTTGCTAATTATGTGTTTATTATGCCTTTATGGGTGCCTGTATTGGAATAATACATCTATTTATATCTTTACCTACCTACCTTGGGTATTTGTTTCTCAGTGAAACTAGGCAAAGTGTGAAGTGTCGATGTTTTTTTTAATTAAATATAGAGAATTTTCAACAATTGCCTAAATGCCCTAGAGTCGGTCCATGTACACTAAATGAAAAAAAAAAAATTCTTAACTGTTACGATTCTATTGAAAGTAAAAATGTGGATTTGAGTGTTGACAGTGCAGTGCAATTTACAACAGATATGCTTAATGTTAGAAAAACAACAGTACCTATATAAACTTTTGAAAGAAGAAACAAGTGTTGGCGTCAAACCTCCAAAAACTTCTCCAGTCAAAACTTGAGCTGGATGACGTTTTAATGCAGAGAATAAGGCGAAAAGTTTATAGTTTCTTAAAAAAAAAAAGATATTCCCACACAGTTCTGAAGGCTTCGTTAAAGGTGGTCTACTGATGTTCCAATCTAAAAATACAGGAGACTATCACGAAGATATGAATGCCGATGTCTTTGAAGAATGATTCGAGTAAATGTTGGATCTTACCCCAAAAGATGCAATAATTGTATTGGATAATGCAAGTTATCACTGTAGGCTGACGAAAAAATTACCGACAAGTGCGTGGCGTAAAAGTGAAATAACATAATGGCTAAATTAAAGACAAATAGAATTTTCATTAGATTCCTTAAAAAACGAACTATTGGTACTAGCCAATTTAGATAAAAAATGAATTGAAAAAGTATGTAGTCGATGAAATGGCAAAGCTACGAGAAATATCTGTGCTCAGATTCTCTCTTTACCACTGCGAATTAAACTTGATCGAACTTATATGGGCTCAAATGAAGACAAATGTCGCCAGAAAAACCACGACTTATAAAATGGTGGATTTAAATAGTTATTTTCCTAACAAGTGCGCAAAGTGATACTTTTCCGCACGCAAGTATAGTTGAACGAACGACGCGTAGCGCAGTTCGGATAAATTCTTGCGTGCGGAAAAGCACTTTGCGCACGTGTTAGGAACAACATTTTTCCTACGAGCTTTATATCAGATAACAACAAAAATAAAAATATGATAATTTATTCAATAATTTTTAATTTAACTTAAAAAAAAGAACTAGGTATAGTACAACTAAAAATTACATAACAAAAAAAATAATAGAAAATTCAAAAATTACATAACAATAAAAAATAATAATAGGAAACTAAATTATTTGTTTATAACTAGGCTTGAGCAAATATGCATACCAAAAAGGAGGAAATATGCACATATATATGCAAGTATTTTTACCAAAATATGCACATGGGTTGCAAGAATATGCAAAATAAATTTGTAATGAAACACATTGTTGGAAAATGAAAGTACTATATTTAAAAAAAAAAGAGTAGGCGTCATTACATTAATTTCTGAATACATACATGTTTATGTACTAAGCTTCGTAACTATATAATGTTATGAAAACAATAAACAACTATAGTAGTTTTCCTATTCAGTGCGCAAAGTTATGTTTTCCCGCACGCGAAAGCAGTTAGACGAACGACGCGAAGCGGAGTTCGGATAAGCTTTAAGTGCGGGAAAACTACTTTGCGCACGTGTTAGGAACAATATTTTTTCTACGAGTGAAATAACTATATATTTTTTTAATTTTAAATTTTTATTGACATCAAAAACAACTATATCCCCCTTTGTTCGCACCATTTGGAAAACAACTCGTACTGTTTCTCGTATTTTTCTCGCGATTTGGCAGGCAGCAATTGCAAACTAGCCATGTTGGCGGCTTCTAGGACATCTTCTGAAAGTTCTTCTTCAGTGATATCCATTTTTAAAACAGTTTTTTTTATTTTAAATAGGTGAAAATGCTAGTGAAAATTTTGAAGAAGACCTCTAAACTGACATGAAAGCGTTGTATGACAATGTATTTTGGTTGCTAAGGGAACAAACCGCATTTGACACAAAAATACTTGATTTTTTTTAACTTGAACAAAATTAGAGGAAAATATAATAATGCAGATTTCAAAAAAAATTTTGAGCCGCACGGCACAATACTTCGGTATAGTTTATAAGGCAACACATAAACCACCTGTCAACTTTGTCTTGTTACAATATTTTTGTATAAATATCTAAAAAAATTATAAAATATAAGAAAAAAACGCGTCTATAATATGGTAATTTTGCTTTAAAATAAGTGTGCGGGAAAAAAAATTTCCCGCACAGTGTGCGGGAAAGTGCTACTTTGCGTATGCAAAAGTGTGCGCAAAGTAGCTTCTTTGCGGTCACTCGTAGAAAAAATATTTTTCAAAATTTTCAATTAAAAATATATGCCTTCTATCCGAGTACATAATATATTTGTATACAGAAAAACTTCTTTCTACGTCAACAGAAGTAATTGGAGCATATTTTAAGTTAACTAGTATATTTGGGTCTACTTCAAAATTATCTACAAAATCACCAGACAGTACCCTAGCTACTTTCGTGAAAAAAATAAATCCATCATTTTTCTGCAAAACACTTTGACATTTGGACAAAGATATTTGCACCTTCTCGCCAGAGACTTTTATTTTTCGTAATTTAGTGGCATGGGAAGCTGTTTTCACATGTTGCTCGATTTGAGATTTCTTCTCGCATGCAACCTGCAACCAAATTGAGCAAAAGTTAGGTTTGCTCAACACGGACGAAAATAGTTTGTTTGTCTGAAGAGAAATGATTGGCTGATTGGGCTCGTTAAATATAGTGTATTTTAGTTCTTGAGTCAAGAGAACCTTTACGTAGCGATCGTGAGTCAAGTATTAAATTAGTTTCAACAAAGAGAGTAATCAAATCATTTATTTCAAGTTCTTATATAATATTTATGACAAGAGATTTATGGTTTTTTATCAAATCATATTAATTTCTTGTAATGGATTAGTTTTTCAGTTTGGAAAAGTGTTTTTTATATTAACCTATTCTACAAATAACAGAAAAAATACATACAATTTTTCCGCAGACTGTACAGTAAACTTTATCCATATCGAGATACAATTATTTGTAAGGTTTTATCTAAATGGAAACACTGCTTATTTTAGGCATCTTTTACATTTAAGTTCGGAAAAGCCCTTTTTAGCAACTTTTTTCACACTTGACTAACCCTCGGTCTAACCCGTACTAAACACAAAACTAACCATATAGTTTACTTGTCATTTCCCTGAAATGCTTAATCTTGCCTTGGAATTCGAAGAAAACTATTAAAATTATTACTTTATTATATTACATTATTTAAAAATTAAATTAAAGCCCATCCTACCTTTAAAGAATAATCGAGGGATTAGGGATCGTAAATTGTTAAACACCATCAATGTAATACCTGTTAGTATAATTAAGGTGATATCTTGGTTCCAAACTCTATTATTTATTACTTGGCAATAGCGATTCTGTACTTAGTATAAAATAACTTAAAATAAGCATACGTAAACCAGTTTTCAAAAAATATGCAAAAATTCAAATTATTGCATAAAATATGCTAAACATGCAAAATATGCAACTTGCATAAATGCTCAACCCTATTTATAACATTTATAACAAAAGAGCAATTGCTGACATTATGCAAATTGATAGCCGATGCAGTAAGTTCATTCAGTGGGTGGTTTATGGTATGGCTTGATGAGCACTGACTTGGCGTGGAAGTACAGTTGTTCAAATAGGTCGATGAAGGTGTTAACTCAGAAGGATTTATGTAGCTTGATGTAGAAGGGCAGTTGTTCGTGGCTAATATTTTATTCGACATGTCCTTATTTTGATTTGTCGAATCTTCAATGTAGCTCTCGGCGACAGTCGTCGATTTCCAGCCTCCGAGTAGCTTGACATTAGTGATTTCTGCTCCAGAATCGGCCAACATGGTAGCCGATGAACGACGGAAACTATGTCCTGTATAATGCTTTGGATTTTTCAATTGTAGATATGCAGCTATTTCCGAAGGCATCTTACCGAATGAATTTATTCCAATACATTGAGTACCGCATGTTCCTTGTCGATACTGCACAAAAAAGCGCTTGTGCGGAGTGGATGATTTTCGCAAATTTGCATATTTATGATAGAGTTGTAAATAATATCCCTTATTTGTTTCATTAGATACTACAAAGATTCTTGAAGTATTGTTTTTACTGTCAGGAATTTTCACGACTATCAAATTACCTTTATCCTCTATGTGATCAACCATTATCTTGCATAGCTCATCGCGCCTGCAAGCACCGGCCAACCCAAAAATGGTGGCGACTTTTATTAGAAGGTAAATTTGATCAGGTGCTTCTTCCATAAATCTGGAAACTTCAATTTTGTCAAAAATTTTGGCCTTTTTCGGACGATATCCCACATTTTGCTTTTTTAAAAACAATGTTAGCTTGAAATATTGACTTAAATCCAAGTTTATTTTGATTTTAAGGACACTTTTTAACATAGAGTACTTACTCCATAAAGTATTTGGCTGAACTGATTTTCGTAAATCTGCAAAATACGCTAAGAAGACCTCCTCCTTAAAACTATTTGTCCCTTTGTTGCGGCACCAGTATTCAAATTGTTTATATTGCTTCTCGTATTTTTCTTGGGATTTAGCGGGCAATAAATTTAAATTTGCAGAGTTTGCGGCCTCTAGAATGGAATCTGGTAGCTCCTCGTCAGAGCTGCTCATTTTAACAGCGTTTATACTTTTTGAGGATTTGATGGAAAGAAAAGTGTCGGTGTTTGTAGATTCTTGTTGACATAGAAACGGAGGAAAAATCTGACATCATGTGCCAAAATCAACATGTACATTTATTGTTGCTTGGCAATATTATAATCATTTATCACTATACGAGGTACTTAAAAAATAGAATTTTTTTTCGTTTTAGGCTGAAATACGAATATCGTGAATTACGCTTAAAAGGTAAAAGCAAATACACTTGCAACGGCTTCGCACATTGCATAAAATTGTCTACAGCTACTAAAATAAATATAAATATTCCCTGCCAAGGAGATTTTTGAATAGTGCTACTTTTCCGCACCCGGTGCGGATAAACATCTTATCCGCACTAGTGCGGAAAAGTGTAACTTTGCACACGGAAATGCGTGCGCAAAGTACTACTTTGCGCACGCTCGTAGGAAAGACTCTTTAGTGAAGCTATGGGTAAAATCAGTGCGGAAAAGTGAAAAAAGTGTATCGATCATGTGATAGAAGAAGAAGAAGCCAAAATGTGGCAGGTAGATATAATAATCGAAGAAATGGTGAAACCGCTTATGATCAACGATGTTAATAAGAGTTCACCTTCCGAATCGGACTATGAGTAAGCCATAACGACAAAGTATTATTCGATTTTTGAAAATACTTTGTAAGATTCTATATAATATCTTGTTTTTGTAAAACTCCGATTCTTTGTTCTTAAGTTGGAAAAACGTTACTCTGACAATTAGATCATCTTAGTTCGAATATTATTTTGCTATTGTAAAATAATAATAAAAACATCGTTACATGGCTTTGTTTTTAGGATTAAGTAAACAAACAAGAGCCTTCAAGCACTTCTAGAAACTAGATTGACGTCATTGCTTTTGGATAAAGAAATATGCGTTCTTCTCGAATGTTCTCAGCTAGTGACTTATTTAGTTCTTAAATTAATTCCTTTGTTAAAGCAAAGAAACTTATAGCTATAGCTATAAGTTTCTTTGGTTAAAGGTATTGGATATTTACCATCGACATTAAATTTTCAAAAATTGTCAAATCTTCAGCAATTTTAAAACCCTCTTTGTGGGTTTGTTTAAATACTTTGAATTCTCAATTCTCGATTTTTATTTGTTTATAAGTAAAAGAGTATGTTGTTGTATAGTTTTTGTAATCTGCTAAACGTAATACAATGCAGCAAATTAATTTAATGTCTAAAATTAACTGCATATCTCGTAGTTAATCTTAGCCTAAGTGTTAACCCCGGATTAAAAACGTTGGTGTACTAAGTGGCTATGACACTTTTTAGTGATTTCGTTCAATTTCGTCGTATTTTACTCAAACGTTAGCTACCCCGTTCCGCTTCTATCTCCATACCAGAAAAAAATACTATTTTTTTCAAAACGCTTGGATTTCTAAATCCCTGAACGCTATTTTAATAAATCTGTAATTTTAGCATCAATCCGCTACAGTTGATTGTCCATGTGATCAGCAACATCACAACAACCGCCCTTTTTATAACGATAATCGCGGCTTCCCCCCAAACGATCTTCCGCCCCCAGCCCCTCCCGACGGGCGTGATGACTTATGGGATTTGCAATTTTGTCGATGGTGGGGGTGGAACTGGGTGCGACGAAGAGAGACAGAGGTTACATCTGTTACCAAAACTGAGGAATCCAAGGCAACAAGGGTGCCTGGAGAGGTTACACATATTACTAGAACTGATGAATCCCAAGCAACAAAGGTGTCTGGGTAAATAATAATAATAAGAAAATAGTTATTTACGATATAAGTGTTGTAAAGATTCATATTACAACACGAGATGTTAAAGTTGTTAAACGAGGCGTCAGCCGAGTTTAATCAAACATCGAGTGTAGTTATATGAATTTACAACAAGAATATTGTACAAAATTTTATCTACTTTCATCTATGAATAAAAATATTTGGCAAAAGGCATTTTTAAAAATAAAAATGCACCTGCTATTAAAAATCGTTTTGTAAGGGCATCTATTACAGCACTAGTGCTGTAATAGATGCCCTTACAAAACGATTTACAGAACTGTAAAATTCATATTACTAAATGAAAGTAGATAAATATATAAATAAATCGATCACAAATTAATAGTTTTTGTAATTTAACAATTTTAGACGCGAAGGAAAAATCGCAGAATGCAAATGTACATCCCTTGAGCGATGGTGTGGCGGCACTGGTTGTAGAGTGGTGTCCTCCCAGCCAATCCCTACGCAGGCCAGGGAGCAGCGAAGAAGTTCCGGCCAACAAGCAAAATCGCAAGTTAGGGAGCAGCAGAAAAACTACAGTGACAAGACTCAGTTGCAGAGTAAGGAAGAGCCAAGAAGTTCCGGTCAGCCAATCGAGTCACGTGGTAAGCAGCAGCGAAGAAGTTCTTGTGTTTATACCAAGGCACAGATTAAAGAGCAGCAAACCGAGCCATTCGTTAAGCAGCAACAAGTGAGGATACAACCGACATATAACCAGCGCACTCTCCCTACTAAAAAAGAGTTTAGAGAAATGTGCAAATGTTTATTGGGGAAGAAGCAAAAGGCTAGTGGCGGGATGGCTAACTTGTATAACACACCCTCTTGTAGTGTGGTGGCTCTGGAAAGGTATGACATACTATACTTTGTTTTATACAGGGCGTTTCAGTAAGGTGTTCGTCTTGGATAGCACCCAAATTATACAAGGGATACAAAAAAAGTTTTGGGACTCGTTAAAAATATCATGGCTATTGGCTATCTATGCATTCAACTTAGGTAAACAAAATTTATACCATAAAGTACCTTAAGCAAAAAGTAACATAACCAATAAGAGGCGAAAGAAGGCCAGTCCGGCGAAACCAAATTTAAATGCGCATGCGCGAAGTTAGTAGTATATCAGTCAATTTTGATGTGTCATATTTTGTTGTCAATCACTGTCAATCGTGTGATAATTTTTGTGGTTTTCTTAATTTATTTCTTTCCATCGGTGTTTTTAGTGTTTAGGACGTATTTTTTAATAATTCCACAACTTACTATTGTTTTGTGACTTGTCGGTGGTAAAAATCTATTTGTTTAAATGTCAGAAATGAAGCTTAAACGTGGTACATCGTGTGCTTACCCTGGGTGTTCTAACAGAACCGGCAAAGGAATTTCATTTTTCAGATTTCCAACGGATACAGGGAGGTATGTTAAGAAGAGTTAATCTATTTATAATAAATATAAGTAGTAAGCATTTACATAAATTGATCATTAAAAAAATCCTTTTAAATAGGCAATGAATAAAAACAAGATTACCAACCAAACCAACAATTTTGTATTAAAGTAAAGCTGGGTTTATGCAACATTAGTTTATTGTATTTAACTTTGTAGTAGTTTGTTTTCTTTAATGATCTTAAAGTGAACTGGAAGTCAGCATGCTTTTTTACGTACATAAGGACTACGCATTTAGCTATATGAATAAGATGAAATAAGGTTACACAAAACAGGCCTAAGTTTGAATACTATTTGCATTAAAAGATCTTATTGAATATTCAATTAATTCAATCATATTTTTAGATGTAAAGCCTGGCTTGTTGCCTGTAACCAGAGTTGGGTATCTACCTACCTTTTTGTTTTCTACATGTAGAAAACCTTTTTCTACGTTTCGACGGTAGAAAATGTAGAAAAGGTAGAATACTATAACTATCAAAAAATGTGAGGTTATGTGTGGTCGTTGTTGACAGTTTTGACGTTGTTGTTATGTCATTTTGTTTTTGCAAGCGTTCTCTAATCTAAGTTTCAAAGATATTCACACGTAACTTACCTAGGTAGAATACCTTATGTTTTCTACTGTATTCTACTAAGGTAAACTACCTAAAGTTTGCTACTGACCCAACCCTGCCTGTAACAGGACCGATTTTTTTCCCGTGTAGACCGTATTCGGATATAAAATTTTGTCCTATAAATGTATCTATTTTTTACTGTGTAGCTGGTGGTATCAAGGTCACAGAATTTGGGTACATCAATATCAAAGAAGCCGACAAAGCTTTTGCCTCTTAGTAGTTGGGTTACTCTTTGCCTTAAGATACGCGGTATACCCATAGAATAGGAGGGGACACTCTTATTTCTATGGGTATACCGGGTGTTGCATCGTCGAGCGGGACATAGGAAATCCCATGTAATTTTAGGGGTCAATTATTGGCTTCCCTAATTATTTTAGAGAAAAATTCTGTTTAGGTTTATTAAAGAGCACTAAAACCCACATTCAAAAGAATAACTTTAGATATTTTTGATGAGCCCGTTTACGGGTTATCGCCGATTTCTTTTTAACTATTTCTCCTTTTTATGGCCCCGTATTTGCGGGCACCAGTCAAGGTAAAAGATGACTGTCAAATAAAGTTGTCATTTTGAAATGTGTGCTTTATTGTTATAAAAACTTGTACATCGAAAATATTAAAGGTGTATTTATGAGTACAAATTAATCTGAATAAAACTAAAATAAAGTATCCAATTACAAGGTTAATTATGACATTTTACATGTTTCAATATTTTACTAATTAATAGGTAGGTACTATTAAATTGTTAGAACTTTAGGATTTAAGAAGATGTTCAAATATTCCTCAAAATGACAACTTTATTTGACAGTCATCTTCTTTTACCTTGACTGGTGCCCGCAAATACGGGGCCATAAAAAGGAGAAAGAGTTAAAAAGAAATCGGCGATAACCCGTAAACGGGCTCATCAAAAATATCTAAAGTTATTCTTTTGAATGTGGGTTTTAGTGCTCTTTAATAAACCTAAATAGAATTTTTCTCTAAAATAATTAGGGAAGCCAATAATTGACCCCATTTAAAATTACATGGGATTTCCTATGTCCCGCTCGACGATGCAACACCCGGTATACCGGGTGATGCATCGCTTAGTTAAACATAGTAAATCCCATGTAAATTTTGAGGTGGCCAAATATTGGCTCCCCTGTACATTTTAGAGAAAAATTCATGTGCCAAGTTTGAATACATTTTAATAAGCCAATCCTAACTTATTCAATTAAATGTGATGGCAAAATTACGAAATTTTCATAGTTTAGGTAATACGCAGCAAGCACCAGCAAATTATTATTTGGCATTGACAAAACGAAAAGTAGCGTCAGTGACTGTTTTGTCTAAGGGTTTGTTTACTTTAGTTCAGGAAGACGCTAGACACGTTTTGATTACTTGTTTTATTTCTACACTTAACTACATGATAATATCACAATATTCGAACTGCTTCGGGCAAAGGGTCGGGATGTAGAGGACGATCATGGTTGCCCGGATGGTTTCCCCACTGTTGGGTTCGTTGGACCTGCGCAGTGCTCTTGGCCTTGTTGCCATACATCACAGTGACAATATTTTCTTTCATTGAAGGCGCTTTAATTATAGCTAAATATGAACTATTCCATTAAGGAAAAAGTAACTATGATTAAGTGGTATTATCCAGAAAACAGTTTAAGTGCAGTGTCTGAAATGTTTTCAGTTCAATTTCCTGATAAGCCTATTCCTTCCATTTCATAAATTAAACTTATCATAAGTAAACTTGAGTCCAAAGGCACTGTAATAAATAACTGTGAATGCGCAACTCAGAATGTCAATAGAGCTGAAGAAAGGGATAATAGAGATCTTGATATTTTACTGCACGTGGAGGAAAATAAAATAATAAGATAAGATATAAGATCCGTTTACGGCATCGTTTGTTTCACAAAAAAGTGGCACAGGTTTGCGAAAACCCTATCATTCTATCTATACTAATAACTTCAAAACTGTAGAGAACTGTACAAATTTCGACATGAATTAAATAATAGGTACCTATATTTATACTTCATTGTTTCTTCTAATTTTAGGTTATCCTATGGAGTAGCAGACCAAACAGTTGTTGACAGATGGTCTAAATGTGAAATTGATAAATTCAAGAGAAAGCAGGCTTGTGAGGAGAGATGTAAGGTATACAAATTACCAGTGGAGGCGCCATTAGGGGCGTACCCATGGAGTAAAATAAAATGAGAGGCTTTTTCCCACACGATATTAAGTTGTCTACACGAGATTATGTTGGGTTTAAACCATCACCACTAATACTCCATATTATAAGTTAACATCACTTTTAAGTTTAACTGGTGGAATGTGCACCGGTTATTGGATAATCATCAGTTTAAACTGTCCCCTTGAATGTAATCCGTCCCTATGATATTCGGCATAAAAGTATTGAGATTCTAAAGTTTGTCAAAAAATATTGAAGAGATCAATATTTAGGTGCATGCTGACTTAATGAATATAATTGACTAAGTTAAAGTTCTCAACATCGTTGCAACACAAAAATCAATTAGTAAATCATAGAAATTGCAAAATAAGACATAAATTATAACTGTGTGTCTATTGGGAAAGGGAGACCAAAAAGACAAACAACGGTTTTAATCGTATTTAATATACAGGGTGTATCAGAAATACGGTGCGCAACTTAAGGGGGTGATTCTTTATGATATTCTAAAAGAAGAAGTTGATATGAACATGTGTCCGTAGTTTCCCCGTTTTTGATATACAAGGTGTTAACGAAAATAGGTTTTTTATCATTTTTTTAAATGCCTGCATTATTTCGTATCGCATTACAACTTTTAATAATTCGAATTCTTAATGGAATGATACATTTTTTTATTACTGAGCTAACATAGCATAAAAATAGCTACATTTTGGCTAAAACCGCGATTCGATATCTTTATTTGTTTTCGAGTTATTTACAAATTACTATTTTGTTTTTTTAGTGTTTACTGCTAAACGAGAGGAATGTAAATATTCTTTTTTCATAATATTTCATCAATTTAATAATTATTACTCCAATAATAATAATTATTAAAATGTTTATCCTTTAAGTGCATTTATTTTGTATCTATTCCCGCCAAAAATCCCTAAAAAAAATAAGTTGATTCAAAGGCAAAAACAGGAATGTAAAGATTTTTTTAACAACTAAACTGTAATAGCGTAAAGTTACTTTTATTCTTAAAATTCGAGAGGCCAATAGACTTGAACACCGACAATTAAACAAAACTATTTAAAGCTACGAAAAAAAAACTTTAAATAGCCAAAACGTAGCGAAAAAATGAAATGAACAAAAGGCTTTATAAATGTTCAAAACGCATTAAATTATTTTCAATACAACGATTTAATTTGCGTTGCGTGCTTAATATTTATTTATTTATTTATTTATTTATAGACGGAAAAAACTCCATTTTTACAGTAAAGGTACAAAATCACTAAATTATTACAATGAAGTTACAAAATTACAAAATTACAAAAAAAAATAACACATTACGAGATGACGAAAAAAAGAAAAATTGAAATAAAATATAGTTTAAAAAGAAAATTTGACTTAACTCTGGTTAGGCCCTATCTATATAAATTAAAGCATGTTCTCACTGGTCTTGACAAATCCAAGACACTAGCATTTATGTTAAATCTCCTCTGTATTCTGGACATGGGATTGTTAATTCCATAGTTTGTTCGGTGGAAAGAAGGCCTGAATAGGTCGCGGTTACGTGTTTGGTGAACGTGGCAGGGTGCATTAAAATTAAGGAGCTCCAGTAAATTCGGTGCATCGATTAAGCCATTGACAATCTTATAGAGGAACATGAGTTCCTGGCAATGCCTACGCGCTTCTAAAGTCTGAAAACCCAATGTCTCGCACCTCTCAAGATATCCCAGTTCAGAGACATTTGTTCCGGTTCTAAAGGCATATGACTTCAAGAACTTAGCCTGAACTCGTTCAATAGAGGAAATATGAGTTTGGTAATAGGGGGACCAGACGATCGATCTATACTCCAAACATGGGCGGACGTATGTGCAATATAAAAGTTTTAGAGTGTTTGGAGAAAACCCTCTACTATTGCGAAGGATAAATCCAAGTTGTTTAAAAGCCTTGCCGGTTATGGAGTTAAAATGACTTCTAAAATTTAGTTCGCTATCAAATATAATCCCTAAATCTCTGACTTCTGAATTCCTTGTTAGGCATTCATCGTTCATGTCATAAACAAATCTTTGAAAGTTTTTATTTCTGGATAACGTGATCACAGAACACTTAGAAATGTTGAGATGAAGTCCATTTTCACAAGACCATTTAGACAGCTCATCCAAATCACGCTAAAGTGCCATGGAGTCTTGAATATTCCTTATAACTCGGTATATTTTCAGGTCGTCAGCAAATCGGAGTTGAGGGGAACCAAGGTTGATATCATTAGTGAATAAAAGAAACAGTAAGGGACCGGAATGGGAGCCCTGCGGTACCCCTGATGTTACTTTAAATTGATTTGACAAGTAGTTGTTGATTTTAACACATTGATACCGGTCTGTTAGGAAACTCTCTAACCGCAATTAACCTTCGAAGTTCTGGAGAAAACCAGCTTGGAAAGTTATTGCTTTTGAAAGTCTTGACAGGCACGAATCCATCAAAAGCGGTAAAAATACAATCATAAAATCGCTCACATGCCACGTTCACATCAGCACCGCTAAAAATATTTCTGCTTCAATTTCAGCTCTTGGAATGCTAACAATAGCACCGTGGAAACGTTGCTTTATGTTTTTAGCAGTGGTAGGACGACTTTGAAAGACAATGTCTTTTAGACTGCCCCATAAATAAAAATCAAACACAGTGATATCTGGGGATCTAGGCGTCCATGAAAACAAACTTTCTCGTCCGATCTGGCGGTTCGGGTATCTTTGGTTCAAAAAGTCTAACCTGAACTATTAAAGAAATTGATAAGGTACGGCTGTGTACACTTTTTGAATTAAGTGGAAGAAACAATCGTTTTTGTGTATTAAGTGTATAGGTAATCTTCTAAAAATTATTAAAGAGCAGAGCGCTTTCGGCCTTAGGCCATCATCAGTGCTTCTTTGTCAGGAAACAGGAACACTTCATTGATAAAATTTTTTTTTCTCTAAGTGGGCCATCAACACCACAATGCAAAAACTGATTACATAAAACAGTTAACACGTAAAATTGTAAACGACAAACATCTGGGACGAACAACTTTTAAAAAAATTCGAATTTCGATTCGAAACCTTGTTTCCACGTGGACCGAAAATGAAAAAAGAAAAATGTTAATTATTGATTGAAATTTTAAAAAGTGGTTGGTCCCAGATGTTTGTCGTTTATAATTTTACGTGTTAACTGTTTCATGTAATCAGTTTTTGCATTGTGGTGTTGATGGCCCACTTAGAGAAAAAAGATTTTTTATCAAAGTAGTGTTTCTGTTTCCTGACAAAGAAGCACTGATGATGGCCTAAAGACCGAAAGCGTTCTGCTCTTTAATAACTTTTAGAAGATTGTACACTCAATACACAAAAACGATTGTTTCTCCCTCTTATCAAAGAAATATTCATTAAAAAATTACGAATAGCATTAAATTATTTTATTTTTGTTTGCGTACGTTTTAAAATGTTCGTAATTCGTTTTCTAGAATCTTAAGAATAAAAGTAACTTCATTGTTCATTTAGTTGTTAAATAATCTTTATATTTTTCTTTTTGCCTTTGAATAAACTTGTTTCTCTAGATTTTAGGCAACAATAGACACAAAATAAATGCACAAAGAAGCTAAACATTTTAATAATTTTATTTAATAATTATTGCTGATAATAAATTGATGAAAAATTATGATAACATAATCTTAACATTCCTTTCATTTAACGGCAAACAATATTTTCTAAAATAAAATAGTAATTTGTAAATAACTCGAAAACAAATAAAGATATCGAATTACTGTTTTCATTAAAATGTAGCTATTTTTATGCTATATTAGCTGAGTAATAAAAAAATGTATTATGCCATTTAATTTTATTAAGAAAATTTGAAAAAACTAAATATTGTTTAAACAGTGCCACCTAGAAGGGGCGGTGTGCACAAGCGACCACGACCAACGTAAGTTTTTTAATAAGTGTAAAAGTGCCTATTAAACGAGCCCAAGCTGATTAAATTTGGGTAAAGCAAATGGAAGATACAGCAATTCAAAAAGTTGTTGTTTCACAAGCTTCCCCCATCCATATTTTTAAAGTCTTAGAAACAAGTGAATAACGAACTTTTTATTTCCGTTATTAGCCGTCATTTGGGAAACTTAAAAATATTTCCCAGCAGTTTATTTTGGTCGATTTAAAAAAAATCTTTCATCTGATTTATCGTGATTATTTTAAATCCAATTTTATTTTAGTTTGTTAGCGTATGAAGCAAATTTTATATTCTCACGGATCGGAGTTACGATTTTCTACTGCGCTTGTGGTGATGGATTTGGAAAAAGTCCCTCTCCCCCTGGAATCGCCCCTGCTACTACAAAACTTTTTCACTTTTTCATCGTAGGCACAGCCTTGGGTAAGGAATTCAAGAGGGAAGCACGACATAGGAAGTGAAGAAAATATTCGCGAAATAAATTCACAGAAAAATTACTCGACCACTGACGAGAGCATTGAGTATCTATCACTTCGTGTTCAGCACATTACAAGCGATATGTCCTGTCCTTGTGTTAACCACTCTTCACCGGCAGATGGTCAGGTAATAATTTTAGATAATTACGAGAAATATGTTCAAATTCAAACCGGAATTTATTTATAATATTTATTACTCTAACAAAACTTACTTGGTTTGACGTGTGCCTTGCGGTTCTATACACTCCTGCCATCTTTTTGGGAGCCAGTTTTTCATCTTCGTCGTGTTTACGTCCGATTCCTCCCGAAGCTTTCTTTAGAGATGCAAACAAATGAAAATCACATGAGGATAAATCAGGACTATAGGGACTTAGGGAGGATGGAAAAGTGTTTCCCAGTGCAATTGGGCCAATGTGTCTTTAGTCAATTGAGCGGTGTGAGGACCAGCGTTATCATTAAAGCAGAATGGCACTTCTGATGGGTCGTTTATGTCTTTTTTGTGCAAAAAGCAGTTTTAGCTCGTTTTGATAACAAAAAGCTGCATTAATGGTTCGACAATCTGTGAGTATATAAGACGCCTTCAGAGCATCCCGAAACACCGTCGGCCTAACATTTCTACAAATAACAGAATATTTTGTTCATTCGATGAAGTCTTATAACAATCTCAACAGGCTTAAAAACATTTTATTACAAACAGATTCGTTTTGCGACAGAATCTGCAAGAGGCTGTACAAACAATGCTGTCAAAACAGAACAAAAACTATTGAAGCAAGGTAGGTAACACACCAGCCTTCTAGATAGACTGGTGCATTAATAAAAATCGACATTTTGAATTAAATTAATTGTATGCATTGCAACTGCACGTAGCACCTCTTACTAAATAACATAAGCATACCGTCTTATTAAATCAAAAGTAAATATTCACCAGTACCCTGGCATTGGTAAGGGCATGCCGACTATATCCTGTGATGGCTGGATATAACAGGTACATGGTGTCGCTTTATCTGGACCGACGCCTTTGGTGCTCATGCTTATAAAATAATAACAGCACTCTTAGTCTGAATCAACATGCATCCGTGATCACTGATCCGTTGTTACCACGTGATCAACAGTAGCCAATCAAATATCTGTTTAGGGAGCTGACAGCCCGTTAAGATCATCATGGATAAAAGTTGGTTAATTTTTAACTTCCGTCTGTGTTTTAACGTATGTAAAATGTTGTAATATGGTACGAAGACACCCTGTATAATGAAACAATAAATTATGCATCATTTAATAATAGTAAAGTAAACTACGAATCAGTATACGATCAACTTGCTGACTCCTACTATTTCATAAAAGTACAACAGGAAATTGTAAGTTGAATGAACAGACAATATACAGAGTTCAATAGCAAAGCAGGGATTTTATTACTCATTAGTTAGGACAGAACCTAAATTATTACAATGTTTGGTTAAAATTTTGAAATATCTGTTGAGGGAAGAATTTTAAGCTTTTTTTAGTATTTGTGGTCAGTTTATGCAACACATTTGATTTTAGGAGTAGGTGCGACTACCTGACATTTTTATTTGACATAGTTTTTACGTCCGTATCACGCGTCTTCATTCGGATGATGCCAATTTCACCTATCCGTAATACGCATACGGATATCCGTGATCACGGATGCATGTGGATTCAAAAAAGGGATGCACACAATTGCTTATAACAAAGTTTATAGAACACAGTTTTATAAGTTTTGCTTATAACAAGTTTCGACCTACATTCCGGTTTCACAGACTCACGGATACCTATAGCTGTATCATTCCGAAGAATTTTTATTCCGATAGCCGATACACTTTCTAGATAAAGAAAATAACAATGCCAATATAAACCTATGTCGTGTCTGCTTTTGGTAATTATTAATCGGATACATTTTTGCACAGTTTCTTGTATTTCTCTCATGCAATACTGTAGAGATTTTTGTTTCACAAGTGCTCGTACACTTTAGAATCTTCCAGATATTGTACGAGCACCATCATTGCATATTCCGACGCAATTTTTCCACTCTATGTTTGCCTTGTTTAAAAAATCCTTTAATATAGCAAATAATGCAAGTGCTATTGCTTTGAGTTCCCGAAAAGCTGATGCTGTACATCTTCACCAATTCGATGGGCAACAGTATCATTTGATAGAGGTATGGACTGCAATTATTGTTTGGCAAAATTAGCTTCAAACTTAGTTTGTAGAATCTCAATTGCAGCTGGCAGAGAAAGCTCTTCACCAATGGTGTGAGTCTTTTTACTTCTGGCTATCTGATATAAAACGTTGTAAGAGGCAAGTAATGATGAATGATCTTTGCTTTTCATATGATTTTCACTATCGTCTAATGTTCTCTTAATCTACTTAAATATTTATCCATATTTCTACGAGCTACTCGAATATCGTTAATTGCAGATAACACTCAAATTACAACATACACATTCACTGCATACAATTATCGACTCGACTGAGACTGGCTGGAACTGAACGAGATGCAGCATTTATACACGCCGCGCAGACTTTCTAGAATGTTCGAGACAAATCGGAACTTTTCGCGAAGCTGATTCGACTATCTAAGCTAAGGGTACTTAAATTGACCTCAGTTGCAAGGTGTCTTTCGCGTCAACATGAACATAATAAGTTGTTACTGTCAAAATAGTACAAGGTTAAATCATTACTGTCGGAAATACAGGTACTGTGAAGGCAGGTCAGAACACCTCGCTCATCACGAGGGTTGCTATTTAATATTTTAGGGGTAGGTGCCCTGGGGGCTGAATTTAATACAACAAGAACCTCTAAAGTTGTCCCTCTTTAGATCTAAATCAACGTGCTTCCCCAAATTTTTAGAGTGCCATCAGCTGAAGAAATATTACATGATGCTCGTTTTTAAATTGAGACCCTGTATACATCCTGAAATAAATGTTTTGTCACAGTTTAATAGCAAAATTTCTGAATGAACAAAAACACACTAAAGCAAGATTTCTTAAAACTATACATTACGATATGTGTTTAAAATCTACTTATACAGGGTGACGCGGATCTAAATGAACATACTTCAACACAAGACAAAGAATACCTTGGGGGTTCTTAATCACCCATCTTTGATAGTTTAATTGTAGATAGTTAATAAGATACAGGGTCTTTTATGAACTTCAGCAATTTTTTGTTCTTGTCATATTTTTTAATGCACTCCGTATAAAATTTTCATATTGGGTCAACATCTGTAACCTATCTGTCGCTTAAAATTGCAGTATCAGAAAATTTTAAATTCCAGGCCCGTATTAGAAAAAGTTGACATTTTCAATTTTTACATTTTTAACACCCTGTAGATCAATTTTTTCAAAATATTATTTTTTTATTGGAAAGAGCATAAAGAATTGACCCTAACGGCATAATTTTCAAAGTTCCCGCACCCATCACTTGATTAGAATAAATGGTTGTTTTGTAAAAAATTTCAAAATGGTGCATATTTGGAAATTAGAAATTAAGAAAATAACAATAAAAAAGCAAAAACTGCTTCCGAAGTAAAAAAATAAATGTACTAAACGTTTAATAGTTTTAACGAGACTAAATTTAAGGGAACAACACAACAACAAATAACAAAGTAATAATAATAATAACAAAACTGCAAGATAATGATTGCTTTTTAGACATCGACAAAAAATCGTAAATTACAGTCAGAAATTTTAAACTTTGTAAAGTAGGCTTTGCCTCATTTAAAAACAAACCAAAGACTATCGAGTTACTGTTCCATAGCAACAATTCAAGTCACTATCAGATATGTGACAGTTGTCTGACCTTTGTTAGTATTCGGTTAACAATTATTGCAATTTTCTGTTGAAGATGCCTTACCAATTTTCAAATGCCGAATATGCCGACATTATTTTTGTATACGGTTTTTGTAACGGTAATGGAAGAGCTGCTGTTCGGGAATATCGTAGGCGATTTCCGGGTAGAAGATGTCCATATCACAAAACATTTGCAAATGTATTTTTATTTGCTGGAGAACATGGACATTTTCCCACCGACAATAATATTGATCAACCAATACGACATCCAGTTCAGGAGGAAGAAGATATCTTAAATCTTGTTGAAGATAATCCCAAAACATCTACTCGAAAAATTGCGACACGTCTAGGAATCCCGCAAAAAAGAGTTAATGTAACACTGCAAAAGGAAGGCTTGCATCCGTTTCATGTTCAAGAAGTTCAAAGATTGGAACCTGGCGATTATGCAAACCGGTTACTCTTTTGCCAGTGGCTCAGTAGACACCAAAGGAGTCTTTATCGAATCCTCTGGACCGATGAAGCACAATTTACCAGAGATGGTGTAAATAATTCAAGGAATTCCCATGTATGGTCGTTAGAAAATCCACATGCCATCAGACAATCGCATTCGCAGCACAAATTTTCCATAAACGTTTGGGCAGGTATAATAAATAATAAATTAATTGGGCCGCACTTTTTTGCTGAAAGATTAGATGGAAATCAATATTTAAATTTTTTACAAAACATTTTGCCAGGACTTATGCAGAATGAAAATGCTAACGTGAGAGGGCTCTTTTTTCAACATGATGGGGCCCCACCACATTTTGCAAGGGTTGTATCTGAATTTTTAAATATTACGTTTCCTAACAGATGGATAGGCCGTGGAGGGCCCCATTTATGGCCAGCCAGGTCGCCGGACTTTAATCCTTTGGATTTTTTTTTCTGGGGGAATATGAAAAATTTGGTTTATTCAGAAGAAATCAACACGCGGGAGCAGCTTTTGCAACGAATTATTAATGCTTTTCAGGAAATAAAAAATAACCCAGACGCAATTAGAAAAGCAGTGTCAAATTTAAACATCAGAAGACGAAGATGTGAACAAGCCAATGGAGGGCATTTTGAACAGCTTCTTAAATAACAGTGTTCTGCTAAAGCGCTCTTAAAATTAATTCTTGCTAAAACTTTTTCTATGTATTAGATTTTAACAGGTCAATTTTAACTTGCAGTTTTGTTATTATTATTATTACTTTGTGATTTGTTGTTGTGTTGTTCCCTAAAATTTAGTCTCGTTAAAACTATTAAACGTTTAGTACATTTATTTTTTTACTTCGGAAGCAGTTTTTGCTTTTTTATTGTTATTTTCTTAATTTCTAATTTCCAAATATGCACCATTTTGAAATTTTTTACAAAACAACCATTTATTCTAATCAAGTGATGGGTGCGGGAACTTTGAAAATTATGCCGTTAGGGTCAATTCTTTATGCTCTTTCCAATAAAAAAATAATATTTTGAAAAAATTGATCTACAGGGTGTTAAAAATGTAAAAATTGAAAATGTCAACTTTTTCTAATACGGGCCTGGAATTTAAAATTTTCTGATACTGCAATTTTAAGCGACAGATAGGTTACAGATGTTGACCCAATATGAAAATTTTATACGGAGTGCATTAAAAAATATGACAAGAACAAAAAATTGCTGAAGTTCATAAAAGACCCTGTATCTTATTAACTATCGACAATTGAACTATCAAAGATGGGTGATTAAGAACCCCCAAGGTATTCTTTGTCTTGTGTTGAAGTAGGTTCATTTAGATCCGCGTCACCCTGTATAACTATTATTTTTACAGAAAGTAGAAAAAATTCAAGAAAACTGCAACTTTGAAACGCAAACGGACATGCATCACGAACACAGAAAAACACAAACGTGCCTCAAAGAAGAAACAGCAAGCGCCGGACAATATTGCCTTGCAAATGGTAAACTTGGGGAAAGACTGTATAAAATTAACGGCAAGAAAGACAAACATATATGTATATACGTCTGTTGCTGTGGAACTTGTAAGCAAAGCAATACAGCAAAACGAATGAGTAAAGAAGATCCTAAGCCAATCAGTAGAGAAAACTCACTAATCAAAAATCTCAAGCCAGCCAGTAAAGAAACCTTAATAATCAACGAAAATTCTAATCTAGCCACTAAAGAAAACGCAATAACGAAAGACGAACCTGAGCAGTTAAGTGAAGAAAACGCAAATATTAAAGAATACCTATCAACTAAAATCCCTTCCAGCCAAAAAAAGTCTTTAAACCGTGATGAAAACAACGGCGCAGAATATTTGAAGGCATATCCAGTTTCAATTCCGTTAATTGTGCCTCCGCCGAGTACAAAAATGTTGTCAAAGTTTGGAACGCCATCGAAAAATTACCCTTGGATGCATAACATGAGTTCGGACACGACCACTACAACTTTAAATAACTTTAAAGGTTTTATAAGTCCTGCTAGCGGTAAAATCTACGATTTTACCTCCTGCGATTACAACAGTCACGAAAACATGGCCCTACCAGAGCTAATTGACATCACAGAAGACCTTTCGTATTTGAAAAAGATTGAAAATATAACCACAAATACTGATAGCGAAAATAGACTTTTGCTTGATGCTGTTTGTGAAGTTATTTTAAACGAACACGATGAAAAATATCCCGAGCATCAGTTAGAAAATAGTGTTCATGAAGTCTTAAACCGAGATTATACAAAATTAGAGCTATTATGCGACTTAGAAGGCGAAAGAAATAAAAGTGATATTGACACGGAGTTGAGTAAAGCATTTTTCAATGAAGATATTGGCATACAACTCACATGTCCTTCAAATATAGGTTTATTAAGTGATGATCTTAAATCTGATATGATGATCAAAAATATTATAGATACCGTCTGGGCCGATAGGGATGTCAATGTCACAAATAATGAGGAGGTTTATGGAAGTAATCCGAAATCCTTGAAAGTTGAGGCAAGTAAAAAAGAACCGTGCTTTAAATTTAAAGGAAATAAAGAAGTTTCAAGGGAGACAGGACTATTACCTAGACTAGGTAATGATGTTCACAAAAACCGCATAAAACGGGAAGCACCAAAATCTCGCAAAAATGAATGTAGCAGTAAAAAGCTTAAGCACGAGGAAGTTGGTAGGGTTAAGCGGCCGGAAAATACTCAAACCAAACCAAACGATAAAATTGGGTCGATTTTTACTAAGATTGAAGACATAGTAAAACAAAGCAAAGTCAAAAGTGCAGAGATGCAAAAGGTTTTAAATTATATACCCCAAAACGAAGACCCGAGTTATGGATTTACTGAAAGTGTTTTGGAGATACATTCATTCGGCCTACACCCGTCGACAAATGAATTTGAGAAAAGAGAAGTAGCCGAAATGGAGTCGAGCGCTTCAAAAAGATTTTATAAGATGTCCTCTGACACTTTTCAGATTGGAATTTGTCCATCAACATCAAAAATAAGTGAACAAAAAAACGTAAGGAAAAGCTACGACTTTTTTACCGATAAATTAGATAATGTTCTGAGAGAATACACAAAAAGTTGTTCTGGAATCGCATCAGAAATTATATTGGAAGAAGATATTGCCATTCATCCTGGCAATGAAATCGATAGCAATGAAACCATTTATCATAAAAACGAATGCGCTAGATCATTGAGCCTTGAGAAAGATTCCAAATTATCAGTTCATAGCTTCCTCGTATGTGATGAAAAGCCAGCTATTCAGAAACCATCCAGTAGTGGGGGAAGTGCCAAAATAGAAAGGAAGACTACTAAAAAGAAGAAAATTGCTACTAAGGGGTCGTTAATACCAATTCGAACACAAAATAACAGCGAAAATGTTTAATGGGTGGTATGCAATAAAATATATTAATAATATTTAAGTCGTTTTATTGGCAAATTGAAAATCAGTTTTAGTTATAGCCCGGGAGGCGGTGACTTGCTTACGCTCAAATTCAAAAGATGCTTTATTATCAGAGAAGACGTTCTCATTGACAAATCTGAAACAGTATAAGTACCTAAGTACAAAGAAATAGAAACAACTAAAATTAGACAAAGATTAAGATGATGTACAGGGTGACCATTTTTCGATGTAATTGCAGGGTATTTCGAGAACTAGTAAAGATAGAGGATGCCACAAACAGAATTGTCATAGCTTTCTTAGTTTCTAAGCTACATGGTACTTTCGAAAATGCTTGTTTTTTTACTACCCTCTCTATTTCGGTTATCCATTAACTTATCAAAAAATTGAAAACTGTTTCTAAGAGAGTTTCTTAAGTAGAATTCAGTGGCGTGCTTACTTTTTTCTGGGAGCATTACTTTTCCTACACACTACTACCTTACTACAAACCGCAATTTTGTATCATTCATACACTTTATTCTGAAGAAGCTATACCGTGTAGTACAGTGGTAATTTACCAATAAAACTCCTGTTTTTCTGTTTACCCGTAAATAACTCATTACTTTTCGCTCATCTAGTTGCAAATGCAAGTTATTGAGACCCGCTAAGGGTACGTCTTCTATTATTTCTGGCACAACGTTTTCCAGAATTTCCAATTATTTATTTGCATTAAGGCTGCCTTCAAATATATTATAAATTATTTTGCTTCCTAGTATAAAACATGAAACGTTGAAGCCAAACCTGCCTTGCCGTTCGAGTGGAAATATTACATGCTGATTTTCCTGAGACCAAAACCTCGTATTGTGCCGATTAAATATATCAGTACTGGTAAAATGAGCCTCATCGGACCATATAACGGTTCTTTCAAAATTATTTTCCCTGTTGATATTTTGTAGATATCAATTACAGAACTCTATATGGCGCTGTGCATCACCAGGATGTAAGTTTTGTACCGGGTTGAATTTATATGGCTTAAAATTGTGTTTTTTTTTAGGATTGTTTGAACTCTTGATTTAACTACTCCGACCGAACCTTCAACCATTTTACAAGAACTAGTTGGATTTATTTCAATTGAAGCTAAAACATTTATTTCATCAGTCTCGTGGTTTTCCTTGTTGTAGATTTTAGGCCGAGGTTTAGAAAATTAACCGTGTTAAATTAAATTTGATTTCATCCTGAGAAAAATTCTTTTATCCGGCTGTCGTCTTTCGGGACATCTATAAGTAATTTAAGAAATTGATATACTACAAGAAGGCGTATATTTACCTATTGAAATACACTTCTAATGCTTCACCTGCATTTTCATTACAATGGACATAACAAACGAGAATGGCGTATTTTTCATTATTTTCAAAGTTTACATTTTCTGCCATAATTAGGACAAACTGATTTTTTACTATTAATTAGTTATTTTAAAATAACTTAGAGAACCTGAATACTCTGACAGAAACTAAAGAAGTTTTTAATATGACATAAATGACTTTTCTCCACGACCATTACTGAATGCAATAATTCCAAAATCATTTTTGATAATAGAATGTAAAAATTCTCGCTCTTGAGTTGGAATATTTATTCTGAAACACTTGCTTCTTATGCGTTTTGCGTGTATTTTCATTCCATAACAAGATACGGAATGAATATTCTGTAATTGATCTAAACGACATAGGTTGCCATGAATTTCGAAACTGTCAGTGTCAGATAAAAATGGCCGCGTTGTGATAATTATTTTCAGACAAATTTTAGTGCAAGTCAAAAAATGAGTGAAAAATCGGATGAATCAGATATGGAACTGGATAATACTCAACCTGAAATTACGAATATTGCGAATAAATAACTTAATTGCTTTGTACAGATTTTATTTGTTTTTATTCGTACTTTTTGGTCGTGGAGAAAATATAGTCTGCTACTCGGTTAGAATAAAAATGTACTCGTGGTTCCTCACGCTCGCTACGCTCGCGTTCGGAATCTTCCACTCGGATCGACTTTTCATTCCAACCTCGTTACAGAATCTACTATTCTTTTTTCTAAATACCCGTCATGGCCTACTAACAAAAAATGTATATTTTTTTATGAAACGTAAATTTCGTGCTTAATATTAAAAATAAAAATAATGAGGTAATATATTTCTGAGAAGCTTGTTATAAACTAAATTATATTATTAAAAAATATATATGGTGCCCCATTTAAAAAAAAAAGCAAGTTTGTTTTTTTTTTCTCGGAAACTATTGAACGTAGAAAAAAACTGAGTACGTCACTGGATTCCACGTAAAAAACTACAAGAACATTTATTTTCTCTTTGATAAGCTACAGGGTAACCTAAATATGGGGGGTGTCCCAAAATGTAAAATTTTCAAAAACATTCCGTAGGTATATCAAAAACGAGGACTAAAAAAATTCTGATAGCGGCATTTCTTGTTTCATAAAAAAGTAGCACAGTGCTGCGAAAACCGTATCCTTCTATCTTTACTAATAACGGAGATACCCCGTAAAACAATCGAAAACTGGACACCCTGTACATTAGAGGATATTATGTACCAATTTTGGTTCAATTCTCTCTAGTTAGTCGAAAGAGGATTAAAAAATACAGTATTCTGCATCTCGAGAACAATAGAAATTTGTACATAAGTGTATAGGAACTTTTTACATTTTTTTGAGATCCTCTACCGTGTGATACTATGCACTGTGTACTTTTTCAATGTCACCCTTTCTATAGGGTGTTAATGAATGCCACGTAGATAGTTAAGGTAATAATAGTGCTTCGCAAAATAGGAAATAAATACTTATAAACATGCGGTCAAAAAAGTTTCATTTTTGATATAAAGCTTTAATTTTATTTTAGTTTTCTTCGATTTTCTCCCATATTTTCAGAGATAATTATTTTAAATTTGATACATTATTAGTTTTTGGAATATGTACAATAAAATGTCTAAATTGTCAGAGGCAGTAGTGTTACATTTTGTGCGGTACCAACACTTTCACTCTCCTGAACTTCTTTTGGGATACCCTGTATAAATACTGATATCATATTTTGACTCTCCGTTCTTTTCTCATTTATTTTGATTTCTTACATTTTTATCGTATCTGTCCCCGTTTTCTAGTTATTGACGGAAATAGCCGTCGATGCAAACCAAGTACCAAAAAAAAAGTGGTTGGCTGGAACAGCTCAATTTTCAATTTTATTTTCCCTTTGTTCTTGACGCTTAATGTCAAATAATTTTGTTAGTTACAGCTATTTGATGATGGTTGAGTTCACAAACCAAGAATATGCCGATATGCATTTTATTTATGGTCTTGCCAATGATAATTTCTTTCAACTTTCAAGAAATTCACTCATTTGGCAAGGGCACATCGCACTGTAAGAACTGTCGAAATTGGGGAAGCAGTCCTGAATCCTGCAGAAAACGAACCAGGTAGAAGTACAAGAAAAATTTCCGCAACTTTAAACATTTCATCTGTGCTAGTTTGGAAAATTTTGATATATCTTTATCATATCCAGAAGTCCAAACTCTTCTGTCACGCTATTTTTCACCCCGATTAAATTTTTGCCAGTGGTTCATTCAAATGGTGGCCCAAAATCCATTGTTCGAAAATAAAATTTTACTTAGCGATGAAGCAAGCTTTTCGAAAAATGCTATCAGAAATTTTACATAACAATCATTTTTGGGCAGAAGATAATTCTCATGCGACAGTCGAAAGTCATTTCCAGTATCAGTTTACAGTAAATGTGTGGGCTGACATTATTGGAGACTATTTGGTGGAGCCATTTTTCCTGCCAAAAAAATTAAACGGGCAATATTATCGTCAAGTTTTAGAAGAGGAACTCCCGGTGCTTTTACAAGTGGTATCACTTGAACTAAGAAACTAATTGTGGTGGCGATGATGCACCACCACATTTCAGTTTGATGGTAAGGGAGTTTTTAAATGAACACGACAACCATTGGATAGGTCGAGATAGACCTAGGTCCTCCGATTGAAATTGTCTAGATTATTTTATTGGGGACATTTAAAATCGCTGGCGTATCAGACTTCTATACAGGCAGAGGAAGATTTGAGGGACAGAATTATAGTTTCATGTTCAACAATTCGCAATACTTCTGGGATATTCAAGAGAATTTGCCAGTCTATGAGACGAAAAGTTGATTCCTGCATATTAGCAATAGGAGGTCATTTTCAGCACTTCTTATAGTTTTTTTTAGTTTGTCGTGTAATGTCAGAATTAAGGCGGCGTATATTTCCCTATTTTTAGGGATATTGTGATCTAAAAAATCGTGAAATTGGGCCTTTTAAAAATTGAGAGAAAAAAAACTATATATTAGTATTGAATTAAACTTGGCACACGTGTTCATTTTGTTTTTATTTACAGGTGTCCCTCATGTCTTAAATCTGAAAATATTTCTGTTTGTTTAAAAAAAAAACTAGAAGAGGATGACAGGTACGATAAAAATGTAGGAAATCAAAAATAATGAGAAAAGAAAGGGAAGTCAAAATATGATATCAGTATTTATACAGGGTATCCCAAAAAAAAGTTCAGG
Organism: Polydrusus tereticollis; assembly: GCA_963920685.1. Classification (NCBI taxonomy): domain Eukaryota; kingdom Metazoa; phylum Arthropoda; class Insecta; order Coleoptera; family Curculionidae; genus Polydrusus; species Polydrusus tereticollis. The sequence goes on from OY987326.1 coordinate 183,943,801, forward strand.
AAAGTGAAAGTATTGGTACCGCAAAAAATGTAACACTCAGACAAATTAAAAATTTTATTGTACAGATTCCAAAAACTAATAATGTATCAAATTTAAAATAATTATCTCGGAAACAATGGGAGAAAATAAAGAAAAATTAAAACTTTTTATCAAAAATGTATTAGCCTTTTTGATCGCATGTTTGTAAGTATTTTTTTTCCATTTCGACGTGCACTATCACTACCTTAACTATCTACGTGATATTCATTAACACCCTGTAGAAAGGGTGACATTGAAAAAGTACAATGCATAGTACCACACGATAGAGGATTTCAAAAGAATGTAAAAAGTTGCTATACACTTATGTGCAAATTTCTATTGTTCTCGAGATACAGGATATTGTGTTTGTATCACACTGCCTCTGATAATGTAGACATTTTATTGTAGAGATTCCAAAAACTAATAAGTGTACGAAATTCGAAATAATTATCTCGGAAAATACGGGAGAAAAACGAAAAAAAAATTTGAAAGTTTTGACACCCTGTATATCAATAATGAAGCCTCCCAAGATTTGTCAATACATCTTTGAGTCACCCTATCCCACAGTTTTTCTGTTAAAAATAATGTCATAATAAAGTGCGGAATATATGCAAAGTGCATATACAGGGTGTTTCAATAAAAACTCCCAGGCCAATTTTTTCGAAAACTATAAGTGACATGTAAATTCTGTAACCGCCAGTTTTTAACCTCTATGATTGGCTTCACAACTGTGAAAAAAAAAATGTGTTTAAATAATACAAGATGTAGGTGGCGCCATGGTGCAAGGAATTTTTTCGATGACAGGAACTTTTAAATGTTGTGGTTCTTAAAGGTAATTAATTTTTGATTAAATTATGTCTCATAAAAATTTTTGATAAATCCAACATGAACGGAGATATTTGGGGTTAAGTTTTTGATTAAAATAATTTTAACGAGTATTTTAATTATAAATATTTTTAATTTAATTTTGGTAATGATAATTTTAGTGATAAAACGCTCGTGTAGCGCTAAATTATTACGCCCAGTGACGTCTCAGGGGACGCCTTAATAAATAATATTGGCAAAAAATAAGACGCCACTGAGTTCTTGGTAATTTTTATATTTTTTTCGGATTAAGCAACTAAAAATATCCTTTTATTGTCTGTTAAATTGTTTTCATATCTTGCTTCGTTTTCGAGAAATAAAAATGCATATCTCTGGAAAACAAAAATCATTAAATAATTAACATTATTAACACTCAGTGTCAGTGTCAGAATTTGCAATTTCTACATTTTTAAAATAAAAATGGTTCACCATACAAATCAAGGCAAATTGAACATGGGTTTAGTTTATGGAGAATGCCATCAAAATGCTTCAGAAGCTGTGCGCTGCTATCGAGCTCGTTTTCCAGATAGACCAACACCCGATCGCAAATCTTTTGTAGCTTTGTGTACCAACTTAGCTATATATGGTAGCTTTAAAAAGGGAAGGTTCCAAAAAGGAAGAGGGTTACGAATGACGAAAATGTAGCTATAGTCCTACAAACAGTAGAAAATAGCCCACAAACGTCATTACAAAAATTAAAAGATGAAACTAATATTACAGTAAGTTCGTGTTGCAGAATCCTAAAAGAAAATGGGTTTTTTCCATACAAGATTCATTTAGTGCATCATCTACAACCAGAAGATTACCAGCTCAGATTAAACTTTTTGGCACATTTTCATATTCTGTTTGAAGAAAATCCAAATTTATTAAACCAAATTATGTAGAGTGACGAATCCCGGTTTCACAATAATGGAGTAATTAACAGACATAATTGTCGCTACTGGTCCCGGGAAAATCCTAACTGGATGCGACAGACTAAATTTCAAACACGATTTGGGGTAAATGTTTGGTGTGGTATTGTAAATGGTTACATAATCGGGCCCTATTTGTACCATGAACATTTAACTTCAGTTCGTTATTTACAATTTCTGCAAAACGATCTCCCTTTGCTGTTACAAAATGTAGGAATTGACGTAAATACTATGTGGTTTCATCAAGACGGTGCCCCAGCACACAATAGCAATATCGTTATGAATCATCTAAATGTGACGTTTCCAGGAAAAGTGATCAGCACAAATGGGGATCTTAGATGGCCAGCAAGGTCCCCTGATCTCACCCCGATGGACTTTTATTTATGAGGCTACTTACAAAATGAAATCTACAAGGAACCAATAGAAGACATGGCTGACCTTTACAACAAAATTATGCTACTATAGCCGCTATTAATCGAAATACACTATTGAGAGTTTGCAGAACCGAATTATTATATCGATTTGCTATGTGTGTGTATGAAAACGGCAATAATTTTGACCACCTCATTTGACCCATTAGTTAGTTTTTGATATTGTTCTAATTTTCATTAATAATTTTGTATAATTTCTCATCAGTTTTTTCATAAAATTTAAAATATCTTTTAATTTTATTTTATTATGCTTTAATGTTTTAAAGTTGCTTTTAAACAACAAAAAATACAACGTATTAATAATTTATGGTTTTGTTTCTTAATGCATATGCAATAAAATTGTTTTTATTTTTATTTCTCGAAAACGAAGCAAGATATGAAAACAATTTAACAGACAATAAAAGGATATTTTTAGTTGCTTAATCCGAAAAAAATATAAAAATTACCAAGAACTCAGTGGCGTCTTATTTTTTGCCAATATTATTTGTTAAGGCGTCCCCTGAGACGTCACTGGGCGTAATAATTTAGCGCTACACGAGCGTTTTATCACTAAAATTATCATTACCAAAATAAATTAAAATCTGCTAAACGATATTAAAAATATTTATAATTAAAATACTCGTTAAAATTATTTTAATAATAAACTTAACCCCAAATATCTCCGTTCATGTTGGATTTATCAAAAATTTTTATGAGACATAATTTGATCAAAAATTAATTATCTTTAAGAACCACAACATTTAAAAGTCCCTGTCATCGAAAAAATTCTTTGCACCATGACGCCACCTACATCTTGTATTATTTAAACACATTTTTTACACAGTTGTGAAGCCAATCATAGAGGCTAAAAACTGGCGTTTACAGAATTTACATGTCACATATATTTTTTGAAATAATTGGCCTGGGAGTTTTTATTGAAAAACCCTGTATATGCATTTTTTGCATATTTTGTCAATTTTATAATAAAAATGCATATTTTTCTCAAATTATTATTTTATGAGCATATTTTTATGTTTTCGGCGTTATCAATAAATTAAAAACGCCCGGTTATGAAAACTCGTTGACTCGTAGGTTTAATGTCCAGTCCGGCACTAGTTTCAGGGATTTTCCAACATGAAGATAATTATATACTAATTAATATTTACATTTTGGTTATACACAAGGTATTTATTGGGGATTTCCGGGGTTTGCAGGTAAAAGCATTTATGAAGGTAAACCATCCAACGAAGTTGTATCTTGACCTTATACTTTACTACCTAAGTTGCAGTATTGTCCTATTACATCAGTAGATGTTGAAAAGATATTCTCTTTGCATAAACATATTTTTACTGAAAACTAAAGGCAAACAAGACATATACAGGGTATTCCATACTCGATCGTACGTTAGAAGTAGGTATCTGGAGAATGAAAAAAAAAATAATTTTGAAATTTTCACTACGGCCATAGGAGGCTGCGCTCTAGCTTTTAAAAATAATTTCGCGGTTGCAGTGGTGACAGATCTATTGATAACTGACATCAACTTTGGAATTTTAAATGGGACACCCTGTAGTTTATTTTATTTTTAGATTTTACGAGGCAATCTAGGTTTTCTTTGTATAGGATATTTTTCCATTTCTCTTGCCGTTTCTTAAATATTAATTATTTTGTGTCTTTTTTTTTACCGAAACTGTGAATTAAAACTTCAATATTTTCGTCTCCAGATGTCAAATCAACGTGATCGCCGACTTCTATACAGAGTGTCCTAAGAATTAATTGCAATTCAGTTTTTATAAATTTGATCAAAAGTCACTTTTTTTAAATGGAACACCCTGTATATTATAGAAGTGTTAAATAGAGTCGACCAATGGATGGAATAATATGGAATGGTATAGAGTGTTCCTCTACCTATTTTAAACCGCTTTCGATTTATAAGCCATTTTATGAATAATTACTATTCATATTCGAGAACTAGACATTAAAGATCTAAATCGATAAGTGTGCCATGATCAAAACAAATTTCCTTTCATAATAAAATGTGGTTCTGAAAAGAACCGATTTTGTCACTAAATTAAAATTTTTGGAATTCTCACCTAATACGTCAGATGTTTAAAGTGCTGACCATTTTTATGTAAGCAATCGGTAATACATGTCATCACATGACCAGTAGTAGCTCCTTGAATTTCTAATGGATAAAGTTCTTCAAAAGCGCGCCTTACCCGATTTTCTAGATCTTCTTTTGAATTTACTGGTGTTTTATAAACCACTTCTGTAATCCTACCCTCACAGGAAAAACTCTAAAGGATTAAGATCTGGAGATCGCGGTGGCCAACTCCATGGTCCTCCACGTCTTATCCACGTATCTTCAAACATCACACAGTTCCGCGTATTTTGGCTGAATTTAAGTGCATATATTTCGCACTTTCATAATAGTCATAATAAACTCCCCATATTTTCTATTTCACATTTATTTATATTGTAAAAAAGGTACTTAAATAAAAAAATTAAATACTACTGGCTTGCTTGTTTACTGGTATATAATAAATCAAAACAATATCACATAACAACTATAAAACTCTATCCTAACTTAACGTAGAGCTTATCTGAGCACATTTCAGTCATATAAAGGTACTAATTAATTAAAAATCGGAAATGTATAATGCCAACACTACAGACAGTAGTGTTGGCATTATACATTTCCGATTCCAAATGTATAATGCCAACACTACAGACAGTAGACTCCATGTTAAGCAGTTGAAGTGTGAACATAAACGTATATATGCTAACGTTCAAACTGACAGCTACGCATACGCAACATTGTCATTCAGGTTGTTAGTAAGCGATAAACCACTCTTTTTAGCTCACTCACATCGTATATGGCCATGACATAAAACACGTTTTCCTCCTAATAAAATTATGCGCACTGAGATCATAGCACAAAAATTTATTGGGGCCCAAATGGAGACAAAAAAAACACCCGCTTGAAGACGTAGAACGTATTCTATCTCATTTTGACTATAAAATGTTCCCGTCTCGTGTGGCTTGGGATCGATAAATCCGTGGCGTAAGCAGATGACGCGGTGGCCTCTTCTTCATACAAGGACCTTCAAAAAAGTCTAATACAATTTGGATGTAAAACTTATAGGGGGGGGGGCCAATATTTGAGGTTAGCAAAATTTACATGGGAGTTCCTATAGCCAGTCTGACGGTGCATCATCCGGTATACTCCTATAACCCTTCCCCTATCGTTCCTCTACCTAGGGAAATTAATGTGAACGTGCTCGTGCGAAATGCAAATGTGTTACTCTGTCTTTTGCCAAAGTATGAATCTGAACAACGCGCTTCTGTGTTTTGCAATTTCCCACGATGAGATGCAGAGCTTTAAAATTTTCAAAATGAGAGAGATTTTATGAAAATAAGTTTAAATGTGTAATGCCTTGTTCAAACACAGTTTTGACATTAGCTTATACCTAACTTGACAAGATGACAAGCCTGGAACTTGAAGTACACTTAGGCTTTGAGCAAAATACGAGTCATACTATGTTATGTATATCTTCTAAGCTTTAACGCTATTTTCATAACTAGTTCGCTACGTGTGGTATACTCACTACGTGGCCTCACTTCAACTGCCTATCAAGTCCTTCAGAGGGAAACAATAACTAAAATTCCATAATATTATAACAATATTGACCCAGAGTGTAAATGTCTGAAATCGGTAAAAACATTTTTATTGAAAAGTAATTTTAAATGTGTGTTCAATTTACGCCTGTAGTGGCGTATACTTTTAGACGGAGGCGTAAAAAGGCCCCAAGAAACAAAAACATATTTTGTGCAATATTCCGAGTTTTATCTCAGAATCCCGAGTTATAAGTCAGAATTTCGACAGAAGATTATTGTACAGGGTAGTCAACCAAGCGGCTGTATTTCGTAAACCGATCGCCGTGCAGCATTGAAAAAAAAATGTTGCCAGTAAATACGGTCAAGAAATTGCCGGAAATTATTTTCAAATTCGTTAAATGGCCGATAGGGGGCGTATCACTAGTAGTAGTAGTAGTGGTAGTAGTAGTAGTGGTAGTAGTAGTAGTGGTAGTAGTAGTAGTAGTAGTAGTAGTAGTAGTAGTAGTAGTAGTAGTACTAGTAGTAGTACTAGTAGTAGTACTAGTAGTAGTAGTAGTATCAATCAATCAATCAAAAATATACTTTATTGTCAAAGAACATAAAATAATCCTTGTTGAGTGTTTCTTAGCCTAATAAAAGATACAAATATAACAACTAAGCAATAAAACTACAGAAACAGTCAAACAACATAATCAAGAAGTCGGAGTCCATGTTACAAGATATAGAAGCTAAAAGAAACCTAAACTAAAAATGTATCGTTATAATATTCAGCCAGAGTGTAATAGGCCTTACCAACTAATAGCGATATTACCCTCCTACGGAACAATCCGATAGACGTTTCTACTTTAAACCCGCAGGTAGATGGTTAAAAAATTTTTTGCTTTCACAAATAATTGATCTTTTTGTTAACGTAAAGGTCGGTATTGGGAGAGGAATATCCGGACTTTGTCGAGTAATATAATGGGGACTTGGGTCCACAAACCGTTCCCTATATTTAAAAATCAGACTAACAGTCTCCAATATAAAAAGAGACACCAGAGTAAGAATCCCCTCCGAAACAAAGAATGGCTTACATGATTCACGATGTCCTATGTGATAGAGAGACCGAAGGGCCCGTTTTTGTAATACAAATACAGTATCAAACAGATTCTGACCACATATTCCCCAGAAGTCAATGCCGTACCGAAGGCGGGCCTCAATAACAGCATAATATACGCTCTTAGCCGTGTTGACGCCCAACTCCGTCACAACCCTCCTCACAGCATAGCAGCCCGAGGCAATCTTCCTGTTTAATGCAGCTATGTGGGTCCTAAACTGTAAGTCACGGTCTATGTTGAGACCCAAAAACCTTGCACTAGACAGGTCCAGCAGTGAGCAATCTCCAATGCTCATTCCACTGCCATTACACTTAAAACCCACAATGTTGGTTTTGTTAACATTCAGAGTTAGTTCATTACAGTCGAACCATTCTTTCACCTTTGGTAAATCAGACGACACCATCTCCACCAACGAGTGAGTATTGTCACTATACCACAGAATGGTAGTATCGTCCGCAAACAGTGTAAATTTGCCCCTTATGTCCACAAGGGCCAGGTCGTTAATATATACCAGGAACAACACTGGCCTCAGCACCGAACCCTGCGGAACACCACACTTTATCAATCCACTGTCAGATGCAAATGGCCCAATTAAAACTTTTTGAGTCCTATTCTCCAGGTAGGATCGAAACCACTCCAATACACCAAATCCGTATTTGAGGAGCTTCAGCAGGAGTATCCGGTGACTCATGCAGTCAAATGCTTTTGACAAGTCACAGAATACAGCAGCGGAAACGCCACTCCGATTAATATCCCCATAGACCCCCCTCCAAGGAGCTCAACATGGCATCGTTAGTACATTTGTTACTTTGAAAACCAAACTGGTTTTGATTAATATTATTGTGGTGTTCAAAAAACGAGATGATTCTGCTCTTAGTAAGCTTTTCAATAATTTTAGAGGGGGTTGAAAGCAATGAGATTGGTCTATAGTTAGATACATTCTCTGGATCACCCCGCTTTAAGGCTAGCTGGAAAAGTGCCGTAATTTCATGAGTAATTAATAGCCTCGCCAAGGACAGTCAGAACAGAATCAGACATGTTCTGGAATATTTTAATTGATATTTCGTCTTCCCCAGATGAATTTTTGTTTCTAATTGTTAAGAATACCTTCTTAAGTTCATGAATATCAGTCGGATAGAAAGAAAAAGAGTAAGGAACTGATATATTATTGACATTCGTTTGGTCACTACCCGGATTTATTCTATCAGTTAATCTATGGGCCACTGTACAATAATAAAATCATTAAACTCATTTGGGTCCAAATCAGACTCCACACTGGATCCACCCTTTCCTCGCTGTAGATTAGGTCTGTCAGAGTAGTACATCTGTTTTGCCCGTTTAACTACTTTTCGATAAATAGTTCTGTACCTACCAAAATAAATGCTAAAAGGTTGATCACAAAAAAACTTTCTTATCAAATGAAGCGAGCGTAAGTTCGCTGCTGATATTTTTAATCCCTTAGTAAACCAGGGCTTTCTACATTTATGTTTTATGGGTCGGAAGGGAAAGACTGCATTAAACACCTCGACGAGTTTAACATGAAAAGTCTGTAGAGGATCCCCTCCTCCAAAACAAAGTTCCAGTTAATCTCAGAGCATAGTTGGTAAAACCTATTATAATTAGCGGCACTAAAAATTCTACCCAGCTTCACTCCTCTACCCTGTCCACAATAGAAATTGTGAGAAAATCTGCACAATACAGCCTCATAGTCCGAAAGATCAGCATTCAGAACAGAACATGATACTTCATGTGAATCAAAGTTTGAACAGACATAATCAATCACTGTAGAAGAGTACCGCGAGAATCTAGTAGGAGACTCCACATGCATAACCAGCCCAAATGATTCCAACAGATTGCGCAAATGTACAGCAACAACTGAGTTCTTATCTTCAAAGTAGTAGTAGTAGTAGATTAATGACTAGAGAAGATATGATGAATATAATTCAAAATGCAGTTCGCCGCCTGCCGTTTTTTCTACCCAACAAAGGATCAAGGCCACTGCGTGGAATATGACGGCAGACATCAATTGAGGAGGCACTAAAGTGCAGTATCTACGGATAGCGCTATTTGTCGAATAATGTCTATGGAAACAATTGTCGACACAATTGAAATTATAGCAATTATAAATATCTACAATTAAAAAAAATAGAAACTTGCGGTTTTCAACGTTGACTTTGGGGTTCGTCCTCTTGGTACCGGTTTAATAATACCATTATATTTAAGTTTTTCGAGAAAAATTATAACATTTCTAAAATTTTTAGAAAGCGCCATCTAGGGACTACAGTAAAAAAACAACAAACTTTGTTGCAATATAGCTGATAAAGCATGAAAAACTCTTGTAAATGCCACTAAGTTTAATATTTTTCGATAAAGCGTTATCAAGAAATTGTATTTTTCCAAATCAATGTTTGCCTTACCACCACTACTTCATCTAAAGAGTTAGAGAAAAAAGTCTTCTAGAAAAATTGTCCAGAATAGACTAAACATTCACTTGCAAATATTTTTAATATACTTTATATAGGCAAATTATAAAGAAACCCCCTTTTCTCAACTTACCTTAAGCGACACGCCCCGGAGCAGTCATTTAACGAATTTGAAAATACTTTCCAGCAATTTCTCTTGATCGAATTTACTCGCAATATTTTTTTTCTAACGCTGCACGGTCAACGATTTCCGAGATACAGCCCTGTACAGGGTTATCCAACCAAGACTAGACAAGGCGATTTTTTGACTTTTCCTGTACATTTATAAAAAAACTGAAATAGCCATCTTAAGTCATTTTCTCCCGCGAATTCAAATATCTTCAGCAAAAAACAATTGAACATCAAACAAAAGTACTAGGGGTCACTTTGATATTTTTTTAAATGGGATGCCGTATTTTTAATGAGCTTATCCGATTTCTCATATAAATTTTGATCTAAAATGTTGGATTTTTAATTCAAAAACGCCTTTTTTCTTCAGTTTTAAATTCGGAAAAATTAAAAAAAAAAAAAATTAAAAATTAATTAAATCCAACATTATAGATCAAAATTTATATGAGAAATCGGATAAGCTCATTAAAAATACGGCATCCCATTTAAAAAATATCAAAGTGACCCCTAGTACTTTTGTTTGATGTTCAATTGTTTTTTGCTGAAGATGTTCGAATTCGCGGGAGAAAATGACTTAAGATGGCTATTTCAGTTTTTTTATAAAAGTACAGGAAAAGTCAAAAAATCGCCTTGTCTAGTCTTGGTTGGATAACCCTGTACAAAATATTTTTGTTTCGTGTGGCCCTTCTATGCCTTCGTACTTTTATACGAATTTAAATCATTTTTGTAAAATAGTTTGCCTGTTTTTAAAGACTTGCAGTTTAAATCCTTTTTAAAAACAAACTAATTTAAAATTATTCCCTTAGTAAAAATAATATTCAAACAATTCAAAAGAATAAAATACAAGTAATGAAAATGTAAATAAATAATAACAATGACTTATTATAAAGAGTGATATTGCACATATCTTATATTTTGAACTGGATATTTTAAAATTTCATGCGTTGAAGTATGTCGCCTTTCAGAATAGACGCCCTTAATAAATAAATAATGAAGTTCTAATAATATTTAAAGCTCCTCGACACTGTAATAGTAAATATTTGTCTAAAGAATTACCCTAAACACAACCTTCCTCAAGTCTGACTGGACATACTTCGATTGGGCAAACTGGAAGCTGAAGAGACTTTTGAATAGGAACGGTTGTATCTGAAATGAAGTTGTTAACGTTAATTCATCCAATAACTTTAGTATGATGTGTTTCCTATTGCTTGACAGCAAGTACCCCCATTATAAATGCAAAATACAAATTGTGGGTTACAGTGTGAACATATTATTTTTAGACTGAAGTATATCTTTTCAGTTACACTGCAGGTAGTTTTAACATTCTATAGATGGACAACACCCGAAATTTTATTCTTTACAATAGGGTCGGAAAATTATAATAATAGAGCAAGCATAGAGCAATTTAGGATAAATCTTAGGAGAGTGGTGAACGTTTGGGTTTCTATTAATACGTATGCACTTTTATGGTGCATGGTCCGTCTATCTATTTTACAAACTCATTATAAATGCTAATCCCTTACCGTCATAATAACCTATTGTGTGAGGTGTAGAATTCGGCCACCTGATCTGGGGACTCCAGGTACGGATCTATTTAAAGACTATTATATTTTCTTAGTAATCCTCTTAAAATAATTAGGGTAAAATAAAATAGGTTTATTTTAGTTATTTTAATATGCCGATTTTTGGTTTTAAATCTACGGGTCGTGATAAAAACCACCTAAAGCGTGATATTTTATCAGTTGACACAAAAATCTTCGACGTTTACACCGCCCTTCTTGAACGTGGTTTTTCAAAATTTGGTGCAGTGAAGGAAGCGGCAGCTTTGACACGCAGGCCAGTGAGCACAGCGTGGTTTGTTGTAAATAAACCTATAGTGGAGAGAAGAAAGAGGAAAGGCACTTTTTCTTTTAAGAAACTGGACGCGACGGATGTCGATATAATTCGTAGAAAAATATATGCCATGTACAGGGAACAAATGATCCCCACTTTAAAAACCCTACTGCAAAGAGAAAAAAGATGATACAGGGATAGAGTGTTGTCGTAAGACTCTAAGGAAATGTATTTTAAAAAAGGTTTTAAAATGAAAAAAATTAACAAACGACAAGTAATTATGGAATCGGCCAGGTTAAAAAGATGAAGGATGGAATACCTAATTGCAGTCCATGGATATAGACAGGATGGAAGGGATGTTATTTATTTAGACGAGACGTGGTATGACACACACGAAGTTCCAGATAAAGGTTGGGTAGATTTATCGGGTCAATGCAGAACCAAAGCTCCATCAAATAAAGATAAGCGTATAACAATAATTCATGCCGAGACAAAAAATGGATTTATACCAAACGCTTTGGCCTTATCAGCCAAAAATATAAAGGACTCCCTTGTTAATTATCACGATGATACTACGGCAGAACTATTTGAAGACTGCTTTAAAAACAAATTATTACCAAATATACCACAAATTAGTGTGATAGTGATGGATAATGCGAGCTACCACAGTCGTAGGTTAAATAAAGTTCCGTGTTCCAATGACACAAAAGTTACCATTCAGGACTATATGATCGGAAATAATATGTATTTTAAGAAAAATTACACAAAAAAGCAATTGCTCGAAATTTTAAAATCATTTTCAATAAAAAGGCAATATTATTGTGACTTTGGCGGCACAAATGGGTCATACCGTGTTAAGACTTCCTCCTTATCATTGCATGTTCAACCCAATTGAACATATATGGCACCAGCTGAAAGCATCGGTAAGGACGAATAATGTTTCGCCAACCCTAAATTCTTCTGTGACAGCTTTGGTACAGTCAGAGATTCAAAATATTCCAAACAAAAGCTGGGAAAATTGTGTAGCGCATGTTCAAAAAGTAGAAAAATCATACGTAAATATAGATCTGTTGCCCAGAGAAAGAATTATTGTGAACTTGGATGACGACAGTGACAGTGAAACTGACTTGGGTTAAAATGTAATAGTTATTTTTCTGACACAGTACTTTTTTGTGGGTATATACAGTTTTGTTTTAATTAATAAACGTCCTATATGTTATAATTTTAACTGTATTGTATCTTATACCGGGTGTTGCATCGTCGAGCGGGACATAGGAAATCCCATGTAATTTTAAATGGGGTCAATTATTGGCTTTGTAATGCAGCGATACGTCTACGTTCCCAGGTAGCTCTGACGCATGCGCACCACAGTTTCTAATATGCTGACGATCAGCTAGTTCGATATAAACTTCTTTTTCATCCTCTTCACCCAGCATTCCCCACGGCTGTACATCTTCACACCACGACCAGAGATCCTCTTCTTCAGGCTTAGTTGTTAACGCCTTCGGTGAGTCACCCACGGGGTTTGGGTCGCTTGCCACTTCAATGCCACTCGGCCGGCAATCGGACGGAGGTTTAGAGAACCCTAACAGGTCCTGGACACCAATTGATGAGTTGGCATCTCGGTCTGGGCCCTTTGCCACCTCCGCAGCGTTGACGGAAAAGTCGTAGCTGACTCCCTGGAGCTCTGCTTGTCCATTGGGCGAGTATGCGGCCATGGCATCATTGATCCAGGCCTCCAGGAAGCCGCTCGGCGAAGACGGTAGCAGCACGTCTTGCATACGGTCTAAGACTGTTGCGTAATTTAAGGCCATGTGTCTGACTCACAACAGCTTAGTAAAAACGTAATAAAAATACTTCAAGTTTTTTCCCTAACTCTGTATAATATAGGAGTCTTATTCTGACTCTATATAATATTTATTTAATATCACTTTTTATGCCTAAGTATTTATTCTAACTTAAAAACACAAAATAAACGACTTTGTAACTTTTAATAAACTTTTTATTTGTCCGACTGTGGATATAACAACTTCCAGAAAAGTCCCAGATTATGCTTTAGGAACTTTAAGTTAAATGCGTATTACAATTTTTTAAATCTTGTGAAAATAACTCATCATCTCGAGTTATGACGTCATATGATGACTGCAGCTAATTTGATCTTAATACTTTGAACCCCCGTGAATGACTGAATCTCATACAAAATTGTCGGCTATTTATAGGCAATTTGAGTGCTAAAACACCCCCCCCCCCCCTTAGAGATCACAATAGCTGTCGTCGAATAAACAACAACAACCAAATATTTACAGTTACAATTTTACTTATCTATATTTAAACTTTTCTTCTTCTGTTTCTGGAGGATTGTCCTGGTGTTGATCGCCATCCCTCTGGCCGTAGCTCCATTTCTACTCTATGCTACGCTTTAGAGCGTCCTGTTCTGGAGGATCGTCCTGATGTTCGTCACCAACTCTCTGGCTGTGGCTCCGTTGAAGTCATCTCTGCGGCTCCTGGCTTGGTTCAGCAAGGACTGCAACTGTAGAGGCCATTCTTCTCTGGTCATCGTTAAAATTCTGGTCTTTATTTGTTCAAATGGTATCATCGTGGAAGCTACTAATTTCTCTGCCGTGCCAACCGTTGTAATGTTGGTTGCATGGGCTATCTTTTCTCTGTACTTCGCCACATCTGGCGCTAGCATCAACAAACTGGGTGTTCCCCATCTGCTAATCACCTCGGCTTGTACGAATTCTATCAGGGAAGCTGGGTGAATATTCCTATGTGGTCTGGCTTCAATAAATCCACTGTAAACGTCAACAGCACAGTATAATGTTGTAAATTTACTGCGTCTGGTCCTAGGCAAATCTTCAATAATCGTAATCATAACTGAACCCCACGGTTTTAACATTCCGTGACACAGGGTATCTTCCTTAAAGTGTTGGCATAACACACATTGGCTGAAGTGCGTGTCCACATCCTTATCTATCATCGGCCACCATAACCATCTTTTGATAATATCTTTCATTCCTTCACGAGTGTTGTGGCGTATTCCATGTGCTAAGTTGAGTATATTACTCCTGTGGTTCCTCGGACACCACACCGCTACTGCTCCGTCGTCCTCCTGACGCCCCACAACTCCAAAGCGGTCTACCAGCGGCACCTCAGCTCCTCTTCGGATACTTTCACGTAGGTCCCTGGCAGCCGGGTCCATTGCTTGCGTTCCAACGATCCCTAGGAGTGCGGTTATCCATCGCCCATCTCCTGGGGCCTCCGCCTTCAACTTGCCATGTAGCCACAAGACGGTTTCCCTATCTATTTCTTTTTGATGGGACACCACTTCAGGCACGTCATATTTCTTCAAAACTTCTTTAACTTCTTTAAACTCTTTAACTTCCTTAAAATGGGTCTTTGACCTAGGCGCATCGAAGGGCTTTAAGTCTTCCTTGCCTTTCACGGTCTTTTGCTCGGGCGCCATGTAATGCAGCGATACGTCTACGTTCCCAGGTAGCTCTGACGCATGCGCACCACAGTTTCTAATATGCTGACGATCAGCTAGTTCGATATAAACTTCTTTTTCATCCTCTTCACCCAGCATTCCCCACGGCTGTACATCTTCACACCACGACCAGAGATCCTCTTCTTCAGGCTTAGTTGTTAACGCCTTCGGTGAGTCACCCACGGGGTTTGGGTCGCTTGCCACTTCAATGCCACTCGGCCGGCAATCGGACGGAGGTTTAGAGAACCCTAACAGGTCCTGGACACCAATTGATGAGTTGGCATCTCGGTCTGGGCCCTTTGCCACCTCCGCAGCGTTGACGGAAAAGTCGTAGCTGACTCCCTGGAGCTCTGCTTGTCCATTGGGCGAGTATGCGGCCATGGCATCATTGATCCAGGCCTCCAGGAAGCCGCTCGGCGAAGACGGTAGCAGCACGTCTTGCATACGGTCTAAGACTGTTGCGTAATTTAAGGCCATGTGTCTGACTCACAACAGCTTAGTAAAAACGTAATAAAAATACTTCAAGTTTTTTCTCTAACTCTGTATAATATAGGAGTCTTATTCTGACTCTATATAATATTTATTTAATATCACTTTTTATGCCTAAGTATTTATTCTAACTTAAAAACACAAAATAAACGACTTTGTAACTTTTAATAAACTTTTTATTTGTCCGACTGTGGATATAACAACTTCCAGAAAAGTCCCAGATTATGCTTTAGGAACTTTTAGTTAAATGCGTATTACAATTTTTTAAATCTTGTGAAAATAACTCATCATCTCGAGTTATGACGTCATATGATGACTGCAGCTAATTTGATCTTAATACTTTGAACCCCCGTGAATGACTGAATCTCATACAAAATTGTCGGCTATTTATAGGCAATTTGAGTGCTAAAACAGCTTCCCTAATTATTTTAGAGAAAAATTCTATTTAGGTTTATTAAAGAGCACTAAAACCCACATTCAAAAGAATAACTTTAGATATTTTTGATGAGCCCGTTTACGGGTTATCGCCGATTTCTTTTTAACTATTTCTCCTTTTTATGGCCCCGTATTTGCGGGCACCAGTCAAGGTAAAAGATGACTGTCAAATAAAGTTGTCATTTTGAAATGTGTGCTTTATTGTTATAAAAACTCGTACATCGAAAATATTAAAGGTGTATTTATGAGTACAAATTAATCTGAATAAAACTAAAATAAAGTATCCAATTACAAGGTTAATTATGACATTTTACATGTTTCAATATTTTACTAATTAATAGGTAGGTACTATTAAATTGTTAGAACTTTAGGATTTAAGAAGATGTTCAAATATTCCTCCATTGACTGCTAGGCAATAACCGAGGCGATCATAAAATTCTCTTCTTACATTCGCTAGTTGGTAAACTGAAATTCTATTGCATTCGGCAGAAATAGCATTTTTTAACTCGTCTAGATTTGGGTATTTTTTATCTTTGTATATCCTGTTTTTTAAATGGCCCCAGAGAAAGAAATCATTTGGCGATAAATCAGGAGACCTGGCTGGCCAATTTACTGTATGATTTAAGCCAATAACATTTCCATTAAAAGCACGGTTTAAATATTCCCGGACAGCCAGGGTACTATGTGCCGGGCAGCCATCCATTTGGTACCAAACTTCCTGATTTTCCCTGGCGGCATCATGTAAAGTAGGTAAAATATGATCTTCAAGTAGTTCCAAAAAATATTCTGCATTTAAATTTTGTGTAAGAAATAATGGCCCGATAATATTTTCTCCGAAAATCCCAGCCCATACATTAACTTTTTGTGGATATTGCGTCCTTGTTTCCACAAACCTGTGTTGGTTTTCTTTGCTCCAATATCGATAATTTTGAACATTGGGTTCATTGTTTAAGGTAAATGTGCATTCGTCAGTGAAACAAATGTTTTTTAAAAATTCCCTATCCATGTTTGCTCTTTCCATCATACCAAAACAAAACTCCTGTCGTCGTATTTCGTCCCTATCTCTTAGCTCTTGGTGCTTTTCATATTTCTATGAATAATATTTATGTCGTTTCAAAGCTCGTAACGCTGTGGTGTGATCTAATCCTATGTCATCCTCAAGTTTCCTTGTGCTGATCTTCCCATCATTTTCTTCCACGCACAATAAAACTTGCAAGTCCCTATCATTTCTTGCATCTCTTCTTTGTTCCTGCCTTTCTTCACATCTGCAGTTATTTATTACAGTGCCTTTTGTCTCAAATTTCTTGATAGTCCTTTCGACTGTAGATTTTGCAGGTATCGGTCTATTCGGATACAGAGCAGCAAACATGTCTGACACATTTTGATAACTATTTCCTTGATAATACCATTTAATCATCAATATTTTTTCTTCAGAAGTGTAATTCATGGCTAATATTTTCGATGTACGAGTTTTTATAACAATAAAGCACACATTTCAAAATGACAACTTTATTTGACAGTCATCTTTTACCTTGACTGGTGCCCGCAAATACGGGACCATAAAAAGGAGAAATAGTTAAAAAGAAATCGGCGATAACCCGTAAACGGGCTCATCAAAAATATCTAAAGTTATTCTTTTGAATGTGGGTTTTAGTGCTATTTAATAAACCTAAATAGAATTTTTCTCTAAAATAATTAGGGAAGCCAATAATTGACCCCATTTAAAATTACATGGGATTTCCTATGTCCCGCTCGACGATGCAACACCCGGTATACTGTTATATTATTATTTTATTATTATATTATTACTATTAAATTACGTTTAAAATATGTTTTTGCGTTATCTTTCTAACATAAAAAATCAGTACGACACTTTTGTTGCATACAGGTAAATAAAAAAAAATATTCTTTCCACGCTTTTATACAGTATGTCCACGGATGGGGTTTACAAGAGGACAAATGGACTAAAAATTGAAAGATACGAAAAAAAGTCACTCTTAATAAAGGTTTTTGCTTGTCTAGAAAATACGATTCATCATAAGAAACTTTAATTTTTCTATACAGGGTGGGTAAAAACTGCAAAAATGTTATTTTGCTTAAGAGTAAACATACTTTATTTTGAAAGATACGAAAAAAGGTCACTCTTAATAAACGTTTTTGCTTGTCTAGAAAATACGATTCATCATAAGAAACTTCAATTTTTTTATACAGGGTGCGTAAAAACTGCAAAAATGTTATTTTGCTTAAGAGTAAACATACTTTATTTTGAAAGATACGAAAAAAATCCACTCTTAATGAATGTGTTTTCTACACAACAAACCGAAGTAGAACAATTTATTAAAAGGTTTACCTATTATAATTATTTCCCAAAAAGTATTCGCTGGCACACCTCTGACTGGTGAACCTAGTTAAAATAATAATGACACTTAAGGTGATAGGTACTTGTTGTCAATGTCTTTATTTAATGAAGTTATTATTTAAGTAGAAATGCTATCTACTGAACAAAGAGTTTTTATAATACAATGTTATGGGGATGGTCAAGTTTCATACCGCTACGTCATGGAACAATTTACCGAGAAATTTGTAGGAGTCCCAATAACTAGGATGACAATCTGCAAGTTAATAAAAAAGTTCCAGAGAACTGGTTCGATTTTGGATCTCAAAAAAAAAAGAAGAAATACGACCATGATGATGCTGCTACAGTCTTAGTTCTTCAATCTGTTGAAGAAAATCCTATGACGTCCCTTAGAAATCGTGTTACTCAGTTGGAAGTTGTGAAAAAAAGTCAAATGCAAAAGATCCTTAAGGCAAATAAATTGTATCCGTATAAACCGCACTTTAATCAAAGATTGGAAGAGGGAGATGACGCGAAAAGACTTGATTTTTGCTTGCGGATAGGAGACAAAATTTTAAGTGGAAATGTTGATTTTTATATATGGATCATGTTCTCTGATGAAAGTACATTTTCTACCAATGGAATTGTTGCAACCCAGCACGTTGGGTACTGGTCTTTAGAAATTCTCGAATTCAGACGAGAAGATAATATTTCACAAAAGTGAACGTGTGGTGAGCGATATCCATCCATGGCATCATAGGGCCATATTTTTTTGATAACACGTGCAATAGATTATCATATTTAGGAATGCTGGATACATTTTTCAATGATGAATTCGAAAATCTACCATTAAATTTTCGACAAAATATGTATTTTCAGCAAGATGGTTGTCCAGCCCATTTCGCTCGTGAGGTTAGAGAATGGCTTGACCGCAGATTTGGTCCAAGGTGGATTGGCAGGAATGGCCCAGTTTTGTGGCCCCCAAGAAGCCCCGATTTAACCTTGGCGGATATGTTTTTATGGGGCCGTTTAAAACAAATTGTTTTTGCTACCGCAGTACCAAATGATATTGAAGTGCTGAAGGGCAGAATTATCCAGGATGTCCAATCGATATCTCAGGAAGAAATCAGAAATTCTTTCACTTATTTGAGAAAGCAATTAGAAAAATGTGTCGAGTATGGGGGTGGAGCTTTTGAATTATGAAATCGTTATCGTATTCTTTTCATGTTAATAAAAATGTGTATTATTATTATTATTATAATTACTTCATTAAATAAAGACATTGACAACAAGTATCACCTATTCATTTTTCAAGTAAAAACGTTTATTAAGAGTGACTTTTTTTCGTATTTTTCAAAATAAAGTATGTTTACTCTTAAGCAAAATAACATTTTTGCAGTTTTTACCCACCCTGTATAAAAAAAATTGAAGTTGCTTATGGTGAATCGTATTTTCTAGACAAGCAAAAGCGTTTATTAAGAGTGACTTTTTTCGTATCTTTCAATTTTTAGTCCATTTGTCCTCTTGTAAACCCCATCCGTGGACATACTGTATATATTATTACCTTAAAGCAGCGCAACCTTTTATTCTATCGATCACCCGCTGGGTCTTATCGGCACTAGGGATTAGGATTTATATTGAGTTTGTAAGATAGATAGACGGACTATACAAAAAAAGCTATATATTTATTTGTATTAATTTTATTTTCTTAATACAAATACAGTACAGATCACATTTACAAGAAATTACAAATTAAAGGTCTAAAAATGTATCTTCACCATCACTAAATTCGAATGATTCGTCTGTGGAATCCACTAAAATAATAAGTGGTTATACCGTTTCTTCTATCATGTTGTCCAAGCCCCACATTTTTTCTTTTTAATAACATGTTTTATAGCTTCTTGCCAATTTTTTCTCATGATAATAATTAATGAATATTTCAGTAACTCACATATACATCTTTTATTTCAAATGTAGTCTTATTTCTTTCTGCATATCCTTTCATTTGTGCCCATATCAAGTCCATTGTGTTTAACTTACAACGGTAGGGCGGCAGTTGAAGTAAAACAATACCACGCTTTTTAACCATTTCGTCGATTGCAAATTTTTTAAAACTTGACTTATTTTCTCGTACTATTTTTAAAAGCTCTTTTTTTAAACATGTTGTCCTCAAAGGGTATATTTTTCTCAAACAGCCAATTTAGAATATCCCTTTTTTCCAAGAAGTCGTAGGTAGTTTCTTTAAAAGCCTTGAATGATAGCTGGCGTTATCTCAGACTATGACAGAATTTTCGGGAATTAATTCATCAGTCATTTCCTCATGATAATCTTTAGTTGAATTTGACCCAAAATCAAGCAAACTTCCGTTTACAAATCCATTTTCACTACTTATATGCGTCATTATTGACCTACGACCTTTACCTGCAGGTATTTTCAAACCAGTAGATAAACCTTTTATACATGCTTGACGAGAGCTTAGAATATTCCATATCTTTTGCACTGAATGTCCTTTGCAGGTTTCGTCCAAATAAAAATGTTCTTTCTTTCAGTTCTATATCTACCCATATCTCTTAGATACTGCCGCCTGCAAAAAATATCTTGTCAATCCAGTAAGATTGACTTTCGGTTGCGTTTCTTTCAAGAAAAATTTTAAGTTGTGTAAAATTTGCCACAATATTTTTCTTCCTAGGTTGGGTAAATTACTATCTTCTCTTACATCGTTAAATATTTTATCCAGTATTGGGATCTTCTTATTGAAGTAAAAATTATAAACTTTTCTTCTTATGCCACTTTTCACATCCTCATGAATTTGTATGTGTGTTCTTCCTGGTGACTGTTTAGGGGGGTTACCGTTCCAGAGTTTTTTTCTCTGAGAAGCCTGTAGATTGTTGATTTACTAACTCCCGTTATATGGACACATGCTAATACTAGGTTTTGAACAGTACTAGAGGAGGGTTAAACAGACGAGAGTTGCAGGCACGTGGCTACATCTCGTGGCAACCACCCGCATCAACTCAACCAGGACAGCAAGAATCCATATAGGTTCAAACGGTGGCAAGGCGGCTCATCGCGGGCAAACTACGTTGGGTGGCGCTGGCGGCCAAAGTGTCGGTTTTAAGTTCGTTGTTTTTTAATATTTAGGTTTCGGTTGCTAAACATTGGCTTTCAGCACCACCCAAAGTAGCTTGGTAGCGATGGGCCGCCTTGCCAGTGTTTGAACCTATATGGATTCTCGCTATCCTGGTTGGGTTGATGGGTGTAACTGCCACGAGATGTAGCAAAGTGCTGCAACTCTCGTCTGTTTAATTGCATTTTGGTGTCAAAAGCACTTTGAGGTCCCTTACCATTTCGTCAGACCCGGAGCCTTGCCGACTAGCCGTAGACGGCGAAACACGTCCAAGGATTGGGTCTGACGGAAGAATAAGGGACAACTGTACACGAACTTATTTTAAGTTTGTTGTTTTTTAGAACTAAAGGGTGTTTGGTTGGTGTGCAATTGCATCATGTACATTTAAAACTATCGTCTTTGCTTAAAAGCACGCACACCCTTACAAAATACTGGGGAATAATTACTTGCCATTTTTATAATAGACCCAAAAGCTTTCGATAACACGTTGAAAACTAAACTATATAAGTAAAAGAAATAAGTGTGTCCCTTTTTTTTTCGTCAGACTCAATCCTTGGACGCGTTTCGCCATATTACGGCGCATCGGCAAGGCCATAGAGTCTTGACGAAAAGGAAAGAGACCTTACAGTGCATTTCAACAGTAACGATTCATATCCGAGATGTTGCACGTAGCGACATCTCGTGGCAACCGAGCTATCCACCCAACCAGACCAACAACGACTGGAATGGAACCCGCATAAGCAGGTACCTAATGTCAGATGGCGCTGAAAGCCAATTGTCGGTTTCTGCGTACCGAAAACGCGATGTAAAAGAAAGAAATTTGTCCCTTTCTTTTCGTCAGACCCAATCCTTGGACACATTTCGCCGTATAGGCTATAGATTCTGACAATCCTTTATCACTTATGGTGCGCTCTTATGGTGTAACATAAGCAAAGCGTAGCTGAACAAGTTTCAGGTAGCTCAGAACAAAGCACTGAAACTAATAGCAACTGTATTGAGACATGCTATGAACCGAGTTCTACACAATGACTTTAAAATACAGACCATAAACGAGTTATTTTTAAAAATCATAACTGACTACTGCATACGTACGGACACTTCGACCAATGAACTTGTAGGGAGACCTGCTCGACATACAAACTGCCTAAAGATTGGCTCCCTATTCGCGAGCCCAAACAACAGTAGGGAGGCACTAGAAATAGTGGAGAAGCACTATCAGCATAGCACCGTCCAAAAAGACGGTAAAAAAAGGTCCCAAAAACAAGTAGCACCAAAGTCCCAGATATCCACGCGCGACATACAAAGGGATAACGTTACTGCCGGATAACAATAAAAAAGTATATGAACAATATCGAAAAAGTAAACGAGGAAAGAAAAGAAGTCACAAGTTTAACGTAGCTTAAAAACACAGGAAAGACCCCGTGGTACTAACAGCCATTGATGCGTCCAGCAGTCGCGCGACTCTATGTTGCCAAACACGCACTGAAAAACAGTATTTTCTTTCAAAACAAGAAAGTCAGGTTATGGAGACCGTTTTAATTAGGATAGCAGTTAGTAGCGCTTAAAAATCGATCAGTACACGAAAAAAATGTTCTATTCCGTCCATTTAAACATGTATTTGTGTAGTTGCTACAATGCATATATGCATGAAGAAAAATACGGAAAACTACACAAATGTATACTAGGCGTACTTTTAAAAATTTGCGGAATGCGATTTATAGTTCTTGAAATTTATTTTAGTTAGATTCACTACAGATTAATACAGGGTGCTTCAAAAGTACGGTACGTAACTTAAGGAAGTGATTCCTTATGATATTGTAAGAGAAAAAGTTCATATGAACATATGTCTGGAGTTGCCCCGTTTTTAATATACAGGGTGTTAACGTTTATTAAAAAAAATTGGTTTATTACAATTTTTTTAAATATCCTTTTTCCGATTTTGTTGAAATTTGATACCGTTAATTATAATGATAAGGGGCTGAATTAGCTCTAACTAGATTAAATTTATTAAGTCTAGTGACGTCCCGGGTAACACCTTTACGAATATTATTTACAAAAAAATGTACGCCACTGACTTTTTTTCTAATTTTCATATTTTTTCTCCGGATTTGTGTAGTAATAATACAACTTTTTTGTTCATTGAATTGTTTTCGTATCTTGCTTCGTTTTCGAGAGAAAAAATAAAAACCACTTTATTGCATATACAAAAAAAAAATACCTATGTACTTCAAAGTTAATTAAAATATGAGGTAAAGGTAAGTTTTCATGTCTAATTTACCTGTTTTGTCAATAACAAGTCAAAAATGAATAACTTTACTAACGCTGAAATGACCCAGATGCATTTCAATTATGGCCTAGCGAATGGAAATGCTAAAGAAGCTCAGCGAATTTATGAGGAACGTTATCCAAACAGAATACTGCCACGTGCCCACACATTTAGACAGTTCCATGCAAGATTGAGTGAGACTGGGAGTTTTAAACGTAGTACGGAACTTCCTGGCAGACCTGCAACAGTAACCACGCCTGAGCTAGAAGAGGCTATACTTTGAGGGATAGAAAGAAGATGATTCTTCAACCAGTGCCAGGAAGGTAGCACTGCAACTTCAAACAAGTGCATCAACTGTTTGAAGGGTTTTGCATCTTTATCAACTATGCCCATACTATATTCAACGTGTGCAAACTCTGCTTCCCCGTGATTCTTTATTACCCTATCTTATTGGACCATACTTTTTACCACCTCGATTGAATGGAAACGCAGAATATATCTATCTGAAGAACTTGACGTTCTGTTAGAAGACGTGCTTCTACAAATAAGAACTAATATGTGGTTTATGTACGACGGTGCCCCAACTCACTTTAGCCTAGTTGCTCTTCAATACTTCGACAACACTTTTCCTACTTGCTGGATTGGACGCACAATTCCTCAAGGTTGGCCAGCTCGCAGTCCCGACTTGAATCCTGTAGACTATTATCTATCACTTAAAGTCTTTTGTATACAAGACGCCTGTAGTAAATGAAAACGCCTTAAGAATTGGAATTATTGAAAGTTGCAATGCGATACGAAATAATGCAGGCATTTTTGAACGTGTAAGAGAATCAATGGTGAGACGATTGCAATCGTGCTTTTTATCACAAGGTGGCCATTTTCAACATTTGCTTTGGTTAACTATTGCATTTTCTTTTGTATCATTATTTAAAAAAAATATATTTATTTTTAATTTAAATGTTTTAATTAACTTTGAAATACATAGGTATTTTCTTTGTGCATTCAATAAAGCAGTTTTATTTTTTCTCTCGATAACGAAGCAAGATATGAAAACAATTCAGCGAACAAAAAAGTTTATTAGTTGGTAAATCCGAATAAAAATTAGGAAAGTCAGTGGCGTACATTTTTTTTTGTCAATAATATTCGATAAGGTGCTCCCCGGAACGCCACTGGGCTTAATACACTTAATGTAGTTAAGGATATTTAATCCCTTATCATTTTGAATAACGGCACCAGATTTCAATAAAATCGGAAAAAGGATATTTAAAAAAATTATAAAAAACCGATTAAAAAAAAACTTTTAACACCCTATATATCAAAAACGGGACAACTCCGGACACATGTTCATATGAACTTTTTCTCTTAGGATATCATAAGGAATCACCCCCTTAAGTTACGTATCGTACTTCTGAAACACCCTGTATAAAATTTCTTCGATATTTGCGAACGTAAAAATATGAAGAGAAAATCCCCTGTATTAACATTAGGAACTAACTTGAACCAACCCGCAGTTTCGTTATAAAGATTATAAATTATTTACATACCTCAGGTGACTTTTAACTAAATGACCACTAGCTAATGCAGCCATAAGCGATAACTCCCCAGCCAGAACAGACCCGCACACTAGTCTAGCTAGCTGTTTAGCGTTGTCTCCGGGAAAGTCTAAGTGGGGCCCCTTAACTCCTAACATTTCGAGGCAAGCTGACTGAGCTGGTAAAACTGTACCTAAAAATACATCAATTTTAATCTTTCCAAAGTTGTACTGAAACAAGGATAACTGACAAAAATTAAAAGACAGGATGATTGAAATAACTTACTACACAAAATAAACTGTGTGTTGGCGCGCGTGTCTATTTTGACAGTTGTAGAAAATATAGTTTCTTACCTCCACCCACTGTTCCAATTTCCACACTGGGCATAGTACAAGATATAAGCAAATCATCGCCACTTTCTCCAGTCGGTTCCATAATAGTGATACAATTACTACTGCCTACATTTTGAGCTGCATCTTGACCCGTCGCTATAAAGATTGCCGTCACTACGTTCGCTGCGTGAGCATTAAATCCACCTAGAATAAATATTAGTTCTTATTATTTATTACAATTCAAAGCATTAACATTGTTTAAAAAAATCCTACTATAAAAAATATGAAAATTCTTAACGGTTAATTTCCAGGGAAAATCTGCAACGAATATTACCGCTGTAGAATCGAGAATATCTTCTGGCAGCGCCCTGTTAAACAAATCTCGACACTAAAAAAGCTTCTGGCCCTTCTGACGAAACCCCAGTCTTCGTGATTAAGATATGCGCCGATGAATTGACACCGGAATTTTGTAGGCTTTTTAACCAATCCCACAAAAAAGGAATATTTCCTTCTTGCCGGAAAACTGCACGAGTCCAGCCCATACCTAGAAGGCTTTAATATTATCAGTGACCGCCAGTATGGATGTTTGGAACAACGCAATAGAGCATCATAACTAAAGTGAGTGATACGGTGTCAGCTGAATTTTTTTCATAGCTGTCATGCTTTCTTAAAGACTGTTCTTTGCGAGTGGCGATAGACAGACTTCCTTCAGATACATTTAACATCAATGCCGGAGTCCCTCAAGGTTCTATATTGTCTCCCACCCTCTTTTTGCTATACATTAACGGTATTTTGGAAAAAACTAAGAATCTGACATATGACTTCGCTGACGACAGCACACTTATTTCGTATTTTACTTTATATTCTCGAACATTGACTGCCAATGCACATCTCTATAGGCAGCAAAAAGTCTCACATCTCAACAAAGACCTGGAAGAAATTCTGTCTTGAGGTGATAGTAAAAAAAAAGATAGAAAGTCAGTTAACTGATAAAAAATTATTTTGGCAATTTGTAAATTCAAAGAGGGGAAACTCTGAGTACTCTCAGTGTATGAATTTAGGTGAAAAACAAAATAGTGATCCTCTTGAGATTTAGGAGATGTTCAATGGACATTTCTCATCGGTGTACTAGGAGTATGTGGAGTCGTCAAATGATCCTATTGTCTATGATAAGTTTTACGCAATTGGTGACTTGCAACTGTCTGTGATTGATATTTTTAATAAAATTACTGATTTAAAGCAGAGTTTGGGACATGGGCCAGATTGTATACCTGCTATTTTGTTGAATAATTGTAAGCTTTTCCTCTCGGATGTTTTGTGTAGGATTTTTTCTATCTTTGCGCAGTGGGAAGTTTCTATTATACTGGAAATTGTCCTATGTATGACCAATCTTTAAAGATGGGATATTGAGAACTATCGTGCGGTTGCTAAGACATCCTTGATTTCTAAAATCTTCGGGGCTATATTTGCGGATAAGATAACACCAATATTTAGTTATTTGATGATACACCACTATTTAGTTATTTGATAATTAATGAACAGCATGGCTTTCTGAGGGTAAGGTAAACTGTCACTAATCTTATATGTTATGAGCAACGCCTGCTGGAGGCTCTTGAGAATGGGTGGCAAGTAGATGTCATTTATACGGATTTTTCGAAGACTTTCGACAGGGTTAGGAAAGCTTCAGGCCATGGGGGTTCGTGTATCTTTTTTTAGATTGGTCTAAAATTAATCTAAATGGAAAAAGGCAGGCAGTAAAAATTAACAGTCATAGTATATCCTCAGAGATTTCCGTAACATCGGGTGTACCGCAGGGTGGACATCTTTCGGCACTTCTGTTAAATCGCTTTGTTAATGATGTGGGGAGTGCTTTTAGCGTTTGTCAGTTCCTCGCTTTCGCTGATGATTTGAAGCTCTTTATGGTTACAAGTCGGAGAGTGACTGTCATTTATTGCAGGGTGATCTCTGTAGATTCACTACATAGTGCATAAATAACAACTTGTCACTGAATGCTGATAAATGCAGGGTTATTAGTTCACTAGATCAAGAAGCCCATTCTATATGATTATACTTTCAACTCTGTGGTGCTCGAGAGACAGATCTTAGTAAAATATCTGGGCATTTGGCTGGAATTGTCATTTTCTAATCACTAATAGGGCTATGCGATTGCTGGGATTTGTCTTTCGGACCCTACGGGAATTTAATAACATTTTTATATTTAAGGAGATTTACTATGTATTGGTGCGCTCAGTTTTAGAGTGTGCCTCATGTGTATGGCATCCGCACTACGAGGTTTATAGAGAAAAGCTGGAAAGGGTACAACATAAGTTTCTCAAAAGAATTGTTGGGCTTAAATTACACATCCCTTATGAGGATATAAATTGCACTGAGATCATGAAACTTTTGAATATCACTTCTTTAGAAAGCAGAAGAAAATGTTTTAAAATTTCAACTTTTTATAAAATTCTAAATATGATTATGATGCACCCGAACTTCTTGCCAAGATTGGCATTCATGTGTCGGCAGCTAATGTTAGAAATAGGGACCTCTTTAACATTGACTTTCATAGGACCAATTACGGTATGAATTCGCCTACAACCACAATGTGTAGATTAACCGATAATGTGATAAAGAAAAGTGATATAAAGGGTTTTCCAATAAGAACGATATGATTTCAAAATGAAATAAAATTAAAATTATTTCAGATACAATAAAACTTTTTATATTATCTTAAAGTATAGTTGATAACATTTATGTTTTGAATAACACATCGTTTAAATGTCCTCCGCGACTTCGTGTACACGAGCGAATTCGACGAACCCAATTTTCGATGACTTTATGCAATAAATCGGGCGTGATCTGACGAATGCAGGGTTCAATGTTCAACCTTAATGCATCAAGTGTTTGTGGTCTGTTTGCATAAACCTAAGATTTCAAATAGCCCCAAAAGAAGTAATCTAAAGGAGTTAAATCACAGCTTCTTGAAGGCCACTGAACAGTAGCATTCCTTGAAATTATCCTTTCGTCAAACTTTTCTTGCAGTATATCGATAGTTTCATGAGCAGTGTGACATGTGGCACCGTCTTGCTGGAACCACATATCCTCCAAATCAAGTGCATCTATATTTGGCCACAAAAAATTTCTTAACATCTGTCGATATCGTTCACCATTCACTGTAACTGCATCTCCTGCCTCATTTTGGAAAAAAAATGGTCCGATGATGCCACCATACCATAAATCACACCATACAGTTACCTTTAGCGGATACAAAGGCTTATCATGAATCTGTTGTGGATTGTTTTCACACCAAAAACGGCAATTTTGCTTGTTAACGTATCCACTTAACCAAAAATGAGCTTCATCTGAAAAGATAATTTTTTTGGCAAAATTAGGATCCCTTTCAAGTTGTTCTAAACTCCAAGCAGCAAATTCTCTGCGCCGACGATGGTCCAGTGGCTTAAGTTCTTGGGTCAAAACAATCTTATA
This sequence comes from Polydrusus tereticollis, assembly GCA_963920685.1. NCBI lineage: Eukaryota > Metazoa > Arthropoda > Insecta > Coleoptera > Curculionidae > Polydrusus > Polydrusus tereticollis. Next base: position 183,972,629 of record OY987326.1, read on the forward strand.
CGGGTGTAAATTCAAGTCTTCTTTCAAAATACGCCAAGTTGTCGTTTTTTTAATTCTTATCTCTTGAGCACGACGAGGAATTGATAAATTTGGATACACTGCAACACTAGCTCTTACAGCAGCAATATTCTCAACAGTTCTTGCGTTTCGATGTCTTCTTGGTGTTTTTGCATCGTGAAGAGTAAAATTATTTTCAAATTTCTCAACGATGCGACAAATGGCAAGCAAAGAAGGACGATTATTTACACCAAAGTTTTCGCGAAGTGCGCGATAAGTGTTCACAAAAGATCGTCTATTTTCATAAAATTTTTGGATAATAACCAAACGTTCTTGAAGTGCGTATTTAGCCATAATAAATTGTTATGGTTTACTGACAATAACTGACAACTGGTGACAGGTATAACTTTATTACCATGGTTACCATATCGTTTCAAAATCATATCGTTCTTATTGGAAAACCTTTACATATTTTTTATGAGTCTTATGGTAGATTTACTGCGAAATTAAAGAGGATATTGTATGTTTAGTCATTCTTGAAATTCTGACCTCTCAATATTTTTATTTTTATTTTTATTTTCTTTTTTTTTTGGCTAGGTTATTCTACACGTTTAATTTTTATGTTTTCTTACTGCTGAGCTTAGTTCTTAAGAGATTTATATTTGTGTTTAACTGGTCATGCCTTGTCAAAAACATTTTATTTTTTTAATGTAAGCTGTATGTAAAATGCTGAAAGCATAAATAAAAAAAATGATTTTTGATTTTGATAGTAATTAAGAACAATTTCACGCTACAAAAACCCAGGCTGCGATATTTTCTAAAAAGGTTTAGACCTGCTTCATATTTTAGTGATAAAATGCGAGTGTGAAACGTTTCAAGTGAAAAAAAAACATATCAAGGATCAGGAAAGAGGGAATTGAACTAGGACCAGGCCAGCTCCGAAAACCAGAGATTTAACAGGAACATGATATTCAAAGAGTGGTTTACGACACAATATAAAAAAAAAACATAATATAGGTACATTAGTAAGTCAAGTTTCAGTATCGTGCTAAATTATGTGGGTTTCAAATATGGCATAGACAATGGACGGCGGGCATTAATGGAAAGACCAAAAATAGTCTCTAAATGAGCAAAATTTTTAAGAAGTTACATAAATCACTTTTCTTCGGACTCTCATCTAGATGTGGTGTTTTTGGATGAAACATGGATGGTTCAGTATTGAAGTAACGTTAGAACCCCTAAATAAGTGCTCAACAAAAAAGGAAACGAAGGAAAGCGATATAATCATTCACGCAGGGAATAAAGATGGATTCATAGATGGCGCTGGACTTATAATTTCGACAGAAATTAAAAGTGCCGATTATTATGACAACATGAACTTGGAAATGTTTGAAAATTGCCAGACAAACACGTACGTGTTTATTTTTAAACTTAGCAATAAATAAAGATATATTTCTTGTAATATATATTTCGATCTGGAGTCCCTCTTGACAGCATTAGAAAGGTGGATTCCTGACGAAATTTGTGCGTGGTCCCAAAAAAAATAGCCAAATAGGGAATAGTTTTGCATTATTTAACTATAGCAGAGCAGTGTGACCATATCCTGGTTAAAACACAATAAATTTACCTATACTTCCAGCTATTGCAGATCCCACCATATTTTTAGATATGTTTAAATCGATCAATGCGTGAGTTGTTGTTTTCAGTACCGTGTGTACTACATTTGCAGGCACAACAGCTTCACAGACAACAGATTTACCTCGTCCTGAAAAAAATATCAAGAAGAAATTTTAGTTTCTAGTAAAAAAACACTTTTTGATATACAAGTTTGATATAGAAGTAAACAGGTAAATAGTTACAATTAGGTTGCAGGTCGCATAGCCCCTATACAGGGTGTTTCAATATTATACCGACAAATTGAAACAGATGATTCCTTGACAAAAAATAATGAAAACAGTGCCCATTAATGGAGGTCCAGAAACCCCTCGCTTGTAAGATGCAGGGTGTTAAACTTTGTACTGTGTAAACTAATGTACAAATTTCTTTTTATTTGACCAGATTAAAAATGTAGCCCTGTTTTAAATCATATTTTACCAAATATCAGCCGAACCGTATAAGATATTAAAATAGTGCGAGAAATAAAAAAGGTAAATGACAAAACAAAAAACTTGTTTTCATATGAAAGAATAGTCAGTGTCGTATCAAAAAAAAGTTGGGGGGGGGGGGTCGCAGTGGTCGTGACGCCCAAAAAAATAACACCCTGTAGATAGTTTTAAATACTTTAATATGTAAATGTAACAAAAGTACAGAATTTGAATAAATAATCTGTAAGCACGCATAAAATAAATAGGAAAAACCGAAAAAAAATTAAAAGTTGAACACCCTGTATCTTACAAACGAGGGGTTTCTGGACCTCCATCAATGAGAACCTTTTTCATTATTTTTTGTCAGAGGATCACCTGTTCCAATTTGTCGGTATAATATTGAAACACCCTGTATAAGCCTATTTTAGGTTAAAAATAGGTCGAATGGTGGAATTTGCGTCCAAATTTCACCTAAAATTCGACCTCTATACAAAATGTATAGTTTTCATTTAAATAAAATATACATATTTTCTATTTTTAAAATAACTTTTTGTTTTAAAATGCCTAACCGCTTTAAAACATCGTAAAACAAAACCTATAGCAGGTGTTTCAATATACATACTTATGTATTTATAAAATATATTGTTAAATTTTCTCCTAACGAGTTAAAACGATAAAATGTAACCCAAAAAGATGACCGTTTTCAGATTTTAAACTTTAAATACATATTTTACATAATTTTATACCTTACAGTTAGATAGTTCATGACTAGGGCAAAAAGATGACGAAGAAGTAGGTTAAAATTTCCTAGAAACCGACATTTTAACTTCTAACTGCAGTGGCGTATTTAGGGGGGAGGGGGCCCCCCGTGGACTCAGTAGTAAAGAAAACTGAAATTCACATTCATTTATTTGCAATAAATAACATGAAACATTATTTCAAATTTTCCAGATGTTTGGGGATTTCCACATAATAATAATTGTTGAATTTTATTTTTTGTTACGTGTTTTCTAATTCAGGTGATTAAAATAGTATACCGTTATACATATCTTCAAAAAACTAATATTTCAAATGCAAATATTGCCGTTTATATTTAAAAATTACTTTATTTCTACGTTTTTTTTGAGCCGGGCTATCAAAACATAAAATTTGTAAGTTTAGACAGTCCAAAAAAGGGCGTGGCACCTAAAAAAATTTTGCATGCGGCGCATTTTTTTAGGGAAGATAAGTGGACCCCCCCCCCCGTGTCACAATCCTAAATACGCCACTGACTGAAAGGCTTAAAATGGGTAATTTTTGAGGAATTACGACATTATTTCGGAATAAGAAGACAGGATAATAATGCGACAGTCGAACCATTATAATTAATGCAAAACAAAAACCGATGCACGTCATCAATCAGCTGATAATACTTGTAAATCCGTAAGAAAACACGAGGAAATTAAATTTGGGAAAAAAATATTAAAATTTTATGCGATATTGAATTTACTAAAAACTTAAAGTATTCTTCTTTGATACGAACCCACTTATAGCAAATATTTTATTTATTAAAGATTGTAAAAATTAATATAATTTAAATTTTATTGGCCGACAGTTGGCAATAGAACTGTGAACGGTACGGTGGCGTCAGCTCGTTCGTCAGCTCGTTCGTCGGCTTGGTTTGACGTTTCATGGAAAACTAACCTTAATTGTTTTGTGGTTCCGTAGTGCTGTGCGTCTATTTTTTAACAAAAACTCCAGAGTTTTTCATAAATAGCATTACAAAACTATTATATTGAATATCTCCACTGTAAGCGCAATTTCAACAACAGTTAAGGAAAATAACTTATTAGAATCACCTTAAAACAAACGTTTTAATTCATGGAGAGTTGTAAATGTATGAAGATTGGATATATGTTCTATCCGTGACACTATTTATGGAATGTACGAAACAACCCCATATTGATTATGTCTCAAGCAAAATTCGTAAACGAATCCATAAGTTTTACTTATTGAGCGAATTTCTGAATAAGAAGACTCTTCTAATCCTCTATAAAGCATTTGTAGAATCGATTCTAAGATACGGAATATTGGTGTGTCGTGGACTTTATAATAACAGCCTATACAAATTAAATAAACATAAAACAAAAATATATACTAAAAATCATTTAAAAAAAAAATAGATTGTATCCTTCACATTTACTTTTTAATAAAGATATTTTTACATTCGATCAATTTATATTTTCATAATTTGCTATTATATACACACCCGACTGAATTTGAAGCTTTTTGTTGATCACACTTATGAAACAAGAACCAGGAACGACAGGCAAATTAAACTGCCAATAAGTACCAATAACCTTAATTTAAGATACATACATTATTTTGGTTCTAAACTGTACAATTTACTGCCTAGGGAAGTAAGAGATCTATAACTTTTTTTAGAACATTATGTAACTTTGACGACTTTAAGTTAAAGATTAAAAGACAGAGAACTGTTGCATGGTTGTCTTAACTCTTTAAGAAGCCTCTTCAAGAAAATAGGCTTCGGATGGTAAAAAGATGAACTGAGGCGAGGGCTTATGGAACTTTCCCATGTAGCTTTCAAACGACTGGTATTTTAGAAAGAATATATTAAAGAAAAAAAAAGCATTCTTGTATCAATTCGTTTTCTTGGATGAAACATGGATTTTTCAGAATGGTACCATTGGTCGATCTTGGAAAGATGAAAGTAAAAAAAGTGTTAGATCTACTAAAGTTGATGGTAAAAGGTATTATGCAGTAAACAAATATACTAAACTATGGGACATTTTTGTATCTTTATCTTAATTTTATGAAAAAAAAAACTGTGTAATTCCCTCACTCGGATATTTTGGTTACAAGTTGGCAACACTGTCGATAACTGACGTCACTCGAAGGGTAGGACGTGCATCGGTTTTTGTTTTGCATCAACTATATCTACATGCAGGTCCCAAAATATAACCTTGATCTTATAAGAAAAGTAACAATACTGTCATTAAAATTATTTATGAAGGAATAAAATAATCATCAATAAAGCATATTTTTAGAAAGGTCACACCGCACAAACTATGGCTTTGAACGATTTACGGACCAAATTACTAGGAATTATAATAACCACTTCCACCCATAGGCATCGTAACTATAGAGCCGACACGCCATTCATAAATTCTATAAAATTGTGATGCCAAAATCGTTTGGTGGCGAGACGCTGTGAGGAGCTAGGTGGGGCCGGGAGTGGGGATTACGCTGCCTTTACATATGCATGCGACAAAACTCCAGGAAAACAACATCCGCTATGCCGAGTATTGTCGAGTCAATGCGGTGGCCACGAAAATGATGAAATCTGGGCGGATCCGTTATTGCTGCGTTGCCATACTACAGATTTTCTTACAAGGTTTTAGGCAATGCTATATGTTTCCCATATCATGTTAATCTAGTTAATCATAGAAGTTAATACTTTTGACAGAGTAAGCCCAGAAAACTACGTTTTCTGTGGCGTAAGTCTGGCAAACCAAGTGAAGGGGAGCAGCTTGAATGTTGATTTACCTTACACTGGAATACATTGATGACAACACGTTTATTTGTTATTGTTCGGTCTAATAGTTACGATGTCTATGCTTCCACCTCATCGACTTGTTCACTCTAGTATCTTACTTTTTACAGCGCCTATTGTTATATGGCTATATCTGTTGTCTTGCATAGTTTTAGTTAAATAAAGCCATTTGGAGTATTTTACTCTGTAGTGTGTTTGTTCATAAATAAATAAATAACCACTACATGAGAAGTCTTAAGCTGGATTTATAAACTCGAAAAGTTGGTGAGGTTGAAGTTATGATCAAGTTTGTGAAGTTAGATATTCCGAACTCCGAGCATAAAAATTGGTTATCTCGAATTACCCGGGAAGTTTTCGAACCTTACATGAGCTTTACATGAACAACATGAACGAGTGTATAAATGGAACTGAGTGTTTCCTTTAGTTTAAATTGAACTCCTATTTCCAACACCAACTGAACCTCAACCTCGCCAACTTTTCGAGTTTATAAATCCAGCTTAAAGCGTCATACTATTTCGTATGTCACGCGAGCGATGGCACCCTCTATGACATTATATTTATGGCTGAATGAGGTTTGTTGACAACGCTAGGTGCTGGTGACAAAACGTCATGCATAAAAATTAAAAAATATCATAATAAAATTGCTCAGGAATTTCTTACAATCTTCCTTAATCCCTTGATTAACGATAAAATACTTTTTCCACTACTAACCTATAACATCGCCATTATTGACCGATTATTAACGCTAGAAATCGTTTTTCTCTACCTTTATAAGTCATTATTGACCATGGTCAATAATAAGCCATTGAAATCCATTATTGACCGATCTTTGACCTTAACCGAATTTTGTTTGAACGCAGGTAACTTGATTTTTTAATTCTACAACATCAATTCATTGTGGTTAGGCAACCAGATAATTATCAATACATATTAGATTACTTGATATTGTAAAATATCGATACAATCAACATTTTTTCTGCTTCCATCCTTAATTCGGGAGGTGTACATATAACATTATCATCATAATATTATCACTAACATTTTCTTCGCTCATTTTTTAAAAAAACGCAAAACTCGTAAAATCTGATGACACAAATGAACACAAATTGACATTGACAAAGCCACCTGACAAAACAACAAAATATTTTGCCAATTCCAAAGCGCAGGTAACTTGATTAAAAAATATACTTATACCTACCTATAATTTTTTATAATTATTAATACTATAAAGATAAATCTCATATAAAAGTTTGTAGTAGTGGAAAAAATAATATATTAACCACGGTTTAGACAGCTTATTATAGCCCTCGCGTCTTAAATCCCTCGTCGCTTCGCTCCTCGTGATTTAAACTCGCCGCTCGGGCAATAATGATGGCTGTCTAAACCTTGGTTAATAATATACTATTCCGCATCGGAACCTAATAATATACCATTAAAAGCTTACCTTCAATCCAATTCATAGCTGATGGTTTTTTATCAGTGCAAATATTGCCACTTAAACTTAAAATTTCCATCTCGGTAAACTCGGACTGTATTGTTTTTAAAGATTGTTCGGTACCTGGAACAAAATATTTTGCTTTACAATTTTTTATTAATTGATACCTAAAATATTGAAAGTATATAACTAATTGTTTCCACTACTAACTCCAGAATCAATCATTATGGTTGAGAAATTGTTTTTCTTAATCTCTTGCCAGAAGCCTCTAAACAAAATATAAATCCATTATTGACCTAGTTCTATACGGGGTGTCCGGAAAGCTGTACAAAAAAAATCGATAGAAAAAAAAATCTGTAATTTGAATAAAATTGAAAATGAAAAAAATTAAATATTATTTTATTTGATTAAATGCTCAAAATGCATTTCATTTTGTTGTAAATAATAGTACAACCTATTTTCAAATCAAGATCCGCTGGATATTGCTGAAAATAGGAACTTAGATGAAAACTTGCTACATTTTCAACAAGATTCAATATTTCAATATTTTTATAAATTACAAAGTTTTGTTTTATTCAAATTACAAATTTTCTTTTCTATGATTTTTTTCTTGTGCAGCTAAACACTACTCAGTGAGACCTTTAATTTGAGGTATACCAAAAGGAGTGGTGCCATTTGAAATTTTGGGGCGCCTAGGAGGTGACTGACCCCTTGACTAAAGTATGATGGTTCTAGTTCTCCCTGCCCAAATAACATCTATACCAAATCGCATTGTTCTAACTTTCGTAGTTTTTGAGATATTTGCATTGAAAGTTTTCAAATTGATACCCTGTATAATTGAGCAGTGGGGGCGAAGCTATGAGGGCTTAAGTTCCAGAGCTTCCGTGGTTGCGGCGCCAATGTGCGGACCTGTTAATATGAACTTTTCACATTTTTTTTATGTAGTACCTTAAAATCTGTAATCGTCATTTTCGCCCACCCTGTATATCTTATTATTCCGTACGTCTGCGAAAAACAATGGTAAAGTCCGTTCACAGATTTAAGAGAATGACTACCTGCCTTTAGTTATCATCACCCATCATAAAATTCTTTGTTGAAAGGGTTTCAAGGATCATAGAGATAATGATTTTATTATCCAGGTAGGGACCGTACTTGGCCGTAATTAGTTTACAAAGCCTTATTAAATAATTGAAAAAAAATAAGTGTTGCAAAACCAGTCATTTCATTAGTTCGTGTGAAATAAAAACGCAGCTTTGATTATTCAACTATGTGGCGTCCGTGGATTGGTGAATCGAGTATAGAACAGCCGGAGGGAGTGCAGGTACAACCACAGTGCGGAAATGAAAATGGAAGAAGACACTTAAGCATCTTTAGATTCTAAAGAGATTATAAAAAATGTATATAGAACTCTCATAGAACGTGAAAAGTTGAGTAAAATGGAATGTATTGAAGAAACAGCCACATTGACTAAAATTTCGGAAAAAACAGTATAGAAAATTGTGAATAAACCCATCACTAAAAGGAAAGATTTTGGGACTTGCAAAAAATTAGATCGCAGCGATGAAGATTTAGTCCGACGCAAAATTTATAAGATGTATGAAGAGTATACGGTACCAACACTGGATAATTTACTGAAAAGACTTGAGATAGATAACACGGATATCAATTGCGGTAGGACAACGCTGTGGAAGTGTCTTCAACGAATCGGCTTTAAATTTAAAAAAGTCGATAAACGGCAAGTTATCATGGAATCGCAACGACCTAAGCAATGGCGATTTGAATATTTGACAAAAATCGCTCAGTACAGAAGTGAGAACAGGCCTATTATATACTTAGATGAAACCTGGTTTAATACCCATGATACCCCATCAAAAGGTTGGGTTGATTCTAGTGACAGGTGTAGAACAAAGGCATCATCAAATAGAGGAAAAAGAATAACCATAGTACATGCAGGGTCCGAAGATGGTTGGGTACCAAATGCACTTTCATTGGCAGCCAAGAATATAAATGACTCCTGTTTGGATTACCATAACGATACCACAGCGAAGTTATTTGAGGATTGGTTCGTAAATAATTTAATACCTAATGTTTCTCCAAACAGTTAAACAAGCACCCTTGTTCAAAAGATACGAAAATGGCAATACAGGAATTTATGTATCAGAATGATATATAGTTTCATGAAAGTTACACTAAAAGAGAGTTACTTGATGTGCATAAAATTTCTGATTCTAGAAAAGGAGTACTACTGCGACAGCTACGCTAAAAGTAAGTCAATCCCATAGAACACATATGGCATCAATTAAAATCTGCTGTTAGACGTAATAATGTATCGCCCACTATAAACGCTAGTGTACTGGATATTTTTATTACTGAAGTGGACAAAGTGCCTGTGAGTAGCTGGAAAAATTGTGTTTCGCAAAACTGTTGAAAATTCATATATTCAAATTTGGAATATTACAGAAAGATTTATTATTAACATAGGTTTTGATAGAGACAGTGAAAATGAATTAAATGAGTAAACTGTAGTTGCATTAATTAATTATAATATATTCTATCTAAAATTGTTTATTATTTGTGTCAAATCATCCATGCTTGAAATACAATTCAGTGCGGGCCTGTGTAGACCCCAGTCTGGCTTTAAACAGGCGTCAACACGAGTCGGTAAGTTATTCTCTTAAATCTGTGAACGAACTTTACTTATAGGTATAAACATGCATGCAACATACTCCTTTTTTGTGTATACAGTTGCAGACTCTGTCAATGTCAGTTTAAAAGCGCATTGGGTAACTTGATTGATAATAAGAAAATTATATAAATAACTTTACATAGTTAACGCAAGAAAAATCACAAATAATATTATACTGAAATGCTAGTAGTGGAATAGATATTTACGTTATAAGTCCGGGAAATCAACTTTTACAGTATGAGTGAAATGTTTCGAGACGAGGCGACGAAGGAGCCGAGTCTGGAATTTTGAAACGAATACTGTAAAGGATTTGCCGGACGAATGACGTACAATATTTTATTTCATACTGTTCTGTTGAAAATTATAATTATGTTTTGAAATTATAATGAAGTTTTATTCTGCGTCGTATATTTGAAAAGTGCTTATATTTACTGGTGGAAACATTGTGTGTTTGACATTGATTAAACTAAAACTTACTAATTTTAGTCCGGTAAAGAAATTTTACAGGACTAGTCCGGACTTATTGCTGTAAAACCTTATTTTCTGGACTAAATTCAAATATGTAAAGGTGTGTTTTACAATACAGTATGAAATAAAAAATATTATATTTACCACGGTTTAGACACCCCTCGGTTAATAATATACTGTTATTAGAGTTTTTAAAGCACCGAAATTTTCAGCGCATACACGAGGTCTTCATTGGGTTTTTACGTCAGGATATCTGTTCTTTAATCGAAGACTTATTGTCGCGTCGTTTAAATTTTGAATTTTTATTAACCTATTGTTATATTTGATTTTACGTCGTGTGTCGTTTAGGAAGATTGAAAAGCTGCATATTTCTTGGCCCCTGTTACCTGTCTATGAGACGATGATGGTAATGCTTCTCTACTGTATATTCGTAGTACTTCTCTACTGTTACTTTAGGCCTTGTTGCTTAAGTTTTGAATTTTTATTCAGTTATTGCCACATTTGATTTTGTGTCGTGTGTCGTTTAGGAATGTTGGAAAGTTGCATAGTTCTTGGCGCCTGTTACCTGTCTATGAGACGATGATGGTAGTGCTTCTCTACTGTATCTTCATAGTACTTCTCTACTGTTACTTTGGGCCTTGTCGCTTAAGTTTTGAATTTTTATTCAGTTATTGCTATATTTGATTTTGTGTCGTGTGTCGTTTAGGAATGTTGGATAGCTGCATAGTTCTTGGCGCCTGTTACCTGTCTATTAGACAATGATGGTAGTGTTTCTCTACTGTTACTTTGAGCATTGTCGCCTAAGTTTTGAATTTTTATTCAGCTATTGCCATATTTGATTTTGTGTCGTGTGTCGTTCAGGAATGTTGGAAAGTTGCATAGTTCTTGGCGCCTGTTACCTGTCTATTAGACAATGATGTTAGTGATTCTCTACGGTATATTCATAGTGCTTCTCTACTGTTACTTTGGGCCTTGTCGCTTAAGTTTTCAATTTTTATTCAGTTATTGCTATATTTGATTTTGTGTCGTGTGTCGTTTAGGAATGTTTGATAGCTGCATAGTTCTTGGCGCCTGTTACTTGTCTGAAACGATAATGGTAGTACTTCTCTCTACTGTTAGAGATTTATGCCAACGGGGAGTCAACCTTTCGGCAGTTTGTACGTAGAGTTTGGTCTGGTCTATGTAGGTCCATACGTTCGCACGTCTGTAATATTATAGTCTGTGATTATTTTTAAAAATAGTTTATTGTCGGTATTCGAGAGTCCTGATCGGTTCATTGTATATCTTGAGGCATTTGCGACTAGTTTCAGCGTCCTGTTTTGCATCACCTGGAACTTATTCAGCTCGGACTTAATTATATTGCACCAAGATGGCACAGCAGGGGGTAGGTTGAGCTTAATTGATGCAACGCTGCCTTGATCCCTATTAATTGATATTAACTTCCAATTCAGTCTTTGATCGAAGATAAGTCCAAGGTATTTCACTTCTTGGCACCGATGCACTTGACTCTGAGCCTCGTCTCGGGCCGTCTAATGTGACTTTTGGAGAAAAAGATGACTTTCGTCTTGGAAGGATTCAAACGAATCTTCCAATTGGTTTACGTGGCGCTGCATACGAGTAACGTTGCAGTTAGAAGTTAAATTTGACGTGCGAGACGGAAATCTAACACATTAAAAATAAGATTGATATCCTGATAGCATGGCACGACCCTATCCCTCACCACAACCGTAAGCTCGAGAGTTTTTAAGCCACTTATTTGACACGGAGTTTGCAGTTAACGTTAGATAGGACAATCGATGTTTAAATAATAAACAAGTCACTATGATAAACTTTGCTGTTAGCTAGTAAGCACTAATGCTCTTACGGTATGTGGTAAACATACACAATATGTTGTTTAATGATCTAAAGGAGACCAACAAGGAAGTCATAAAACTATACACACACACATCAATGCGTACTACCTCAACCAATAAAACAAATAATGCCATAGACCTGGAACCGTTTCTAATGGTAGACTTAAAAAGTCCTTTGAAGAAATTAAATAAAAATTTACTAGACAACAAGCGGAATTAATAGCACTAAAAGAGGAAATAAAAGAAATTAAAATGAAGGAATCGTTACCATTACATTCCATAGCATCGACAACAGAAAATTCTATCCCAGAAAATAGGTTACTATTATCAGTTAACCAAAACGTTAGCAAGACCCCCCTTCAATATTGGAAAACTGTAAAATTGCTGCAGCCAAGATTATTCCAAAAGCCTCTATTTTCATTAGTAAGTTGGATCCAAAAACATCATCAGAAGATATACTTGAAAACTTGCATGCAACCTTCGGCAGTACCAATAACTTTAACGTGGAGCAACTAAAAGTACAATCAGAGGAGTACTGTAGTTTGAAAGTAGAGGCCAATTTGTCACTCCAAAACGATTTGTTGAACTTTGCAAGATGGCCACAAGGGATTGTTGTCAAGAAGTTTACGCTTTTGCGGAAAACGCAAACAGGCAATGCTGGCAGACCAAGACAGGCAAATCAACAATACAGAAGACAGGGGCAACAGCGAAGAGGATACTGAGCCAACTTCTACCTTCCAGCTACTCCATCTCAATGTCCAAAGCCTGCAAAATAAGCTAAACCAACTAGAAATTCTTTTAACCCAGTACAACCCTAACATTTTATGTGTTAGTGAACATTGGATGGATAAGGATCAAATAAATGCTACCCAGCTTACCAACTATAAGCTATTAATATCATTTTGCAGAAAACAGCATATCCATGGGGGAGTAGCCATATTTGTGCAGCAAAACGAGCCAGAGACTGTTAACCCTATTTCTACTACAGACCAAAGAACTGTATTGTGAATGCGCTGCCGTCCATTTCAATATAAATAACAAAGGGATAGCACTGGTGGTTGTTTATAGATCGTGTTCTCTTAACTCAGTTTCGGATTTTAACTGCTTTATTAAGTGCCTTAATGAATTTCTTTGTTTTTGAGTAGAAAGTATAAATTTCTTATTATTTGTGGAGACTTAAATGTGGACTATGGTAAGGTGTCAATTTTTAAATCTCAATTGCAAGACCTATTTGACAGCTTTGCTCTTAAATTAATTCTTCCTCAAGAGCCTACTAGAATCGTCTCAGGTAGCTTGCCTTCAGCTTTGGATTATGTAGTAACAAATTATGTAGATTTCTCCTATGCCATAAATTTTCAAGCAAATGTAGCCGACCACTCAGGTCAGCTAATCACTCTAAAAAAACAGATGACTATTCTTATACCAGAACGTCCATTAACGTTTTATTACAAACGCTTTTTCCATCAGGATAACCTATATAACTTAAAACACTTCCTCTCCACAAACGATCTTTCATGCTTATATACAGATAGAGATGTAAATGGGGCCTGGAACTATTTCCATGAAACTTTGTTGTACTTATTGGAGCTTACTTGTCCGGTCTCAAAGGTAAAAACCTACCAGTCACAATCGAAAAGCATGTGGATAAATCCAGATATCAAAAGAGATAGTGAAGAACTTAAAAATTTATTTTGGTTAAGTAAGAATATCGATTCCTTAACTTTAGCGGAACGATATCGCGCGGCTAAACAATCTTTCAAAACTAAAATACAAATTGCAAAAAAAAATTTTTTTCAGCAAAAAATAATAAATTCTGCCAATACCACAAAAGCTATCTGGCAAATAGTTAATTCAAATTTGGGTCGAGTTAAGTCAAGGATTGCACCCTCAGCCATAAATTTTAGTAATTCTATTTTAACGAACCCTCTTGATATAGGAAATTTGTTCTGTGATTTCTTTGCTAATGATATAGAAACTAAGCTTACAAACATTGGAAATGTTCATGTAGAAATCCCAAATGTACCTGATACAAATTTATCCTCTATATATATGCCACAGATTGAGTTGAATGAAATTTACGAGGCAATGAAGTCTTTAAAAAATAAAAAAGCATGCTGCAGTAATGAGGATGTGCCGATTTTTGCCCTAGAATACATATGGGACTATATAAAATACCCCCTTCACTACTTATATAATCTTTTTCTTAAATCGGGCATCTTTCCAGAGAGGTTAAAGCTGGGTGAAGTAATTCCTTTCTATAAAAAAGGAGACATGGAGTCAATTGAAAATTATAGACCTGTTGCAGATTTGCTATCATTCTCGAAAATGTTTGAAAAAAAAATCTTAACTAGTAGATTCGAAAGTTTTCTAAATCAACAAAAGTTATTAACATGTGCTCAACATGGTTTTCGGCGTAATCACTCGACCAACACAGCTGCCTTTAGCTTTATACAGTTTATATATTCAGCACTAGACAACAACCACTACACTTTGGCTTTGCTGTTTGATCTGACACGGGCCTTTGATTGCATTGATAAAAAATTACTAGTAGAAAAGATGCATGCCATGGGATTTAGGGGCTCTGTCAATGAACTTTTGAATTCTTTTCTGAGCAGTCGAAGGATTAGAGTTAGGGTCGGATTAGTCATGTCAGAGGCAAAGCTTCAAAACCATGGGGTACCTCAGGGTAGTGTTCTGTCTCCCCTACTGTTTCTTTTATTTATCAACGATTTGGAGAATTTTCTGGATCTGGGAGAAAATTCGACTTTAGTTCTATACGCAGATGACACCTCAATCGTGATCGCGGATCTTCAACTCGACTCTCTTATTCGACGAGCTAATCAAATTTTAAATCGTTTTAGCGCTTGGTGTGAAATTAATGGACTTAATGTAAATGATTCCAAAACTCAATATTTGGTCTTTCACAAGAGACGAAATGTTCCTGATTTTAATCTTGAAATGAACAGTATTAAGATCAACAGAGTTGAGCAGTGCAAATTTTTGGGACTATGTGTTAACGAAAAGCTTTCGTGGACTCAGCACATTTACTATGTAACAGGAAAGCTTAACTCTGCCTATTTTGCTATAATTAATTTAACAAATGTTTTGTTAGCTGTTAGAGAAACAATTAGTTAATGTGTATTACGCTCTGGTATACAGTCATCTTAAGTATATGCTCCTCTACTGGGGCCAGGCTACAGAGATTACACGCATCTTTATTCTTCAGAAGAGAATAATCCGGAAAATTTTCTCAATGGGTCCTTTAGACTCATGTAGGCCAGTCTTCCAAAATAAAAAAATTTTAACCTTGCCAAGTATATTAATTTTGGAGGCAGCTCTATATTGCATGAAATAACCACGTTTACTGTTCAAGATTGTTTTTAACATTTTGAAAGCTTCATTTCTTGGCGCATTTATACATTATAATGGGTTTTATTTTAGCTAAGTTTTCCACAAGCGCAGAGCGAAAATAAAGTCCCCAACACGACAGAAAAGTTATAAATAAATATATAAATAAATATAATTATAAAGTTGGGACTCCAAACGAAGAAAATCCAAGAAAGAGTAAAAAGAGACATAGATGGAGCACATCAAGACTCTCAACTTGGAAAAGAAACGTCGAAAAAAAAAAAAGAAAGAAAGATGAGAAAGGAAATAATGTCAATTGGTTGAAAGTAAAATGCTTTAAATATGACAAGCAGTTTCCAAACACGATTCAATATAAATACGGATTTAGTGATGAGTACGAAAAACTACACATTGGGTTCGAGGCGTGCATCAGATAGAAGGGGAAAAGGGGGTAATTTTGAAAATGTAACTATCCCACAGCTATATTCAAAACAGTTACCCATCTCCATTGCCGAAAAAAAGGACCTCTTAAAGCTTTGCGAAAAAAATATTATTCCCTCTTCCCTTCATGCCTGGTATACAAATTTGCCCAATTCATCTTCTGTTCGAGATGTAACCGCAGAACGAGGTGAAAATAACTCTGACGAAGAAGAAGAAGACTAATATTTTTTAATAATGGATGGCTAGAATCGTTTTTATTTTCATATTATTAACTATTTTCTTTCCGAAACGTTATCTAATAGCTATTTATGCCATCAGTTACGAAATGCCTAATTTTGTGTAACGCGTGAGATTTTTGCGGAACGAACGAAGTGAGTTTCGCAAAAACTCACAAGTTACACAAAATTTCATTTCGTAACGTATTGCATACAAGATTTTTTCTAATTTTGAAGAAAGTAATAAAAAAATAAAATTTAATATAATTGATAAAAATTTGGAAAACATAAATTTAGTTTTTCTAATTTTGACATATAACTGATGGCATAAATAGCTATTGTTGCTGTTACTTCATGTTAGTTGTCAGTTTGACATTTTGTAAAAAAGTCTAGACGGAAGGTTTTTATCGAGATTGATATATTTTTAGTTTTATTTTTAAAAAATGAGTCATTCAAGTTCTGAAGATCTACCAAGCGATATTGAAGAGGCAGCAGGTAATGCTCTATTATCAGTAATTCCCAAAAAGTCAAAGGCAGTTTATGATTTGGCATACGAAAAATTTGTTACGTGGTGTGATGAGAAGAAAATTAAACATGTTAATGAGAAAGTTTTACTTGCATATTTTGAGGGTAAGAAAGATCTAAAAGTTTCCACATTATGGACACTTTACTCAATGTTAAGGTCTGAACTAAATCTGAAAAGGAATATTGATATTAAAAAATATACAAATTTGGTAGCATATATTAAAAGGCAAGCGGACGGGTACAGTGCTAAAAAGTCAAAAGTTTTTATTAAAAAAGATTTTGCCAAATTTTTATTGGAAGCTGATGACAAAGAATACTTAATGGCTAAGGTTGCAATGATAATTGGAATGGCAGGAGCATGCAGAAAAGCAGAATTAACATTTCTTCCAGTTGAAAATGTTATAGACGAAGGAAGCCATTTTCGTGTTGATATCCCACCTTCAAAAACAAAAGTTATACGGCAGTGTGCAATTACCACTGGAGACATTGAAAATACGAATCTTGTTGAAATATTAAGAAAATATATTAAGTTGCGTCCCCAGATTCTTAAACACAACAGATTTTTTGTAAAATATGCGAATGGAAAATGTACCAGAAATCCTGTGGGAATTAACACATTTAGCAGTCTGCCAAAAGTTATTGCACAATTTCTTGGTCTTTCAAATCCTGTTCGATATACTGGCCACTGCTTCAGAAGAAGCTCTGCCACTTTCCTAGCAGACAGTGGCGCTGATCTTTTAAAATTAAAGAGGCACGGAGGTTGGAAATCTAGCTCTGTTGCGGAGGGATATGTTGAAAATTCCATGAATAATAAAAAACTTATAGCGCAAGAAATATTTGGTGAAACATCTAATGCAATGTGCGTCGCTTCCCAAATAACAGCAAGTTCGAGCAATGAAAAAATATGTCGTCGGGAATTAATTTGAATAATTGCAATAATTGTGTTATCAATATTTATAATAATTAATTAATTTATAATTTATGTTTTTAACTTGTATTATAACAGTTTAATAAATAGAATAATTCTTTTTGTCACTAATTTTGAAATACATTTTTCGTCACCAATTGCATAAAATTTTACTTTATGCAACTAGTTACAAAAAGTAAGACATTTCATAATGTCAATCAGTTTTAAAAAGTGTCACTTTATATGTCAAAATTAGAAAAAATGTTATTTTGTAATCATATTTAGATATTTTGTGTTCTTGTTAAAACATAATATTATTTTTTAAATAAAGAAAAGATTAGAAGTCGCAGTTTTCCTTAATATTATACAAGTAAAACACATTAAGTCAATCCTTACATGAAAAACACATTAAGTCACTGCAATTAAAGAAAAAAATCGTTAAAAAAGCGAAATTCAAAATTCAAAATAAACTCCTACTGTGACATATTACCCAATAGATATGTAAAAATATTACGACGATATAAAATATAAGAAAAAGTTGCACGCATTAAAACTACTAAACAAAATACAAATTAAAAAAATTAAAAGCTTAATTTCTAAAAACTCTGTTTTTTGACTTAATGTATTTTGCTTGTAACCCGACGATAATCTCTCTATTGTATATCAAAAAAATTATCATACCTTTGGAAATCATATTCATTCCCATGGCATCTCCAGTTTCAGCAACAAACCTTATAAAAAGATACCTTCCAGCAATATGAGTAGATACCCTGGTTAATTTAGCAAATCTGCTTGTCGAATCGAAGCTTTGCTTGATTTTCAAAAAGTTTTCAGACTTTTTAAGCCAAAGAACTACTTCACTCGCTCGAGTGATCGATGGAAATCGCACTACGGGGCCGCGAGTCATCCCATCTGCCACTATACGAGATTTTACACCGGTTTTTTCTAGGGCTCTGCAACCTGCAAAAAAAAAAAAATTTAAAGGCACACGGTTGGTATTTCAACTCCGGCGCGATGATACATATTGGGAGCAGTTGCCTGATCAAATAAAATGTGTCAATTTTGTAACATCATCACAAAGAGAGTAAGAAAGCTACAAAAGTAAATCGATAAATATTAAAATATGCATCCTAAGCACTTCTGCTTAGAGGGGTTTATTAAATAGTACAATATATACTTAGGTTGAGAAGTGAGCTATATATAAATTCTTTCTACTACTAATACTAAAATATTACATATTTAATTCGTTTAGATCTTTATATTAGTCATTTCTGCCAAATTTTTAAAATATTTTGAAAATCAAGTAGCCTGTGAGAAATAAAACTAGAAATGCGATTTTAAATGTCAGTTTGTAAAAAATATGTTGTCCTGTTGACATTTTTGAATATCACAGTTTTTTTGAAATATCTTCCAATTCCTGTTTTATTAAAAAATTGATATTATTTTGTGGAATTTCTTCATTTAAAATGGTTAGTCAAGGCTTAAAACCAATAACATGTTAAAGAAACGAGGAGCTAGAATGTTAAAATCGTATGTAACTTAACCTCATTACACAAAATATTTTTCATTATTTACCTAGGTGAATATTTATTATCGTTATTTACTTAGGTAGAGAAACCCTACTTTTCATTAGAGGATTGGAGTAAATAATGTCGATTTCTCAAGTTAGTAGTAGAAAAAAATACTTATCAATGGGACCGAACACAGCATTCAAATGTCTGAGAACCTACCCCGATCCTGATTAGAGCGAATTTGTAGCGAATTCTATCGTGTATTTTAACAATCTAACAAAAATAAAACGTTTGGCTATGGAATCTTTGTGTTCAGATATTCAGCCCTATGATCAAACACACAAGTTAACTTCAAAATTAACTGTTTTTCAACCACAGTGAAAAATTAACACGTAGACTTTTTTCGGTTGTTGTCATATTAATATACCGACTTGTGCACGAGGATAAACGCGGCCCCATCAGGTCACCAAAGAGAAGTACAGGAAGAAAAGGAACTGTAATAAATGAGGATGAAAAGATTGCCATCAGAAGAATTATACACTCGTTTTACTTAAAGAAAGAAATACCTACCTTAAACAAAATAATGTCTTAAATGAAAAAGGATGATTTAATTCCACCCATGGGTAAGAAGAAACTATGGAAAACTTTGAAGAAAATAAATTTTTGTTATGAAAAAATTCAAAACAGAAAATCACTTTTAACAGAGAAAGACGAAATCATCTGCTGGGGACGCCCACAGCCCCAGAGAAAAAGCCGTACATCATGTCATTTGTGAGGGGCCTGCCAACACTAATGAAGAAGATAATGAAAGTGATGACAATGTTTTTTTATAGTGTCGCCTCCAGGTGAGGAGGCTACCCCTGAACATGGTGTTAGGAGTGAGCCCAAGCCCAGCTTATCTTTGATATTGCTGAATATTCAATCAATACGAAATAAATGTGATGATCTGTTTATATTTTTAGAATGTAGTAATTTTCCCGATATGGTCCTGATTACTGAGCATTGGCTAAGGCCGGACGAATGTTTCTATGTTCAGGATTATACTCCTATCACGGTGTTCTGTAGGGAAAATTCTTTACATGGCGGCACTTTAATTTTAGTTAAAAAATCTTCCTATTTTAATAACTGTTTTATACCTATTGATAAGTTCAAGTTTTTACTGGAAGAGGGCACATTTGAATTCTCTTTGTGTTTTTGCAGGCAAAATAAGCTTTATATACTCTGTATTTACCGGTCACCCTCGGCGGAAGTCAGGGAATTCTTGACTCGGCTTGATGTCATTTTGTCTCAACTACCATCATGCTCTAAAGTAATTTTGTCTGGGGACCTGAACATAAATTTTAATGACAAACAGTCTATGAATACTGTTCTGCTTACGAATTTATTTGTATCTTACGGGTTATGTATGCATGTTAACTCACCGACTCGTATAACCGAAACTTCGGCTACTCTAATTGATTACTTCTGCTCAAACTTTAATAACGTTTCATGTTCAATTTTAAATTCGGGTCTCTCCGATCATGAGGCGGTGAGTTGTACTTTTGACAATGTTTTATCCGGGTTAGGGCCTGCTCGTCGTCGCGGTAGAATTTATGATAGGGCTAGCTTTGACAGATTCAATCACTTGTGTCTTGGTGTCAATTGGCTTGGTATAGGGCGGTCTCCGGAGCCCGTTGCTGCATTTCATGCTGTTGTGCTTGACGTTTTCGAGAGATCCTTCCCTTTGAGGTGGATTAAATCAGGACCCCGGAAGCGAAAGCCCTGGCTAACAAGGGGACTCAGACTGTCAGCAGCTAATCTTCGCTCCCTTAACTACATAAAGAAATTCTGCAAAACTGATGGTTTCATATCTTACTGTAATAGGTATCGAAGCATATACCGCAGAGTTGTCGACTCTGCAAAAACGCTATATTATAGTCACAGGCTCACAAGCGCTAGAAATAAGCAAAAGGAAAGCTGGTCTATTATAAATGAACTATGTAATAGGTCTGGCCAGGGCAATGTTCAGGTCGGGGTTGATCCGAACGATCTAAATGCATTTTATTGTAACATTGCTGCCAATTTGGCCCAGAATCTGCCAATGGCTACTGACTCTCCTTTCTAAATGATCTTTCCGTGCATGGCTCATTTTACTTTTTCCCCACTCAGGTGCACGAAATCAAAGAAGCATTAAAAAGCATAAAAAATAAAAAATCCTGTGGGGATGATGGAATCTCCGCAGAAGTCCTTCAACGATTACCGGACTGCGCTCTGGATGCCTTGGCTGCTGCTATCGATGACTCTTGGTCCCGGGGTGTTTTTCCACCATGCGTTAAATCAGCAATAGTCATCCCCTTGCACAAGGCAGGCGATCTGGACGAGCCGGCTAATTTTCGACCCATATCCCTGCTTCCTACTCTCTCCAAATTAATCGAAAAAGTTGTAAAAGTTAAAATTTCGAACTACCTTGAACTCCAAAAACTAATAACACCAAGGCAATTTGGATTTCAAAACTCAAAGGGTACACACGACGCCATCTTTGGTTTTCTGGAGGGAGTTTACCACTACCTCAATCGAGGGGAGGCGGCGGCAGCAGTGTTCTGTGACCTGTCGAAGGCATTTGACTGCGTGGATCACGGGATACTGCTGTCTAAGCTTGAAAGGTATGGTTTTCGGGGCTCGTCTTTGGCATGGTTTTCCTCTTACCTCGAGTGTCGTAATCAGTCGGTGATTGTTTCTGGTGTGCGTTCGACGTCATTGAAGGTTGTGAGTGGGGTGCCGCAAGGTTCAGTTTTGGGTCCTCTTCTTTTTTTAATCTATGTCAACGATCTAATTCGAGTCGAGATTTCGGGCGAATTCACGCTGTTTGCTGATGACACCTCTATTGTATGGCATAGTAAAGCATCTGAACAACTTAAGGAAACTATTTCCAGAGACCTGATAAAGATCAAGCAATGGTGTGATGCTAATCGCCTTTCATTTAACATTGCCAAAACGAACATTGTAGGGTTTAAGTGCGATATGCATGGGTTGCGCTTAGAGGACGAGCCTCTTCAAGTTAATACGGCATCAAAATTTCTGGGAGTGATAATTGATAGTGAACTTCGATTTGAAGATCACATTTTGGGTCTGAGCAAAAAGCTTTCCTCAGCTTGCTTTGCCATCAGAAAGAGACGCTTAGAGCTCGGCCTGGAGATGGCACGAACAGTCTACTTTGCACTCTTTGAGTCACACCTCAGGTATGGGATTCCATTTTGGGGTGTGTGCACCCAACATTTGCTAAATATTTTATTTATTTTGCAGAAGAAGGCTGTTCGTTTCATCTCTAATGTTGACCAACGAGAATCTTGCCGACCCCTTTTCTCCTCCCAGAGGATTCTAACTCTTAGCTCCGTGTTTGTTTTGGAAACGGCTTCGCTAATTTATAAGAATTATAACAACATCCAACGTCCTGCCCCTCAGCGTGTCACTCGACGGGCTTTGGACCTGCCCTTGCCGATACCTACCAGGACACTAATTAAAAAATCACTTATTTATGAAGGCAAAAAAATTTTTAATCACTTGCCGATTCAAGTAAGGAACAAAAACACCTTGAAGTCTTTTAGAAGATCTGTTAAGGCATTGCTTGCCGGAAAGGCCTACTATAACTTAACCGAATTTTATTCTGATCCACTTAGTTGATAATGATTAATTGTATTTTATGAATGGAGTTATTTGTTATATATATATATTCCGAGCTGTGAACCCAATGTTTTTGTGTTATTTTTAAATTGTTATAATTATTACTTTTAAATGCATAATAATATGTTTTTTTATTTTTATTTTTGTGTTTGGTGTGTTTTGTTGCAGTATTCTAAATATAAGTAACGAAACAGACCAATTGTTTTAGTTTTAGACTGCTTTGTCAATGAATTGCTCTTTCTGACAATAAAGCATTTTTGACTTTGACTTTGACTTTTGACATTCATTAGCTTGCCGTAAATAAGAAGCCATTTCATAAAGGTATGCTGAAAAAGGAGCTACTGGAGATTGCAAAGTTTAATAAACCTCTTTGTACGAAATTTGTTGTCGACAAAAACGCTTCAAAAGGAAATATAAAGGTACTTCGCCTTCCGCCATATCACTGTGAATTAAACCCCATACAATTGGTGTGGGCGCAAGTAAAAGGATTTGTAGCGAGGCATAACACCACTTTTAAAATGAGAAACGTTGGAAACCTCTTGCAAGAGGAAATAAAGACAGTGGATTGTGAAAAATGGAATAAGTGTTCAACTGAGGTTGCCCGCTTGATACCTCCCAGAGGGGTGCATGGTAGAAATACACGACGAGCCACTGCAGCCCACCAGTACGTGGTTCAGCTTAGTGTCCCTCGAACGACACTGTTTCAAAATTATTTCATCTGGAGAACGTCATCACTTTGGAACGACCTCCCTAAGATCGTGTTCCCCAACGAGTATAATCTCCAAAGATTCAAGACCAACGTGAATCGTTTCCTGCGCACACGCACCGCTCCTAGAGCGCCATAAAGGATTTATCCTGTAGTGCTGTGCCTTATCATAAAAAAAAAAAAGTGCGCCGAACATGTGATTGAAATAGAAGAAAGAACGTGGGAAGCTGGTAACATGCTAGAAAACACTGTAGAGCCCCCTAATATTCCTCTGGATCCCAACGATAATAACATAGTAGAGTTTCTTTATAAATATTAATATTTAAACTACCTGTAGTAACGCCGCTGTTACTACAGGTAGTTTTCATTTCATTCACCAAACTGGTCTTTCTATTGTATGCTAATTAGGGCGACCCTAATTTAGGACCGATTCGGGGTGTGTACGTCTTAAATATCTGAAATACGGAATTTTGAAAAACTATCATTGCAATTTACCTGAAATTCACAATGCAACCTTTAAGTTGTCCACCCTGCTTAATGGGTCCTGTCATTGCAAATTTACATTTTATTGCTCTCTCGCATTAAGAAACAAAGTATGGGTAGATTAAACACTCAGATAAAACAAAAAAAATCATAAAACTAACTATACACTACAAGAAGTGTTCAAAGTTCAATAATATTACTGTTTACTCTTAAATGCAACTCGTGATTATACGTAGTGCATTTAAAATAATTACAAATTATATTTGCAACCTGGAAGCCTCTTGGGTGGCATTACGCAATTATTTATTTATTTATTCATTCACTACATGGTACACAAATACATAAGCTTCGTTAATCATAGAGTCCAGTAAAAAATTAAAAACTTAAACATTACATAATAAAATGCACAGATAAAAGTCAATTAAAATCAAACATATCAATAAAAAAGTATGAAACGTACATTACACCAAAACGGCGGTATGCCACTGCATTGTAGCACCCACAACCAAGTCTGGATTATAATCATCTCAGGTAATTTTTAAGTTCTGGCCTAACTTTCTATCAAAGAATTCCTTCAAGGAATAAATGCTCTCGTCAAGCTAAAGAGCTTTTAGTTTTTTTTTTGAATAGGTTAAAATTGAGGATCTGCTTGACATGGGGCGGCAAGTGGTTAAAAAATTTTATGGGCAGTATGTAACTACTATTAGCTGAGTGGGTCATCCTATGAGCCGGCAAATGCAGGGTGTCCATCCCTCTAAGGTTCTGCCGATCCACGACATGTGCAGTTGATGTGAAGTTTGCTATGTTTTTTTTTCACAAAAACAGCACATTGTAAAATATATACAGAATGAAATGTTAGAATACTGACTCTTTAAATAAATCCCTACAAGAGTAGTCATAGTTCTTGAACATGATTGTCCTTATGATCCTCTTTTGCGCAGTAAACACCTCATTACTTCTCCTACTACTACCCCAGGCCACAACCCCATATGACAACAGAGAGCCAACATTAGCATGATAGTATGACAGCAATAATGGCCTACTTACGTTGGCTCTAAGTTTCCAAAGAACGAAGCAAAAGGTGTTCATCTTCTTTAATACATCATCCACCTGTTGACCCCATGACAGCCGCGAGTCAATCTTAACGCCCAGGAATTTAGCTGATTGTGACTGTTTAATTAGCTGATTGCCAGTACTAATCAATATATTATAGTCGAGTAACTTATATGAGAAAAGAACCGATTCAGTCTTACTCAGATTAAGCATCAATCCATTTTGGTTGCTATACCCCTGAATGTCCCTTGAACAAGCAGAAGCCCGATAGCTAATCTCCCCAGTATCCTTCCCCGTCACTACAACCGAAACATCATCAGCAAACATTGTTAACTTTTCAATCTGACTAACGCCCCTCTCGATATCATTTATAAATATAAGGAAAAGGAGTGGCCCAAGAATACTTCCCTGTGGAACCCCCTTCACCACATCACGAATTTCAGAGTCATAGATACCACCCGCAATTCTCAGTGTCACCTTCTGAGACCTGTCGGCCAAGTATGAGGATATCCAATGCCAAGGCTGTCCCCTCACACCATAGGCATATAATATATTCTGCGGTATTATTTCATATATACAGGGTCGTTGGTATGTATGGAAACGGTCGATTATTTCTTAAAGTATAACAGTTAGCAAAAAATATTTTTAATAAAAGTTTTAGGGTTTTTAAAGGTCTATTAGAGTTTTAGACAAATAAGTATACAGGATGAGTCAGAAAACCGTAGAGAAGCAAAGTTACTTTTTTCTTAAATGGAACAACCTATATCTTAGAATATTTTTGAATTTTACATAAAATACCAATTATTTTTCAGTAAGTGCACTATAAGTCTAAGCCTAATAATTTCCGAGATATCGACTTTTCAAAAATTACATTTTTTGAAATTTGACAGCTTCTAGGCTTCTAACGGTACGTCTTTGAGTAAAACGGCGTACATGTCTCTATCTTACTTTTTTATTATCTTCCCAAAAACTTCAACTTCCGGTTAAATCGGAAGTACTGTATTTCCGGCCTTTGAGTTACATCCGGTTTAACCGGAAGTTGACACTACTAGGAAGATAATAAGTAACGTAAGCCGTTTTACTCTAAGACGTACCGTTAGAAAGCTAGAAGCTGTCAAAGTTCAAGTGTTTTCTTATCCATAAGAGGACGTTGCCGCTTCAAAAACAGCGAACTTAAGAGGCGACGTTGTCATACAAGCCGCAATTCGCTGAATACATTTAGAATAGCACGGCGATTCCAATACTGGGAATCTGATCGCGGAGAAAATAAATGTGGCAACACACAAAGTCGGAATTCACAACTTGAAAGAGGTGAAAATAAGCGTGCCGGCAGGGTTTTCGCATTGCTTGACTAATTTGTGTTTTATTATTAATTATTTATCCATAGATTTTGTGAGTTTTTTTTGGTTTTCGTAGTATATACAGTGTCACCATTAAAGTCCGCACCATATGGAACTTTTTTTTATTAATGAGGTTAGTTAAAATTAAATTTCGGCAATCGTTTTTGCTTCAAATTAGACTAAAAATTATATAATCAAATGTCACCATCTATCATTCGGTATCTGTCAAAAATTACATTTTAATCAAAAAATGCTGAAAAATGGCATTGTTTTACCGAATTTCAAAAAATTTTATTGGAAAAAGTTGTTTCTAGTACAATTCTTGGCCTAAATACAAAGTTTCAGTTTTCTAGCTCAAAGATGATTTTTTTGCCATTTTTTCTAATTAACTTTTTTTTTATTTAATGTAAGTTCGCTTAATGGATATTAAACTATTTGCTTATACCATACTCAATATTTTATTTAGTTTGTATGAGCTTTTTTTTACTAGAATGCCATTTTTTTTCGAAATTTAAAATTAGAGGCAAAAAAATTTGACACAGGTGGTGCAAAGTTATCCTAATTTAAAAATTTTAACAGATAGACGTCAGATATTCCATTTTTTTGATAGTACATACACCTAAGAAGTTTAAAAAACTTATAATAAAATTCCCAGATATCAGATTAGTTCAAAATTTAGACACATTTTCTTTTTATCCACAATAAAATATCAAGGCAATTTTGAATTTTATAAGTAGGCTATGGGAAAAAAACGAATTAGAGTGCCGAATAAATGAAAGAAATGTCATAAATTTGAATATTTTCGCAAGTTATAGTTTTCAGTGTTATCACCAATGTTGTCCATTCAAGAAAAAATAGAAATTGTCTTAATTTGTGGAGAGAATATGCCTCACCGGCAAGTATCTGCCATTTTTAATGAGAGGCATCCAGAAAAAAATTTGCAGCATAGCACTGTTTCAAGAATAATGTCAAAATTTAGAGAAACTGGATCTGTTCAAAATAATTTTAAGAAACCTCACGCGGCAAGTAAATACGATGAAGCAGCACAACTTGATGTTTGTTAAACTGTTATTGACCACGGTCAAACTAGTGTAACCAAGATAAGTGATTCAACAGGGTGCAAGAGGGAAAGCGTTAGAAAAATTCTTCAGAAAAATCGATTTCGGGCATATAAACCCAAGTTTATAAACACATTAAAAGAACGCGATTTTGATATCCGACTTGATTTTTCGTTTTGGTGTCAGGGACAATATGAGGAGAATATTCTTTTTCCATACAAGATATTATGGACAGATGAAGCCACTTTCTCTTCGAATGGTACCGTGAGCTCACAAAATTGCCGATGGTGGTCCCAAGAAAATCCTAACTTCACAATTGAATGTCGCGACCAGTATCATTTTAAAACCAATGTTTGGTGTGGAATTTTGAAAGATGAGCTTATTGGACCATACTTCTTTAGAGTAAACTTAACTGGTGAAAGGTATCTGAATTTTCTTGATAACGAGATTACCGAAGTTTTGGATAACATGCCCTTACACCATAGACATAACTTATGGTATCAGCTTGATGGTGCACCCATACATCAAACTGTAGCAGTGAAAGAACGTATAAACCAATTATTTCAAAACAGAATTATAGGGCGTGATAGAGAATGTCACTGGCCACCCAGGTCGCCTGACATAACCCCACTAGACTTTTTTCTGTGGGGTTATCTTAAGCAGAAAGTTTATAAGAATCGACCGTTTAGAAATATCGAGCATTTGGAACAAACGATAAGACAGTGTTGTGCCGATATAAGACCAAGCTTTTTACAAAATGCTGTCAAAGACGTTTATAGACGGACGGGTGTTTGTATAGAGCGAGAAGGACGTCACACTGAAATGTGAAATTTATATTGCTTTTGTGTTACCTATTTAAAATGATTAAAGTTCCTTTTTGTTCCTTTTAATAATAATGATAGTTTTAAGTATAAAATAAAATTTTTATCAAATATTTAGATGTATTTGTCATTTGAAAAACGAAACATCTGACGTATATCTGTTAAAATTTTTAAATTAGGATAACTTTGCACCACCTGTGTCAAATTTTTTTGCCTCTAATTTTAAATTTCGAAAAAAAATGGCATTCTAGTAAAAAAAAGCTCATACAAACTAAATAAAATATTGAGTATGGTATAAGCAAATAGTTTAATATCCATTAAGCGAACTTACATTAAATAAAAAAAAAGTTAATTAGAAACAATGGCAAAAAAATCAACTTTGAGCTAGAAAACTGAAACTTTGTATTTAGGCCAAGAATTGTACTAGAAACAACTTTTTCTAATAAAATTTTTTGAAATTCGGTAAAACAATGCCATTTTTCAGCATTTTTGGATTAAAATGTAATTTTTGACAGATACCGAATGACAGATGGTGACATTTGATTATATAATTTTTAGTCTAATTTGAAGCAAAAACGATTGCCGAAATTTAATTTTAACTAACCTCATTAATAAAAAAAAGTTCCATATGGTGCGGACTTTAATGGTGACACTGTATATGGGTCGTTCACATAAATATTGTTTTGTGTGAATATATATGTAGTTATTAGTTATTGAACTTGTCTTGTTAACTGCTTATTTTAATTGAGTAAACTATGATGTATGGCGAAAATATTTTTATATATTTTAGAAAAAAGGGAAAAATTGTATTACACCGACAAAACATGGATCAATGAAGGCCAGGTTAGTTGAGAAGGTATGGCAAGATCTAAATATTAAAAGTTCAAGGCAGGCATTTATGAATGGATTTTCGCAACTGATCACAATTTATGAAACATGGCCAAAAGAAGCACCACAAGGCAATGTCTTGCTCCTGCAATGCATTGCAGCAATTGAGTTGCAGATAGTATTGCCGACTGTTAAATGTACTTAAACCACCCTGTATATTGCATCTAAGATTTGGCCATAGCGTAGAAAGTCTCCGGGTATTGCCTAAGTCTTAACCAAATTTCAGTGCCTTCTCATATACACTACAGAGTTAAAAAAAATCAGTAAGGGAAACGGTAACAGCTTGGTATGAGGAAAATTGTTGAGAAACTACAATATACTGTAAAGGTTATTAATAAACAGGATGCTGCTACTACTTTCTAGTAGAAGCGACAACACCGCAATGTCGAAAATATTTTGACTGGAAGAACATGTCCTTTTATGCTGCGGCTCAGGCCAACAAACGTCTTACCCGGGTGAAACCGTAATTTTCATAATTTGTACAATATACCATTTTAGCGTTTTAGCCAAAAAATAATTTAAAGTAATCAATAATATTATTCTCGTTTCAAACTACGCTACTACGCCAATGCCTATTAGAACAGAATGTCAAAACTTCTTTCTCGTCGAAGTTGTCGCCAACAAAAAAAGAAGAAGACATTGCAAAACAAACATGGCGGCGAATATGCTGTAATTCGTAAACACCGAAAACTTCAGCTGTTTTCTTTAGAGAAACCGCATATGCCCGCAAAAATTTATTAAGATTAAAACAATGACGACTTCTGAACAAATTGGCCTAAACAAAACATGGGAGCTTTCCCTGTACGAGCTGCACAGAACACCACAAGAAGTTATAACAGACAGCACAGAAATTGCAGTGTCCCCAAGAAGCCTTCATAGTGAGTTAATGTGCCCTATCTGCCTAGACATGCTTAAGAAAACGATGACCACCAAGGAATGCCTTCATAGGTTTTGTTCAGAATGCATTATTACAGCTTTGCGATCTGGGAATAAGGAATGTCCAACTTGTCGAAAGAAGCTTGTTTCAAAGAGGTCCCTACGCGCGGATCCCAACTTTGATTTACTTATATCAAAGATCTATCCTAGTAGAGATGAATATGAGGCTCACCAAGAAAAAGTTTTGGCAAAATTAAATAAAGTTCATTCTCGAGAGGCTTTTGTGCAGTCAATCAATGAAGGAATTAAATTGCAGTCACAAAATAGGGCTCCTAGAGGAAGAAAAGCCAATGAGACTGTTACTAGTGAACATCAAGGTGAAAATACTGCTGTAGCACCAGGTACAAGTGAAAATCCTGCTAACCCAGGTAGTAATAACACTGTTAACTCGCAAAATATCAGTGCTCCACTGGCAAATAACATTACTCCTCCAGCTAATCCAGTAAGCCAAGGACCTGGACCAAATTCACATCCAGGCAGTCCAGCTCCTTCTGGACGCAGCACCCCATGTGATCCCCCTAGTCCAGTGTCTTCAAGCATTAGTTCAATAAAAAGGCGCCCAAAAAGTGCTATGACGACTTCGGAGCGTAGTGAAGAAAGCGATTCCACAGCCCAAACTGAGCAAACTGATACAGATGGTGAAGGACCTTCTGAACCTCATACTATTAATGAAATAGAGCTGGTGTTTAAGCCTCATCCAACAGAAATGTCTGGTGATAATCCCTTGGTTAAAGCTCTTAAAGAAAACTCAATTAGATACATAAAGACAACAGCGAATGCTACAGTTGATCATCTACATAAATATTTGGCAATGAGGTTAACTATTGATTTGGACTCTCAGTTATCGGCCAGCCATAGTTTACTAAACTTTTGCATATATATCTCACCCTCAGCAGGACAATATGTTCAGTTAAATGGAAATCAAACTCTGGGGCAGGTAAATGATAAATATTGGAAAGAAAATAAGCCCCTTGAAATGTATTACTCATGGAAAAAAACATAGGGATCGCGTAGGGGGTTGGATCTTAGACCCCCACAGTAAATTAAGACTAGTTTGTAAGATAATGATTTGCTTAGTAATATATTTACTATATTTTGTAAGGTATGATTTTACTATTTCAAATAGTATTATAGTTTTACTGTAAGATATCTTAGTATCTTAGTCAGCTGTCTACATTTTTTATATCTTTGGGCTTTGGTTATTTTATGGATCTAATTTACTTAAAATAGGTATATGTAATGTTTTAAAGATGTTTGATCTCAATGTACCTATAAATAAATACCTTATCAATATTTTTGGACCTACAAAGTGGTAATTCCCATAAAGTATCTGTATACATAATAAAATATACTTGCATTAAATACATCCCACCCTTGTTTTTTTTTTTAATGAGCACTACCTAATTCAAAATTCAGAAAATGTTTAAATTGTGACATTACTTTTAACGGCTCGATTTCCTAAATCTATTTAAAAATGCTATTGCCTCATTAGGTTTTAATTGCTAACCTAAAATTCTTTGTTTAAAATTCGTCCCAATAACATTTTATCAAAATTAAGAGCAAATTATTGCTATTTAGGTGCATACTATGTTATATACAATTATACATTTTTGTATCATATGGAGAAATGATTGAATAAATAAATAATTGTGGATAAAAATAAAATAAAAAATTTGTAGGCATATTAGCATTCTCTTGGAAAAACTAAATTTTCCTCAGAATTTTTAGACTTATAAAAATTTAGAGATAAAAATACTTAAGGTAGCACAACCACATTTTACATTTTGAAGTTTTTGTTAACATTTTTAGATTAACATTCGTTTAACTTTAAGAACCTGTTGAGCTTTTAGAGAAAAACTGCTTATTTTCTTTTGGGGTTTATAGTTCATATAGGCTAATTTATTATCCATTTAGAAACTTTCCTACTAGCTTCTTTAACCATGTGTATTCAAGCGTGTAGCGAAAAAAAATTAAATTACATATTTGCGGTTTTGCTAGCCACAAACATGTGGAATTAATTAAAAAAATATGAGAAATATTTGGAAATAAGGCCCTAACTAGTAGGCATTGGCATTTTGAAATTAAAACATTGATTCGCGATTCACGTTTATACTAACTAAGATTATTTGAGAAGCAAGAATTAAGACTATTTTAGTTTTTTCAAAATTTAAAACCGTTAAAGACCGCTATATCTAGCGGGAAAACCGCTAAATTGGCAGCAGTGCTCAGCGGAGAAGGCGTAGGCTCTTACGCATCTAAAATTGCGAGATATCGTTTATTTTTTGTCTATTTATAGAGCTATGTGCTACTTAATTATTTAGATTTTTATATCGTGTTTTGTTCTCATTAGAATAATGTTTGATTTATGATGTTTAAGTACTGAATTCATAAATAAATTAAACTGCAACATTTTCTTATCACATTTTTTTTTTATATCAAAGTTGGGTAAAAATTTGGCCTAACAATTAGAAAATGTTTGCCTGCGGCGTTTGGTCGAATTTCTTTAAACCCCCGCCTTGCATCATTATTTTAATATAGTAGGTAGCTTATGAAAAATATATTATCAACTTAATCCAAGACATAATGAATGAGCATATATTATTAAACGATATCTTTTACTTTGTTGGAAACAGCTATATTATCTAACTTTATTACTTTGTTTTGTCTAGCATTTAAAATAGCTTCATAATAATTTTTTCAAATTGGTTAAAATATGACCTGCACTCATTTTTCCTTGCCGGACGCTGACACACTAAAGTCGCAGGTTCCTATACGGGCCAATATACCGAAACTGTACAATTTGCTAGTAGAAAAAATATATTTTTAAACCTCTAAATTTTGAGCTTTTTTTGTACTTAACTTATTTCAGTGGTCACATTATATGTATATTATATATTAACAGAGCTTGTTTTCCTTTTTGCTATTTTTTATTAACGGGACGGATAAAGCCAGGGAATTGACAAAATTTTAAAAAACATATATATTTTCTTTATTTAGACCAGTAAAGCAAAAGTTTCAATCTAATAAGGGAGCTAACATAATGAAATAACTATACAATGTATATTTAGTAAGTATGTATATTTAAAGTAAAACAGCTAACAAAAAATATTCAAGACAAAAGTCTTATAGTTTTGTAAAGTCTATTAGAATTAAAAAAAGATAAATATACAGGATTAGTCAGAAAGTCGTACAAAAACAAAGTTACTCTTTTTTTAATGGAACACCCCATATCTTACAACATTTTTCAATTCTACATAAAATTATAATTATTTGTTAATAAGAGCTTTATAAGTATAAACTTAATAGTTTCCGAGATATCGACTTTTGAAAAATGACATTTTTGAACTTTGACAGCTTCTAGCTTTCTAACGGTACGCCATAGAGCAAAACGGCTTACATTTCCCTATCTTACTTTTTTATTATCTTCCCAAAAATACCAACTTCCGGTTAAACCGGAAATACTATATTTCCGGCTTTTGAGTTACATCTGGCTTAACCGGAAGTTGACACTTTTAGAAAGATAATTAAAAACTAAGATAGGGACACGTAAGCCGTTTTACTCTAAGACGTACCGTTAGCAAGCTAGAAGCTGTCAAAATTCAAAAATGTCATTTTTCAAAAGGTCGATATCTCGGAAACTATTAAGTTTAGACTTATAATGAACTTATTAAAAAGTAATTGTAATTTTATGTAAAATCCAAAAATATTCTAAAATAAAAAAAAAAGTAACTTTACTTCTCTACGGCTTTCTGAATCGTCTTGTATACTTAATTTTTTTTTTAATTCTAATAGACTACAAAAAAACCTCAAACTTTTGTCTTGAATATTTTTTGGTAGCTGTTGAACTTTAAGAAATAATTGACCGTTTCCATACATGCCAACGACCCTGTATATAAACTATGGGAAATTCTTGTATATCTATCTTGTTTTTATGAAAAAAACTGTGTAATTCCCTCCCTCGGATATTTTGGTTACAAGCTGGCAACACTGTCGATAACTGACGTCACTCGAAGGGTATGACGTGCATCGGTTTTTGTTTTGCATTAAGTATATATGACATATTTCTAACTAACCTGAACCTCCGACTTTAGTGACCTCGTCGGCCGGTGTATTGCAAGTAAGGACAAATAGGGGCGCGTAGGCATTGTGGTTCTGCTAATTATTTCTAATGAAAAAAAAAATATTATTCCTTTGAATTTTGGTACCCTAATTAGCATAATCAAATACATGATGGATGGGTTTTAGTTTTAAAGGAGGTACCTAGCAAAATAATATGTAAAAAACTATTTATATATATACTTAACAATAAATATTTACTTTAATAACAAATAAAGTCATATTATATTATTTTGTACACTTAACCATGAACTACTATTTTTTAAATTGTTTAATGTATAAACTGTTCAGATTAAAATCAAGGTATTAAGATTAGATTAGCATTAGCGCTTCTTATACATATAGGTACACTTAAATTCAAACTTGAATGGTACAGGAGCGTCATCCGCTTGATGACGTAAAACGAGTTTTATCTCATTTTCACTTTAAAATCCCTCGAGATCGATAAATCCGTGGCGTAAGCGAGTGACGGTCTGTACTATTATAGTTTAAATTCAAGTCTATATTCTAAAGTCGATTCTAAAACAAAAACAAACTGGGGCAGGATTCCGAAGTCGACGATGCAATGTTAAAGCTGACGTAGTTGCGAATGCGGAAAAAATAATCTAATTTTATTTGGCAGGGTGTCACGCGCTCGCGCTAATCTGAAGATATACGCCTAATGATAATAACCAACCAAAATTTGGTTTGCCTTTCCCTCATTCGTAACCGATCAAAAGCCTCAAAATTGCATCCTCCTCGTGCAGTGGCTGCAAATACAGAGTGGCAAAAAAGTCGTGCATAATGCCTGTAACTTTTGATTTACCTCGTATACGAAAAAGTGACCTTTATTAAAGTTGTTCAGTAAATTATTCGCCACACATATACCTGCATGAATTCTGTCATTTCTGGTTTGGTTGGTTTTGAACACCCTGCATATGATTGCATATTTGGATTCTACTGGGAAAACTCTGAATTTTTTGTATTTCAAATTGTCACCTATCTGCAAGCGTTTCCGAGATAATGACAGTTCAAAAATGAAAAACTTCCTAATTATAATTATTCCTACCTAATACCCACCAGTTGAGTCAAGGTGTTTTCATGACAGCGACCTAAGAGGTATCAATTTTGAGTTCCTGTTTAATTTTCTGTTGTCTGATTTCTAATTTGTTTACACACTATGGTTCATCTGAATGAGAAACAACGAGTTGAAATTTTAATAATGAGCGATTACGCAAATATAAAGAGATCGCCAAATCAGGTTTGTCAACTTTTCAATTAATTATATCAAAATAGGCCTCCAATAAATCAGTCAACGGTGTGTAGAGTGGCAAAGAAATTTCGAGAAACAGGCAGTGTTAGGGAAGCCGCTAGATCAGGTCGACCTAAAACAGCAACCGTGGGAGACAAAGCTTTGGATATCGTGCTCTTAATACATGAAAATCCAACACAATCATCCAGGCCAATGGCAATGGATTTTAATGTGTCTCGTCAATCAGTGAAAAATTTGTTTAAGCAGGAGAAGTTGCATCCCTACAAGATAAAGTTGGTGCACGAGTTGAACGAGGACGATTTTGATACAAGAGCTGAATTTTGTGTGCTTATGATGGAAAGATGCAATAACGATAATAACTTCGCAACAAATATAATTTTCTCGGATGAAGCTACTGTCCATTTAAATGGCGTTGTTTATAGACACAATTATCGTTATTGGTCTGCTGAGAATACTCACTGGTTCCAGGAAGGTCATACTCAGAGGCCTGAAAAAGTTAATGTTTGGGCGGGCATAGTTGGTAGACATATTGTGAGACCTTCTTTCATAGATGGTAATTTGAATGGCGAAAAATATCTGGACCTCCTCCAGGAATTACATAATTCCTTCTTGCAGAATGGGTTTACCGGGTGTAGATAAAAAATGGCATAAACGAACAGGTATGGTTTCAGTAAGATGGAGCACCTGCGCATTATACGGCAAATATTAGACAATACATAAGCGAACAATTTCCAGGACGTTGGATAGGCAGAAGAGGTGCTTTGACTAGCCAGCGCGATCCACGGACTTAACCGCGCTCGACTTCTTTTTGTGGAAACACTAAAGAAGAAAGTCTACGTTAACCGTCCAAAAAACTTAAGAATCTTTAAGTCAGAATTAGTGTTAAAATTCGGGCCATTCCAGAGGACTTCCTAAACGTTGTAGATGGGTTCAGGGATCGACTGGCGCTCTGCTTAGCAGAAAATGGTGGTAATTTTGAACATCTGATCCTGAAAAGGTTTCACTTGTTTATTATTCCGATGTTAAGTTGTTCAATTTTCTAGGCTATTTATTTTGTTATTATAAAGTTACAATTTTATAGTTATTTATGTATCTAGGGAATTATAATGGTCTTAATCACCGAGGGCAAAGTTTACGTCCCGAGGGCCTTTGGCCCGAGGGACAGCAATTGCCCGAGGTAATTGAGACCCTTATAATTCCAGTGATACATAGATAATTTTATTTCTGACCGATTTTAGTAACATTTTGTTCATTTTTAAAGTGGAATAAATGTTTCAATAGATGACAATCAAATTGACATTAGATGTCAATCGTTTGATTTTATGTCAAATTTTTCTTAATATCCCAAGGGAGTTATGACCCTTATAATTCCCGCGTAACTAAGACGTTATAAGCTAATAATATACCGGTCAGAAATAAAATAAATAAAAATTTAAAATATAAAAAATTCAGAGTTTTCTCAGTAATTTAATTTCTTTTTTTTAATTTATTTTATTTACGGTATACACCATTTACAAAGGGAAATAACAATGTAACTTATATATACAGTAAAGTTGAATCTAATAACACAATAGATTAAATATAAATATTTCATATTTCATAAAAATCACAGAGAGTTCATCAGTATCAGTCAGTCAAAGTGGCAATACATTACTACGAATTTTTCTCTTTAGATCTAATTTAAACTTAGAATGAGTGGCATGAATATCAAAGTCGTGCCTATCGAAGTTACGCTGCAGCCTGGTCAAAGGACGAAACATGCCATAATTGGTAGAATGGAAAGGTAAACGGAAGAGATTTCTGCTGCGAGTATTGTGTCTTGTATTAAAATATAAATCAGATAAAAGATAGTCACAATCTATGTCACTCGTAATAAGCTTAAATTAAAAACACATATACAAGAGAAAACGTCTATCTTGTAGAGAACATAGATTTATACTGTTGAGAATGAGTTGATAATCTATATGAAAATTATGAAAACGAATTTGTAATTTGTGTGCACAAACACGCAGAAATCTCTTCTGCACACCCTCAATCGCCTGCACATGCACCTGATAGTAAGGTGACCACAACACACTGGCATACTCCAGGCCGGGTCTCACCATGGAGCAATACAATAATTTAAATGTTTGACATGAAAATTCCTTACTGTTTCTAGATACAAATCCAAGGTTTCTATAGCCCGTACATGTAATATAATTAATACGGTTAACAAATGTGAGAGACCTATCCAGTATAACTCCAAGGTCACGAATATCCCTCACTTTATCCAAGACAACATCAGCTATATTATAATTACAATCAATAGGATGATGAGATCTATAGAAGGATATACTATGACATTTTTTTATATTCAAATCAAGACCATTCATCTGAGACCAACTATAAAGGCCATCCACATCACTTTGAAGCAAACCACAGTCCTCACTGGAGTAAATTGATCTATAGATTTTAAGGTCATAAGCAAATAACAAAAATTGAGACTGAGTAATAAATTTACCAATGTCATTTATAAAAAGTATAAAAAATAAGGGCCCACTATGGGAAGCTTGTGGCCCACCAGAATGCACAGCAATCTCTTTAGATACATAATTATTTATTCTTACTCTTTGAACCCTTCCAGTGAGGAAACTGAGAATCCACTGAAGAATGCCCGATCCAAAACCCCAAGCCGCCAGTTTAGCCACAAGCAGTTTATGATCCACTCGATCGAACGCCTTCGAAAAATCAGTATATATATGCTGTCGACTTGGAGATTATTCTCGAAAGCATCCAACAGGTTGTCGTGGTAAGTTAATAGGTTCGTAAGTGTAGACCTTCCCATACAGAATCTGTGCTGCTGCGCAACTATGATTCGCCTGCACTCCCATGACAGCCGAGATGTAACAAGAGAGTCAAAGATTTTAGGGATGGCAGACTGCACGCATATACCCCTATAGTCAGCCACATATTGCTCCTATCACCAGACTTAAATATAGGAACAATAAATGATTCTTTCCAAAAATCCGGAAAAATACCAGTCTGAAGTGACAAATTAAAGATAACGTTTAATGGCTGGCTAAGAGAGCATACGCAGGCTTTCAGCACCACAGACGGTAGTAGAATCCAAATATGCAATCATATTCAGGGTGTTCCATTTAAAAAAAGTAAGTTGGTCTCTATGGCAACCAAACCAGAAATGACAGAAAAAATTCATGCAGGTAGAATTGTGGGAAATAATTTAAGGTCACTTTTTCGTATACGAGGTAGTTCAAAAGTTACAGGCATTTTGCGCGACTTTCTTGCCAATCTGTATATTGTATTGCATCCTATTACTTACGCAAATCAATTATTGGCAAATATTCCTGATAAGTATACATGAAGTTGAAAAGAGGAAAAATACCTATTTCATATTAATTTTACGCGGAATAGTTATTTTATTAAAATTCTGCTCCTCGAGAAAATCAGTTTGTCATAAAAAAAATTCAGATCAGTTATACTTACAGGGGTTAATAAAGTAAAGAAACATGAAATGCTTTAAGAGAGAAGTACCATTATTTATTATGTAAATGAAACAATGCAGTCTTCCTCCACAGTTTAATGAGTATCAAAGTAAATAAAAAGCTCCCTACATGTCCTGATGATGCACTCACCATCAGGGGATACTAAAAAGGATAGTACGAAGTTAAGAACGAACAAGGAATATAAAATGAAGTTGAGGAAGGACTTACCTAACATCGTGTTTAGCTGAAATGTAAGTTGTCTCAAATTAATGAGTACAACTCACAGGATAATAAATGTAAAGGTTGAAGACTTGGTGTACGAACTGGTCAATTGTATTGAAATTGAGATATAAATGAAGTTTTGATTATAAACTTAATGTTAGGTAAGTCCTTTTTAAACTTTATTTTATGTTCATTGTTCATTCTTAACTTCGTACTATCCTTTTTAGTATCCCTTGATGATGAGTGCTTAAGCACTAAAACATGTAGGGAGCTTTTTATTTACTTTGATAATCATTAAATTGTGGAGGAAGACTGCATTGTTTCATTTACATTACATTGACTCCACTGAAATTATGTATCTATATGTATACAGACTGTCCACGGATAGGGTTTACAATAGCACAAATGGATGAAAAATTTCATTTTTCGGGAAAAAGTCATTCCTGATAATAAGTTTTGCTTGTAAAAAAAATGCAATTCACGAAGAGAAAATTTAGATTTTTTATACAGGGTTCGAAAAAACTTCAAAAACATGATTTTTCTCCAAGAGCAACCTACCTTTATTTTTTATTTTTGACCAAAATGCCAATTAGACAACTTTATTAGAATAACGTTTGTAATTTATATCCGAGATTTAAAATAAATCTTTGATTTTTTTAGTTTTTTCAATTTTTAGAGGTAAATAAAAATTTTTTTTGGATAGCATTAGCGGTCGAAATACATACATTATCAATGACTTTATATCTTACAGAGGGGCATCAAAAAAATTCAAAAACTGATTTGTGGTGTTACCAGAAATATGTATTTTGAATTTCACAAATGAAATGACCCCGGAAATATCACAACAAAGTCTTAAAATAACAACGAATAATAATTTTATAATTTGCTATTTAAACACCCCTCCTCCATATTCAACACATTTTTCCAGCTGTAAACGAATGTGGTCAAATCTTCTTCGAATTTCTTCAATGGAAATTGTTTGAACAGCTTCAACAATTCGCTGTTTTAGAAGCTGTACGTCGTTCTCAATTGGACGGGAGTACACTAATTGTTTGAGGCGCCCCCAAAGATAGGCATCTGAAATAGTTAAATCGGGACTCCTTGGGGGCCACAGAACCGGACCATTCCGACCAATCCATCTGTGGCCAAATGTATTATCAAGCCATTCCCTCACTTCAATTGCGAAATGCGCAGGGCATCCATCTTGTTGAAAGTACATTTAGTTCCTAAATTAGAGAGGCAATTCTTCTAGGTTGTCAGAAAATAATGTTTCCAACATTTCAAGGTAACTCCTACGGTTACACGTGTTTTCAAAAAAGTATGGGCCAATAATGCCATAATGTGAAATCGCACACCAGGCATTTACTTTTTTGTAATATTGTCTTCTAGCAGGAATTCTAAAACGGGGATTATTTTTGCTCCAGTATCTAATATGCGCAGAAGACACTTTCCCGTTTGTTGAAAATGTCGATTCATCGGAGAACATGATAAATTTATGAAAATTACTATTTCCACTTACAATTTTGTCTCCGACCCAAAGACAAAAATCCAAACGTTTGGCTTCGTCTCCTTCTTCCAAAGTTTGATTAAAAGTTGGCTTAAATGGGAATATTTTGTTTGCCTTTAAAATATTCCGAATGTGAGATTCTTTTACTACATCAAGTTCTTGAGCTCGGTTTCTTAATGAAAGGGTAGGATTGTCAGCAACAGACTGTAATACGATTAGGGAAGCTGCGTCATTCTGATCATAGTTTTTTTTTTTTAATTGGAAACTGAACCAGTTCGCTGAAATTTTCTTAATAATTTATGAAGTCCCATTTTTGAGACGTAAACGTTAGGATTTCTTTGATTAAATTTCTCTATCACAAAGTTGTAAGAACATTCGCCCGCACCGTAACATTGAACTAAATAAACCCTTTGTTCTAAGGTCAACATTTTCAAAACACATCAAATTCTATTTGACAACTTCAAATTTGCCCCATACTTAAAAAAGAGCTTGGAGCCAGACCGGCTACAAAATCAGACGCTTGCGCATTGGCGTTTATTCTTACCTTACCAGTGTTGCCATTTTAAGCGGCGGTAAATTTTAAACACTTTTGTGATTGTGAGGTTAGGTTAATTTGTTCTGTTTTGTTTGTGTCAAAAACAATCAAAGGTGGATTAGATGCCGTGTTAGCCTGTTTAACCAATAAACTCTATAAAGAGACTTGAAAAAGGCGAATTGGAACCAAACAGGTGGATTAGATGCCGTGTTAGCGCCTGTTTAACCAATAAAGTCTATAAAGAGACTTGAAAAAGGCGAATTGGAACCAAACAGGTGGATTAGATGCCGTGTTAGCGCCTGTTTAAGCAATAAAGTCTATAAAGAGACTTGTAAAAGGCGAATTGGAACCAAAAAGGTGGATTAGCCATTGCCGGCAGCCGAGCGAACATTGAACGGGCAACCGGCGCCGGCAGCCATACAAGAAATCCATGGAAAGTATCATGCAATAAAACAAAGAAAATCTTTCAAATTATTCTTACTTACAAATCTTTAAAACCTTAAACATTAAAACTGGCAACGCGGCAGGTTAAAAATTTTGTAGCCGGTCGAGCTTCAAGCTCTTGTCATACTTAAAGCAAAGTAATAAAAAGGTAAAAAAATTCCTTGTTTTTACAAAAGATGGTAGGAATGCATTTAAAATTTTAAAATAAGATACACACCACCCATTATGAAAATAAGAGTTTAATAAAATTTTATATTAATATTTTTATTGAGCAGCAGAATTTTCATTCACCTCTAAAAATTGAAAAAACTAAAAAAATCGAAGATTTATTTTAAATCTCGGATTTAAATTACAAACGTTGATCTAAATAAGTTTTCTAATTGGCATTTTGGTCAAGAATGAAAAATCAAGGTAGTTTACTCTTGGAGAAAAATCATGTTTTTGAAATTTTTTCGAACCCTGTATAAAAAATCAAAATCTTCTCTTCGTGAATTGCATTTTTTTTACAAGCAAAACTTTTTATCAAGAATGACCTTTTCCCGAAAAATTAAATTTTTCATCCATTTGTGCTATTATTGTAAACCCTATCCGTGGACAGTCTGTATATTTTTTCAATTTTATTATTTATTATTTTAGACAAAATGTTTATGAAACAAATTCCCATATATCCCAAAATAGATCCTAAATACATACAAATTGTGAAATCAAAATTATAGTTTTTATCGAGGTTTTTATATTTATTCAACATAGTTAGATCTCCCACCTAAACTCTTTCATACACTTTACTAATGGTTCAGGGCATATTCAGTATATGTAATACTTCTTGAATGAGCTCCTTAATATTCCTAAATGGAGTATGTAGATTTTTATGTAAACTGCTGCAAATAATCGAATTAAACCACTATTATTATTGTAAATTTAAAAACGCCACTGCCTTTATCATTTTTGATAGCACAGTATAGTTGTTATGTAGACAGTTCAATGTCTAATGCAAAGTACCTTTTAATATTTTTTTGAATTCCGCTTCATTAAGGTGATAAATGCAATTTTATCAACTCTGATGGGGGCATAGCGATACAAAAATAAATACCATTTTTAAATCGAACACCGCTCGTACCACGAAAAACCGTCTATGAACCATTTTTTGCTCAGTGATTATGAAAATGATAATTATTTATATTGAAAGAAACAATAGCGTATCAATTTTTTCGTTAAAAATGTCAAAATACATGTTAGCGCGGAATACCACTGCTATACCACAGCTTATAAAGTATTATAAGCTGTAGCTATACTTTGTTTCTTAATGCGAGAGAGCAATAAAATGTAAATTTGCAATGACAGGACCCATTAAGCAGGGGGAATAACTTAAAGGTAAATTTCAGGTAATTTGCAATGTTGATAGTTTTTAAAAATTCTTTTAACCGCATATATGCTTGAAACATGTTTACATATCTATAAGAGAAGAGAAAATTATTTAAAATTTGCTGATGTACATCCCATTAATAACTACTAAAAATGCCTACAAATATTACCTACATAGCTCCTCCTAGCATAGGTCACAAATA
The DNA here is from genome assembly GCA_963920685.1 of Polydrusus tereticollis. Lineage (NCBI taxonomy): Eukaryota > Metazoa > Arthropoda > Insecta > Coleoptera > Curculionidae > Polydrusus > Polydrusus tereticollis. Next base: position 184,015,720 of record OY987326.1, read on the forward strand.
ATAAAATAAAAATATAAATCACCAAATGGTATAGGTTTAAAAATGATTAATGCATTATTTCCACCTGAGATTAAAATGTGTCATTACTATTAATCTGTTTGAGGGTCAGCTCAGGTAATTTTTGGTTTCTAAAAGTTTTTATAGATTAAGTAAATATGTGTCTATAAGATGTTTAAAGGAAGTTGAGCTACGTGAAATTTTTTAAACCTCTTTAGCACCTAGTCTGAAGTTACATTTCTAAGTATTACCTTGTTGACCATTCCTATACAATTTGTGATTGTCAGAAAAGAAGATAGAAAATAAATGAATAAAATAAGCAATGATTATTGACTCTTGAGAAATTGTTTTTTTTTACCTCTTGCTTCATTGACCTAGGTCCATAATGAAAGCAGTAAGTAGTTAAGAAAATGACTTAAAATATTGAGAATAGTAGATTATGTAATGAGGTTGGAATGAAAATTCGATCCGAGTGGAAGATTCCGAACGCGAGCGTAGCGAGCGTGAGGAACCACGAGTATCGGATTTTCATTCTAACCGAGTAGCAGACTATATTTTCTCCACGACCAAAAAGTACGAATAAAAAGAAATAAAATCTGTACAAAGCAATTAAGTTATTTATTCGCAATATTCGTAATTTCAGGTGGAGTATTATCCAGTTCCATATCTGATTCATCCGATTTTTTACTAATTTTTTGACTTGCACTAAAATTTGTTTGAAAATAATTATTACAACGCGGCCATTTTTATCTGACACTGACAGTTTCGAAATTCATGGCAACCTATGCCGTTTAGATCAATTACAGAATATTCATTCCGTATCTTGTTATGGAATGAAAATACACGCAAAACGCATAAGAAGCAAGTGTTGCAGAATAAATATTCCAACTCAAGAGCGAGAATTTTTACATTCTATTATCAAAAATGATTTTGGAATTATTGCATTCAGTAATGGTCGTGGAGAAATGAATTTACATAATTAATGCATGAAAAATCACAAGTGATATTATATTGAAATATTAGTAATTAGTGGGAGAAATATTATATTTATCACGGTTTAGACACTCGGCCATTATGTCTATGACCGTCGCGTTTTAAATCCCTGGGCATTTGCCTTGCCTGACTAAAATTGACGCTTTGCTCGAGCCATGATGGCGCCTGTCTAAACCTTGTTTAATTATTTAATAATAGTTTAATAATTTACTACAACCATGTAAGTAAGTAATGCTGATGTTTCTGCCTTTTTAAAATTTTGAAAGCGACTTCACTTTTCTGTCATGAACCTTAAAAAATGTATAGGAGTTCAAAACAATTACTTTGCCTTTCCTTTAACTAGAAACAATAATACTTAAAACTGATAAAATAGTTAAGCAGAATATTTTGTGACAAAGCAAATATCTTGAATTACTGATAAAATTGTAAATGGATAAATAAAAATTTAAATATACAGAGTGTTTCCTAACCTCGGCCAAAGAATGAATCTGGTGAATCCTTACGATTATTGTATTAATAAAAAATTGTATTTGTTTATAATAGCATTTATGCTAAAATAAAGGGTGATTTTTTAAGAGTGTCCGAACTTCTATTTGAGAAGGCTGTGAAATGAACTGTCACTCTTCGCGCTTGTAGGGTCAGAATTATTCAGTATAGTCTGGCAAATCCTTATGGAAAGAATAACATCAGAGCAACGCTTGAAAATTGTCCAAATTTATTATCAAAACCCGTGTTCTGTGCGCCAAACTTGTCGAGCACTTCGTGAATTCTATGGTGCCCATATTAGCCCAACCGAACGATGTATTCGCCGAATTATAGACAAATTTCGAACGCAATTTACATTACTCGATATTAAAACAAAAACCAGAAAAAAATCTGTGCGTTCCCAAGAAAATATCGCCGCTGTAGCTGCCAGTGTTGATGAAGACCCAAATTTGTCAATTCGTAGACGTTCGCAAGAAGTTGAGCTTTGTTATTCGACTACGTGGACAATTTTGTCTAAAGATCTTGGTCTGGTGCCTTTCAAGATCCAGATTACCCAAGAACTTAAGCCGCAAGATCATCGTTTGCGTCGTACGTTCGCTGAATGGTCTCTTAGTCAATTGCAACTTGATCCAGAATTTAACCGCAAAAATTTGTTCAGCGACAAAGCTCATTTTTGGTTAAACGGTTACGTCAATAAACAGAATTGCCGCATTTGAAGTGAAAATAATCCCAAAATGATTCAACAATTGCCGTTGCATCCAGAGAAATGCACGGTATGGTGTGGATTATACGCCGGTGGCATTATTGGGCCGTATTTTTTTAAAAATGAAGCTGGAAACCCCGTGACAGTTAATGGGGATCGTTACAGAGCAATGGTTAATGACTATTTAATTCCAAATTTGAATGGTACTGATTTGGAGGGGATGTGGTTCCAACAGGACGGAGCCACATGTTATACAGCCAAGGATTTATTGAGGGAAGAATTCGGTGAGAAAATTATTTCGCGGAATACACCTGTCAACTAGCCCACAAGGTCGTGTGATTTAACGCCATTAGATTATTTTCTGTGGGGTTACGTTAAATCATTGGTCTATGCCGATAATGGGCAAATATTGACGCATTAGAACATAACATAACGTGGACAATTGCAGACATAAGTCCCCAATTGCTTGAAAAAGTGGTCGGAAATTGGATTGACAGAATGCGCTTTGTTAGAAGAAGCCGCGGCGGACATTTGACCGAAATTATTTTCAAACATTAATGCCATTAAATGTTATTTCACATAAAATAAAGAGTTTAGAGATATCTAATATGGCTGTTGTTTAATTTAAATTTAAAGATCAGACACTCTTAAAAAATCACCCTTTAAAAACATTTTCATTAAAAAAAAAAGACGAAAATGTGGTATAAAAATTTTTCGAATGTCACCTTGTTTTCGAATTACAGGGTGTTTAAAAAAAATTCTTATTCATGTTTTCTTTTTATTAACATTTAATGAAAAACAATATTCAAATAATATTTGTCGCACATAATAAGGGGTTTGAGCACTTTATTTTGTGTTCATGTTGAACTTACCAATTAGTTCAGTGACGGAGATCCGGGTAACGACTACTAGAATTTCGCAAAAATAAATAATACGGGCATATTAAACACTGAAAATTCTTATTCTCTTTAATTAAGAAATTAATTTTAAGCAAATTTAGTCTCTTGCATTTTTCGCATATCTCTTACAGTTTCCGAGTAAAAAATAATTTTATTGTTCACATTACAAAAATCTCATCATTTTATTGTTTAAATAAAAGAGTAGGCTTTGCGTGATTCCATAGTAATCACAATTATCTTCTTCCAAGTCAAGTCAAGTGTCAAGTATCCTCGCGAGTTATTTTTTAATTTAAGTGTGCTGAATTTTAAATACTTTTTTTATGACCGAGTTTTCCAATCAAGAAATGGCTTAAATTCATTTTATAAACGGTTTGGCAAATGGAAATGCAATGGAGGCAAAGCGTTTATATGCAGAACGTTTTCCTAATAGACGAATACCATATTCATAAACATTTATAAAATTGCATCTCAGATTAAAGGAAACAGGTAGTTTTGCATAAAACAAATTAGGCGGTCGACAATTTACAGTAAGAACCCCCGAACTTAAGGAAGATATTTTAAATATGATTGAAAAATTTCCAGGCACAAGCACAAGGAAAATAGGAAACAAGTTGAATGTGAGTAACAAAATATCTCTATTCATATAACATATAAAGAGTGCAAGGCTTGTTGCCTTAAGACTTTCCAACTAGAGTTATTTTTGTAACTGGTTTCAAGAAAAGTCTTTAAGAGTCTAAAATTTTTCGAAAAAAATTTTATTTACAGATGAAGCAAATTTTTCACGACACAACCTTATAAATTTTCATAATAACCATAATAAAATATTTCAACAGTGGTAGGGTTTAGTTCCTTTAATGCAACAAAACTAATTTGTGGAGCTATCAACGGATCAATTAACGAACTGGTTGGCTATAAATGTCTAATGTTCCATCCACAGTGAATTATACTGTGGGTATATAGGACATATTGTTTAAATGCACATTTCGAGCCACAAATCACTCATTAAAACAAATATATATTAAGTATCTACTTACCTCTATTTGTGCTTGCAACCAAACATCCTTCAGTTGTAGCCATTGGAATATAATACATTTTATCATCAAGCAGAAGAGGTCCTGCAATACCCAGTGGAATCGGCACATACCCAATAACATTTTCACAGCATGCTCCCATTACTTTACTATAGTCAAAATTTGTATAAGGCAAACTCTGGAAGACAGATTTTAATTTCATTTGGTTTGTAACTATTTTACGTCTAATCTTTACTCCACGCTCAGGGTTGTCCACTGCTTTCTCCAAGTTATAGGCGGGGATATGTTTAGTGTCCACTAGCATCATAATTTCTTTATCTGAGAGTCCTTTAGCCCCATTATGTGTTCTGTAGACTTCAAGGCAATTTTGTAGGCTTCGTGGAACATCTGTATCCTTATCATTTACACAATCATCAAAATCTAACAGTTCACAAAAACCTTCAGTTTGAGACTCTGCATTTATCGACATTGTTCTTATGTGTCTCTTTTTTTGAATGTCACGCTGAATTTCTAGCAGAACATCCTGTTCCAGCTGCTCCCTTAAATGATCCTTGGATTCAAAAAATATAAATTTTATCATTAATGTTAACAGCAATATAAGAATGACAATATGATCAGCACCTAAAACAAACTGTTTCATAACAAATCCATAGAAAGATGTATCATCAGAACAATTAACAGCATCTTTCATGTTGTTTATAGATGACATAAATTCATCATTAACAGACCATCGACTGTGAAGATGTACAGCAAGCAGGCCAAAGGACATAATCAGTTTCACTCGCTGCACAGCTGGATTGGCTTTGTTATTCTCTTCCAAAAGTTTCTTTTTGATTACCTGTTGATTTTCACCATAAAAATTTGATATTCTGGCTAGCTCAAGCATTAAACTTAAGCAAGCTGGGTAGAAAGTCATAAATATAACATAGTTTACTATCGCTGAGAGACATGCAAAATATGAGAGCATTTCCAGTCTTCGCACTCCAGATAGCGTTCCTACTCCAATGACCAAAGTTTCTACAATGGTATCCAATGTTAAGGTAGGGCCTAAAATCGAGACCCCTCTAGCTATTTGTTTGCTTATATCTTGGCGATTTGATGCAGTCAATGCAAATTGAGCTAATGTTGCTGCTTTAGAAAGATCAATTAGGAGTAAGAAGAAAAACAGAGCATCTTTGAGGTCGACTAGATCAATTTGTAGAAAATTAAGCACTGTAGAAGTAAATACAAAGCTCGAAAATACTACAAACAAGCCTGCTATGCCTAAAATGTATTTCGAGCCCAAATTTTGAAGATTTCTAAATTGGTGGTAGCTATAAAGTATTGCCAAACACCTAATGATGGTCATGACAATCATTTCTGCTGCGTGGAACTGTTCTTCGAAGCATCCAACACAAAGGGGTTGTTTTTTTGGTAAAGGACTTACTCGTTTGTCTACTGTTAAAAAACATGTTGTTAATGTTATAACAGCCACGATAACTTCCCATGGATGTGTAGCACACACTTCACCGTACAGCCCGAACAATCTTAACATTTCTTTAAGCTCAGGTTTAAAATTTACAAATTTATTTTCTGATTGTATTGGTTTCAAAAGTTAGCTGTGTTTGTTTTCTTTAACTTCTTATTGTTCACTGACAGTGGTTAGGTAACTGATAGACTTATAAAGAAAGTTATGCAAAATAAATTGTTAAGTCAGTTCGCGGTAGTTGCAGCTTTTATGTAATTGTATTTTATTTCATAACTTTCTCTGAAACTTTCACTATCATTTCCGTCACCGCAGTTGTGACCTTGAAAATGTCACACTCGGTTTGACGCTCGTTCTTCTTATCATTCAAATAGTGTTGGCATCTAAACTCGTGATCGGCATAGAAAGATAGATAGAAAGGCAAGAGGCCAATGGAATCCTAAAAGAAGAAGAAGTTGCGATAGCCATTGGCCACTAGTTCTCAACATCTATCCTCTTTGCTCAACATTTAGCCAGTAGCGACTCGTGGTCCTGTAATAGTGAAGCAAGACAAAAGCAAACGTTGCTGATTTTTTACAGCTCGTCTACCATTTGTTTTATTATTAAATTACTATTATTATCGGGATGATACTGCGCGAACATCCTAATGTGTTATTTCATTCAAGAATATAATCGCGAAAAGCCGACCTAAAAACAGAATTAAACTACAGCTTCTGCTTTAAGGTTGGATTAACGACGCCATTTTCTATCTTTTAAACGTCAATCAGATTTGCTTCAAATATAGGTTCGTAGATGGCGCGCAAATAGCAAAACGGCAATAAATCGTTTTTAGCGTAAAACATTATTTGCGTTTGTAAACTGCTGAGGTCGGCGACCCGTCAACCAAGTAAAATTTTGTAATGCAGAGTTGTCATGTTGGAAAAATTATCACAATAACTATTTTATTTTATTATCAGAAAAAATGTTTTTTCTATGTAGAAAAACTAATTGTACGATTAGGTAATCGACTTTTTCTACTTCTATAGTAGTAAGAACCTACTTGCGCACTGTCTAACACAGAACAAAAATCACCGTAAGCCCTGACCGGCACGCAACTTTGTCCTATCCTCTTTGACGCAACCGACCATACAGCGATGTAAATTAAATAGGGTTTCTTGTGTTCAGCTGTCAACGAATTTTGAGAAAACTGGTAAATTATTTAGCTTCGGTTAAAAGGATATTGAAAGGCAATCCACTTGAAAAAAGGCTTTGCAGCAATGCAAAGCCTTTATCCTATTCTTTCCAAAAACTCCTCCCTCTCCCTTTACAATAAATCGCTCATCTATAGACAGATAATTAGATCAGCGAAGGCTGCCGAGAGTGCCGAGACTCGAGAATAAAATCCTGCGATGCGTGACGTCATCTGACAGATACGTCACGATCGCGGATCTGCACCATATGGCGGCCATAAACAACATAACTGACCACATACGGGACACTTCAACAGTGGCGTAAAAACCGCCCCCGCATTGCGGGGGGCGCAGCAAAGCCAGGGGCGCCCTCAAGTCCCTTGATGAAAATAATAAATCAAATGGAAATCGACGAAAATAATAGTTAACATTAAAGTTAAAAATAAACAATAATGAATGAGAAATACAATTACAACAAAAAATTGTTCTTTGTTCTCTACAGTACTTTATATCCTTCTATATTAAACAACGCTTACAAATGACAATATTTTTTACTATAGTGTAAGTGTGAAGGATTCAGACAGGTGCAAAATAGCAGGGCGCTTTCAAAAGTTTGCGCGGGAAGGGGGGGGGGGGCGCACATGCCCTTTAGTTACGCCACTGCACTTCAAACAACTTTTACACTTACAAACTGAATAACTTAACAATGGCAAAAACACGACACATAAACCACTTTACTACAGATTACCATTATACTACCTCCCATTGGCAAATGACCAACAAGAACAACAATAAAAAGACATAGTTTTTTCGTTGTTTTTTTGATAAAATGTTGTTCTTATTTTATGGACAGACAGATTTTAAAGAGAAAACAATAAAATCCAGGAAATTAAGAGGAATGAGAAACCTAACTTGTAAGTGGAAAATTTTCAAATTTTTTTTTCTCAAAAACAATGCGTTTCGGAGAAAAGGCAAAAGGAAAATTGCAACTATTAGTCTATATGAAAAGTTTTAGCAAAAAATTCTCTGATTCCGGTGTTCCAAATAATTAGCAAAGTTTATTACTATTCTTTCAAAGTTTTATTCATTGCCATATTTTTCCTGTCTTGAATTTTTAATTTTTTGGCTCGTTTTTGTATGTGTTTCTGTAACTTGTTGGTCTTCTTTAATTCTTCATATTTCTCTACCAAACCCTCTAGCCGTTTGACAGCTAAAAAAAAAACAACAAATAAAATATACAGGGTGTCTCACGGTCGATGGTAGGTTAGACGTTTACGGAAAACGGGGAATAGAAAATTGCTGAAAATTTGGCAACTTGGGTAACTGGCTTTGCTCTATCAATCTAAAGCGGCCCTCAGACGATCAATAATATTGTCAATATTTTTATTGTCAATATATTGATGTTAGACCTCACACGGTCAATATTGTCATAAATATTCAGTCGCTACGAAATTTCGCGTCTGTGATGATCGGCGGCATCGATGTCATTTAAAAAGATGGATAACAAGAAAAAATTTTGTATAGCTATAATTCTATCAAATTTATCTGATGGTGAGAAAAAAATTAAAAAAAGGCGCTGGCAAAAAAAATGGTTATCGAAACGAAAGGAATACACCCATTTACACGTGCTACATTCCATTTTGGAAACGGACCCTGAAGATTATCGGAACTATTTTCGAATGAATAACGACGTATATGAAGAACTCTTGCATATGTTAACCCCTTATATTAAGAAGCAGGATACAAATATGAGGCAGGCGATATCGGCGAATGAAAGGGTAGCGTTAACACTTCGGTTTTTGGCAACGGGCAGATCCTTTGAAGACCTAAAATTTTCTACTCTTATCGCTCCAACAACATTTAGTGAAATTGTTATGGAGACATGTGAAGCCATAATTCATGTCATGAAAGAATATATTAAGGTAAGTTTGAAGTAATTTATTTATAATATTATTTAAAAAACATACATTTATTGGAAATTTGTAAAAAATTGGTGAATGCTTTCTTTGGCTGCGGCCGGAGCTGTTTGCAATCGAGTCAGTATTGGCTCTGAATCTTGTGATAGCATTGGGGCTGAAACATTCGTGTCGTAATAGTTTTCACGTTGAGTGGATGATGTCCAACTTGACATAGATACAGATGGTGGTGATGTCCAGTTCTGTGACGATGCCGATGACGGGGGCCTCAAACCTGTTGTATTTATCTTGACTGAATCTCGATGCAGAGTTCACAGCTCTGCCTCGAACAGAATATCATTTATAGCTTTTTCGGCTAGCAAACGTTGAGGAGGATGCAGGTTCTTTAATTTAGTCGCCCATACTTTTGCTACTGGGTAGTCGTTTGTAAAATCCTCTTTTGCTAAATATTGGCAAGCCAGAGACAGGAACTGGTTATTTTCATTGGTATTTCCAACTTTGGCTTTTTTTTGTGGTCTTTGAATAAGTGGTGGAGTTGAATTCTCTTGAGTTCCTTCCTGAAATAAATTGAACAGTGGGTAATAATTGCATTTGATGTGTCAATAATGCAGAGGAATTTTCCTCATAATTGTAAACCTCTTTATAAATAGTGCAATTTTATATGAAAATTTTTAATGACAAAACCAAAAAACAAATTATCGAAAAGTCAAGAAAATGGGAAAGAGAATACTCCTTAATACACACAAAGTGATTCGTTTTAAAAGCTACATGTTTATATGCATTTTTTTTTTCAGCTGCCAACGACCGAAGAAGAATGGACATCAGTAGCAGCAGAATTTGGATCAAAATGGCAGTTTTGGAATTGCATAGGGGCTATCGATGGAAAGCATATATATATTGAAAAGCCAGCAAATTCGGGTTCCAGATATTCTAATTATAAAGGTACCTTCAGCGTAGTGTTAATGGCGATTGTAAATGCTAAGTATGAATTCATTATGGCCGATGTGGGAACAAACGGACGAATTTCAGACGGTGGAGTTATTTATCATACAAAATTTTGGGAACTTCTACAAAATAATTTATTAAATATTCCCCCGCCATCAAAACTACCTAATACTGATGACATATTTCCATACGTGTTTGTATGTGATGATGCCTTTCCTTTAGGAGAACATTTAATGAAACCCTACAGTCGTTTAGAGTTAACGGAAAATAATCGAATTTTTAACTACCGATTGTCACGGGCACGAAGACTTGTTGAAAATGCATTTGGCATAATTGTTACCCGATTTGGAGTATTTCAAAAAGCAATGAAGCTATCCCCCGAAAAAACAACTGTTGTTACCTTGGCGTGTTGTTATTTACATAATTTTTTAATGAAGAAAGCAAATGCAAATTATTCCAACAATATTGTAGACATTGAAAACATAAGAGGTCAAACACAAAAAGGATGTGACAGAACAGAACATGGGCTAATTCCATTACAACGAGGAACATTCAAAAATCCATCAAGAAACGGAAAAGAAATCAGGGAACTTTATACCAAATATTTCAATAATGAAGGGCAAGTGCCATGGCAAAATAATGTTATTCATGCTTAAGTTAATATTATTTTCTAAAGTTTAATAAATTTATATATACATACATTTTTTCCTGTTCTGTGTGTTTCTATTTCCGTAGCTATTGTATTCCTACTTGGATCTGGTGTCTCTGCATCATTTAAAAAATTTAGTTCTAGGAATAACCAAGAAGTCGGGTCATAAACCTCTTCGGCAGCACAACCTGACCGTTTCGAGTCTTTAATTTTTTTTAACTCTTTTCTGTAATTTGTCCTGAGAGCATTTATCTTCTTTTTTACATCTTCGATTTTCGCATCTTTTTTTATATTTTTATAAATTTTCAATAATGTCTTGTAGCCAACCATCTTCTTATCTCTGTTACTATAGTCTCTTGAAGATGAGTCCCATAACTCTGGCATTTCACGGTAAGCCGCAATAAAGTTTTTAAGTATAACATTTTCACTGATTGTTGTTTCACTCTCGCTTCCATCTGGCTGGGACCCGGGCGAAGCCACCGGCGATGTTCCTTCCATCGCGTTCATGTTAATACTGGCGAAATATTGTCAATATCGCCCTCACACGGTCAATACTTCTTCAATATAGTCGCCCCGCCCACAATATTGAAGAAATATTTTCGAATTGCCAAAAATACATCAATATATTGACAATACTTCAATATTTTGCCTCACACGATCAATATTATTGTCCATATCATTAAATATTGACAATATTATTGATCGTCTGAGGGCCGCTTAACATATTTTTAACAATGCAGCGTTGCCGCTTATACAAAAAAGTAGCAACATATTTGATATTTTAAATGGAACACTCTATATATAATCGCATTTTCCGCTTCATTATTGATTTCTAATTATTTTAGTATAATAAGTTCCTATACCTATCTTTAGCGGTTTTCGAGAAATTAATTAATTTCCATATTTTTTGTTCAAAACATAGCTCTAATTAAATGTTTATTACTGCGGTATTTGGATTTGTAGACAGCTGAAATTTTGGATGTAGTTTACCTTGTCCTGTGTATTAGTTATGCATTAAGAAATTTGTTCTGTGTTATACAGGGTCGTTCAAAATTCGTCATTTTACCGCTCGATACAAAAATAGTGAAAAGTGCATTTTTTCAAATAGAACACCCTGTATATTATTAAATATCCTGCAAGAAAATTAATGTCCCTTCCAAAAGATATATCATGTTCCTATACCTAAATAGTTAAGATGTCGAAATAAAAGCAAGTTTTTGTAAAAATCGGATTATTTTGGCATATTTGTCTTAGATAGCCATGAAATCCCAAGATGGAACATATCTTTGTGAAAATTTGACAGTTAGTGCATCAATAATAAAAAACTTGCTAGTTTTTAACTTTTAGTAAAGAAAGCGACCTAAAAAGAATTAAAATGGAGGTAAATAACTATTCAAATGAAATTTTGATGAAATTGTTTATTCTTCATGGACAATGTAACCAAATTATAGCAAGAACATGCAGAAGGTTCAACGAAATGTTTCCCGATCAACAACCAATCAACGAGAGAAAGTTTGTACGATTACAAAATAATTTTGTTAATTATGGGTCAAAACTGAAATCGGAAAGACATTTACCGAAGCCTGTAACTTCTGATGAAGACAACATCATAAATGTCTTAGCCTATTTTCACGCTTTTCCTCAAGCTTCCACTAGAAGTGCAGAAGAAGATTTAGGCATAACTCGTCCCTCTGTTCAAAGGATCCTTGATAATCATGACATGCACCCATACAAGTTCACAAAAGTTCAAGCCCTGAAACTGGAAGATTACCAACGTAGAGTACAATTTTGTGAAGCAATGCTGATCCGCATCCAAGAAGATCCTAACTTTCTAAAGAAAATAATTTGGACGGATGAAGCTAAATTTTCCAGGGAGGGCATTTTCAATAGAAGGAACGAGCATTTCTGGGCTGACCAAAATCCACATGTTGTTAAGGAAATGGGATTTCAGGAAAGGTTCAGTTTTAACGTTTTTTGCCTCCTAAAAGATGACAAAATAGAGTATCACATTTACGAGGAATCTCTAAATTCCGAAAGATACCTTCAAATTCTAAAATCAGTTGTGAACGAGTTTCTGGACAATTTATCATTAGAAGAGTATCGTACCTGTTGGTTTCAACTGGACGGGGCACCAGCCCATTGCACTGGGACAATAACAAGAGAGTTGTTTCAAATCTTCGACGATCGTTGGCTAAGACCGTGGGATTGGCCTGCTAGATCGCCCGATCTCACGCCACTTGATTTCTACTTGTGGGGTGATTTGAAAAGAAAAGTATACAGGACACCAGTACAGAGCAAACAAGACCTTCGCCAACGAGTGATCACTTACATTGAACAGCTTGATGCCAGTGAAATAAGGAAGGCCACAACTGAATCTCCGAGTATACGGATTGAAAAATGTTTGGAAGTCAACGGTCGTCATTTTGAACATTTATTAAAAAAATCTTGAACCCTTTTATGATATGCTTTTGTCATATATTGTTATTTGCTATTTGATTGTATTCATGTTATTTGTCCCTACTGAAATTAGTGTTGTTTTCAGTTTTGACCCATAATTAACAAAATTATTTTGTAATCCTACAAACTTTCTCTCGTTGATTAGTTGTTGATCGGGAAACATTTCGTTGAACCTTCTGCATGTTCTTGCTATAATTTGGTTACATTGTCCATGAAGAATAAACAATATCAAAATTTCATTTGAATAATTATTTCCCTCCATTTTAAAACTTTTTAGGTCGCTTTCTTTACTAAAAGTTAAAAACTAGCAAATTTGTTATTATTGATCAAATTTTCATAAAGATATGTTCCATCTTGGGATTTCATGGCTATCTAAGACAAATATGCCAAAATAATCCGATTTTTACAAAAACTTGCTATTATTTCGTCATCTAAACTATTTGGGTATAGGAACATGATATATCATTTGGAAGGGACATTAATTTTCTTGCAGGATATATAATAATATACAGGGTGTCCTATTTGAAAAAATGCACTTCTCACCATTTTTGTATCAAGCGGTAAAATGACGAATTTTGAACGACCCTGTATAACACAGAACAAATTTCTTTATGCATAACTAATACACAGGACAAGGTAAACTACATCCAAAATTTCAGCTGTCTACGAATCCAAATACCGCAGTAATAAACAATTAATTAGAGCTATGTTTTCAACAAAAATATGGAAATTAATTAATTTCTTGAAAACCGCTAAAGATAGGTATAGGAACGTATTATATAAAAATAATTAGAAATCAATAATGAAGCGGAAAATGCAATTATATACAGGGTGTTCCATTTAAAATATCAAATATGTTGCTATTTTTTTGTATAAGCGGCAACGCTGCGTTGTTGAAAATATTTTAGATCGATAGAGCAAAGCCAATTACCTAAGTTGCCAAAATTTCAGTAATTTTCTATGTCCCGTTTTCCGTAAACGTCTAACCTACCATCGACCTTGAGACACCCTGTATAGTTCGCCGGCCGAGGCTAACAGTACAACGTATGAAGAGAAAGGGGAAATAACGGGGGACGCATAACGTTTCTGAATATGATTATTTTAATATAAATTCAGGTTTTATTAAAAGAAAATACAGAATTATATGAAAATAAAATAAACTAAACTAGACGGCTGGCTCGAGACGTCTCTAAAATTATAATCATGAAACAATTACAACGCTTAACGCGTGTACACATTTATCTTAAAAATCGCATTTACAATCCTACGCTACTGACGAACAATCAGCACACGCCTAGAAAAGCCAGACGCTTGTCAGGTGTACAGCACACCAAATATTTTTTGATTATGCGGAGCCTGTGTCAATTAAATTACTTTGTATGGTCCACTGCCTTAAACTCGTCGTGTTTATATCTTGCCAGATTGGATAATTAGATTAGATTGTATTAAATTATAATTTGTCAAGATATTCCACGACAGAAATTATAACTATTTCTTCATTAAATAATAGATGGATCTGATAAAAATTTAAGTAATTTTGTATTATTGCTTATTTTTAGGTAGAGTCTAGTGGCGTACTCAGATTAAAAAGAAACATGACCTTTAGAAGTACACTAAAGAAATTGATCAAAATAAATATGCTACAGCAGTTTCCATTGATCTACAAAAAGCTTTTGATAAGCACTGGCAATTATATAATTACGGTTGAGAAACTAAACCAAATGGGATTTCGCGGAGTATGTCAAGAATTTAAAAACTTACACAACAAATTGGAAACAGTATACATTTGTAAATAAACTTCTATTCTTTCTTCTTCTCGTAGTGTACGCATTAGAACTCTTCGTGACATTTTTTGCATATTTTCATCCCTTCCAATTTCGGCAGAAATTTATTTTAAATTCGGAAGTTCATTTCGAAAAAAAAATGCATGCACTTTCCGACGAATGGCTAACTATGTTTGCTGATCAATAAAAATATTTTTCCGTCCTCTTGTTTCCTTCTGATCGGACACTTTAGTATTCCTATTGTCCTTGATCGTTCTATAAACAGTACGGCAATAAGATGTCTTAGTCAATGTGGCACAAAGTTCTGCTGCATCAGTGAATGATATTCCACTGTGTTTACTTATAATTCCCTCATACACATTTTTTACCATTGTACCCAGGTTTTAAATAACGTCGTTTTGTAACTTGTTGGTTACTATCACTTGAGGAACTCGCCTGCATTATAATATTTGCTGTTTTGAATAACCACCAAAATAACACCAAAATAATAAAACTGAATTGCTAATATCCTCTTGATTGAAACTTGTCTACGACACAGACCGTTGGTTAGAGGCGATAAGAAAGCGTGCGAGCGCCTATAGACATGGGTTATTTCTACCTGCGTTGCCAAATTAAGTAAAACAGGTACCGTAGGGGGGAAAGGCCCTTAATGTCATGCCGATTTCGGTAAATTTTAAATCTATTAAAACTTGGCAACATGTAATGACCTATTTATGGACAACCTTCCCAAGCGGTTTGGATTGCTTTTATTTAGCTTAAAAGTGGGCGAATCAATGTTAATTATTTTCGCCGCACACCATTAATGAACAGTTTTGCCAATTATTTTGAGACCGTAGTATAGTGAGAAAAAATACCTTTATTTGTACATAGTTTCAAACTTGCTGGTCTGAGATCAAAATACTTGTTCGCCGACGATACTATACTCGTGTACTCGTCAGAAGATCAGAGGTTATTTTAACAGACTATAAACAGTGATTCTAACATTTATTTTGAATAGCTGTGTTACAATGAATTAACCACAAATACTGAAAAGACCGTCTATATGATAATAAAATGTTTAAACCGGTTTTCAAACGTCGCAACGCTCGAACGTATCACCCGGCCCAAACCAACACACTTAAAAAAATTCAGAAGTCGGAGAGGGAACCTGCAACCATTTCACCTCTAGCACGTTCTAATGGCAGTATTGCGACCAAAGCTTAGGAAAAGCAAACTTACTGGCGGAACTATTCAGCGGTTAATTTGCAGGGAAAAACTACACCCAAAATATTTTCGCTGTAGAATCGAGAATGTCCGAAAGCGTCCGAGGCCCAGACGAATCCTGAAGGATCTTGACACTAAAAAAGCTTCTGGTCCTGACGAAATCCTAGTCATCGTGATTAAGACGTTGACACTGGTATTTTGGAGGCTTTTAACCTATTCTACAAAAAAGAAATAGTTTCTTCTTGCTGAAAAACCGCGCGAGTCCAGCCCATACCCGAAAACGGCAAGAAGACCTTGCCAAGCAACTGTCGACCAGTCGCATCCCTTTCAGATATATCAAAAGTTATGGAGAAGGCTATCCACCAAAAATTATTAAAGTACCTGGAAGTAGAGGTGGGAATAACGGTTCCTACTGCATAACGTTTTACTCGTTCCTGTTCCGCAGAAATAACGTTCCAAAATAATGTTATCTTTGAACGACGTTACTGCATTCTTCTATATTTATAAAACAAAACATAAGCAAATACCGTCACCTTGTTTTTCGTTAATTTTGAAACGAATTTGTCCATCCTTATCATTATTCTTTCCTGAGCTTAAGCTCATGGATTAGAAATTAGAATTGCATAATATGATATACCTACCTGAAATAAAGGCTCTCCCAGTTTTTCCACTACCCGATCATTTTATATATTATTGATATGTTGTAATTAATTCATTTCTAATATTGGTATGTCAGTTTAATAGTTGATTATTTTCCAAACTCAGTCAAATTATATCGGACCGACGTACAAGATTTAGTGCCAATAAAGTAAAAAAACGGTTATTTCATTATAATCAAAATTTAATTTAATTACATACATATATTTCCTATTTATTAACTCTCAAATTGTTTTATTATTTTTAAGATACGTTTTATTTGTTAATTAGGTTGTGTTAAAAAGTGCCATTTATTTTATTAAACTCGTTTAAATTCTTATACCGAAGCAAAAACTCTTTAAGACGCTTTATTTTATAATTATTAATTAATTAATTAAATTAATAAAACCCGCAATAACTCGAGCGCGCGCACTGTCCTTGGGATCCTCGTTCGCTCGAGACCGCGCCACACCCGTGCCAGGCCGGCATAAATTTCGTTTCTTGAACTTAGTAACGTGGTAACGTGTTTATTTTCAAATAAGTAACGTTACGTTTCGTTCCAGCCAAATAACGTGACAAAATAACGTTATACAACTAACGTCCCATCTTTACCTGGAAGGCTTCAACATTGTCAGTGGCCGCCAGTATGAATTTCGTAGACTTTCTCGCTTAGGTTAGCCATGATGTTTGGAATAATGGAATATAACTTCATGGGGAGTCCTAGGCGGTAGCACTGTCGTACCAACCTGACCACCTGGTTCGCGGCAAATCGCCTTGGCCTCAACGCGGACAAGAATTTAACTGTGATTTGCTCACATTATTTCTGGGTGTTTAGACTGAGCTAAGATTTTACAAGCATGTCGACTATATCTGCGAAAAGATTTGAAAATCCAAAGTCTTGTAGAAATAACTAATTAAGCACAACAGTGTGTTTCCACGCCCTTGTACAGCCACCCTAGTGTCATGCTATCTTGGTGTGGGGTCATTCTGTGCATGCTAGCAGGGTATTTGCCGTACAGCGTAGAGCCGCGTGTATTCTTGCTGGCTTAGAATATCGCGCGGATGTAAGAAAAGCATATGAGGATACTCTCTGTCCCTTCAAGGTATATCCTTGAATTTTTAATGCATGTAATATGTTCATTAACCTACCGGGGTACTCAGGATTATTCCACCAAGCATAGACTATACTCCACTTCACAGATCACTAAACGCTACCCTCCATTACGCCCCTGCTCTCTTGAACAGGTTCTCTCGATGCATCAGAAACTTGCATCCAAAAGTATTCAGGTCCACAATAAAGCAATATCTTTTGAAATTATCTTTCTATTCATTGCAGGAATTTCGTAGTGTAGGAACACATCATATTAATATCTACTAGACACAGCATCTTGTCAATATATGATATAGGAGTATATTTTTTTATTTTTTATATGTTTTTATGTTATGTTATGTGCAATTAATTGTCTTTTTATATGCGAGGCTTGAATGTGTTTGTACTGTCTTTTAAATTTGATGTTTTAAGGACAGTCACAATTTACTTATTTGTTTATTTGCTTATATACCTATTATAGTGCAATCGTACGAAGGCGTAGAAAGGCCACCCGAAAGAAAGAAACATTTTGTGTAATATTCCGAGTTTAATCTCGGAATTCTGACTTTATTCTCGGAATTCCGACTTTAATCTCGGAATTCCGACTTTAATCTCGGAATTCCGACTTTATTCTCGGAATTCCGACTTTAATCTCGGAATTCCGAGTTTTAAGTTTCATCTTGAAATTCCGAGTTTAATCTCGGAATTCCGACTTTTATCTCGGAATTCCGACTTTTATCTCGGAATTCCGACTTTAATCTCGGAATTCCGACTTTATTCTCGGAATTCCGAGATTTAAGTCGGAATTCCGAGATTTATATTTTTTTCTTTCGGGTGGCCTTTCTACGCCTTCGTACAATCTTGATTGGTGTGTAAAACTATTTTTTTAAAGCATGACTAAAGATATTTAAAAAAAAATGTATTTGAATATTTCCAATGCTCGAGTATGGTATGAGGGGCTCTTAATTAAAGTAAAATTATATGGTATGCCGGTTCGATTTTGTTCATGGCTATCAAGCTTTCTTAAATACCGTTCTCTGCGAGTGGCGATGGACCGATTTCTTTCATTTCAACATTTAACATCAATGCCAGAGTCCTTCAAGGTTTTATATTGTCTCACCTCACGACCTTTTTACATAATTTTGAGTGGTGTGACGACAAAGGCTTCAATATAATAAAAAAAAATATATGTTGTTCCATTTAAAAAAAGTTATGTTTGGCCCACCCTGGATTTTTGAGCCAACCTGTATATTTAAAATTATATTTTATAGGAGCGCGGGGTTAACCTGTACAACTTTTGTATAAAAGTTTTTTTCCTTAAGTCGACCGTTAACGAGATATCGTCCACCAGCACACTAAATGGACACCCTGTATACAATGAATTTTTCTTACTGGTGATGACCGTATATGTCGAAACGCGTAAGTTTTAGCGTCAAAATATACTTTTTTTAAAGAAAGAAGTTAAGGCTTTATTTTTACCCTTTTGAACTTCTGGATAGCAGATACGAATTCGATGTTAATAATAATTAAAGTCAAATTACAATTATTTTTGTAACCCTTGTTTTATGCTAGACCTAACCTGAACATCTTATTGATGCATCCTGTATATATCTTTTTCTAAAAAACACACACACACCCTATCACAAACAACTGGCGCTAATATTATTTGTTTTCTCAAAGTTTATAGAAATATGTGTCATTTACTTACATTTCTTTTTAAATACTGGTTTTTCTCCACGTTTTAATTGTTCCTTAATTTCTTTCTTTTCGGTTTCAAACTTTTGTTTTTGCTTGTTCGCTTTCTGTTCTTCCCTGAGTTGATTTTCCTGAAAACACATTAAAATCAATTAATAAACTGTACTGTAAACTATTTAGAGTAGGTATTTTTTTTATTATCGGCGACTTGTCTTTGATCTTGAAGCAAACACTTACAATTCTCTGTATTAACAACTTAATAGTATTTTTCCTTTCAGGATCTGTACATTCCTTAAATTCTTTCTCCAGCTGTTTCTTTTCCTCTTGTCTAATTTCATTAACAAATTGGTAATTTTGTTTAAAAGTATATTTGTCAAACTCGCCACAGGTGGGGTCAAATCTAGGATCTCTTGGTGAATGTTTCCTAATTTTCGGCACCGAGGTACTAATACCTAAACAACACATTCAAAAAAAGTTTTAACTGCAAATTAAACCTAACATATGGGATGCTCAATACTACCCCAAGTTTTGGAAAGCTTAGGTATTATAAAAGCTAGATTGACATGTTTAACTATTTTAAATAATTTCAAGATTTCTGACTAGTATTTATGTAGTGGTGGCAAAGAAAATTATAGGCACATAACAGAATACTCATACCACATTATAAAGAGACCAGCAGCCGCTCTCGATAGGAAATCCTTAGAAGTTAATAAGTAAGGTTTCGTCCGAATTCGTCCACTTCGATTATATTTCTGGTGCATGCGCAGATGCAAATAAAACACACCGCTAAATTTTAAATGAATTTAGACATTACTCATCATGTTCCGAGAGAAGATATTGAATCCTTTCAGAAGCGATTCTACGAAAGCCATAAACTGAGAGTTTCTGCAGCAGCATTTCATGTCTCACGCAATCAAAAGCCTTCGATAAGTCACAAAACATTGTCGCCGAGGCCTCTCTTTTGTTGATATCAAAGGCTTTTGCTAAATTCAAATCAAATGGTTTATTGTGTCAAATACAAAAATCTGTTTACACTCGTCAATATTGTTGTTTACACTCAATAAAATAAAATAGTTTACACTTAATATTAATACAATACAAGACATAGATAGAACCCTCAGACGAATATTTGTTCGTCTGAGATAGAACCTGATGTAGTAAAATTGCAAGATGGACGCAATTCAAGTTACACAAAATTAAAAACAATTAAAATTAAAACTCACAATTAAGGAACTCGTCTATATTATAAAAGAACTTTTTTAATAAAATTTTTTTTACAAGAAATTTAAATGCCTTTATGTACAGGCTTTTCTTTAATTAAATGAGGCAGTTTGTTAAATAGCTTAACTGCAATGAATTCTGGTCTGGTTTGGCTCTTTCCCAAGCGGCAATACATTGGGATATAGTTGGTACTGTTTCTGGTGTCATGACCATGTACATCCTGATATGTCAGAAGACCATCATTTTGCTTGATAAAAAGAAGGTTTTCGAGGATATATAATGAAGGAAGAGTGAGTATGCCCAACTTAATAAAAGCGCTTCGGCAGTCTTCCCTATAACCTAGCCCAGGCATAATCCTGATGACTTTTCTTTGTAAGCCAAAAACCCAGAAAAATAAAAATATAAGAAGCTTTATTATCTAATGCATTATATATTTGTTCTGTTAGATAGCAAACAGCATCTTCCGTCGATTTATTTTTTTGAAACCCAAATTGTTGTTCAGAAATAAAATTGATTTCTTCTAAATAATTATCAATTTGTTATTTTGAAATTTTTTCAAAAACTTTAGCTAATAAAGATATTAATGTTATATAGGCTTATAATTACTAATTTTACTTGAATCTCTATTTTTAAAAATAGGTTTTATTACATCAGTATTGAAAGCTTCTGGATATATACTTGTTTTAAAAATTTTATTTATAAGAAAAGTCAGTGGCCTAGAATAGTAGTTTTAATAGATTTCAATATTTCTGTGGTTATAACATCGACACCAGGCGATTTTTTTAATTTTAAACTATCTATTATATTTTCAACTTCTTGATGATTCGTTTCTTCTAAATAAAATGAGTCTATATTGTTTATTTTCTTATTTAAAAATGTGTTATTACATTTATTGATTTTATTTGCTAGTGTTTGGGACACACGTCATATTTCTGTCGTGACCCAGTACAAAGTTAAAGTAAAAGCGTGGAACTCAATTCTAGGAAATATAATATAACGTAATACTAATCTAAGCGGCAACGCCGCATTCGTGCTAAGTTACTATGTTTTTATGTAACTACTAAATGCTAAAAAATAGAGAAAAGTACATTATATTCACATGCAATAAAATTGGCAATATCGCATATTAAAGTAATGGCAACGTTGTACAAATCCATAAAGATATATGTTCAAGTCGAATCCTTATGTATAAAAAACCTGTCTGATATTTCCTATTATTTTCTAACACGTAAATTTAAGTACGATAAACGCTGCTTGCATGGTAACAGTGGATGTCTTTTCTCATTGGCTAGCAACAGTATTGTGACGTGAAAGAAGCCATCTTGGACTTCGACGTATTAGGACCTGATTGGTCAAGGTGTCGGGATGCGGTACGAGACGAGCAGTATTTTGTCAACAAAGCAGTGTCACGCTGATTTCGACAGAGTTAGGTTGCGCTCCGTGAAACGGTAAATCCTTCACGTAAAAGTGGTTAAAAGTAATTAAACGTAGTAAAGTACAGTGTCATTCAAGAGTCTCAAGAGATAAGAAGTGCTCCGTGAATCGGTAAATCCTTCACGTAAAAGTGGTTAAAAGTAATAAAGTACAGTGTCATTCGAGAGTCTGAATAGATAAGAAGTGCTCCGTGAACCGGTAAATCCTTCACGTAAAAATGGTCAAAAGTATTTAAAAGTAGTTAAGTGGTTGTTTGATGCATCTACGTTACAAAGGTGTTACTATGTCATACCCATGCTAGGGTATATACTGATGAAGTGTTTAATCTGTTAATAAATGATAATGCAATAAAATTCAAAAGAAATTTTATTTTCCAAGTAAAGCAAAGTTTGAACCAGTCGACTTGTGAAGACACAGGTTAAAGTTTTTTAGTGTCGTTCAGCTAGATTTTCAACAAGTTCAGAAAAATAGTCAATAAAGTTATTAGCTATACGTTTCTTGTCCGTAATTGACTCATTCTCAATTTTAATTTCGCTTATACTTTTATGTTTTTGATTTTTACTACATACTTTTTTTAATGGTTTTCCCTCGGGTTTTCCACATATCTTGATTAAATTTTTGGCATTTATGAATTTCATGTTTATAAAAATTAGTTTTTGTCTCTTTAATTAGTTTAGTTAATTTGTTTTTATAAATTTTATATTTATATAATTAAAATCGATCATTTTTATTTTTCTGTAACTTTTATAGAGCTCGTTGTTTTGTGTCTTAATAGAACTTAGTAAGCCACTAGTAATCCATTCTTGTTTCTTTTTATTTTTTATTTTAATTTGAGTGGTACATTTCTGTACATTATTTTGAATTTCTTTTATTAAATTATTGGATAAGTCATTTATATCAGAATAAGAATAGAAATTTGCCCAATCTGTTTTTGTCATATTTTCTTTTAATTTGTAGTAATTAACATACTTTTTATACTTACATTAATAAAGGTTCTTTATTACCATTATTACCAATAAGTCTTTTTTGTAAAATTATTGGGTAATCATCTGTTATTTGATATTTAAATATTATTGATTTAAAATTATCTGAATTTTCATTTGTTTTTACAAAGATTTCTCTTGTGTTTTTATTTATAAATGATGTAAAATTATATTCACTCAACAACTTTAAATACTCATTACTATCTTTAGATTTTGAAGAAATATCAATATTTATATCACCTACTAGAATTAGTGTTTCATTTTTATAAGTACCTTTATTTGATATTATCAAAAAAATTCTTTAAATTTATAGTAAATTCGAAATCATCTACTGGGGGAGGCTCGGGCGGTGGTTTATATATACTTATAATTTATAATATTAATTTTTTCTTTTCCAATTGATAGTTTTAAGAAAATCACTCTTATTTTTCCGAAAGAGATAATTTCAAAAGAGTAATTGTTTTTATTTTTAACATACACTAATACCGGCACTTTTATTGAAATCTCCATTATTATAAATTATATCATAATTATTATTTAATTTAAATAAGTCGGTATTAAAAACTTTCCAAGTTTCTGTTAACACTATGACATCAAAATTATGATCGAGTTGACACAAAAATAATTTGGTTTCATCAAAATTTTTTGAAATGCTTCTAATATTATTGTGGCATAATGAAAAATTATTAAATGGGCTTATAATTGAATTATTAAAATTATTCTTATCTTCAATAAGTTGCCTTTCAATACTTGTTATTTTAAAAATAAAATAATAAAATACATAGATACCTACTTCTTAAGTATCTATTTTTGGGATTTTTAATCATATTATCTTTTATATCACTATTGTTGTTGATAGCTGGATGCTAGATGTATCTTGATAATAAAGCTAGTTTTTAATTAGAATTTAAATGATTTTTCATTATACCTAAAGCATCTGTACAAAATTCTAGCACAACTTCTGAAAGCAATTATATGAAGATCTAGCTCAACTTAAGTAGGTACCTTAGTCAAAATGTAATAATTAAGTTATTAATTTTTTTAAAACTTTTTTTTTGTATGCCCCATCTTTTTTCCAACAAAAAAGTTGCATCTTCTAAACCCAGACACACATTCCAAAGAGTTTTTTTTTATTCATAATAAAATATTAGGCAGCTGCCCTCTTGCAAGGTAGGTACATCAAAACAGATTTGGATTTTGCATTCCAAAAAAAAAAACGTTTATTACCAAATTTTCTGCAAATTCTACTATTAGGTATTAGGATAAATATTTGTAAAAAGTTAAAAATAAAATAAAAAGTCTTTCACACCCTTTATTTCGGAAACTATCAACTAAGGTTAGTTGGGCTAGATGGTCATATTTCTAGCATTAGGAATTTGTGCTAGCATTTTGTACACCCATATAACAATGTAGGGTAAAGGGGGGCAAGTGCATAATTGGGGAAAGTGCGTAAAATGATGCCAAAACGATACCTGCAATATACTTAAGCTTCTACATACAACCGGTAATTTATCATATAACACCTAATACACTTGTCCACAGATGGCGCTACAAATTCTTAATATTCATTTTTGAAACGACAGTTACATATTTGGTATTTTATAACCTTAAAAATCATAGTTGTGGCGCCTATAAAATTAAATCGTTTTTTGGCAGATTGAGATCAAATCAGGCTGAATATTTGGTAAGTCCTATTAAATCAAACATGTAAAATATGAATATTTAGTTTATTTTGTTTAAAGGCCAATCATAATAGCAAAGTGGCAAACAACGCACTTTCCCACTAAATCTTAAGTAGAGGGGCAAGAGCGTAGTGATACTAAGGATGAAGTGCGTACTACTACGCACTTTCCCTCCTAGATTTATATTATTGATTAGCATTTCTTCTTGTTCCTTTTAGCGTTAAACATGGTTCGTAATTATATAAGAAAATCCGAAAAAGGAAAAAAGTATTCAAAGCAGGACTTGGCTGAAGCAGTGATGCAAGTTAAAAGTGGTCAACAAAAAGCATACCGTGTGAGCCAAATTTATAATATCCCTTTAAACACTCTTATAGACCATGTCAAAGGTAGGCGAGGAAGAAAGTCAAGTTCTTATGGTCGCCCCACAGTTCTACCATTAAATGTCGAAGCTAAACTTGCCAATCACTTGGGAACGATGGAAAAATATGGATTTGGTCTTAGTCGTAAAGAAGTAATGAATTTAGTAGGGGACTACGTAAAACAAAACAATTTAGAAACTCCGTTTAGAGACGGCATTCCAGGAAAGGATTGGTTAACTTCTTTTATGAGAAGACATAAGATGTCAGTCAAAAAACCGGAAAACGTTGAACAAGCGAGGAGAAAATGTGTAGACCCTTTTATCATCAATAATTATTTTGAATTAGTAAAAAAGACATTTGGTGATTTAAAAATCGAAGGCAAACCCCATTTAATATGGAACCTTGACGAGACCAGTTTTTGCTCAGACCCTACCAAAACCAAAGTCGTTGGTAAGAAAGGTGTCAAGGCCACCCGAACTACAAGTACCTCGGGCAGAGAAAATACATCTGTTCTTTTTGCGTGCAACGCAAAGGGTGATAAGGCACCGCCACTACTAATTTTCAAGGGAAAGCAGATCTGGACACACATGATGCCCCCTGAAGGCAAAGGCTTTCCTGGGACCACTTACGCCGCAACTCCAAATGGTTGGATGCAGTCAGATGTTTTTGAAAATTACTTCCAAAACTCATTTTTAAAAACAATTGGAGATGAGAGACCCGTTGTTCTTATATATGATGGCCACGCAACCCACGTTGGTTTGAAAGTAATTGAAATGGCGATTGATGCTAATGTAACAATAATTAAGTTACCACCACATAGCAGCCATATACTGCAGCCATTGGACTTAAGCGTTATGAAGTCTATTAAAGATAAATGGGATTCAGCACTAGTCACATGGCAGCGAAAACACATAGGGCAGAAATTCCCAAAATATGAGTTTTCAATACTTTTAGGTCAGATGTGGTCAGAAATAACTAGAGAAGTGATTTCAAGCGGATTTCGAAAAGCAGGATTATACCCATTTAATAATTACATAATAAGTGAAGAATTATATGACCCGGAGGCCCTTATTCGATGGAAGAAAAATAAACAAGAAAGTGAACTTAAAGAAAATTGTAATAATGAGAACCCAGTGGCTGTCTCAGAGGCCGGTCCTTCAAACCTGATATTGGAATCAGGTATTTTCAACCTTAACTCAGAGGCAGGCCCTTCAAACCTAATATCGGAATCAAGTCCTTTGAACCTTAACTCAGAGGCAAACCTTACCATTTCAATTAAGAGTCAAGTCCAAGAAACACAAGCACACAGTGCACATAATAGTACACGAGTGTCTCCTATAGGCGCTACATCATTTGATCAACTTTTGTTGGCCTGTGTTAAGAAAGGCAGTACAGAAAAATCAAGAAGAACTAAAATATGTGCCGGAGCTGAAATTATAACAGCTGAAGAGGTGGTAGAAAGAATCAAAAAACAGGAACAAGATAAAAAGAAGGTTACATTTCAAACTAAGAGTAAAAACCAAAAGCGCAAAAAAAAGGTGTTCGAAGAGATTGAGACATCAGAAGAAGAAGAAGAAGAAGTTAATAATGTAAGCTATACAGAATCCGATGAGGAAGATCTGATTACATTAGTTGAGAGAGAACAACGTGAAACAGAAGAAAATAATATCCTAGAGAAATCAGCTGGAAAAGGAGACTGGGTACTAGTTAGATTTTGTACAAAAAAAAACCAAAAGATATTTTATTGGTGAAATAACAGATTTTAAAGATGAGCCTGTAGTGCATTTTGTCAGAAAAGTGTCGCAAAATAAATTTGGCACTACATGTCAGTTCCCAGAAAATGAAGATATCAGTGAAGTGTCCCAAGAAGACATTGTTTTTGTGTTGCCACCCCCACAAGTAGGACGTAGAGGAGAACTTAGTTTTCACATTAGTTTTACAGACTATAAAATTGAATAAGTACCTATTATTCCTTTTAAATTTACCTTAAGTATGTTGTTTAGTTTTCTATAATTTCCACTGTGTTTTTTACCAGAATGGTTTATTTACGTTTATTTGCCTAACTTTCTTATTAAAGAACATAATTTAAAACCGTAAACAGGGTTTTACTCAGGAAATAGCAAAGATATTGCACTTGCCCCGCTTGATTCATATTATTACGGTAAAACCATTTAGAAATATGCACTTTCCCCATCTAACGGGGCAAGTGCGTAAATTTAATTTTTTTTTATTAATCCGAATTTTTAATTAAAATATATGTGCATGGCAATGAAGCACTCATAATTATTCATAGGGTCGCCCGGGGTGAATGTGACAATGGGGTCAATGTGGCAGTGTAAACCTAATAAAAACTCGTTTTACAAATTTTAAATTTTCGCGGGTCATGTCGAAGAAGAAACCATCCTTACCGACATAATTAATTTAGACGCCATTTCCTATTCGCGATCGCTGTGAAACGTCTTATTATTGCAGCTGTGCAAATATTTCAATAACACGAATTATTTCTTGCTTTATGCAAAATAGATTTTAACAAATACCGACTATTAAAGAAAGTGATTGTTGTTATTGTGTGAGCAGGTCAGTAAACAGTGTTTTACAGGTAAAATAAAGTTTAGATATATTTTTTAATTTTGATCTGAAAATCAGTGGTGTCACACTCACCCCAGCCATTTTGCATGTGTGGGGTAAATGTGACATCCTTCCTCGGGGTGATTGTGACATATACAGGGTGTAATTTAATTGAGTGCCGATACTTAAGGGTGATAATCTATGAATAATTCTAAGATAAAAAGTTCATATGGACATATGTCCTAAACCTCTTCATTTTTGAGCTACAGGGTGTTAACATTTTAAGAAAAATATAACCTTTTTATATAAATCACTCTTAGATATTTTTATGAAATTTTGTACATACCTTTTAATCAATAAGGAGCATTTTTTGACCTAACAGATTTATAAAAATTTTTACCAGTGACGTCCGTACGGGGTTTGAACTGAATATTTTTAAAGAAAAAATGGATACGCCACTGCTTTTTCTAAAAACGAAACTTACTTTTGAAATTCCCATTTATTTTAAAGCAAATTTCGTTTATGGACTTACTTTTGTACGACGCACCGTTTTCGCGTAAAAAAATAAAAACAAAAAAAACATTTTTTTCTTCGGTTCATTGAGACTGCTTTTATTTATTTTGTTGAATTTGGTTGGCACCCACCATGAGTGGAAACACTTTTTTTGGGACAACAATTTATTTTCTACTTACCAGTGACATTCAACTGAACGTGTGAAAAGAAAAAAACGGTAACCATATTAAATGCCCTCTTAAAGCAAATCAAATAAAAATCAGTAGGCTGGGTAAAGCTACATCAATTTTGACGTTTCTTTTCATAAAGACAAAAGGCCTGGCATTGATTTTGCATTATTAAATAATTATTATTACAGTAAGACGTTAAATTATAATAAAAGAATGGTAAATTTTACAAACAGTGAATTAACTGACATGCATTTTATTTATGGGCTTGCAGACGGTAATGCATACGAAGCCAGGCGGATATACCAAGAGCGGTATCCAAATCGTACTACCCGATCCGAGAACATTTTCTAGGATTCATAGACGTCTCCACGAGACCGGAACTTTAAAAGTAGACCACAGTGCTAAAGGAGTCCATCAAACAGTAAGAACACCGGAACTTGAAGAAGGAATTTTACACGAAATTGAGGAGAACCCCGAAAGTAGCACGAGGAAAATCGCGGCAACATTTAATGTTTCACATTTTCTTGTTTGGAAAATTCTCATCGAAAATTTATTATACCCATATCACATTCAAAGAGTCCAGGCATTACTCCCTAGAGATTTCCCGATGCGCATTAATTTCTGTGTGTGGTTTCTTCAAAACCTGATGGAAAATCCGTTATTTGACAGGCACATTCTTTTTACCGACGAAGCTAATTTTTCTCGAAACTCAATAAGAAATTTCCATAATAACCATTTATCGGCGGATGAAAACCCTTATGCAATTGTAGAATCAAATCATCAAGAACAGTTCTCAATAAATGTTTGGGCTGGCATTATTGATGATTATTTGATAGGCCCATTTTTTCTCCCAAGAAGACTTGATGGACAATCATATTTACACTTTCTTGAAGAAGATCTGCCGCCAATGCTTGAAGACCTTCCATTATTATTAAGAAACCAGATGTGGCTAATGCACGATGGTGCGCCTCCACATTTTAGCTTACGAGTGCGTGAATTTTTAAATCACACCTATCGCAATCGGTGGATAGGTCGCGGAGGAACGCAGCCATGGCCACCTAGATCTCCGGACCTTAACAGTTTAGACTATTTTTTCTGGGGGCATCTGAAAAGCTTAGTGTACCAAGTGCCGATTCATACCGAAGAAGAGTTACGAAATCGTATATTAGTATGCTGCCAAACCATAAGAAACACCCCGGAAATCTTCGAAAATGTGCGTCAGTCTATGGGAAGAAGAGTCCATGCTTGCATACGTGTGGGTGGACGACACTTCGAACAACTACTGTAAATAATGTGGGTTCTTTATTCTGTTTATCTTCTCTTGTCATTTTGCTTTCGATTTAAGGTTTGGAATTTTTCCTTTTAAATTAATCGCGATTTTTGAAATAAAATTTTTTATTTTTTTTTGTTTTTATTTTTTTACGCGAAAACGGTGCGTCGTACAAAAGTAAGTCCATAAACGAAATTTTCTTTAAAATAAATGGGAATTTCAAAAGTAAGTTTCGTTTTTAGAAAAAGCAGTGGCGTATCCATTTTTTCTTTAAAAATATTCAGTTCAAACCCCGTACGGACGTCACTGGTAAAAATTTTTATAAATCTGTTAGGTCAAAAAATGCTCCTTATTGATTAAAAGGTATGTACAAAATTTCATAAAAATATCTAAGAGTGATTTATATAAAAAGGTTATATTTTTCTTAAAATGTTAACACCCTGTAGCTCAAAAATGAAGAGGTTTAGGACATATGTCCATATGAACTTTTTATCTTAGAATCATTCATAGATTATCACCCTTAAGTATCGGCACTCAATTAAATTACACCCTGTAAATGCACATTAAAATATGCTCACAAATTTATGTTTAAATACATTTTTATATTAGAGCTTATTATTATTTCAGACGCAATGCCTCGAAGATATAAACGAAAAAATAGAGAATGGGGTGAGGGACGACGGTGGTCAAAGAATGCTATGGAACGAGCCATCGATGCTGTTCAAAAGGGAGAAATATCTCAATTACAAGCATCCAAAGTATACAAAATACCGAGGTCGACCCTTATTTTAAAACTAACTGGATGGAAAGGGAAAAATCCAAGGCCCTCAACTTCTCAGTGTCAAATAAGCAATAAAAAGACTTCTTTGAGTAAACGCCATGAACTATATTTAGTAAAGATTTTGAATATTATGAATTCTTGGGGACTTGGATTATCTAAAGAAGAGGTTAAAGATGCCGTCAAAGAATTTGCCATAGAAAACAATATTAAAACTCGTTTTAAAGACAGTCGACCCGGAGACGATTGGTGGATAGGGTTTAAAAAGCGCCATAACCTTTCTCTTAAGAAGCCAGAGAGGTTAGAAGGTTCCAGAGCTCGTCAATCGGATGATCCGTTTATTGTTAACGATTTCTATCAGAAGTTAGAGTCAATTTTGATCGAAAATGATATTTTGGGAAAACCTGATAGAATCTGGAATGCTGATGAAACCGGCATGAATAGTGATCCGTCAAGTACCAAAATAGTATGCAGTGTAGGAAAGCCAGCAAAAAGGGTAACTGGAGGCACTGGTCGTACTAGTACCACAGTTTTAGCATGCGTCAACGCAAATGGAGAATTCTTACCTCCTACAATTGTCCATAAAGGAAAAAGACTATGGAGCTCAATGATTGGCGGAAATGAGTCCTTTCCAAATACTTCATACTTTGTGTCAGAAAAGGGATGGATGACGGAAAAGGTTTTTTTAAATTGGTTTAAAGAAGTTTTTTTAAAAAATGTATCTACTCCATGTGTGTTAATCTATGATGGACACCTGTCACATGTTAGCGTTCAGCTTATTGAATTGGCTATTGCTAACCATGTAACAATATTAAAGTTGCCTCCGCATATGAGCCACCTCCTTCAACCTTTAGATGTTGCCGTATTTAGGGGGTTGAAGGTAAAATGGGATAAGTTGCTGACTCATTGGGCAAGAAATAATTTTGGAAGACAACTTTCTAAATCAGAATTTGCTAATATATTAGGAAAAGTATGGAGAAACTTAAGCTCATCAGCAATTAAAAGCGGTTTTAAAAAGACTGGCATTTATGATGAACATTTGGGAGTAAACCAGAATGCTATCGACGAATCCAATTTTAACCCGGAGAAGCTTCAACGTTTTAAGAGGCAAATGTGTCAGTCCAACCAAAACAATTCACCATGGAAGACATTTGTTCCGGAATCATCGTCAACCCCATTAAATCAAGTAGAAAAAGCAACCGTTTCCTCCGCTCAGTTGTATTTTAATCCTGGAAATAAACCTGATAGACCATCGACTTCCACTTTACCAGATGCAGTAAATCAGAGCCAGAATGATAACCCTGAACTTCCAGAAAATGAGCTTAAAAACGAATTTCCAAAACTGACACCACTAACCAAATCATTTGAAAATATTATGCTTAAGAGAATTCGGCAAACTTCTCATGATGCAAAAAAAATAAGACGCCGAATAAATGATTCAGAGATAATTACAAGGGAATCCTATTTAGAGCAACTTAAAGAAAAAAAAGAACATATAAAATTACAAAGCAAAAAGACCTCTAAAATCGCTAGGAGAAATAATATGGACAAAGACCTCGACGAAGACCAAGGTAATGAAGATGAAAGGACACCTTTTGGGATATCTGCATCTCTGAATATTGAGGAGGGCTTTCAGGAGCTTGCGCCTGCTGATGAGAAAAATATCATCAGTAACACATTCGTGTTAGTCCGGTTTGGTGCAGGAAAAAAAAATCAAAATTGCTATAGATATGTATGTTGCATCCAGGCTGAAATGGACAATGAAGAAGAAGTAAAGGTCATGGGCTTGCGATCAGTTGGTAATGATAAGGTTTACTTTAAATTCGTTGAAGAAGACATTTCATATATTTCCTACCAGCAAATTTTAGGAATACTTCCAAGTCCAGAAGTAGTAAAATCTGGACAGCGAATTCAGGTCAAGTTTCCAAAAAAAGTTGATGTTTTTGAAATGTAATTAAATTTTTAATAAATGACGTAATATTTTGACATATTCACTTATTTTCTCCCCCTGTCACATTCGCCCCACTGTATGTCACATTCACCCCTTTTCTCGGGGTGAATGTGACACACGCTGTCAAATTTTTAAAACAGTCCTTTACAAAAGATCCATAGAAATTGATCCTGAAGAACTAAAAAACTGAAAATAGAACAACTAGATATTATTCCTTTTAAATAATAAAACTGCAAAACAAGAAATATGTCGAAATTATGAAAAAAAATATTTAAATTTTAGTAAAAACATGTCACAATCACCCCGGGCGACCCTACATTAATTGCTGAATAACAAGAATTTTGTTCTAACACTTATTTCTGTATAATTTAGCTCCAAAGTCAACTTTAGGAAATAGTAATGCGCACTTGCCCCCCCTTACCCTACCTATATTTAAGACATACTTACTATTTCCTAGCAAAGCCTGCATTTGTTTTGTTCTTATTTTTGAGCTTATCTCTCGAGGTCTATTTTTATTAGCTCTCTTCAGTTCTTTTGGGCCTCTCGCCTTCTTGGGTCTTGTGCCGTAAACGGTTGCATTGTAAACTTTTGAGCCAAGTTTTTCTTTAAGATTTATAAGTTCCTCAAAACTTAAAGTTGAGAGGTTGTCACGAATCTTTTGCTGTAAATTAAAAACTTAAATTAGGTAGGTATACGGAACTTGTGCACAGTGAGCCGTAAATGTAAATAACCAACATTTTATTTTAAATCTACATATATATCAGCCCCAATAATACCCTAAGTTTACCAATTAGGTACAGTGTTTTATGTCACTGTAGCTTAATTTATTACAATAAATCCACTCCAATATAACAACCAAAAGTTTAAACAAGCCCTATCACACTGACCCTTTCTTTGTCCAGTTCTTGATCCGACTCACTTTCTTCATTATTTCCTTCTAACTCTTCTTTACTGTCTCCTTGATTAGACATATTATTTTAACTTGATAGCACGAATTTTAAAAAAATCCCGAAAATCTCGTCTATTCTGACCACAAGTTTCCTGTTCACTAACTCTTTCCTCTTCCAGCTTCCACGCCAATCCAGACCACAAAACAAATAAGAGGGTCCAGACTACGATTATTAAGAGCACATGGATAGTAAATATAAACAAATGTGAAGTTAGATTAGATTGTAGATCATTACGCTGCCAATTGTCACTGTCAGTACTTTTTGCAAAAGGTAGCCCAAACATTTGCTTTCTAGATAAAAGAAAAAGATTTTTTAAGGCCACCCCCACAGAAAAGAAGATTTGGGAGTCACTTAAGTATTGATGGTTGTCTAGTCTAGGGTCCATTACTGTATTGTTTTCAAATACAGGGTCGTTGGTATCTATGGAAACGGTCGATTATTTCTTAAAGTAAAACAGCTAACAAAAAATATTCAAGACAATATTAAGCAAGGTTTAGACTAGACAGCCATCATTATTGCCCGAGCGGCAAGTTTAAATCACGAGGGAGGAGCGGAGCGAAGTTTAAACAATGTTTTTTGTGTTAATCCTTGAGATTCACGTTTATATGAACTAAGATTAAAAGAAATTTGAGAAAATGTATTTTAGATTTTGCAAAAATTAAAACCTCTAAAAACCCGCTAAACTACTAAATGAAGCTTTTACCCACCAAACTGAAAAAAAACCGCTAGATCTAGCGGGAAACCGCTAAGTTGGCAACACTGACCGCTAGTAAGAAACATATTATAATATATACGAAGTAAATCTTATGTGATTCCCCTATGTGTGGAAGTGCGGTTTCTGTTCCTTATTTGTGCAGTTTTGCAGTGCGTTTGGGTTATGTTTTGTGGTGCGTTTATTTCAATGATCTAATAATAACCATCAGCGATCTATGGTTTATTTAGAACTAGAAGTTCTTTGTTGTTTAATTTGTTAATTATAGTAGTCGTGTGTTAAGTTATAAGGTAGGTACGCTGAATTAGAACTTTATGCAGGTTATAAACTGAGTGAGTATGTTTTTTTTTCAAGTTAATAGGGTATATTTTACACTAAAGAGAAATTGATAGTGAAATAATAAAAATACGATGGTCTGTGCATTAAAAAATGTAAACATACCTATAGATAAGTTTTTATTGATAATAATACAAGATTAATTAATTTAATATTAAAGTTGCCATGATGTTTTCGTTTGTGACGTCACTACTCACTATAGCAAAGCAACTGGACAGTTCGTGTTTTAACATTAATTACGAACCGACACAGCCGACACTGACACTGACACATGATTATACAGCGTATCTGCCCGAGCTTATTCACGGAAATTGGGTATATAGTGGTAACACGTTCAAACAAGCCTTTTCGTGCGTACTTTAAAAATTGAGATTAGGATTTGGCGATTTCATTAAAAAAGTTATAAATTGAAGTGGACTCATTTTACTTACTATCGTTATCGCATAAACAATTTAAGACATAATATACTTTCCTCGAAAAACAGTAAATTATCATGATACTGGTCAAATATCGTGCATAGGAGGAGTAGGGTGGATGCACTAGTAAGCCGGCCACCTCTAGTAG
Organism: Polydrusus tereticollis; assembly: GCA_963920685.1. Classification (NCBI taxonomy): domain Eukaryota; kingdom Metazoa; phylum Arthropoda; class Insecta; order Coleoptera; family Curculionidae; genus Polydrusus; species Polydrusus tereticollis. The sequence goes on from OY987326.1 coordinate 184,050,329, forward strand.
GTAGTCGGCCAAAAATGACTTTAAGCACCTATAATTTGAATTTCACAAGAGTTTAGCTCTATTTCTTATATTTGCTAATTTCTTTTACTTTCCAATTTCACATATATCAATATTTCTTTATTATAAGTCAAACCTTACTTCTGTAAATTGGCGCGAAAAGTTAGGTGTGAGTCATTGTGTTTCCAAAAACAGTTTACAAAAGCCAGTGAAGATCAAACAGGGCAATTTAAAGGTAAGTTAAACTAATTCCGAGACTAATTCTATACTTGATATGTTTAACTGAGTAAGATTTTTTGGATGAATATATATGTCTAAAAGTTTAAATAACTATAGGTAGTAAAAAGTTCCAAATATATTCATTTTTATTTTTAGGGATAGAAATATAATATGGCCGGTTACTGGCATTAAATTATTATAAAATTGCTAGTAGTCGGCCACCATAGCCGACTTACTGGCAAAATTAAAAAAAAATTATTTTGTCTATATTAGGCTTACGAATACATATAAAAAGATTCTTCCTTTGCCATCCATCATGTACTATGATGTATCAAAAACGTACGTATCAGTAGGCGGCCGGGTCTAAAATGAATGATAAAGTCCCTAGGGGATATTAAAATTAGTGACCGACTACTGGCAAATTCATAAATTATTGATGATTGTGCTAGTACTCGGCCAGAAGTTTTTTTGGCTGTAAAAGCACTTTAATCTAACGAAAAATGTTTTCTTTACATTATAGCCACGCCAGGCCATGCAGGCCAAAAAGAAAGTTCTATAGATATTCTCAGGAGTCCTAAGAAAAAGCTTTAGATTCTATGAGAAATGGAGCTAAAATTCGAGAAACTTGCCGAAACTATGGTATACCACATGCAACTCTGCAGGACCGGCTCGGAGGTCGTGTCGCAACCAATAAGCCTCGATGAATGGGCACCAGATCCATATATGCAATAGAGCCGATGCCGACGTCCACCTCCTCAACCGATGCTTTTAAAGAATAAATATACCCTAAGTCGATTCCAAAAACAAAATGTCCGAAAGCTGGACCCTTCCACAATGTTTAAAGAACATATTACATGGAAAAGGATAGAGTACATGAGAAAGAAGAAGCAAAGAAAAGGAAAAGGGACGAGTTAAAATAAAAAGAAAGCGAAATGGTTAATAATACTAACAAAAAAAAAGAAAGACCCGACTTTGAAAGAAATATTGTGCCAAATTAATGTGAAGGTGAACTAGATAGCGATGCAGAAGCAGGTGATAAGAATGTGGAATGTGACTGGTGTCCCAGGTGGTTTCTAGATTGTGTGTCTAGATTATAGCTGCGATTATTGCGATTTCTTCTTTTATTTTACCTATAGGTACTTTTAAAAAATGTCTTTGCATATTTTATGTAGGTATTCTTATAGTAGGTACATTTAAGTGTTTTTTTTAAATATTTTTAAAAACATAATTTTTGTGTATTTTTATAATATGTTTTAGTAGTAAAAATACAAAATTATTTTAGCCTCATGATATTTTGTAAATACCAATTACAGAACTCTATACGGCGCTGTGCATCACCAGGATGTAAGTTTTGTACTAGGTGGAATTTATATGGTTTAAAATTGTGTTTTTTTATAATTGTTTGAACTCTTGGATTCAACTACTCCGACCCAACCTTCAACCGTTTTGCAAGAACTAGTTGGATTTGTTTCAATTGAAGCTAAAACATTTATTTCATCAGTCTCGCGGTTTTCCTTGTAGATTTTAGGACGAGGTTTAGAAAATGAACCATGTTCAATTAAATTTGATTTATTTCTTAGAAAAATTCTTTGATCCGGCTGTCGTCTTTCGGGATATCTAAGTAATTTAAGAATTTTAATAAATCCTCATAGAGATACTACAAAAAGGCGTATATTTACCTATTAAAATACACTTCTTATGTTTTATCTGCATTTTCATTACAATGGACATAACAAACGAGCATGTCGTATTTTTCATTATTTTCAAAGTTTACGTTTTCTGCCATAATTAGGACAAATTGATTTTTTACTATTAATTATATCAAGTCGTAATGGACTTTGTCGTCCATCTGAAGAGTTCCTACAGAACGAAACGATTCTTTTGTCACCCTGTCCGCTATTACGGAGGTTTGACAATTATATACTCAAATCGCTTAACCGAAAGCCGGTTAAAGCGAAAGCGAACTTAACTGTAAGGCGAATGCCGACAGTATAGCTAGGCGATGTTAGGCCCAGCGATGGTACGCGATGTGAGTATTCAACCCCATTGACTTTTGCTCGATGTTTAAGCCAGGACTGTAAAACATGGTAGATCGTGAGATCAATACCTCATGGTAGATCAGATCAATACCTGTGTCCTTGGTGTTTGTACACTTATGTCATCCGACGTTTGTGTGTACATACAACGCCACTGTGTAGTGGGAATCGGCATGTGCCTTATTCCCTCCACTTTGTAGTGGGAAATGCAATTAAGCAACCCGTTTACTACTTTGGCAATTGAAGCAAGTCATGTAAGATCTAGCAGACTAAAGAACAAAACGGTTCTTGTCTTTTAGACCGACCCGGAAGCAAGGTATGAGGATGAAAATCAACTCAACCTGCAACGGTGAAAGGGCGTATGCCCGATGTTTGGGTACAGTTTCGTCTTCTGTTAGACTCATCAGATGCGGAGATTACCGCATAACTGCGTGTTTTAAATAACATGTATGTTGTTATGAGCTTTGAGCCTTGCACTCCTCACTGAGGTAGTGGTCGACTTCGATCACAGACCGATGTGTAGTCGAGTTGCTCGCTCTACTTGTACTCCGAAAGAATATCAAGTCGTAATGGACTTTGTCGTCCATCTGAAGAGTTCTGTGGTAGTGGTCGACTTCGATCACAGACCGATGTGTAGTCGAGTTGCTCGCTCTACTTGTACTCCGAAAGAATATCAAGTCGTAATGGACTTTGTCGTCCATCTGAAGAGTTCTGTAGGAACTCTTCAGATGGACGACAAAGTCCATTACGACTTGATATTCTTTCGGAGTACAAGTAGAGCGAGCAACTCGACTACACATCGGTCTGTGATCGAAGTCGACCACTACCTCAGTGAGGAGTGCAAGGCTCAAAGCTCATAACAACATACATGTTATTTAAAACACGCAGTTATGCGGTAATCTCCGCATCTGATGAGTCTAACAGAAGACGAAACTGTACCCAAACATCGGGCATACGCCCTTTCACCGTTGCAGGTTGAGTTGATTTTCATCCTCATACCTTGCTTCCGGGTCGGTCTAAAAGACAAGAACCGTTTTGTTCTTTAGTCTGCTAGATCTTACATGACTTGCTTCAATTGCCAAAGTAGTAAACGGGTTGCTTAATTGCATTTCCCACTACAAAGTGGAGGGAATAAGGCACATGCCGATTCCCACTACACAGTGGCGTTGTATGTACACACAAACGTCGGATGACATAAGTGTACAAACACCAAGGACACAGGTATTGATCTGATCTACCATGAGGTATTGATCTCACGATCTACCATGTTTTACAGTCCTGGCTTAAACATCGAGCAAAAGTCAATGGGGTTGAATACTCACATCGCGTACCATCGCTGGGCCTAACATCGCCTAGCTATACTGTCGGCATTCGCCTTACAGTTAAGTTCGCTTTCGCTTTAACCGGCTTTCGGTTAAGCGATTTGAGTATATAATTGTCAAACCTCCGTAATAGCGGACAGGGTGACAAAAGAATCGTTTCGTTCTGTAGGAACTCTTCAGATGGACGACAAAGTCCATTACGACTTGATATTCTTTCGGAGTACAAGTAGAGCGAGCAACTCGACTACACATCGGTCTGTGATCGAAGTCGACCACTACCTCAGTGAGGAGTGCAAGGCTCAAAGCTCATAACAACATACATGTTATTAATTATATATTTTAAAACAACTTGGAGAGCTTGAATACTTTGGCAGAAACTAAAGAAGTTTTTAATATAACATAAATGACTGTGTTCCCCTACCATAAGCGCATCTCCCTTGTCTATGCTGTGTTCTTTCCTTTTTTTCAATACCCGTCATGGCCTACTAACAAAAAATGTATATTTTTTAATAAGACACAAATTTCGTGCTTAATATTAAAAATAAAAATAAGGTATTATATATTTTTGAGAAGCTTGTTATAAACTAAATTATAATATTAAAAAATATATATAGGGTGACCCATTTAAAGAAAAGCAAGTTTGTTTTTTCTAGGAAATTATTGAATGTAAAAAAAATTTGGGTACATCACTGGATTCTACGTAAAAAATTTCAAAAAGAACATTTGTTTTCTCTTTGATAAGCTATAGGGTAACCTAAATGTGGTCCGTTTCCTAGATAATGGTAAGATTAAATTAGTATCAAAACTTTGAAATATTAGGTAAACAATAATTACCTATTACTATAGTAACAAACTACTGACATTTTAAAATAAATTTTGACATTTCTAACAGTGATATAAATTTTTAACTAGAAGATAAGAGGTCAAAGTAGTAAGTAATTTTTATAACTATGCCATCACTTTTTACTCCGAACGAATATGTTGACATGCTGTTAATCTCCGGCGAGTGCAAGAAAAAATCGCGGGATGCACAACGGTTATACAGGGAGCGGGTTCCAGATCGTCCAACACCATCGCTTTGCACTTTTGCAAATGTGGAAAGAAAAATGCGAACGGGTTCTTTTCCTACCTCGAGGGGTTCACAACATGCTCGACCAGTAAGAAACGAAACTAACATAATAAATGTCCTTGCACTCATAGTACTAAACCCTCATGTGTCAGTAAGAGGCATATCAGAAGAAACGGGTATTAGCAAGACTTCAGTGCAGCGAATTCTAATTAACAACGGATACCACCCCTTTAAAGTTCATCTGGTACAAGCTCTAGGGCCTAATGATTATGAAAGACGATTGGAATTCATCGCCTTTTTGACTACACAGTTAAATGAGGATCCACGGTTTCTGGAAAAAATTATGTGGAGTGATGAATCGCGATTCCACAATAACGGAATCTTGAATCGTCATAACATTCATTATTGGTCGGTTGAAAATCCACATTGGGTTCGGGAAACTTATTTCCAAAATATCTGAAGAGTAAATGTGTGGTGTGGTCTCTTTAATGGACGATTAATTGGGCCACACTTTTATGAAGGTACAGGGTTATCCAACCAAGACTAGACAAGGCGATTTTTTGACTTTTCCTGTACTTTTATAAAAAAACTGAAATAGCCATCTTAAGTCATTTTCTCCCGCGAATTCGAATATCTTCAGCAAAAAACAATTGAACATCAAACAAAAGTACTAGGGGTCACTTTGATATTTTTTTAAATGGGATGCCGTATTTTTAATGAGCTTATAAATCCGATTTCTCATATAAATTTTGATCTAAAATGTTGGATTTAATTAATTTTTAATTTTTTTTTTTTAATTTTTTTAATTTTTCCGAATTTAAAACTGAAGAAAAAAGGCGTTTTTGAATTAAAAATCCAACATTTTAGATCAAAATTTATATGAGAAATCGGATAAGCTCATTAAAAATACGGCATCCCAAAATATCAAAGTGACCCCTAGTACTTTTGTTTTATGTTCAATTGTTTTTTGCTGAAGATATTCGAATTCGCGGGAGAAAATGACTTAAGATGGCTATTTCAGTTTTTTTATAAAAGTACAGGGAAAGTCAAAAAATCGCCCTGTCTAGTCTTGGTTGGATAACCCTGTACATTAAACGGTCAAAGGTATTTAAATTTTTTAATCGTGGTCTTTGTTATAAAAGCAACTATATGGTTCAGCCTTTAATACTTATTTTGTTATTACTGTGTATCCGTAGGCTGAGTAGCTGGCTCTGGTGTAGATCTGTCCATTTAATAAAACACTGTATTTAATTCCAACAGCATTTTATTCGTAAGGTAGCACTAACGTTTTATTTACAATATTCACTTAATAACTTCCCACTATCTGAGAATACACTACATCAAATTACTAGTTACACTTCAAATTGCATTCACACATACGTTTCCATAATACTCAATACTTTCACATTGTATTAACTTGTTGAACTTTGTTTTTGTTAACTTTAACTAACAAGAAATGTGGACAATTTCCACTCGGTGACGTGCTTTACTTTTTAAAAGCAGTCGTGCGACATGCACCGTCGAACTTTCGGGGAACAGTCCCCTTGATAAACTTATATTTTATGCGTTTAGCCCAACTCTGCTTGGCGACCGTCTGGAGGCTGCGTTGCCTCATCCCTTCTCGCGTCTGTCTCCCTTCCTCACGCAGCTTGGTAGGTGATTATTTTTGGTGAAGCGCCTGATTACATATGACAACAATGCCGCGCTGTTACTATGTGGGTTTTATGATGAATCTTGGATATTTACGTATACGTGAGGAAAAGAGATGAACTAATAAAAACGCAGACAGCACAGCGTTTGTTATTGCATCGTGCGATAGCTACATAAGCGTTATATATACACTATATACATCAATTAGACTTCCAAGAATGCCATCAGTGGCGTACTTTGCTTTAACACTCAGCGTGTTCTCAACAGTCTTACCTACGCTTTTGGAATAAGTTCCCATAAACGAACGTTTTAATATGTGGCTTCGACAAGATGGTGCTCCGCCACATAACTTCCGGATTGTATCAGATTATTTAGACAATAATTTATGGGAGAAACTGGATTGGGAATCGAGGACCTGTCAGGTGGCCAGCACGATCGCCGGATTTAACACCTTTAGATTTTTATTTGTGGGGATATTTAAAGCAGGTAGTTTATACTGAAAAACCAAACAATTTGGAGGATTTAAAAAATAAAATTTTACGCGCCTGTAGAGAAATTCCAGCAGAAGTTATAAGGTCTGCCTGCACTACGGAACTCCTCAAAAGATACGAGATATGTCAGACCGAACATGGTCGTCACTTTGAGCATCTCTTATAATATCATTGTTATTTTTTTTTTAAATTTTACGTTCATTTTAAATGTATTTTAATTAATAAACACATCAGAAAATTGTATTTGTAATTATCTCGAAAACGGACAACATTATGCATGGAGCATATTATACATTTTTGATAGAAAATTCATTGAAGAAGCAATATTTGACATAAAATATAGGGTGTCCTATTTAAAAAAGTAAAGTTGATATTAAAAATTGTACTTTTGAGGCACCCTGTATACTTAATTGTACTCCCAGTAAAAGTAGTTCTTTAAACCAAGAACTATTTCTCTATTTTTATATAATGAACAGGAAAGAAGATATTTCGTGTATAAATAGAGTTGGGACACCCTGTATATTTTATGTATCAATAAATTCAGGGTAAAGCGATCAGTTTAAAAGGCTATTGCCCAATGATCCTCTCTTCCCTACCGTTTCACACGATTCCATCTCGGCCCGTCATCGATATTTTGACACTCATAATAACAAACATAACTCTTCTCGAAGTTCTCATAAGTATCACGGGCCACTTATTGGTCGGTGATAACACATCTTGGTGGTTTTTGCTTTTGTCACTTTTTGTCAAAGATTACTTTCCACATCAATCTCAAAGTGGGGCATACCATTTAATGCTCCGTCTTTGATAGTTTACGAAGCAAATTGGCCCAATGTTTTTCTTCTTCTTTATCAGGAGATTTTAATGCGTATGGACCAGCACGAGTTATACTGACCGTGCCTACTTACCTTACCACACACCCAGTGTTACTGAATTTTAAACGAATATATTCACCTTTTACGTGCTCACTGTATATTTAGTTACACCAATGCGTCGCATCCGATTCAATTCAATTAGCAAAACTTATGCGTAGGTGTGGTGTAATTAAATGAATCACCGCGAGTAATCGCAACGGACAGAGTCGCAGGTGCACTATCCGATTCTACAATAGGAAAATCAAACAGAAGCATTTTTAGCGCTCCCATTGTGCGTTATCTAAGAATAAAGAGGTATTGCGAGCGTGTGTTGCATAATCAATAATGGTTTTTGCTTTAAATAGATACTATAGATGGATAAAACAATGGCCAATCTTATATTAGGAGGTCGCGTATACTACCGAGTAACTAGGGTAACGTTATATTATTTTAAATCCATAAATTGATTTCTGTAATGTAAAAGTATTTAACTCGAACATCAATGCAGTTCATCAACACTTACAATCTATGAAACTGCATGTACTCACACTAACCGAAACAAGAGTCCGATCATCGATAAGTACGGTGAACTATTTATATCCTGATGGATACGACTTCCATCACCGATTTACGGGCAACTTTGGTATTTGGGTATTTGTCTCTTCGTCCGCAGTGATATTTCTTGTCAACGAGAGAAGACACTCGAGCCTAAAAACTTTTATTTAATCTGGTTTAAAATATTAACGCAAAAAAATTCAAAATTCATCTGCTGCCTTTACCGGCCGCCAAGCGATACCCATTATAGAGACTTAAGCTGGATTTATAAACTCGAAAAGTTGGTGAGGTTGAAGTTATGATCAAGTTTGTGAGGTTAGATATTCCGAACTCCGAGCATAAAAATTGGTTATCTCGAACTACCCGGGAAGTTTTCGAACCTTACATTAGCTTTACATGAACAACATGAACGAGCGTATAAATGGAACTGAGTGTTCCCTTTAGTTTAAATTGAGCTCCTATTTCCAACACCAACTGAACCTCAACCGCGCCAACTTTTCGAGTTTATAAATCCAGCTTTATTCTCATCACTTGCTAATAATGTCGACTTTTTCCGAACCCACCATCCCAAATTGAAAGTTGTCATCCTTCTCGACTTTGACGTTCATAGTGATTGATAGGGGCGTGTTACCATGTGAGCCTATACAGACTGACCAAGAGGCTGTTATTGCTCTTTGAACTTTGAAACAGACAATATTTTCGTTATTGGACAATAGAAAATCCGCATTGGATTATGGAGGCTCACAGCCAGTACAGTCAAAGAACAAATGTGTGATGTGGAATAGTGCGCGGAAGACTAATTGGTTCATTTTTCTTTGAACAGTCTTTGACTGGACAAGTATATCTCGAATTTCTCCAACTTGAATTAATTCCAGCATTAGTGGCTTTATTTCCGATCCAGACTTCCCTGACGAAGAACTGATGTTCCAACAAGATGGTGTGCGTATGGAATGGATTAAGCCTTTCCCTCTTTCCCAATCGGTGGATAGAAAGGAGAGGACCTATCGATTGGCCTGCTAGTTCGCCAGACTTAAAGGAGCGGTGGGAGCAAGAGGGAGGGATGCAAAAAAAGTCTTATCTTATATATAATGTGAACATTATTAGTTCGATTTTCGACTAATAAAGTAGCTTATAACTCACACGTGGGTTATAACCATAGCTCACTAGTGGGTTATGATTATAACCTCAGACGAACAAATATTTGTTCGTCTGAGATTATAACTCAGGCACAGGCAGGCACATCTTTCATCACACATCCTGATATATTTTATAGGCCGGAGGTCTTGGAGCAAATTCGTTGCGGAGCAGTAGCTTGGCATTCTCCCATGTCGTTGCTGAATTTTTTATTCCGGTCCACCAAAGGTGTGCGAAACCTTCTAGTAAAAGTGCTAGGCCTCGAAGCGCGTTTTCGTCCGATATTCCTTCACTTTATTTGTAGAACTCGATGCTGTCAAGGAAGTCATCTACTGCATCTTTGCTGCGGGTCCCATTGAATCGAGCGGGGCAGTGCGTAAAATGTTTTGCTGGCAACGGCGGTGGTTGTAATTGCTGGATGAGTTGTTGCAAATTTTCAGCGGTAATTGCCATAGCTGCTTGACGTCGTGTAACGGGAATGATGCTAATATGGACTGTAAATGATGACGGGATCGAATACTTCTTGGATCTGTGGGTGATTTCCTCTCTCCTGGTGTGTGGAACTGCAGATATATTTGCACGTAAACACTATCAGAATGATTATCACGAGCGCGCTTAATATCATATACACGTACATAGGTATTCACTTTCTCGTGCCACACGTTGGGAGGCCACTTTAACACCGATGGGAGTGTTATGTATTTTATTTAAGACACGGATTGGTTTTAATAGTTTATTAAAACAAGAATATATGTACAAAGGTATGATAACAAGTAAATAGCACTGTTGAGAATTTCCGCACGAATGTCTATAATCCGTCAGAGTACCACTATCAAGGCTCACACCTAGAGCGCTCGAGTAGCAGCGTCGCGTTGTCTTTCAAGCGTAGCTTCTGCACGTCAAGGATCCCAACCAGGATGCCAAGGTAGAGGCGAGAGAGCGAGCTCGAGAAGAACTGCCGTCCTAAGGGCTGGTGGCTGCTTATCAAGGCGCTGGCGGCTGACGTCACAGGTGGGGGTGAAGCTGCTAAGGGTAGTACGGCGCGGCACTCGGCGATGAATACGGGTGGCGCCATCGAGAGCGGTAGTGCGGAGCGCGGCGGAACTAAGGGGTGCTACAGAGTGACTTTTTTTCGTATCTTTCAATTTTTAGTCCATTTGTCCTCTTGCAAACCCCATCCGTGGACATACTGTATATAAATATATATTATGGCAATAAAGGACATTCTTTCCTTGCGCCCAATACGAGATTTTCTCCGCCTCCATTTTTGAACTAACCTAAACTGTTTTTTCTACTTTTTCAAATTTTATCACATGATGTACAAATGATACAAACCACTTGTAGATTTGTGTTTGGTCTAAGAGAGTTCGATAGAATCTCAAAATATCTTAAAATCTTACAATGATTGCCTATGTCAAAAATTTGGGAACTTCATAATGCTAAATCTTGTACATCGCGTCATTCAAACTGGGAAACCTAAGTATCTGCGTTCTCGGAGAGTAATTACTCTTCGATATAAGTATCAGGGAAAGATACCAATACACCTTACCTAAACATTCCGCGTCACAAAAAAACATTATTTCAGTGATTATTTTCATATTATATAGCTGCCAAGCTAATCAAGTTAACCCTAGTTTCGGGGCCGGTGCGACATTTAGGGCCAAAATTTGGAGACATTTTTTCAACTCATAAATAGTTATTTATGGTACAAGTTTGTTATGTTATATATAAGTCACGCAGGGAAATGGTTAGCCCTTGAGGCCGTAGGCCGAGATAGCTAATTCCCAAGTGACTTATATGACTTAACACACGAGTGCCATACAAAATTTTATCCAACACTTGATAGATATTATTAAAAAATAGAAAATTATATTGTATCAATGTAAACTGGAAAACCCTGTATTATATTTTAATTGACATATTTTAAATGACAAATTTGACACGTAAAAGTAGGCTAAGGTGATTATTGTTGTTATGGAATTGATTAATAACAAAAAAAGTAAGAGTAAAATCAAATTATTATTTTTGCCATTTTTGATGGTGGTTTTTCAAAATATAAAAAAAACTCCAGCCGAAATTCAAAAAGAAGCTGACCTAGCGTGTTTATTTATTATTCCCCACAAGTCAAGAGATAGTTATGACAAAACCTTCAAAGAATTTATCGACTGGTGTGATGAAAGATGTGCCTGCCTGTGCCTGAGTTATAATCTCAGACGAACAAATATTTGTTATTATCGGTGTTAAAGTGGCCTCCCAACGTGTGGCACGAGAAAGTGAATACCTATGTACGTGTATATGATATTAAGCGCGCTCGTGATAATCATTCTGATAGTGTTTACGTGCAAATATATCTGCAGTTCCACACACCAGGAGAGAGGAAATCACCCACAGATCCAAGAAGTATTCGATCCCGTCATCATTTACAGTCCATATTAGCATCATTCCCGTTACACGACGTCAAGCAGCTATGGCAATTACCGCTGAAAATTTGCAACAACTCATCCAGCAATTACAACCACCGCCGTTGCCAGCAAAACATTTTACGCACTGCCCCGCTCGATTCAATGGGACCCGCAGCAAAGATGCAGTAGATGACTTCCTTGACAGCATCGAGTTCTACAAATAAAGTGAAGGAATATCGGACGAAAACGCGCTTCGAGGCCTAGCACTTTTACTAGAAGGTTTCGCACACCTTTGGTGGACCGGAATAAAAAATTCAGCAACGACATGGGAGAATGCCAAGCTACTGCTCCGCAACGAATTTGCTCCAAGACCTCCGGCCTATAAAATATATCAGGATGTTTTTGCTTCTAGACAGGACGAAAATACACCAACAGGCCAATTCATCGCTGAAAAACGATCATTATTAGCACAGCTCGAAACTCCGCTTGAAGAAATCATGCCGCTTGGCATGCTCTACGGCTTACTCACCCTCGCAGTTCGTGACAGAGTTCCACGAGAATCAGTTAACAGTTTTGCAGATCTGTTGACCAAAGCCAGACTAGTCAACACAGCCCGTACTAGTCCAGTTATTCAAGAAATCACTCCGCATCAGACTAAACGCACCAAGAACCGTTGTCAGTTTTGTAAAAATATAGGTCATGATGTCTCAGTATGTCGGCAAAAAGCCGCAAGCCTGCGCAGTACCGCAAATAAGGAAAATACCCCGCTCACCAGTGTACCCAGAAACGACACAATCAAGTGCTATGGATGTCAACGCCCTGGATTTATTAGAAGAAACTGCCCCAGCTGCAATCCAACTCCCGACCGTCAACCAGCCTTAGCTTTTTCCTTCGTGTCTCTATCAAAACAGACACGCCCCGCGGTCCACATTCAAGTAGATGGCATCCCAGGATCAGCCTTCCTAGATACAGGAGCCCGCGCTTCGCTTGCTGGAACGTCTCTCTACCATCTACTACGACAAAGAGGTTACAAGTTCAACACCCGAACCATGGACGTCACCTTAGCCGACGGCAAACCCCGAAAACAGCTCGTACAAATAGTCACCGTACCAGTCACCCTCCAAGGTCGCATAGTGCCAACTACCTTCTGTGCTTTTCCTGATGCTCATTTTGCACAAACTCTGCTAGGGATTGATTTTATATTCGCCGCAGGACTTGTCCTCAACTTTAGCAGCAACCAATGGCATTTTGACAATGACGCCAGCACTCAGCACCCGTCTCTCCAAAGGACGAAGATTCGTCACCACCTGTTCTCCAAAGCATGGATACCGATGACTGCATAACCCTAGACAGTATCGCCAACGAATATAGGCTTCCTGCCATGCTGTCGCCCCTACCCGCTACACCAGCTCGTCCAGTTACGCCAGTTCCCATAATGCTGTCACCTATGCCAGTTACACCAACTCGTCCGATCACGCCAGGTCTAGCAAGCGCGCCGCCTCCGCCGCCCACTTACCTAGCAGAGCTAGATACTATGTTTATCAGCGACCATCAGTCCGGTCTAGCCGACCACTATGGCCCCTGCATACAACAAACCGCCGCCAGTCAGCCCTTAGCTACTACCGTTTCCGCCCTTCAGCAGAATCCCTTCTCGCGCCATGGTTATATGCTTCAAGATGCTTACGATACCATCAACGCCATGTGGGACGACTCAATTGCAGATACCTCACTTATCTTCGCATCCTTGGACCTTCGCGAAGATGATGCCAGCGAATTCACCTCCAAACAACGTCAGACAATGACGCAACTCCTTCATGACTACAGCTCCGTGTTCGCCCTCCACGGACCAGCCACGCCGTTTGCTGAGCACCGGATCGCCACTGGAGACCACGCTCCACTCAGTGCTCCGCCTTACCGAGTAACGCCCCAGAAGAGTGAACGCTTGAGACAAGCCATTCAAGAATTACTGGACCACGACATCATCGAAGAATGCGAGAGCGCTTGGGCAGCTCCGACCGTCCTGGTGCCCAAACCTGGAGGAGGGATCCGTCTATGCATTGATTTCCGCCGGTTGAACGCCGTCACCATTGCTGACCAGTATCCCATACCCAACCTAGACGACCTGCTCCATTCAACTGGCAACATCGGATGCATTAGCACCATGGACCTTCGCGCCGGCTACCACCAAATCCGAATAAAGGAAGAAGACAAGGACAAGACCTGTTTCGTCACCCTTTTTTGCACTTACCGGTTCAACCGCATGCCATTTGGACTCCGCAACGCCCCCGCTACGTTCCAGAGACTAATGGATCGTTTCCGACGACGACTCCCAGACCTACGCCTCTTAGCCTACCTAGATGACCTAATCCTTCTCTCCGATCACATCGACGACCACCTTTACGCTTTACGCCGTGTTTTCGACATGCTTCAGGAATTCCAGCTCCGCCTCCATCGCCCGAAGTGCCGCTTTGGCTGCCGCGAGACACGTTACCTGGGCCATGTCATCAGCACACAAGGAATACACACCGATCCTGCAAAGATCAGCGCCATTCAAAACTTTCAGGCACCACGCAACGCAAAACAAGTGATAACCTTTCTACAAACGTGCAGGTGGTACCGAAAATTCATTCCCCAGTTCGCAAAACTATCACAACCACTCAGTAAATTAACCCGTCAAAAGGAACCCTGGGAATGGGGCTCTGAACAGGACCAGTCTTTTAACAAACTAAAGTCTGCCCTAACTTCTGCTCCAATCCTACGGCCCGCTGACCATGGACAACCGTTCACACTCCGCACAGATGCCAGCGCTTACGCAATTGGTGCAGCATTACTCCAGGGGGAGGGAGTGGATGAACGACCCGTTGAATACGCCAGTCGCCTGTTGACCGCCCCGGAACGGAATTACTCAACAACCGAGCGAGAAGCCTTAGCTATCGTTTGGGCTGTCAATCGTTTCCGAGGATACCTAGAGGAAACTTCTGTCATCATCATTACTGATCACCAGCCGTTGAAGTGGCTGATGTCCCTACGATCTCCCAGTGGACGACTCGCCCGATGGGCCTTGCAACTCCAGCCTTACAACCTACAGATACACTACACGCCCGGAAAAGCTAACGTCGTAGCGGATACGCTATCCAGACCTCCCCAGGCAAACAGTGAAGACCCCGCAACAGACTTTAAGTTTATCAGTCTAGACTTGCCAACAATCGACGCCTCCTCCCTAAGGGAAGCTCAACAAGCCGACCCCGAACTAAAGAAAATACTACATGCTTTCGACGCAGGAGACCAGGAGATTACCGCTCCCTGGACCTCCCGAGGCTACCTTTGCTCCCAAGGAATCCTGTATCGGTACTCCCCCGATGACGACGTCGAAGAAGCCCAGCTCGTCATTCCTAACGACCTGAAAACTAAGATACTCCACGATCATCACGATGCCTCTACCGCAGGACATTATGGTGCCGAACGAACTCTTCATAAGATACTACAAAAATTTTATTGGCCCGGAATCAGACGCGATGTTACCAAGTATGTAAAAACTTGCCCTGAATGCCAGAAATATAAACCCTCCAACCAAGTGCCCGCTGGCCTGTTACAAACCCCAGTGATGAACCAGCGATTCGAAGTTCTCGCCATAGATCTGTTCGGACCCCTACCAGAAAGCATCAACCAGAAGAAATGGATACTGACCCTAGAAGATACCGCCTCCCGGTGGATAGAGCTTTTTCCCCTGTCCAAAGCCACTTCCGAAGAATGCGCTTGGACCCTGGTTAACGAGGTATGCTTACGATATGGTTTACCACGCCGTGTAATCAGTGACAATGGACCCCAGTTTATCAGCTCAGTCATGCAATGTCTTACTTACTGCCTAGGAATTGACCAGTGCCTAACCCCCGTATATCACCCTGCTGCCAACCCTATAGAGCGCAGACACCGAGACCTAAAAACTCAACTAGCCATCCAAGTAGGAACCGATCAGACTTCATGGGATGAGAAGCTACCAGCCATCCGTTTCGCCATGAACACCGCTCGCTGCCAGTCAACCGGTTACTCTCCCGCCTACTTAACCTTTGGTCGTGAACTACGGACCCCAACCGGTGTCAATCACGACCTACGCACCATCGTAACTCAGGAGAACTTCGTACCAGAAGTTACCCCCCGCTTGTTACGTCTGGCCGACACTCTAGACCAAGCCCGAGAAACACACGAAAAAGAGCAGAACCGACGTAAGGCCCAAGCCGACTCTCGTCGCCGCCCTTCACCAGGACTCAGCCCCGGAGATTACGTATACGTCACCTCTCATACGTTGAGCAGCTCTGCACACCATCGTTCCTCAAAACTGACCCCCAAGCGCGATGGACCGTACCTGATCCTCCGTCAGCAAGGACCCTGTAGCTACCAGATTGCCCACTCCAACCAACCAACCGAGCCTATTGGTGTATACCATGTGTCAGCCCTCACTCCATACCGACCTCCCGAGGATTCCAGCGACGTACCAGCTCCACTTCCCGCGCCGCTGTTACCTATTAGACGTCGAGGACGCCCCAGGAAGGTGACCACTCCTACGACTACAGAGCCTAGTACGAGGACGACTCCCAGGCTCTGAGGGGGAGAATTGTAGCACCCCTTAGTTCCGCCGCGCTCCGCACTACCGCTCTCGATGGCGCCACCCGTATTCATCGCCGAGTGCCGCGCCGTACTACCCTTAGCAGCTTCACCCCCACCTGTGACGTCAGCCGCCAGCGCCTTGATAAGCAGCCACCAGCCCTTAGGACGGCAGTTCTTCTCGAGCTCGCTCTCTCGCCTCTACCTTGGCATCCTGGTTGGGATCCTTGACGTGCAGAAGCTACGCTTGAAAGACAACGCGACGCTGCTACTCGAGCGCTCTAGGTGTGAGCCTTGGTAGTGGTACTCTGACGGATTATAGACATTCGTGCGGAAATTCTCAACAGTGCTATTTACTTGTTATCATACCTTTGTACATATATTCTTGTTTTAATAAACTATTAAAACCAATCCGTGTCTTAAATAAAATACATAACACTCCCATCGGTGTTAAAACTCTTAATACACGTTTTTGCTTGTCTAGAAAGTACGATTCACCATAAGAAACTTCAATTTTTTTATACAGAGTGGGTAAAAACTGCAAAAATGTTATTTTGCTTAAGAGTAAACATACTTTATTTTGAAAGCTACGAAAAAAATTCACTCTTAATTAATGTGTTTTCTACACAACAAACCGAAGTAGAACAATTCATTAAAATGTTTACCTATGTAATAGATATTTACGTTATAAGTCCGGTAAATCAACTTTTACAGCATGAGTGAAATGTTTCGAGACGAGGCGACGAAGGAGCCGAGTCTGGAATTTTGAAACGAATACTGTAAAGGATTTGCCGGACGAATGACGTACAATATTTTACTTCATACTGTTCCGTTGAAAATTATAATTATGTTTTGAAATTATAATGAAGTTTTATTCTGCGTCGTATATTTGAAAAGTGCTTATATTTACTGGTGGAAACATTGTGTGTTTGACATTGATTAAACTAAAACTTACAAATTTCAGTCCGGTAAAAAAATTTTACAGGACTAGTCCGGTAAAAAAAAATTACCGGACTTATTGCTGTAAAATCTTATTTTCTGGACTAAATTCAAATATGTAAAGGTGTGTTTTACAATACAGTATGAAATAAAAATTATTTCCCAAAAAGTATTCGCTGGCACACCTCTGACTGGTGAACCTAGCTAAAATAATAATGACACTTAAGGTGATAGGGGTGATAGGTACTTGTTGTCAATGTCTTTATTTAATGAAGTTATTATTTAAGTAGAAATGCTATCTACTGAACAAAGAGTTTTTATAATACAATGTTATGGGGATGGTCAAGTTTCTTACCGCTACGTCATGGAACAATTTACCGAGAAATTTGTAGGAATCCCAATAGCTAGGATGACAATTTGCAAGTTATTAAAAAAGTTTCAGAGAACTGGTTCGGTTTTGGATCTCAAAAAAAAAGAAGAAATACGACCATGATGATGCTGCTACAGTCTTAGTTCTCCAATCTGTTGAAGAAAATCCTATGACGTCCCTAGAAATCGTGTTACTCAGTTGGAAGTTGTGAAAAAAAGTCAAATTCAGGAGATCCTTAAAGCAAATAAATTGTATCCGTATAAACCGCACTTTAATCAAATATTGAAAGAGGGAGATGACGCGAAACGACTTGATTTTTGCTTGTGTATAGGAGACAAAATTTTAAGTGGAAATGTAGATTTTTATAAATGTATCATGTTTTCTGATGAAAGTACATTTTCTACCAATGGAACCGTTGCAACCCAGCACGTTAGGTACTGGTCTTTAGAAAATCCCGAATTCAGAATTATGACGAGAAGACAATATTTCACAAAACTGAACGTGTGGTGCGCGATATCCATCCATGGCATCATAGGGCCATATTTTTTTGATAACACGTGCAATAGATTATCATATTTAGAAATGCTGGATACATTTTTCAATGATGAACTTGAAAATCTACCATTAAATTTTCGACAAAATATGTATTTTCAGCAAGATGGTTGTCCAGCCCATTTCGCTCGTGAGGTTAGAGAATGGCTTGACCGCAAATTTGGTCCAAGGTGGATTGGCAGGAATGGCCCAGTTTTGTGGCCCCCAAGAAGCCCCGACTTAACCTTGGCGGATATGTTTTTATGGGGCCGTTTAAAACAAATTGTTTTTGCTACCGCAATACCAAATGATATTGAAGTGCTGAAGGGCAGAATTATCCAGGCTGTCCAATCGATATCTCAGGAAGAAATCAGAAATTCTTTCACTTCCTTGAGAAAGCAATTATAAAAATGTGTCGAGTATGGGGGTGGAGCTTTTGAATTATGAAATCGTTATCGTATTCTTTTCATGATAATAAAAATGTTCGTATTATTATTATTATTAATATTATTATTATAATTACTTCATTAAATAAAGACATTGGCAACAAGTATTACATATTCATTATTCAAGTAAAAACGTTTATTAAGAGTGACTTTTTTTCGTATCTTTCAATTTTTAGTCCATTTGTCCTCTTGTAAACCCCATCCGTGGACATACTGTATATAAATTAAAAGATTGCGTGGTAAACCAACATTTAGGTACGATTTTTTTAAATATTTTGCGTTAGAAAATTAAAATAATTTTGCATACAATATTACTGAAATTTACATAGAATTATTTTAAAACAACAATAGATAATAAAGGAAAGTATACCTAATGCATATGTACGTTTATATTGTTTACTTAAATGTTAGATAAATTAGGTATAGTTACAATAGTTAGGTTTAATCGGTCTTTGGTAGACATGCATGTTTAAAAATAAGGTCATAATATTATTTAATCTCGTACGCACAGTATAGGGTGAGTCAACCGTAGAGTAAGTAAAGTTCATTATCTCATTTGTTTCGGGAATTACCAAAAAACGTTAAATACAAAAGTTTTAGAGAATGTTAAGATGCACAGTTTAAAATTATTTTGGAGTATACAGGGTGTTCAGAAAAGCGGGGCGAATATAACATACGTTTTTTTTTAAATGGAACACCCTATTTTTTAATTTATTTTTAGATTCTGTATTAAGTTCTATAACTTTTTTGTTAATAGTCCTATATACCTAAACCTAGTTCTCCTAGTAGTTGTTCTAATATTTTATTTATTCTAGAAGAATATTAGTTTCTACTTTTATAAAAAATTGACAGTTCCGCCATTGTTTTTGAAGGTGGAATACTCATACTTGGTACAAATGTTCTGTTGAGATGACAAAAAAAAACATGTAACGAAATTTGAGTTAGATGCTACAGGGCGTTCAAAATAAATTTATATATTTCGACTAATTTAAATGGAAAAATATCAACTTTTTTAAACGGCACACCCTGTATATTTTTATTTCTTCTGATATGTTTTATAAAACTCTTCAACTTTCATTAGGTATGTCATATACCTATTTTAATTGTTTGCGATTTATTTTGGTTTTTCTCATTTTTACCCTTGTTTTTATTACATTAACGGGACTAACGCTATAAAATAAGTTGGCCATGACAAAACAAAAATTTAGGCATTGTTAAATTGTGAAATGTCTATTAAGCAAGTAAAAATAGTTTAATTAATTGTCGTAAGTGACGTACCTACAAAAATAAAATAGTTATGGAGTTTCCTAAAAATGTATTAATTGACATGATTTATGTACTGGGCGAGGCGGAAAAAAATTGTCACACCCTGTATCTCAAAAATACCGCGGTTGTGGACCTAGGTTAATATGAACTTTTTGTCTTGATATTTAGTAAGGAATATAATATCACCCTTGACTTTGGCCATAAATTAACTAACACCCTGCATAATAGAAACACACACACGTCATAAAAAATGATTTCTGGATTTTAATTGTCTTAATTGTACAGTGTACCTATATTAGAAAATTTGTACTGGTTCTCCCATTCGCGTTTTATGAGCTGTATGCTAACCTGTATGCTCCAACGGCTCTTGCTTAAGGGGTTCTCGACCCTTTTAAATTAATCAACAAAAGCCAACTGCCGCTCGTTTAAACTTCTAAGCATGTTCATTCTTATCAACGCATTTTTATTTATTCTTTAACCTAAAGTAAAACCTATAGTCGGGTTATTAAAAAGCGACATGCGACATTTTTTTAAACCGTTTCTTGTTCTACCGAGTGGTGTAGCGCCCGACTAGCTATAGGAACGCCCATGTAAGTTTTGCTACCCTTAAATGTTGGTTCCCCTATTAATTTTAAATCAAAATTGTATTAGACTTTTTTGAAGGTCCTTATATGGTAGACTTGAACACCAAATTTCAATATTTTCTAATAAGCCAATTTAAAGTTATTTAGAAAAAACTCCTCAAAATAATGAAATCATCAGTAGTAATTATGATAATTTATTTATTTATTTATTCAGAGTGACATTACATACATTCATTATTGTTATAAACAGCGAAAACTTCAAATTTTGGAATCGTACACTCGAGATAACTATTTAAAGGTACCTAAACGAATTAAAATGTAAAATAATGTGTTTCAACCGTCCAGGGAAGCCCTATACCGGGAATTTTAATTTTATAATTAATAATAATGTTTTGGAAATTGTTAGCGAATTTACCTACCTTGGAGTTGTTTCCTCTTCCTCAGGATGCTTTAGAAAAATGACCGAATCAATAGTTTTGAAGGCGAAACAAGCTGCAGGTGCATTAATGAGTCTGACCTTAGGATCAAAACCCGGCACCTTTTTTTGCAATAAAAAATTATTTCAAACTACTATTTTACACTCATTTTCCAGCTGTCTTCCTGTTAGGGGTATCAGATATGCAGACATCTTGGAGAGTATTCAGACCTCTTTTTAGTACTTTTTACAAATCGCTGATAATTCTACCACGAAATACTTCTTCAGCGCTGATTAGACTTGAAACTGGCTCTATCCATCTTTCCTATTTTATGTTCAGATTGACCTTGAATTTTTTAATTAAAATACTTCGACTGCCCAAAATCTGTTTGAAACGTCAAATACAACTACTTCCTCTTAATCCTGGTCTGAAGTACAACTGGGTTTTCCAAATTAAATCGCTCTTCGAATCTAATGGACTTTCTAGCTTCTGGTCCCTGAACCTCCATATCTTACAAACTAACCGGAAAATCATCTTAGAAACATATCGAGATCGGTGTTTTCAGACAGATTTGAGAATAGCTAAAGATTCCGCTTACACTCTCTTTTATAACTCCTTTAACTTGTCCTGCACTGCAGCAAAATACCTTCACTTTAACTGCCCTTTTTAAATTTGCATTTTTTTTTGTATGATAAGGCACAGCACTGCAGGATTACTCCTCTATGGCGCTCTGCGAGCGGTGCGTGTGCGCAGGATATGATTGATTCACTTTGGTCTTGAATCTTTGGAGATTATACAGGGTGTTACAAATTCGACATACGAGCATTGGAATCTCGGAAACCATAGGAGTTAGAGAAACGGTTAAATGGGGGCAAAGTTGTGCAATTCGGTGCTGATTAAAATGCCGCTTTAAAAGTTTTGAAATTCCGAATACTTCCGATATTATTAAAAAAAAACCGAAATTTTGAAAAATCGTTTTTATTTTTTCCTGAGTTCATTTGAATAGCTATTTAAAAATAAATGACACTTTGTCGTTGCAACTTCTTCTCCTCTACAAAATGACGTTATTAAACTAAAGATCCGACGTTTCGTCTCCGAGCGGCCAACATCAACTTTATTTTTTTATATACGGACCTGTAATTTTTTTTACCGATTCTAAAACCCCCTACCCTCAAAATGTAATGGCGGTATTACTTTCTAATAATGAATTGTTTTTGCTTATTTCTTTTTAAATTCGTATTTTACATTTGTCAGTCCGGTCCTGGCAACGAATCACAATATTAATTAAACACTCTATTTTATTTAAAACATTCGTACATAAGTAACATAATTTTTTTTATAAAAATTTTCTAATAAATATAAATTTCTTAATTATAAAACCTAATTTTCTAAATGTTCAAAAATATTGCCGTTTTGCTCAATGCAACGATCGATTCTTCTTCCAATTTTGGCGACAGCCCTTTCAACCGATCTTCTCCTTATCCTACCAACTGCAACCTGTATGCGTTCTTCCAGTTCCTCCATGGTATCTAAGTCATTTTTAAAAATAAAATTTTTTATTGCCCCCCATAAAATAAATCCAGAGGCGAAATATCTGGCGACCTCGCTGGCGTCTATTGCCCCACCATTTCCGATCCACTTATCAGTAAGATCAACTTTAAACAAAATTTGAAGAATTGGAAGAATAATACAACATACAGTTCGTAGGCTATAAAGGTCAATTGAAAGGGGGTAGTATAGCAAGGATCATAAAAAACATCGATCTGTGCATAGGTAGGTAGGTACCTATGGGTTAAAGGAAATATTTTTGAACATTTTGGAAATTAGAGCTTTCCTAATAAACTCAAATTTTCATGAAACCCATTTGTAAAGGTTTTTATAAAAATAACGTTTTTAATTATAATTGTGATTCGTTGCCAGGACCGGACTGACAAATGTAAAATACGAATTTAAAAGGAAATAAGCAAAAACAATTAATTATTAGAAAGTAATACCGCCATTACATTTTGAGGGTAGGGGGGTTTAAAAATCGGTAAAAAAATTCCAAGTCCGTATTTAAAAAAATAAAGTTGATGTTGGCTGCTCGGAGACGAAACGTCGGATCTTTAGCTTAATAACGTCATTTTGTAGGGGAGAAAAAGTTGCAGCGACAAAGTGTCATTTGTTTTTAAATAGCTATTCAAATGAGCTCAGGAAAAAATAAAAACCATTTTGCAAAATTTCGGTTTTTTTCGAATAAAATCGGAAGTATTCGGAATTTTAAAACTTTTAAAGCTGCATTTTAATCACCACCGAATTGCACAACTTTGACCCCATTTAACCGTTTCTCTAACTACTATGGTTGCCGAGATTCCAATGCTCGTATGTCGAATTTGTAAAACCCTGTGTACTCGTTGGGAACACGGCCTCAGGGAGTTCGTTCCAGAGCGATGACGTTCTCCAGATAAAAGAATTTTTAAACAGTGTCGTTCGAGGGACACTAAGCTGAACCACGTACGGGTGGGCTGCAGTGGCTCGTGTATTTTTACCATGCACCGCTCTGGGTGGAATCAAGCGGGCAACCCCAGTTGAGCACTTGCCATGAAAATATTTGTAAAATAAACTCAAGTCGCCAACCTGTCTTCGATGTTTAAGGCTTTCCAGGTTGTTTGTCAAATTATGGTCACCGATCAGGGTATGTTTAGGAGCAGAGCTCCAAATATGCGAACAGTACCCCAGCGATGGTCGAATTTGGGCTTTATAGACCATCAAAAGTTGTTACGGTGTATAGAGGTTCTTAGTTCGGAGCTTCTCGGTAGAAATAATTTTTTGATTTAACAGCTCGTTCGCCATTTTTGGTAAACCAAGGCTTGTTGTTAGAAGAGCACTTTTTTGAGAAAGGGATGAAGGCTTCAATGCCAGTAAGGATAACCTCCGATATTTCTCTAGCACAGATGGATGGATCGTCAGAGGTAAAACAAACGTCCCGCCAAGGAAAGATTCGGAAATGTTCCTTTAGGTCATTTCACTTGGCAAGTTTGCAATGCAAGATCTTGCGTGGTTTAGGAGGCTGTTCGGCACAAATTGGTAGTTTGTTCAGTGCCGAAATAAGGTTGTGGTCAGACGCAGGGATGCGTCGTCCATATGGGCAAGGTCGTGCGGCGCACGACGGCGCCAAGGCCTTCAACACAAATTAACATAAAACTAAAAAAATTATCTATGAATACCGGTGGTGAAAATGAATTATCCACCAACACTGACCACCGGTCGGCGACTAGTACCAGTGGTGAAATTTTACTACTTCTCTTCCTGTGGGGGCGCGAAAATCCGCGTGCGTTCGGCGCGCTCGTTTAAACTTGCAAAATTTTGCGTGTTCGTAATCGATGTAGCAGGTCAATTTTTCATTATTGTCTTGATAAGCGCATAAGACGTATAGAGTGCCTTATTTGCTATTACGTATCTACCGCAATTGTGAAAAATAATTACAAATAAGGTAAGTAAGTGATTAAGTAAATGAATTAACAGGGATGCAAATAATTTTTTTTCTTTTTAATAACTTTTGTTTATGAAACAAATAAGGCTTAGTGTTTAATATTTTTTATTTATTTTATTTAGATGGGCAGAGAAGAAAAAGAGAAATTATCTGGTTACCAAAACTTGCTTAACAAGCGAAAACCGGGGGAGACCTGGAGAAAACCAATTTCAAAATTAGTAATTTTTTTCGAAAGACCACACAATACACTACTTCTGATAACAGTGATTTTCTATATTCAACAAAATCAAACTTGCTATCAGAATTAGAGAAGCAAGCTAATGAGGATGAAGATCCAAAATAATTAGATCCTCATACGTTTCAGTCAGTGTCGGTACCATCATGTTCGAGTAAGCAAGACGAATTATCCCTTTCTAACGATCCAGGTCCTTGGCCGAGTGTATTGTCTCCAATCCAGGTGCAAGAACTTGTCGAAAAGGTCCAATGCATTATCAAAATAAAACTATGTATCCTAAAGACAAAAGTGGACGTAAGTTTTCCGATATATAGTTTACTCTAATGTTGTTAAATGGTGAAAAGGTTCAGCGTCATTGCTTGCTTTATTCTATTAAAAAATGCAGCTTTCTGCTTCTGTTGTAAAATATTCAATGACCCTAACCCCAACAATCCATTGACTTTGACAATATTTATATCCGCAGAAATTTTAAGGCCACGAGAGATTAAAAAACAATTTTCTTACGAAGGTAACGACCAGCCGATTGAAAATGAAGAAATAAAATTTAAAGTAAATTGCTTTTTCGGAATGCTCTTTCATCCGTACATGAAATATTTAAACTATTATCGTGTCATTCTGACGTTTTTAATTTTTTGTGGAATGTTGAGAATTTCGGCAAATATTTTGACCAAGATTAATTTAATTTTTGTAAAAATCTGGAAGAAACCTTAACTGACAAAGATCGAATCGAGAAAGATATAAACGGAACAGAACTTTTACACGAATTACAATTTCTGCAAAATGTGATTAAAAATTATTTACGATTTAGAATGGGGCAAGAGCGGTTAGAAAATCTTGCTATCATTTCTATAGAGTCTGACTTTTTAAAGCAACTTGACATGGACAATCTTGTTAATGAATTTGCAAAAAGTAAAGCTAGAAAAGTCCAATTTTTTCTCCATCATGTATCATGATCATGTATTATCTGTTTCAAAACAATCACTATTTTATTTCTTTATTTTTTTTTTTAATATTTTGAGTTAATGTTTTGTAACTTTGATACTGTTTTTGTTTTGTTACTGTTGGTTCGTATTATATTAATATTTTTTGTGCACTTTCTGTTTTTCACAAATAAATATAGGCATTAGTACTAAAAAGTATAGAGTTTTCTTCAAAAATTTCAACGATCAACTATGAGAGAAGGGTGGTAATTTTAGCTCAATATTATAATATTGGTTAAAGGCGCCTATCATTATTTCGCACGACGTCGCCGAAAATACTTGGCGCGTCCCTGGTCAGACGTTCCTAACGGAGGCTTCACGGTGACAGTGTACAAGTCGGGGTTTGAAGTTAAAAAAAGATCCAACAAACTAGTAAAATCACCATATCGGTGTGAAATCCGAGTTAGTTTACCCACGAGTTGGGTGAGGCCAGAGCTGATGGCGAAAGATTCGGCTTCGCGACCCTGCTCGTCGATTGTATTTGAGTATTTGAGTCAGTTGACGTTATGAACGTTAAAGTCGCCAAGAATTATGGGGTAGTAAATTGAATGATTTTTGACCTATATAGATATGGGAAACTACGTTGTTCAGTTAATGTATTTAAACGAGGCAATATTAGGTTGAGGTTTTCCCTGGATAGATACACTAGAGTGTGGTAATTAATTACGCTATGGTCTGACATGGCTCCATATTTTTTGATTACGCTATAGCCTCCTTATATAGTAAAGATTTTTGATACTGAGAAAATCACAGTGGTTAAATAATAAATTTGTAGGATAGCGGGTATCTAAGTTATATATCCATTGAATGATTCGTTTTAGTACTAGCTGAGCCCCACCCAATGATACCGTACGACAGGAGGGATTGAACTAAAGCAAAATAAATTTTGTGCAGATTTTGTAAATCAATTATTTGTCTGATTTGTTTGAACATATGCAAAAGTGATCTTATTTTTTTTTGTGAGCGAAAACACAGTGTAATTTATTACCGAGTGTTACCACCTCTTGCCCTAATTAAATCCTCTATTCGCCTTGGCATGCTTTGGATGAAGTTGGCAATGGTCACCTGAGG
The DNA here is from genome assembly GCA_963920685.1 of Polydrusus tereticollis. Taxonomy (NCBI): domain Eukaryota; kingdom Metazoa; phylum Arthropoda; class Insecta; order Coleoptera; family Curculionidae; genus Polydrusus; species Polydrusus tereticollis. The sequence goes on from OY987326.1 coordinate 184,076,970, forward strand.
AATATTATTCCACTCCTCCACTAGGGCTTTTCCTAAGGCATCTAAAGTTTGCGGAACCCTCTGGCGAGATCTAACTATCCGCCCCAATTCATCCCACAAGCGTTCGATCGGGTTCATATCTGGACTTTTTGGTGGCCATACCATTGTTCCTATGCCGACCTCATTAAGATATGCATTGACAATTCTGGCGGTATGCGGGTTTGTATTGTCGTGCATAAGAATAAAATTGTTCCCAATAAAATGTGCATAGGGAACAATATAATCCTGCAAAATATTTTTGACATACATTTGCGCCGTAAGAGCATTTCTTGGTAACATACAGAGTTCTGTGCGGCCTAGTGATATTCCCCCATGATTATACCTAGATATTTTGTTTGGTTTGTGCTATTCAGAGTCCAAGTTCTATTCTTTCTGAAGTGCAAGAAAGTCTCAATTTTTGAATCCAGTGGAAGTCTAGCTTTACTGCGCCACAACCCGAAGACCAAGAAAATGAACAAGCTGAATTACAACCTAAGGATCGAGACCAGCAAGAAGAGCAGCTGATCGAAAACCCACGAGAAAACTATGAGCTCGTCGAAAAGCTGGCTATGGACATGAGAAGAGCTGAAATGAAATACGAAGGCACAGATCCACTGTGTAGACCACCACTACCCAAGCTAAACTCCTCGAAAAAACAGCAGCCACACTAGAGGTAATGAACAACAGAATCCTACCAGAGTATGTTACAAGAGCAACATCATTGGAAGCAATACATACAGTAATATACTGGGTAGCATTAGCATTAGCCAAATCAACTGGAGCGAAAATAAAGCAAAATGACCACCAGGCAAGAACCGAAGCCTGAATTCCCGCATGGCAGCAAAGAATCCAGGAAAAGGAAAATCGAAGCGCTTACAAGAAGTATTGAACAACTTCAATCTTACATAAGTGCAGTCAGATCAGAAACAGTACTACGATCTGTAGAAGCTACAAGGACTCAAAACAGGATTCACTCGAGACAAGATGCAGAAAATATCTCCCCAGCGAATATGTAATATGTATGCACATGCGACTTTATGTAATACTCATATGACTAATGTGCTACTGATTCTCGTATATTATGTTCACCTGACTGCACATACGACCATCTTCCATATTGTAAAACTTATTTTGGCACATACGTGATTTAAGTATTGGTAGTTTTAGATCTTTCCGTTAAAAATCACTTACAACCTTCAGCCATATTGTACAATGGACCATTTTTACATATGTTGTTGTTAATATCTCAAAACATGAAAAATTTCACATACGACCTTATGTTAATATGATAGCGAATATATAAGTCGGCGATCCTATGTTGCCAAAATTAAAGTACCACAGGTTGACTAAATGATGTTAAAATGTTACGTTGATTTGACATCTGAAGATAAAAATATTGAAGTTTTAATTCACAAAGTTTCGGTAAAAAAAATACACAAAATAATTAATACTTAAGAAACGGCAAGAGAAATTGAAAAATATCCTACACAAAAAAAACCTAGGTTGCTTCGTAGAATCTAAAAATAAAATAAACTACAGGGTGTCCCATTTAAAATTCCAAAGTTTATGTGCAACCGCAAAATTATTTTTTAAAGCTAGAAGCGCAGCCTCCTATGGCCGTAGTGAAAATTTCAAAATTATTTTTCTTTTCGTTCTCCAGATACTTCTAACGTACCATCGAGTATGGAATACCCTGTATATACATGCAGTATATACATATTGGTAAATCGGCTTAATTTCGTTTAATTTTAGTTCTGATAAATTTCATAAATTTAAACAAAAATATTATAATTTTTTCAGGATGCAGAACTTTTTATGAAAAATAAGGAAAATATCAAAAATCTTTTTGTCCATGTTTCTCCTCGACATCATACTTTGATATCCCAGAAACATTTTTAAATGCCACCGTCTATGAACTAGAACTTTTATTAAATCAATGACTAAATCCCACTGTTCGATGACTCAACTATACATCGCGCGCATTCGCCACAAACGGTCAACCAGTCCTGCCCTGACCGCTTCGCATGCGTTTACGCGTTTCACATTCGCAAATCGCTCGCAAACCGTCGAACTTCGAGTGGTCGATTCTGTTTGTTTCCATAGGCGACGCGACGCCAAGAACGCGCGCGCTACAAAGCGTCTCGACGCTACCCCGTTTTTCTTTTAAAACGAAGTTCGCGGTGAGTATCTGGCGGGTGACGGAAGGAAGTGTTCAAAAGATAAACATGTGAAAAGAAGTGGTTTAATGTAAGTGTTATTTGTTTATATTTATAGTGCTCGTTAGTGCTATACAGTGAGAACGTAAAGGTTGGGACAAATTCATTTAAAATTCAAATTTTTTATATTTGCAGTAGGTACCTATATTTTTTGAAGCTTATTTCATGTATACAGGTTGTTCCAAAAACAAGTTATAACGGTTTACATAATTTTTTTTAAATGGATACCCGTACTTTTAATGTTTTTTTGAATTCTGCATAAAATTCTGAACGTATTTCATGAAATATGTCATATACAGCGTGTCCAGAAACCATCTTAACATATGGGAAACTTTTTTATTTTAGACTTTACGAAAAAAAGTGATTCTTCATAAAAAGTTCTGCATGATCTTAAACCTAAAATGCAACTATCAGATATTAAATTCTCCCAGGCGTATACGAGGTAAGTCAAAAAATATGAATTTGGCTTAAAAGTAAAGTACCTTTATTTTTGATAATATCGAAAATTGTTATTAAAAAAAGTTGATCAGAACTAAAAACCACGTTCAAATATGAAATTACGCCCATTTACCTTGAAAAAATTATTTCGTCTTTTTTGAAACGTATGTCTACAATAACAATGCAAATTTAACTGTAGTTACATGTAATCTAGGATGGTTGTAACATACAAATTAATTGTTGATAGCAAGAAATGTTTGACAGCAACCGTCAAAACGCGTTAAAATTTATAAAACATAAAAAATGGTAGCGTTATTAACTTCTGAGGAGAAAATTGAAATTGTTTTGATTGTGGAAGAAAAATTCGTAAAAAATAATAAAACCTAATTTTTCATTGCATTACCTAATTGTAATTTAAACGTGGTTTTTGGTTCTGATCAATTTTTTTTAATGACAATTTTCGATATTGTCAAAAATATAATAAATGGTCTAAAGTTGCCATTCGAAAGGCGACTTAGCTTAAAACAAAGATACTGTGGCGTAATGTTGTTGTTTTTCCTGATTCCATAGTTTCTCTAATTATCTCACAGAATTTTTCAGAAAAGGGCGAGCAAGATTTTAAGAAGCGGTATTCATTCTCGTTTAGTAGGTCCAGCACGCCTTGGAAAACTAAATGAAACCATGACAACTAATTATTTTATTTGTCAAGGCGGACAGTTTCCTTTTAATTAAATATGGTGCTTAAATTTACAATCGAGGAAAAAGTTGAAATAGTGTTAATTGTTGGAGACCACTACAAGACGTACAGAGAGGCTGCTCAAATTTTTAATGCAAGATATCCAAAAAAATATATTAGCCATGTAACGGTTGGAGATATTTTTAATAAATTTAAAAATACCGGATCTGTAAGTAATAAATTTTCTGACATCAGGTTTGGCGTACGGACGAAGATACCCAATTGAATGTTTTGCTAGCTGTCGTGGAAAATCCTAAAATCTCATTGAGAAATATTTCACAAACTGTTCCACGACCTGTTACAAAGTCCACTTGCCAAGTTATTTTAAGGAAAAATAATTTTTACCCATACAAGCCAAAATTTCTTCACAAACTGCAGCCTAGAGATTTTGATTCACGATTTTTGTTTTGCTCTTGGTTTCAAGGTGAGGTAGAAGATGACCCACTATTCGCAAGAAAAATATTGTTTTCAGATGAGGCGATGTTCACCTCAAATGGAGTAGTGTGTTCTCAAAACTGTAGGTGGTGGAGTGATGAGAATCCCCATTTTGTAATTGAGTGTCGTGACCAGTATTCTTTCAAGACAAATGTTTGGTGCGGCGTTTTTAGGAACCAAATTGTAGGGCCGTACTTTTTTCGAGAAAATATTACCGGTGAAATTTACTTGAACTTTTTGGACACGGAATTATTTCAATTTTTTCATGGACTACCAATGAATATAAGACAAACACTTTGGTTCCAACATGACGGCGCTCCATGCCACAGCTCTGCAAGAGTGACAGAATTCTTAAACCGGGCATTTCCACAGAAATGGATTGGACGAAGATCAGAATTTGCTTGGCCACCAAGGTCACCTGATCTAACACCTCTGGATTTTTTCGTATGGGGATTTTTAAAACAAAAAGTGTATACCCACAGACCTTTCGAGAACATAGACCATTTAGAGAGAATTATCAGAGAATGTGTCCAAGAAATTTCCCCTCAGATGGTTAGAAATGCAGTAATGGAATTTTCACGACGTACAACCGTTTGTATGGAGAAAAACGGTGGTCATGTTGAAGCTTAGTGTAGTATTTCATTATTGTACTTTGTAATTAAAATTATCAAATATAGTTTTCCATTTACGGTATTAATATTATTGACTTTCTGAACACCCCGTATGTGCTGGCTCAAAACTTTTGATTTAAATGTTATTTTATCAACAAGCAGAACTTTTTATGAAGAACAATTTTTTTTCGTAAAGTTAAAAATAAAAAAGTTTCCCATATGTTAAGATGGTTTCTGGACACGCTGTATACTTAATGCAAAACAAAAACCGATGCACGTCATACCCTTCGAGTGACGTCAGTTATCGACAGTGTTGCCAGCATGCTTGTAACCAAAATATCCGAGTGAGGGAATTACACAGTTTTTTTTCATAAAAACAAGATAAATATACAAAAATTTCCCATAGTTTAGTATATTTGTTTACTGCATAATACCTTTTACTATCAACTTTAGTAGATCTAACACTTCTTTTATTTTCATCTTGCCAAGATCGGCCAATGGTACAATTCTGAAAAATTTATGTTTCATCCAAGAAAACGAATTGGTATAAGAATGCTTCTTTTTCTTTAATATATTCTTTCAAAAATTCCAGTGGTTTTAAAGCTACGTGGGAAAGTTCCATAAGCCCTCGCCTCAGTTCATCTTTTTACCATCTGAAGCCTATTTTCTTGAAGAGGCTTCTTAAAGGGTTAAGGCCACCATCAAACAGTTCTCTGTCTTTTAATTTTTAACTTAAAGATGTCAAAGTTACATGATGTTCTAAAAAAAGTTAGAGCTTATGAATAACCGATGTAAAATATTATAATTTTTAAATAATACAACTTACTTGTTTTGTACATTCTATAAATAGTGTTACGGATAGAACTTATATCCAATCTTCACACATTTACAACTCTCTGTGAATTAGAACGTTTGTTTTAGGGTGATTCTAATATCTTATTTTCCTTAACTGTTGTTGGAATTGCGCTTACAGTGGAGATATTCAAATTTAGGGCAGCTGCTACACGCTAAAAATTAGTAAAGTGGAAATAAAATATATAGACTTTAACATACTCTTTAAATCTACTTCTCTGTACTGCTGTCAAGGATAACAATAGGCCATTGTTGTTAACTTCTTCCTGAGAATAGCTTCTTAGACAAGCTATTAGCTCTTTGCAGCAACTATTTAAATGCTTCGGCATTTTTCACCAATAGTAAACAACGCAATCAACGGAGATATGTATGTGCACTTTTGTTTCTCTTAATATAACAGTTTTTTAATGCTATTTATGAAAAGATCTGGAGTTTTTGTTAAAAAATAGATGCATAGCCACACGGAACCACGAACAATTAAGGTTAGGTTTGCAAGAAACGTCAAACGAAGCCAACGAACGAGCTAGCGTCACCGCACCGTTTACAGTTGTGTTGCCAACTATCGGCCAATATAATTCAAAATATATTAATTTTTACAAGCTTAGATAAACAAAATATTTGCTATAAGTGGGTTCGTATTCAATATCGCATAAAGTTTTAATACTTTTTGCCCAAATTTAATTTCCTCCTGTTTTCTTACGGATTTACAATTATCAGCTGAATGATGACGTGCATCGGTTTTTGTTTTGCATCAACTGTACTTAAATTCAGCCGTTTGCGAGAAAATCGATATTCGAATTTTAATAGATGATTGTTTGGAGGAGGCCTATGTCCAACAATGGACGTGATAAGGGCTGTTTGATGATGATGATTGTTTTATTATTACTATTTATTACTTAAGTCATAAACACTGTTGTAAATAAAGCATTTGTTAGGCTGTCACACTGACAGTGATAGTTATGTGTTTAGTCGGTCCAAATTACAAGACGACTGAAATCAGGATTTTGTTCGCATTGGTTCACATACCAATTTGAAACTTGGTTTCATCATGGATAATCCGTTTCTCGTATACCCTGAAATATAGTTTGCTTGTACGGTCGATATTTTTTTTTTAAGGACTCTTTTAACTCTTATGAACATAATCTGGATATTCGACAATAATCTACAATTACTACACCTCTGCATTACACAACATATTTTGAAAGATCCTTTAGTTTTAATGTAGCCAAACTTTATAATAAGGTTCCTGTCAGCATGAAATTTTCTACTGACATCAAATTTAAGCTGTCAATAAAAAAAAATAATACAAAATTTTGTTTAACAGTTCTTATTTAATCAACTCATAGACTTCATTTTTTACATACCCCCATAAATAAAAATTTAGAGGGATTAAATCGGAGGATCTAGCAGGCCATTTGAAATCACTTTATCATCAAATGTCTGTCTTAAGAGAGTTTAGACCTCCCGAACATTATGTGCGCGACAACCGTCTTGTTGAAACCGAATATTATTTAGTTGATCTTGAGGAACTCTTACTCTTATTGCCGGTAATATTTGATCTTCTAACTGATCCAAGTCTATTTGGCCATTCAATGTGTGATTACTAGGGTTGAGCATTTATGCAAGTTGCATATTTTGCATATTTTTTGAAAACTGGCTTATGTATGCTGATTTTAAGTAATTTTATTATATTAAGTATATAATCGGAATCGCTATTATCAAGTAATGAATAATAGAGTTTGGGCCCAAGATATCACCTTAATTATACTAACAGGTAGGTATTATAATATTAATGGTGTTTAACAATTTACGATCCCTAATCCCTCGATTATTCTTTGAAGGTAGGATGGGCTCGAATTTAATTTGTAATTAAGGTAATATAATACTTAAAGTAAGAAAAATTTTTTAATTGTTTTCTTCGAATTCCAAGGCAAGATTAGGCATTTCGACAAGTAAACTATCTGGTTATGTTATATTCCCATTGAAAAAATGTTGCTTTTTCTGTCAGATGCTGCGCCTTATATGATTAAAGCAGGACAAAATTTAAAAATATTCTATCCAAAGATAATTCATGTAACTTGTTTGGCGCATGGTATTAATAGAGTGGCAGAGGAAATTAGAAAACACTTCCCACTTGTGAACGAATTAATATCAAACATGAAAAAAATATTTCTTAAAGCACCACTAAGGATTCAATACTACAAAGAAAAACTTCCCGGCGTCCCACTTCCCCCTCAGCCAGTAATAACAAGATGGGATACCTGGTTGGAGGCAGCTTTTTTTTATGCTGAACATTTTATTGCTTTGAAAGAAGTAATCGGTGAACTATCCGACGAGAAGTCGCAGGCTCTTGTTGATGCAAAAAAGTTATTTCAAAATAAAATATTGCATCAACAGCTCGCATTTATTAAAAGCAATTATACCTGTGTGCCAGAAATCATAACACAATTAGAATCAAAATCCCTAACTGAATCTACAAACTGTGTTACACGTGTGGAAAAATCTTGTTACAGTGTGAGCGGAAATATTGGGGACAAGATTAAAGAAAAATGTCGAAGTGTTTTGCAGAAAAATTACGGATTTATTTTTTTAAAAAGTGTAGCTAGGGTACTGTCTGGTGGTTTTGTAGATAATTTTGAAGTAGATCCAAATATACTAGTTAACTTAAAATATGCTCCAATTACTTCCGTAGACGTAGAAAGAAGTTTTTCTGTATACAAATATACGTACTCGGATAGAAGGCATAAATTTCTAATTGAAAATTTTGAAAAATATTTGGTTGTTTATTGTTTTCATAACATTATATAGTTACGAAGCTTAGTACATAAACATGTACCCTACCTATCTGTTCAGAAATTAATGTAATGACACCTACTTTCATTTTAATAATATAGTACTTTGATTTTCTAACAATGTGTTTTATTAAAAATTTATTTGGCATATTCTTATATTTTATATGCATATTTTGGCAAAAAGACTTGCATATATATGTGCATATTTCCTCCTTTTTGGTATGCATATTTGCTCAAGCTTAGTGATTACAAAAGAACGCTCCGTGTTTAGCAAGCTAGGTGACATTACTTACCATACATACCAGACCATACATTAAAGTCAAATCGGGTTTGCAGGCTTCGTTGAGCCAACTATAACCTGGCAGTTGAAATGTGTTTAGTCGGTCCAAATTACAAGACGACTGAAATCAGGATTGTGTTCGCATTGGTTCACATACCAATTTGAAAATTGGTTTCATCTTGGATAATCCGTTTCTCGTATACCCTGAACTATAGTTTGCTTGTACGGTCGATATTTATTTTCTTTAAGGACTCTTTGTATGGTACTTCTCGGGGTTGGTGAGACTCTTGCAGCCGCTCTTATAAACGATGTCGGAGCGGCATTAAAATATTTCCTCACATTTTCGTCGCGCTCGTTACAGTCTTCTTTTTCGTAATTCTTGGGCCGCGGTCGTTTAAAACTTCTATAGTTTCCAAAGTTCATAACAATTTTTGGAAAAGGTCTTACACTTGGCTGTTGTCTTTGAGGGTAATTCTCAAAATATCTTTTTAATGCAAGATTTGCATTTCTGTTGCAATGAATGTAACATTCCAGCAAATCAAACTTTTCTTCGAGAGAAAACACAATGCCATTTTTTTTTAAATTGAAAATATACAGAAATAAATCGGTATTTTCAAAGGGTCATAGGCTACTAGATTTAATTTTTGATTTATAGATTATTGCAGAATCCTTGATTGAAACAATGCAGACAGTGTTGGTGAGTATTACAAAATGTAAAATTTTTAATTGGTATCAAGTTTGGGGAGTTCTAGTGCTGTCAAATTTGACGTGTTGTAAAAATTAATTTGTCTGTTTTTTCAAGTCAATTTTATTTATAGTGATACATCGTTGTAAAGCTGACAGCAATAGCAGCTACCTTTTAAGGATAAAATACAATATGGCGTTCATAAGAAAAAATAAACCTGATGATGGTATAGAATAACTGAAACGTCGTGTTGATAATCCAATTACAGAACTGAAATCTACATAAAAGTTGCTTTAAAAACGTTTTTACAGATTGCCAAAATAGTAAAAATAAAAAAGCTACATCATATTTTCGAAAATGGAAATTTTTTTTTTTTCTAATATATCTAAGACAAAAGAAAGATAAAATCGCGTACTAAGCGGCTTTAAGTTGCAAATACAGTAAGTCCCAGAAGTAATGTCCAAGTTTATTTAAAATTCAGCTGTGTGTATTTCGGAAAAACGTTCGGACCCGTCGATTTTTATTTCTTACTGTGTTTTTCTTTTATGATAATTTCATGTATACACTAGTTCTACTGATGCTGAGGAAGCAGTTGCGCACAGGAACTGTTTGATTACTGGCAGCTGTTGTGCGATTTCAGCCTCATCATTTTGTGATAACCACCACTGTATTCCATTTACGTTTTTTATTATTTCGTCCGAAACCATAATATATTTAAATGGACTACTGCGGGCAATAAACTTTATGGCTGGCTATTGGTAACAGTCCAGTGTTTCCTTGTAACTCATTAATTCTTTCTAAAGCCAGATTCTTTTCTTCGGGTGTTAACTGATATTTTTGCTTTTTTGGGTTTAACATATAGGCGATAAAACTATACGGCGTGAGCGCTTGCTCGTATCGACATTGAAATTGTTGTGTTTTTTGTAAAGATAATTCTACAACATCCTCAAAGTTATGTTGTAAATGTTTCCACTGCTCGACAGCATCTGAGATAGTACCATTTTTTTTCTGCAAAATATCAAGAGCAACTGATATAGGTTTTAAAATGTTTAAATATTCTTGTGCTGCATGTTTAAGCCCAATATTTGAAACCTTTTGATAAATGGTCCATCAATCTCCTTTTTATTTTCCTTATAGATTTTTAATATGATGTTCCACTGCGTGACGTACATCTCTAAGCAGTCAGCCATGCTATCCCATCGCACATCACTTGGAAGTACTAAAGTGTTGCCTCCTGCTTGACTCAATTTTGCCCTGGCCAGATGATTATTTCGAAAATACTTAACAATTTGGACTACATGTTCTTTAACGTTTTGTACTTGCAAGTACTTGCACAGTAAATTCAAAATATGTGCGGAGCAGCCATATGTTATAACTTTTGAGTCTGTTTTTTCTTGCAAAGTTTTTCTCATGAGGGCCATATTTGCTAAATTGTCTGTCACAAAAGATTTTACCATGCACTGGTATTTTGATTCACACGAAGAAATTAGGTCAAAAACTATTTCAGTCAAATATTCTGAAGTATGAGGTGTTACCGAAGTATCAATAGTTTCGTAAAGAAACGCTCGTCCATCTTCAGTTGTTATTGTTGCACATATTACTGGCTCGTTGTGGACGTTTGACCACCCATCAAGGGACATATTCACACACTGTTCTGACAGAGAAGAAAAACATTTCGCTTTTTCCTCCTCATAAATTTCCTCTAAAAGGCTGGTTGCTACCGTTTTTCGTGATGGCGGCGTATAACCAGGTCTTAATAACTCAATAGCTTTTTTTACTTCTGAGTTTTCAATGCATCTAAAGCTCGAATTGGTAGCAAAAATTGCCTTCGCTATTTGTTTGTCCATCTTATGTTTATCAGCTGTTGATGTCCGCATAACGAAACCACTCATACTAGGTTGATTTTTAATTTTTTTCTTCAATTGGAACGACTCAAAAGTCGTTGGTGGTACTGTTGAAGGAGATTTTCTAAGATCTGACAAGTCTGTCATGGAACTTGAGGCAGACGATGTACTAGCAGCAAAACTTACAGAACTGTCAAGCAACATTTGTTGCCTGAAAAGAAGAAAAATAATTTATGTGAAATGCCTATTTTTTGTTAATAAGCTAAGGACACGCCCGATTTTTCTTTCAAAATGAAATTAATAAAAAAATAATTATTTTTGTCAAAATTATTTTTTTTATTTGGTTTACTTTGAAAATTAAATAATAAATAAGTAATATTGATATAAAATATTATTATTTATTTACCTGTATTAGTTTCTTGCTCCTTATTACAAAAATCGTAGTGTGTTTTAAGTCTTTGAACTATCCCTGGAATTTCTTTTTTGCAGTTTTTACAAATCGCTCTACACCCTGATTTATTTGGTTCTGTTCTTTTAACATAAAACTGCCATATGCTGTCTTCTTTTCTTCCAGCCATTTGTTTTTTTTTACTTAGACACTTAATAAATATCCAAGAAAAAATTACTAAAGAAAATAGTATATTACGTTACAAGACCGGAAAGTACTATTTTACAGGACGAAGCAGGCAATTTCCAGGGCGAGCCGCCAGGCGAGTCCTGGAAGCCTGCGAGTCCTGTAAACGTACTTTCCGGTTGTGTAACGTACAATATTTTTTTTTAAATCGACGCAAGACCAGTGGCGTACAAGAAAATTTAGATAATGGCTTACTACATTAATATAGTTTTAAACAGATTGAAAACTCTTTAGTCAGGAATTTTTTTTATTTATAATAGTTATAATAAATATTATTTGATAATAGGTACTTAATAAATAATTAAAATTAGAATTATTCTAATAATTAATAATATCTATTTTTGAACTGTTATGTTAAAAGTACAATTTTGTACTTTACTTTACTTTTTTGTTAAATAGGCTAACAAAACATCCTCAGAAATATTTCTGACATTTTTTTCTTTACACCAACATTTGAAAACGGCAAACGTTTTTTCATACTTGTCCCTGGACTTATGCGGCAACAAATCGTGAGTAGCTCTAGCAGCCGCTTCAGTTATTTCAAGAGGAATTTCACCTTCATCCACATTCATTTCCATAATATAATCTAACTTTTAACTTTTAAACACAATTTTTAATAAGCAGTATCAAATTTGACAGTTCGTTGCCATGAAACGCCATGAAAGAAACAATCAAGTCAAAGCCTACTTATTATGGGTTTGGTTCGTTTTCTCAAATATTGATCGGAATGTCAAAAAAGGGCCCGGTAAAGTAAAAAGAGGGACCGGTAAAGTACTTTACCGGTCCCTCTTTTATGACTTTCTGGTCTAGACCGATAAAATGACATTTTCCGGTTAAAAAATTGAGTAGAAAGTGGTTGCTTTCCGGTCGATTTAAAAAAATAGTATATTACGTTACAAGACCGGAAAGTACTATTTTACAGGACGAAGCAGGCAATTTCCAGGGCGAGCCGCCAGGCGAGTTCTGGAAGCCTGCGAGTCCTGTAAACGTACTTTCCGGTTGTGTAACGTACAATATTTTTTTTTAAATCGACGCAAGACCAGCATTTTTTTCTTTACACCAACATTTGAAAACGGCAAACGTTTTTCATACTTGTCCCTGGACTTATGCGGCAACAAATCGTGAGTAGCTCTAGCAGCCGCTTCAGTTATTTCAAGAGGAATTTCACCTTCATCCACATTCATTTCCATAATATAATCTAACTTTTAACTTTTAAACACAATTTTTAATAAGCAGTATCAAATTTGACAGTTCGTTGCCATGAAACGCCATGAAAGAAACAATCAAGTCAAAGCCTACTTATTATGGGTTTGGTTCGTTTTCTCAAATATTGATCGGAATGTAAAAAAAGGGCCCGGTAAAGTAAAAAGAGGGACCGGTAAAGTACTTTACCGGTCCCTCTTTTATGACTTTCTGGTCTAGACCGATAAAATGACATTTTCCGGTTAAAAAATTGAGTAGAAAGTGGTTGCTTTCCGGTCGATTTAAAAAAAAAACTATTTACTTCCACTATCTTGAACAATCAACATCAAAATACGCGAGACATATTGGGCCACGGCAATTTATAGGTCGGGAAAGAATCAAGTCGCGACAGGAATTTTCTTGCAATAAGCGCGTTCTGACAATATTTTGGGTAGAATTTAGACCTACTATATTGTTAGACCGACATTAAAATAATTTGTATTAATTTGAAAAGAGAGAAAAATGTTAAATTTTTAATAAAATCAATAAAAATCAAAAAAATCTATGATTTTTGATTTTTCTAATAAGAATCAACTTACCACCTTTTGACATATGGGAGGACCACTAGGATTGCTTTCATTGAATAATTGAGCTGTTTCTATTTGAGTACGTGTTCTATCACCTAACCCGACCATGCATAGAATTTCAATTTTTTCTCGTTCCGTTAACTTCACCATTGTGAAAACCGCAACTTTGCAACCAGGCTTGACAAGTACTTATTTGAAATAAAATTGTCACACAGTTTTTATAGGACTAAACGGTGACAAGTCAACATTCAAAAATACCAGAATTGAAAAAAAAAATAAACACACTTGCTCGATTTACAAATAAATCCTTAGAAATACGGTCTTACTTATTGATGTGCTCAATCGTATTTTTTTCCATAAAAGACCGTATAGCGGATTTTTACTTTGTTTGGGGCCAGAAGACATCCGTTCCCAAGGAAGCATAAGAAAGGTGTGAATTCCGACTGTGTTTTTTCTTTTGATTTTTGGGTTGCCTTCTTTAGTAACAAGAAAGTGACACATGTCATAAATGTCTAACCTCACCTAACCATTTTCTTAGCTGAAAAATAGTATAACATTGACCACCAATTTCTTCATAATTCGATTTACCTGTTCATTATGTGGATCTATACATCTGTCTCCTGACCCTCCTCATCTACGCCACTGAATCTCACTTCAAAATTATAAAGCACAAAAAAAGTTTTTAATATGGGTCATGTCGTTAGTTCTGTTAAAATAGTAATTTGTGATGCTATCAAATTTTAGGATAAGATTGACAGCGATGATTCTTCTTCTTTTTTCAAAAAATATTACTATTTTGACCAACTTTCTCTGGAAAAAAGTATGTTCTAATTCTCTATAAAAATAACCATTGTTAAAGATACGTAAAATATTTACAATGTAAACAAGAAAAAATTGATAGGTTCATTCTGAATGTCAGTATTAAATTGTTTTTAGAGCCTTTTAAATGTCCTAAATACAGAAAATTTGCTGGCAATTTGTTTTTATAAGAATGTTTAGCATTGAAGATATTTTTTTGGCCATAATAGTTTCCTATGATTAAAATTTACAATACAACAAATATTTATAATGCATATAAATAAATGCTTGTTTTTTAACCTGATGGCCCACTGATTTCACGAATTATGTTGATTGTTGAATTTGTAAGGTTAAACACATTTTTTACCCAGTGGCGTACGATTTACGTAAAAAAGGTAAATTTATACGCGATAATATTATATGTGATCTTCTTTCTTTTCTTAATTCAAGACTGCAATCCTTTAACTTCTTTTCATTCTTCTTTTGCTTCATTCAGCTATTGTTTTCTCTCGCCTGTTGGTGGTTCTGCCTTGGTTCTGTTAGCTGTTATATCAAAGTTTACAAAATTAATAGTAAGTGATCGCTTTGACTATGTAGGGAGCAAGTCTCTAGAAAGTTTGGCGTGGATCCTTTGGTGGCTAACCGTATTAGTTGATTAGTCGATATCAATATATAGTTTATTATTAATGTTGAATAGTATTACTGCAATGTTGACGCCTTTAAGTCTCTTTGAAGTACGCGGTTGGTGGCGTTAGGCGTTAACGTTACCCACACAGCACAATTATGTTTCAGAAATATTTATTTTAGTTTCTCCAGAAGATTTTAAATATTCCATAAATATTTCAAAACATTTATGATATACAGGGTGTCTGTAAAAGGTCTTTACAAAAACCTACCACATATTCTTCAGACCAAAATTAGACGATTTAAGTAAACTTACCTTAGAACAAAGTTGCTTAGTTTGGGCGCTAGACGGCGCTGAAGTGACAATATTTAAATCATTTTTCTGGATTAATTCAAAAACTGCTCATACTATTTTGCCGAAATTTGGTACGTTGGCATAGCTCTATGGGGCAAAAAACCCATGCCACAATTCTGATTAATATCAGTCCATGGGCGTAGAACCTGGGTTTTTTACTAATTGCTTGTTTCAGATTTCTATGCCGATGGAACAAGAGGGGTTTGGGTACAAAATTCAGATGAACGAACTCATTTGCTACAAAAAAAGTACTCTTGATAAGGCTCGATTCCTCTGACGGTTTTCGAGAAATTTGCATTTTATTACTTAATACGTAGTAGTTTTTACCACTAGTACTTGGGTTTTATAGAAGTTTTCTGTTTTTGATTTCTACACCAATGGAAGATAAGAGGTTTAAGTTTAAAATTTAGATTAAACCAACTTATTTACTACAAAAAACCCTCTTGAACAGTTTTCTTATTATCTGCTTTTTGTTCGCACGGTATTTTTCAGGTATGTTCAACACGACCTTACACCTCACAAACGATTGTTATTGTTGGTTATTATTAGTTTCATCTGACAACATAAGATTATTGTCAAATTTGTAACATTTAATATTGTTGCTAATGTTCAATCATTTTATCTGCTTGCATTAATTATTAGAAAACTTTAATTGTCGTGAATTATTATGGCGGTGCAATACACTAATGCAGAATATACCGATATGATATTGGTATTTGGGTATTGCCAAGGAAATGGTCGAGAATGTGTGAGAGTATACTCCGAAAGGTTTCCAAATCGTCGTATACCAAGCCACCCGACGTTTGCTGCTGTTGAAAGACGCCTGCGGGAAAACGGATAATTTACTCCTAAAGCCATTGATAATGGAAGACAGCGTTTTGTAAGGGTTCCTGAAGTCGAGGAAGACAATTTAGAACGTGTTGCAGAAGATCCAGAAATAAGCACCAGGAGGCTAGGTAGGGAAATAGAAGTGTCCAAAGATATTGTTCATGAAGTACTTCAAGACTAGTTGCTATATCCATACCATAAGATGCCAGTTCAAGATCTTTTACCTAATGATCCTAAAATGCGCCTGGTTTTTAGTCGGATTGTTCATAGGCAGAGAGAAGAGAATCCCAACTTTGCCCACAATATTTTGTTTACCAATGAAGCATGTTTTATAAGAAGAGGGATTACAAATTTTCATAATGAACATGTTTATGCGGATGAAAATATCTATGCTATCAAGGTAAAACATTTTCAAAATGAGTTTAGAATTAATGTGTGGGCTGGAATATTTGGCTATAAATCTTTGTATTCATGAAAATGGTGGACATTTTGAGCAATATTTATGATATTTCTGTTTATGATTTAGTTATTTTTTTCTTTTTTTGTAAATACTAAGTAAGTACTTATTAAGTAATAAAATGCAAATTTCTCGAAAACCGTCAGAGGAATCGTCTTATCAAGAGTACCTTTTATGAGTTGGTTCATCTGAATTTTGTGCCCAAACCCCTCTTGTTCCATTGGCATAGAAATCTGAAACAAGCAATTAGTAAAAAACCCAGGTTCTACGCCCATGGACTGATATTAATCAGAATTGTGACATGGGTTTTTTTGCCCCATAAAGCTATGCCAACGTACCAAATTTCGGCAAAATAGTATGAGCAGTTTTTGAATTAATCCAGAAAAACTATTTAAAAATTGTCACTTTCGCGCCGTCTAGCGCCCAAACTAAGCAACTTTGTACTAAGGTAACTTTACTTAAATCAGCTAATTTTGGTCTGAAGAATATGTGGTAGGTTTTTGTAAAGACCTTTTACAGACACCCTGTATTGATGACATTTTTCAGAAACCCAAAACTGTCCCATAAAAATAATATTTCATTTTATGTTTCTGAAACATAACATGATTGCATTTCTGAAGTATTTGAAATTAGCGGCAAATACTTTTCAGAAATATTTCAGAAAATTTCTTGTAAAGTTTCTGAAATTATATAAAATGGAATAATATATCATACAATATCAATCGACCTTTATATTATAAGGTCCCTGGTAGAAAAATACCAATCTCTAATATATCAAGGACGCTGCGTATATCAATGTTCGATACATAAACACTATTAAAACTACATATTCCATTTTAAAGACAGGAAAGTTTAGCCAAAATTTGTTATCAACTTATATAGGTATTTAAAGTTCTTACAATTCACCGGACAAACAAAGCTTGCACTGCGACACCCACAGTGCAACAATTTTTCGTATCTCTAGTTCTGTCCCGGAGGGAGATGATGCCTTACTGCATCTTTTATTATTCTGTTAATTGTAATTTAAAGATTTTTCATTTTTCTTCTGTCCCTTTACTGTTCAATATTCTAATTCACAACACCACCTAACCAAAAATTATTAATATACCTATTGACCATTTTCAAACACGTGGCTTTAAAAGGTCGGCCATTTTGCCTGGAGGGCAAACAAAGGTTCATGACCGGTTATGCTAATGGCTTATTAGACTCTTTCGGTTTAATTTAATAACCTTTAAAGTAATTTTAGAATTTTAGGATTAATTTGTGATAATTATTAAGATGTATCTATACCTGTGGTAGGTACCTGGACTTAAAAATAATTTTTCGTCTCCCATATTAATCTTAAATAACACGATTGATCCAACGTGAATACTATAAATATTCCATCACATAACACGCGAAATAAATATTTCTTTCACATTCAACCAAGTAGGTACCACTAATTATTACCATTCCAACTCGCCTTTAAACCGTTGTATACAGGCGGTTATTTAATGATATGTACATATAGGTTTGTAGATGTTTCTTAGAACAATTTTAAGTCGAAAAGTTCATGTAAGAAAAACAAATTTTTAGCACCCTGTATATCGAAATTCAAGCATTTTAGGATCCAATATATTTATATTAATTGTTTGGCTTAAAATTGGTCTAGGAATGAATCACCAATTAAAATAGGTAAAAATACATGACATTATCTCCCTGTATATAACACACTCTTCAAATTTATCTAACCATGATATCTGTTTCTTTTTCCTAGCTGCCCTTCATCAAAAGGTTTTTATCTAATCTACACCATTTAACCTAATATTTATTTTGTAATATATTTATTAGTTCGGTGATTAGTATAATCTAAACTACTTG
Source organism: Polydrusus tereticollis (assembly GCA_963920685.1). Classification (NCBI taxonomy): domain Eukaryota; kingdom Metazoa; phylum Arthropoda; class Insecta; order Coleoptera; family Curculionidae; genus Polydrusus; species Polydrusus tereticollis. Next base: position 184,095,202 of record OY987326.1, read on the forward strand.
GCATAAGATTTAGATACATCATTAATTAATAACAGCTTCAACTTTATACCGGGTCCGCCAATGAAGCGGGGACAGAAGATTACATCCTTATTGAAGAACTTATCAAAAATATTGAAACAGCATAAGGTCTGGAATTAAAAGTTGCATATTTTAAAAACATTTTATAATATACAGGGTGGCTCAAAAAAGTGAGGCGACCTAACTTCTATGTTTTTAAATGGAAGATCCTGTATATTATTGGTCCAAAAGATGTGCGAAGAGCTGCTGATCATTTTAATATAGGGTATTGTGGATTTATTTTTAGTAGTTTAAGAAATAATTACGATTTTATCTAAAAAATTGCCTAAATTATGCAAATCATTAAAATTCTCTCTTTTTTTTAATGAAACACCCTGTATATTTTTTGGTTTTTTGAAAGCCCTTTTGATGTCCTTTTTACTGATACCTCTTAGAGTTTAAGCAAATACTTATTAGGCAAGAAATCAGAATTTATTGTCTGGGTCCAATAATATGCAAAGGTTCTTCCCTGTTCTTGAATGAATAAATGTAGCCTTCGAACAAAATTTTGCTGGACATCTTGTGGAGTTCGTATTCTTATATTTCAAAATGCCTCTCGTATACGATCTTTCATATCGTCTTGGCTTGTAGAAGGTATGGCATATACTTGTTTTTTAACGTATCCCCAGAGCTAGAGGTAAAGGGGTGTTAGATCAGGGGACCTAGGAGGCCAAGCGATTGGTCCACCACGTCCAATCCACTGATTACCTTGCCAATGATTTAAAAATTGTCTAATCGGCTTATAATAATGTCTTTTTGAAACCAGAAGTTTTGGAGAGTGTCAGCATCTATATTTTGAAGCAAAATGGGTGATGATCATGATTAAGAAAATGTAAGTAAACTTGTCCGGTCAAACGCTCTTCAAAGAAATATGGCCCAATAATGTAAGGCCCTAATATTCCTCCACAGACATTAACCGACCAGCGATTTTGGTTATCTACATGTCGAACCCAATGTAGATTTTCAGTAGCATAATAATGCATCGACTCGTCACTAAAGAGAACTTTTGATAACATATCTGGTACTTCTCTAATTTTATTAAGCATCCGATTGGAGAACATAATTCTTCTTAAAAAATCATCTTCATAAAGTTCTGGGTGTAATTCTATGTAATAAGGATGATATTTATACTTTTTCAAAATCCGTCGCACGCTTGTTTCCTGAAAAATGCCAGTTTGATTTACGTTGTGATTTTCCTGTACTGCCAATAGGGGTTTATTGATTACTATCCTTTTTTTGTACGCAACGTTTCCTGTTTCTAAAAATCTACGCAAGAGCTTCTCGAAGGCCTCTGGTCTCGGCTTTCACTCAATATCTGGATATCTTTCAGCATACACTCGACTTGCTAGAAGGCAATTTCTTGCACAATATGACAATTATATTTACCATTTCCAAAGTGGTAAAATTCGACATTTTGTGAAAGTTAGTACCTAATTTTCGCAACTGAACAAATATTAAATAATTGTATTCGGCTGTCATAGTGACAAATTAAACAAAAAAAAATCATAACAACGCGATTATGAAGAAAAATAAAATGAAATAAATAAAAAATAGCAAAAGTGTAGACTTTTACAGTTAATATCTAAATATCTAAAATACAGTAAACTCTAAGAGGTATCAGTAGAAAGCATATCAAAAGGGCTATCTAAAAACCAAAAAATATACAGGGTGTTCCATTTAAAAAAGAGAATTTTAATATTTTGCATAATGTGATTACCCTGTATAATAAATGTACTGAACGCAAATATTTTCTATTGTAAAGATTGGCAACATTCTAAAATATTATTTTTGAGTGTACTATTTCATTCAGTGCTTTTAGTAATTTGGAAATGGTTATTAAACTTTTTTTTAGATTAAATTCGAATTTAGATAAAATCGTAATTATTTCTTAAACTAGGTACTAAAAATAAATCCACATAACCCCATATTAAAATGATCAGCAGCTCTATGCACATAGAGCAATAATAATATACAGGATGTTCCATTTAAAAAATAGAAGTTTAGTTCGCCTCACTTTTTTGAGCCACCCTGTAAAATTCTTTTAAAATATGCCACTTTTAATTCCAGGCCTCATGCTGTTTTATTTTTGATAAGTTCTTTGATAAAAATGAAATCTTCCGTCCCCGCTTTGTTGGCGGACCAGGTATATTAGTATCATTTTCTTGTTATATTGAAGTAAATTTGTCACACATAATCATTATGCATAATAATATAATGTTTCCAAGAAGTTTTGTTGGGATTTCGGTCAGAAAAACAAAGGAAAAAACTTTTTCCCATATCCGACGTTTCGCTTTTATTTTAAAGCATCTTCATAGGCTCGAGAAGTAGTTTTCCAGAGTCAAAACTAAAAATTAGAAAACACAAGAAACATGCCAGGCATTCAGTGTTGTATTTGCCAAGAGTGAACCTAAAGTTTTTAACTTATTTTAATGTGTTTGTACCTACCGTCCTTTGTTTAATGTTTAGACGGAAAAACCTATTGTACCTAGGTATGTTTCTTGTCTTTTTTAATTTTACGTTTTGACTCTGGAAAACTACTTCTCGATCCTATAAAGATGCTTTAAAATAAAAGCGAAACGTCGGCATATGGGAAAAAGTTTTTTCCTTCGTTTTTCTGACCCAAATCCCAACAAAACTTCTTGGAAACATATTAAACATATAGTACTGCGGGTCCAGGGCCGTCTTTAGGTATGTGGGGGCCCCTGGCACTTTTGGCGTTGTGGCCTTTCTACTATCCTCGTTTCTTAAAAAAAGCGCCGCAGCCAAATTTTTTTTTAGGTGCCACGCCCTTTTTTGGACTATTTAAATCTAGAAATTTACTTTTTGATAGCCCAACCCGAGAAAACGTAGAAATAAAGAAATTTCTAAATATAAACGGCAATATTTTTATTTTAAATATTTTTTTTTAAGTGGGGTAGTATTTCTGTCGATGTATTAAATTTGAAATATTGATTCATGTTGTTAATTATTGTAAATGAATGAATGATGAATAATTTAATTTTAAGTTTTCTCTTTACTATTGAGCCGAGGAAGCGCCACGCCATACGCCAGAGATTCTCCATACTATATACTGCCACTCACCAACAGATGTCGCAGATTACCATTATTCTAATTACAGACAAATTATTGTTGCCAGATTTTAAATGATTACTTTTTTTTTATGATTTTTTAAATAAACATTTTAGTCAAATTAATGTTAATTCCCAGTTAATAGTGTTAATACATAAGCCTTTTTAAGAAATTCTGTCAGCCGTAGAGGGATCGGCGGGGCCCCCCGTGGCCGGGGGCCCCGGGCCCGGGCCCAGTGGGCCCATGCCTAAAGATGGCCCTGTGCGGGTCCTAACCTCACTAAATAATACATATATTATGTTAGTGATAAATATCCCCGTTACGTATTCCTTAGAAGAAATAAATAAAGAAAATTAGAGGTAAGTATATAAATGTCTCAAAGTGCTAAGCTTTTACTATAGAGGGGTTTACTTTCTCTATTTTCTAAATTCTTTCTATGGTGGTTCTTAGGACAATGCACTGACTCAATTTGCATATATGATAGTTTCAATTTTGTCCCGTGTAAAAACCTAATGGGTCGGGATTGTTCCATGTATTCCATATTTACTTATTTATTCAAATAACAGGGCTAGGAAGTAGGCACCAACTGTTTAAATAAGTAAATCACAAAAAAACACTGAACAAATAGAGTGAGTGATAAAAACCACGAGCACGGAATTTACTTTTGATAAGGAGAGTACAGGGTGACCGGTAAGTATAGGGCGATATTTCGCCAGCATACAGGGGAGGTCAAAATAATACTAAAAAATACTTTTTTTTTAAATACTTTGGGAATTTCTCTTAAAAAATGGTACTGTCTATTTGTTCCAAAAAAATCAACCATTTTCGAGATCATTAAATTCTTATACAATCTAATACCGTGTGAACAAAAATTATCATCATCAAAGTGTGCTTTGTATCTGAGGCCGTACTGCTTAGCGGTAGAGTTTAATACCTGTTGGGTGTCAGTAAATACCAGCAATATCAATCAATCAGTTATTCCGTCATCTTTAACAGTCGTTACAAGTAATTTGATTGATCGCTAATTAATCCATTGAATAATTCACGCAATGGGTTTTAGGGAACTGCACAAAAAATTCATGATTGAAACGTATTTTCGAAACGGGGTTAGAGTAAATGGTGAGTGGCAATACAATCAGCGTTTGTACATAGAAGATTTTCGCGAAAATTTATTTATTTTTATTTATTTATTTATATTATTACAGACTGTAGGTACCGGGTGTTCCACCTAAGGAGGTAATCGGCTATATCTCGGAAAGTAATAGCACTAGGACTTTGGGGAAAATATATATCTCAGACGATATATTATATCGATAAAAGCGGCCAAGAGAAATTGCTGGAAACTATTTTCAAGTTCGAGAAATGACCGCTAGGGGGCGTAAGAGAAGTTTCAAAATAGAAATGCCGATTTTCTCTTGATTTTTCTTTATAAAAATATGTTAAAAATATAAGCATTGTATTCTTCATAAAATTATGCAACTTTATGTTAGGAATCGTTTTTTTCTATTTTCAATAATAAAGTGGTGGGTGAAGGTCAAACTTTTTTTCTTTCAAACGCTGATATCTCTGCTTTGGATAAACCGATTTTATTCAACTTAGTCTTGAAAAAAAGCCCTTCTTTTCCTCTACGCGCAGATCTATTAACTATACCATATTGATTCTGATGGTGGCCACTAGATGGCGTTTTCCGTAATTCCTTAATGAATAAGGATTTTCTCAAAAAAATCAAATGTTATGATATGACTTTTTCATCATATTTTATTTTAGGCTATTAAATAGTGGAATAAAAAATCCAGGTCCGTATTTAAAATAAAAAAGTTGATGATGGTCACTCGAATTTGAAACGTCGGATTAAAAAACTAACCCCATCAGCTTGTAGAGGAGGAAAAATTACTATAAGGAACTGAAAACCGCAACGTGCTATCTTTTGTTAAACTAGAGATTTAATTGATTAATTAATGTTTTTTATAAATGGCATATTTTTCCATAATATTAATTATTATTATCCCCAATTTCTCTAGTTTAACAAAAGATATCACGTTGCGGTTTTCAGTTTCTTATAGTAACTTTTCCTCCTCTACAAGCTGATGGGGTTAGTTTTTTAATCCGACGTTTCAAATTCGAGCGACCATCATCAACTTTTTTATTTTAAATACGGACCTGGATTTTTTTTTCCACTCCAAAGTCTTTGTACTCCTTTGAAAATACTTCTATGACTAGGGCCTAATTTCATTTTGTGTACTTCTATAAAATATGTATAGATAACGTCTGTGTGCAAATTTAAGTTATTTTTGTAGGTACATCTAATTTCGTGATAATCAAAGTTCAGGTTGGTTTTTCGTATAAAATTGTGACCAATCAGATTATTCCTTCCAATTTGGTATCCAACATTAATTTTAATTTTCCTCTACGCACTTTCCAACTGTCTTTACAGAACAAACTTAGTTTAACACTCACCTATAAGTCGAATTGCATATTATCTCTATTCATACAGAATTCAGACAAAGTCCTTAGGAGAGGGCTTTCCCTGAGCCCCCGCCCAAGATTTTGTATTGTATTGTTTAATATATCCTTCTTAAGTTTTATAGGAATAAAACATCCACAATATTAATTTCTGTAGATATCTGTAAACCATACATTCATTATTGACCCTTTTCTGTAGGCAGTGTATAGGAATCCTATTTGTGCATAAGCAAATAAAATATACGTTTATCTACGACTATTTAATAATAGAAGCATAATGTGTTTGTTAGTACATATATAATGTGGTTCATATTACCATAGTTACTCATATTCCACAGCCGTGGAATATGAGATTTCATATTCCACGGTCCCAACAAAACAAAGTTACCTGAATTACGATAAAAATGCACCAGATCTAGTTTAAGCAGGCGTGAATGGTATTAATACCATAGCAACCGATTGACAAGTAAACGAATCATTTTTTTCCTCAGTCATTTAAGTTTCGCTGTGACATTTTGTTGTTGATTTCAAAGTAAAATATCATGATTTCGGATGACGAAAACGAAATCCAAAGTACCCCTCCAGAAATTCGGGCTGCAGCGCATACAGCTTCCCTGGAATTACTACCAGAAAAATCACGCAAGAACTATACGCTAGCGTACGATAATTTTATAGACTGGCGACGAAAAAACAACACAAATTCTTTTTCTGAAGATACCGTGCTAGTATATTTTAAAGAATTGTCAAAAAAATACAAGTCAAGCACTTTGTGGACAAATTATTCCATGATAAAAAGTACCCTTATGTTAAAACATAATGTAAATATTGAACCTTATGGAAAAGTACGCGCTTTACTGAAAAGGCAATCTGAAGGTTACCAGCCGAAAAAAGCAGAGGCTTTTACTGGGGAAGAAATTAACAAGTTTATGGAAGAGGCACCGGATGTTAAATATCTAGCTACAAAGGTAATAATGCATTTGATTTAACACCTTTATCTAAAATAACTAAATATAATATTTTTTTATAGGTTGCATTGATAATGGGGGTAATGGGAGCTTGCCGTTCCAACGAGCTGTATAACATGAAGGTAGAACACATACAATATTATGACGGCTGTGTGCAAGTTCTTGTTCCAACGACGAAAACAAAAATTCCCAGGAATTTTACGATTACCGGAGACTATTATAATATTGTCAGAAAATATGCGGATCTTAGACCATCAAACGTGCCAAATTCTTTCTTTTTAAACTATCAAAACGGCAAATGCACAAAGCAAATAATTGGCATAAATAAATTTGGACAGATGGGTAAGACGATAGCGGAATACTTGCAACTAATAAACCCAGAAAAATATACCGGCCATTGTCTTCGCCGATCTTCAGCTACATTATATGCTGACGGAGGAGCAACTATGACAGCCCTAAAACGTCATGGAGGTTGGAAATCGGCCTGCGTAGCTGAAGGTTATATTGCTGAATCAAAAAAAAAACTAAAATAGACGCTGCTAATAAAATTTTAAAACAAATAAACTCAAAATTATGTCCATCTACATCTACCACTGTAAATAATGTTAGCTCCGAAACTTTTTCCATTACTAATAAGAACGATATAAATATAAGTAATATTCCTGCTCCCATTCATTTTCATAATTGCTCTAATTTTACAATAAATTTCATGAAAAATTAGAAATAAGTAATTGTATTTTGTTTAATTATGGTTAACATCGTTGAATTGTATTTTTTAGTTAAGAAATACCATTAATAATAATCCTATTGTAATAAAATGTGTTCTCTGCTCTGAATCCATTTTCTAACTTCTTGAATACTGAATAGTCGTAGATAAAGTATAGTATTTGACTCGCGTATAATGGCTATATTACACGAGATTTTAAAACACGAGCCGAAGGCGAGTGTTTTAAGGATTCGAGTCTTCATTATACGCTCGTTAAATAATGTACTATTATCGCATATTACCACAAAGATTTGAATTTAATCCGTGGAAAGACATGTATCAAGTTACAAGAAAAAAGTCAAATGTATTGTAATCCTTACCTCGTTATTATATTTATTTAAATCATCCTCACTTTATTTATTTATTTAGAAATTGTCGGCTATGTGCTAATTTATAAAAGTTGTACTAACAAGGGAAATGAAATACATGCAAAGCCAATGTTCTTTGATAATGATAATGCAAACATACGCACCAAGATATCGTAGAATATGATGAAAATCGTACATCTAGTTAAGTTTCTCTTTAAAAGGTTTCCTTGATAACGAATAAATTTATTGGTAACAATTAAAGTCATATAAAAAGATGGATAAATTGATAATGTGAGCATTATGTACAGGATGCCCTAATACCAACGCTATTTGCTTAGGCGATTGCTTAGAAGCGCATCAGCCATATTGAAAAATATTGAAAATACAAACATTAATCACTCGGAGAAAAGGTGATTTTTTAACTTTTTTTAAGTCTGTTTTTTTAAGGAATGCATCTGTCTATACAGGGTGTTTCGGAAGTACGGTACGTAACTTTAGGGGGTGATTCCTTACGAAGAGAAAAAGTTCGTATGATAATGTGTCCGGAGTTGCCCCGTTTTTGATATACAGGGTGTTAAAGTTTAAAAAAAAAATCGGTTTCAATCGTGCGTTTTATCAGAAGGTGGCCATTTTCTACATTTACCTTGATTTACTATTGCATTTCTTCTTGTAGCATTATTTAAAAATATTTTTATTTTTAATTTAAATGTTTTAATTAACTTTGAAATACATAGGTATTTTTTTGAACATACAATAAAGTGGTTTTTATTTTTTCTCTCGAAAACGAAGCAAGATACGAAAACAATTCAAAGAACAAAAAAGTTATATTATTAGTTGGTGAATCCGAGAAAAAATATCAAAATTAGAAAAAAGTCAGTGGCGTACAATTTACTGTCAATATTATCCGTTAAGGTGCTCCCCGGGACGCCACTGGACTTAATAAATTTAATCTAGTTAGGGCTAATTAAGCTCCTTATCATTATGAATAACGATACCCAATTTCAATAAAATCGGGAAAAGGATATTTAAGAGAATTATAAAAAACAAGAAGCATCAATTCAAATTCTCTTGGAATATTATAAGGAGTCACCCTCTTAAGTTACGCACCGCACTTCTGAAACACCCTGTATATTATAAGATTTAAAAAAAAACTTCCTCAAAGTATGCTGTGAAATAAATTACGCATTGAATTATTAGTCCTTAAATTAACTGAAAATTACAATTACTTTTTTATAAAGTCTCTGCGTTTTAAGAAGTCCGATATCGGATTAAATCACCAAGGGATGTTATCGCTTTTAAAACAGTAAGTCGGTTAAGTTACAATATCTTCGCACCTTCGCTATACTTGATCACACCGAACATCCCACTGGTTTACTGTATTCTATTACTGGGCGAAATCAGAGGTTTCAAAACAAAATTATCTTAGAATTACGCTTTTTTTGCTGAAGTGCGGGATGGTATGTTCTACTTTATTTTAAATAAGTAGTTGTGCTTTTCACTTTTAGTTTGTTTCTCATTGTGTGTGAATTAAAATCAGTTATTAAGCAAAGTTATGGAAAATGTTCAGCAAGGTGGCACATCGCCTAGAAGGCATTTATCTCCAGGTGAACGCCGATTGGTATTACAAGTGGAACGTTATTTTACTTTAGAAAAAGTTAACTCGGGCCCGTTAGAGTCTGTTTTGGCAGTGCAAAAACGAACGTCTGATGCTTGCGGCATTTCAGAGAAGACCTTAAGAAGACTTCGAAAAAAGAGTGAAGAGGATTTGGACAGACCATATAAAAGGGTTCGACTCCATTCAAAAACCTTGGATTTATCCCAAGGGATAAAACTCTCTATTATGAATATTGTTTATGATATGTATAAAGCCAAGGAATATGTTACCCTCAAAGCTATTCTTGAAAAGATAAAGCAGAAAAAACTTTGCGATATTGGAACTAACAGTTTGTCCATCATCTTAAAACATATGTGTTTCAAATATAAAAAAACGAACAACAGAAAACTGCTTTGCGAGCTGCCCAATGTTGTTTCGAAAAGATCGCAATTTTTAAGGGATTATTTAAACAACAAAAAAACAATGGAATTGTCAAGACAAGTTGTTTTTCTTGACGAAACATGGGTATTTGCAAACGGAACTTCAACAAAAACGTCTTGGCCGGATGACTCAAAGCATTGTTATTCAAGTACCCGTGCAAGTAATGGAAAAAGGTATATTATATTACATGCTGGTAATGAAGAAGGTTTTGTTTTAAATGCCAGTTTGATATTTTCATCAACAAAAAAAACTGATGATTATCACGGCAATATGGATGCTGAAATTTTTGAGCATTCCTTAATTGTTTTAGACAATGCCTCTTACCATACGAGACTCGAAGAGAAATTCCCTACAAGCAGCTGGAAAAAGGAAGAAATAAAATAGTGGTTGTCAAAGAAAAACATAAACCATGAAAATTTATATTTAAAAAGTGAACTTTTAAGCAAGTGTAAAGAGCAGTCATTTAAAAAAAAGTATGTTGTTGACGAATTAGCCCTCAAATATGGACATCAAGTTTTGAGATTGCCGCCCTACCATTGTCATTACAACGCAATTGAATTGGTATGGGGTATTAGCAAGAACTATTATGACAAACATGCCTGTAAAAATATCGGTAAGCCTAGCGTTATAAAGTTATGGAAGGAGGCGCTTAGCCAAGCGGGCAAAGAAGAATGGCGGAAATGCATTGAACACACAGAAAAAATTATTTTTGAATCTTATGAGACAGAACAGGTTATAGACGAAGTAAGACCGTTAATTATTACGAATGATGATGATGATGACGATGATGTTGATTCTGATGAGTCTGAAAGCATGGGTGAAATTTGAAATGCAGAGGAAGACTACTTTTAGTAGTACCTATCTACAAGTAGGTACGTTCTGTCGCAAGACTACAAAATCGGTTCTTTTTAGAACCAAAACTTTATAAAAAAGAATTCGTAAAACTAATTTGTCTGAATACTACAAAAGCTAAAAAATTATTATTTTTCTTTACCTAAACTAATTTTTTATTTACTTCAAATTATTTTATTTAGAAAATGTAATTCATCAACATCCAAAATTACCTTCAATATAATTTATTGTTTGAGAGCCACCGACATAATGCTCAAGAGGTTTTATAACTTAGCGGACTTCTTAAAACGCACAGACTTTACAGAGTATTTCTTAATGCACCCTCTGTGCACACACCTACCAGGTACAAAAGATCTCATGGTGAATGGTTTTCATGTTGAAACTCGGCGTATAAAAACTAACTTTCTAGATTACGTTACCTCCATTAAGCCAGACAGAAGTCCAGATAGTCTGGTTAGGTTAGGTTAGTTCAGGTAGATGGTAGATGTTGGCTCACCCGACATCGCCCGGTGAAATACCATTGCATCGGCTTAGATACCGTAAAGTTACTCTTTAAGCTAACGTCTCGTCGCTGTGCCGATGTCTCCGGTTTCCAGGGTGGGAAATATAAAAATGCTATGATGGTGACTCCAAGATCAAAATTCCCCGGAGTTAAACTCGCATCCCGATCGGATCTCCGGTTGGAGGCTGACCTTGGCGCCTCATCAAGCGAAGTTATCCCAACATCCACTATTTCCAACAGTCAAGCGGGTCCTTCGAACAACATTCAAAATGGAAATGGTGTGACAACTGAAGTTGTTAAAAGCCCCAAAATTAGCAGTGTCCAAATTTACTTCTGCAATATAAGAGGATTGAACTAAAACATCAATGCAGTCGCATCAACATCTACAATCTACCATACCTCATGTACTCGCACTAACTGAAACAAAGGTCAGATCATCGATTAGTACGGTCAGCTATTTATATCTTGGGTACGACTTCCATTACCGATTTAGGCGCAATTTTGACCTTTGTCTCTTTAACGCAGTGATATTTCTTGTCAACGAGAGAAGTCACTCGAGCCTAATGACTTTGATATAATGTGGTTTAAAATATTAATGTAGAAAATTAGTAAATTCATCTGCTGTCTTTACCGGCCGCCAAGCGATACCTATTATAGAGACTTGTTCTCCTGACTTACTAATACTATTGACTTTTTGCAAACCCACCATCCCAATCCCGAAGTTGTCATCTTTGGCGACTTTAACGTTCATAATGCCAACTGTGTAAGCAACCCCTCTCCCCCTACCCTCTCTCCCGCAGGGGATAGGGTAGGGCCAGGGGCCAGCCCTGGATTAAGGCCTTCAAAGGACTTTCAAAGTACGAAATTGAAACACCTTCAACATCAAATAATTTAGATATTACATATTAATTAACCCAAAAATGCGTTTTGTACTTATTTTTACCAATTTTATTTTATTTAACATGCTTTATTGTCAAGAATACATTACATAATATAGACAAAGCAACTAATGCTAAATTTATCCTACGATCTAAGACGATGTCAGAAGGTAAATAATAGAATATAGAAAAATAAATAGACAAAAATATAATTTAGAAAAAACAGATATCAGAAAGTTTAAAAAAATAAAAACAAACATATAAAAATAGACCAAACAACAATTTAAAATAGTTAAAAAAAAAATAGCTTAACTTCAAAAAACATTATAATAAAGTCCACAAGAAGTGTCAAATTTCATCCCGATCATCCAGGCTGTAATACGCCTTTTGTGCCAGAAGGTCTCTTGTCGCTCTGCGAAAACGCACATAATCCAAAGATCTATACTACACTCTCAAATGATTATACACTTTAATGCTTTCGTAAATTAGAGAGGTCTTAGTCAATGTCGATCTAGGAATTTGAAGCCCAAGGTTAGACCTTTGTCTGGTGCTGTATAAATTTTAAGAATTGTTTTTTTAAGAAGTAGTCCATATTCTGTGGCGAGATTGTAAATAGAAATAAAGGTCTGTCTTTACCACCAAATAACTTTATTTGCCCCTCTAGGGTAGAAAACAAGGGTTATAAAAATACATAAAATGACGATGAATTAAATTAAATTTCTTAATGCATGTGTTGTACTAGTTTCGACTTTAGAGAAAGTCATCCTCGGCAACTAACCATTTAAGAAATTTTTTTATATGAAAAGAAGTTAAAACAGTTGGGGGAGCAGAGAGGTGATTCAATAATACAATACAATATAATGCAGATTATGCAACCTTTGGAATCGACAGGAGTTTAGTATATTGCGTATAAATCAACCCCTACCTTCACATGGAGATACATCGTTCTTATACTAAACTTCTGTCGATTCCAAAGGTTGCATAATCTGCATTATATTGTATTGTATTATTGAATCACCTCTCTGCTCCCCAACTGTTTTAACTTCTTTTCATATAAAAAATTTTCTTAAATGGTTAGTTGCTGAGGATGACTTTCTCTAAAGTCGAAACTAGTACAACACATGCATTAAGAAATTTAATTTAATTCATCGTCATTTTATTATGCTTATCCAAAACAAGATCATTATATAGTCAAAGCCAAAAGTCAAAATATTAGTTTTCTTAACATTCAAACAAAGAGAATTAGAGTCGCACCAAGTTTTAATTTTTTAAAGATCTTGATTTATGACACGCTTCAAGTGTTCACCACTGCTTGAATGCCACAGAAGAGTGGCGTCATGGAAGAATCACAGAATACTGCCGCGGCAGCATCGCCATCATTTAAATTAAGAAAAATATTCTGTAGGAGTGAGAAAATAGCATAACCAGTGTTTTTGGATGACTGGAAACCAAACTGAGATGGAAGTTATAAGATTATTAGTTGTTAAAAAATTGAGTAGTCTGGATTTTACCATTTTTTCAATTACTTTCGAAAGGGTGGAAAGGAGCGAAATAGGTCGATAGTTCGAAGGATTCTCCTTTAAAAAGCAAGAAACATCAATTCAAAAAGAGCGTGGCAGCCAAAAAAAATTTCCGTTTTTCAAGGAGCCCCATCAAATCTTACACCGAGGCCCCGTCGACTCTTGCTACGCCACTGTCCGGTTTTGATCGAGCAAAGTTAATACTTTCCAAGCAAGTTACACATGGCTTGTGCGCAAAACCTACCAGGTTCAAAAAAAATCTGACTGGCGTGGGAGCACGATTTTTCGTCCATGGAAACTATGTACTTTGTGCTTTACGCACCCGATATGCTGTGGGAGTCAATCGAGATTCTAAAGCAATGCCTTTTCACGTAATATTGTAATTGTATGGAAAATATAGGTTTTTGTTAAATACTTTAAAACGATCCTTGGGAAATTTATTATAAACAATTAATCACTTTTTTTCTTGTCTCCCTTTCTTTTTTATCCACGCCATATATTACTTAGGAACTTATATTTTAAAAGCATTCATTGAATTAATTCTATTAATTCAATGCAAACGGTAATTTCTATTTACATAGAAATGTATGTTCTATATTTACATAGAAATTACCGTTTCTTTTTAAGTTATTAAAGGTAAAAGCTCTAAAGGGATGTTTTCTTTAGGGTCCAAAAGAACTATAGATTAAATGAATAAATCAATACCATTGCGTGTCTTACGCGAAAAGAAACCATTGGTGACGTTCAAATTTCCGTCGTTTTATATTATTCCTGTGTTAAAAAAATCGAGTTCATTTTTTCCCGTCTTATTAGTAATTCCGAAAGGTCGATTTAATTGACTTGGTAAAGGTCAATGGTCGAACATAATTATTGCTCTAGACAAATTTTGTAAAAACCTAGTAAAATTAGTTTGTTTATGGACGCGAGAGGTGGAAGGCACCAGTGACTTAGGCCCTAAGGGATCCGAAAATTGATTTAATTAGTCAGGGTGATTTGAAAATACTGAAACATGCTTGGGAATGTTTGAATTAATTTTATAACAATAGGTTCTGGTAGCTTTATATTCTGACAGATACAAGGTATTAAAAGTCTAGAAAAAATAATAATTACCAATCCCGTTAACTTTTTTAAAATAAAGTTTAGTATATCAAGTAAGGGCTCAAACGCTTATAAATATTATTTTCACAATGCTAATAGTTTTCTAATAGAAAAAAAAATCCTAAAAATAGTTTTTTTTTCACGAAAAATCGTTTTGATTTAATAACTGTAATAAAAGTAAAGGGTCGGGCTAAGGAATACAAGTAATGATACTCGTATACTCGGTACCCTATCATAATATATTGATTTAATCAAATAAAAAAAAAACCCAAATAGGTAATATAAATTTTTAATTATTTCCTACTTATATTTATTTATATGTATAATAATGTTATTCTACATCTAGTTCTGTTTGGCTCTCTCTATCCTCATCTAAATTAATTATTATCAGAAGGAATTATTATAATCCGGCCCCAACAACAAATACTGTCAATTTAAGGGTATTTATGACCACAATTAGCACCCATTTTATTGCAGTCATGAAATCAGAACCTTTTTTCGTGAAAAGAACCACTTTTCAATGGGCTCATTATAGTCTATCTTTAAATGATGCGAAATAATAAATTAATCAAAACCGTCTTCTTCATGGGAGTGGAAGATTTTTCGGCATGCATGTATAGATTTAAATAGGCCTGAATTTTAAAATTTTTGCAGAATTAGTACAAGTATCGACAATAAATTCAAGTTTTGTCTTCAAATATATTATATTGTATATTGTAATATTAAATTTTTTAAGCTTTAAAATTATGTACAGCCGTACCATTTACTTGGAACTTTAAAAAGCAATTGTATCAAAACTAATTAGAGTCTAGGTACTTCTTCCGTTTCTGCTTTAATCATTTTATACCTTTTTTTTTGTACCTAATCCTGGTTACCTGTTTGCTAATTATGTGGTTATTATGCCTTTATGGGTGCCTCTATTGGAATAACACACCTATTTATTTCTATATATGCGTACCTACCTTGGGTGCTTGCTTCTCAGTGAAATAGTCAAAGTGTGAAGTGTCAGTGTTTTTTTAATTAAATATGGAAAACTTTCAACAATTGCATAGAGTCGGTTTATGTACAGTAAATGAAAAAAAAATAGTTCTTAACTGTTACGATTCTATTAAAAGTAAGAATGCGGATTTGAGTGTTGACAATGGAGTGCAATTTACGGCAGAGATGCTGAACGTTAGGAAAACATCAATATATAAACTTTTAAAAGAAGAAAAAAGTGTTGGCGTCAAACCTCCAAAAACTCCTCCAGGACGACCAAAACTTGAGCTGGATGACGTTTTGATGCAGAGAATAAGGCGAAAAGTTAATAGTTTCTTTTTAAAAGAAGAAATTCCCACGCTGGACAAGATTTTGTCCTCAATCCAAGAAGACCAGGACTACCCATTTATGTGTAGAAATACGCTTTAGAAATTATTAAAAAACATGGGTTTTCGGTGGAAAAAACATAATAGGCGATCGATTTTAATAGACAGAAGCGATATCGTCTGTTGAAGAATAAATTACTTAAGAAGCATCCGAAAAGCCAGAGAAGAAAACAAGAAAATATTTTACCTAGGCGAAACATGCCTAAATGAAGGCCACACTGTGACTAAATCTTGGCAGGATGAAAATATAAAAAGTTAAAGGCAAGCTTTTTCGGAAAGATTGTCTACAGGATTAAGACCGCCATCTGGAAAGGGACATCGACTTATCATAACCCATATTGGAAGTTCTGAAGGCTTTGTTAAAGGTGGTCTACTAATGTTCCAATCTAAAAATACAGGAGACTATCATGAAGATATGAATGCCGATGTCTTTGAAGAATGGTTCGAGCAAATGTTTGATCTTATACCAAAAGATGCAATAATTGTATTGGATAATGCAAGTTATCACTTTGGCTGACGGAAAAATTACCGACAAGTGCGTGACATAAAAGTAGAATTTGCATTAGATTCCTTAAAAAAAAGAACTATTGGTAAGTAGGTACTAGCCAATTTACATAAAAATGCATTCAAAAAATATGTAGTCGATAAAATGGCAAAGTTACGAGGAATATCTGTGCTCAGACTCTCCTTACCACTGCGAATTAAACCCGATCGAACTTATACCGGGTGTTGCATCGTCGAGCGGGACATAGGAAATCCCATGTAATTTTAAATGGGGTCAATTATTGGCTTCCCTAATTATTTTAGAGAAAAATTCTATTTAGGTTTATTAAAGAGCACTAAAACCCACATTCAAAAGAATAACTTTAGATATTTTTGATGAGCCCGTTTATGGGTTATCGCCGATTTCTTTTTAACTATTTCTCCTTTTTATGGCCCCGTATTTGCGGGCACCAGTCAAGGTAAAAGATGACTGTCAAATAAAGTTGTCATTTTGAAATGTGTGCTTTATTGTTATAAAAACTCGTACATCGAAAATATTAAAGGTGTATTTATGAGTACAAATTAATCTGAATAAAACTAAAATAAAGTATCCAATTACAAGGTTAATTATGACATTTTACATGTTTCAATATTTTACTAATTAATAGGTAGGTACTATTAAATTGTTAGAACTTTAGGATTTAAGAAGATGTTCAAATATTCCTCCATTGACTGCTAGACAATAACCGAGGCGATCATAAAATTCTCTTCTTACATTCGCTAGTTGGTAAACTGAAATTCTATTGCATTCGGCAGAAATAGCATTTTTTAACTCGTCTAGATTTGGGTATTTTTTATCTTTGTATATCCTGTTTTTTAAATGGCCCCAGAGAAAGAAATCATTTGGCGATAAATCAGGAGACCTGGCTGGCCAATTTACTGTATGATTTAAGCCAATAACATTTCCATTAAAAGCACGGTTTAAATATTCCCGGACAGCCAGGGTACTATGTGCCGGGCAGCCATCCATTTGGTACCAAACTTCCTGATTTTCCCTGGCGGCATCATGTAAAGTAGGTAAAATATGATCTTCAAGTAGTTCCAAAAAATATTCTGCATTTAAATTTCGTGTAAGAAATAATGGCCCGATAATATTTTCTCCGAAAATCCCAGCACATACATTAACTTTTTGTGGATATTGCGTCCTTGTTTCCACAAACCTGTGTTGGTTTTCTTTGCTTCAATATCGATAATTTTGAACATTGGGTTCATTGTTTAAGGTAAATGTGCATTCGTCAGTGAAACAAATGTTTTTTAAAAATTCCCTATCAATGTTTGCTCTTTCCATCATACCAAAACAAAACTCCTGTCGTCGTATTTCGTCCCTATCTCTTAGCTCTTGGTGCTTTTCATATTTGTATGAATAATATTTATGTCGTTTCAAAGCTCGTAACGCTGTGGTGTGATCTAATCCTATGTCATTCTCAAGTTTCCTTGTGCTGATCTTCCCATCATTTTCTTCCACGCACAATAAAACTTGCAAGTCCCTATCATTTCTTGCATCTCTTCTTTGTTCCTGCCTTTCTTCACATCTGCAGTTATTTATTACAGTGCCTTTTGTCTCAAATTTCTTAATAGTCCTTTCGACTGTAGATTTTGCAGGTATCGGTCTATTCGGATACAGAGCAGCAAACATGTCTGACACATTTTGATAACTATTTCCTTGATAATACCATTTCATCATCAATATTTTTTCTTCAGAAGTGTAATTCATGACTAATATTTTCGATGTACGAGTTTTTATAACAATAAAGCACACATTTCAAAATGACAACTTTATTTGACAGTCATCTTTTACCTTGACTGGTGCCCGCAAATACGGGGCCATAAAAAGGAGAAATAGTTAAAAAGAAATCGGCGATAACCCGTAAACGGGCTCATCAAAAATATCTAAAGTTATTCTTTTGAATGTGGGTTTTAGTGCTCTTTAATAAACCTAAATAGAATTTTTCTCTAAAATAATTAGGGAAGCCAATAATTGACCCCATTTAAAATTACATGCGATTTCCTATGTCCCGCTCGACGATGCAGCACCCGGTATAAGTTCAAATAAAGACAGATGTCGCCAGAAAAAAACACGACTTATAAAATGGTGAATTTAAAAACACTATTTAATGAAACTATATAGGTATGGGTAAAATCTGTGCGGAAAAGTGGAAAAAGTGTATCGATCATGTGATAGAAGAAACCAAAATGTGACAGGTAGATATTATAATCGAGAAATGGTTGAACCGCTTATTATAAACGATGTTAATAAAAGTTCATCTTCCGAATCAGACTATGATTAAACCACAACGACAAAGTATTATTCGATTTTTGAAAATGCTTTGCTTGTAAGATTCTATATTATATAATTTAAAGGACCTTGAAATTTTAATTTGTATTTGTATAGATTGTGTTTATTGGATTGCTCCATTGTGTATTTTATATTTGTACTTATGTATTGTTTTATATATTTTTAACTGTTGACGACAATATCCTATATGTATTTACTGTTGTAAATCTCAAAAGAAGTAAATAAATAAAATGAAGTGTTTTTAAAAACGAAGTGTACAAATAAAGTTATTTACCTCGTGTTACATCTTTTTTTTATCACCCAGTGTTATTAATATTAGATTTATTATTATTCTTTTACCATCATAGGCGTTCAAGCTAGCAGTTTAAAATTTAGAAGTACAATAGAATAATAGTTTTATTTCAGATTTAGTTTCCACAATACAGAACAGTATTACAAAAGCGTGAAATGAAAATAATGGTGTCACAAAAATATATTATACTGAACCTACACAATATAGAGACAATCATTTAAACATTAAGAACTTTTTGGTTTTTATTTTAAGTTATAATTTTCAGGTCATGCATGTGATACTAAAGATTTTTATGCACGTGTAAGATGGATGTTTTTCAGTTAATGTTAATCTATGGTTGTAATAATAATACTAGCACAAATTATTAAGGCTAAAATATTACGATCTAAGCCCAGTGGCGGCTGGTCAGATGAGACAATTGAGGCAGCGCCTTACCGCCTCAGCATACAGAAAGTAAAATATTGTGGCGTATTTTTCTTTTTATGTAGGTAGGTATCCAAAATATTTTATCAGGTACTTTCTTTTTCAAACTAGGTAATCTACCAATGTCAAATAAAATGTATGAAGATTCAATGTCCATTTTTGAAGTAAAAGACTAGATATAACTGTCGTGTGGCAACAGTGATATTGATCTAATATAGGTAAAACCAAAGACATTAGGGCTACCGCGATCAATACATCTGCGACAACACAGACCAAACATGACGTCACAGAATATACAATATTTTTTACACCCACACGAAATACAACAAATAATAGGTGAATTAAAATTAAATAAAGCACCGGGTATAGACGGTATAACTGCCCAACATCTGAAACTAGCAACAGAGTTTTTCAAATATCCCCTAACAAATTTAAGAAACCGAATGTTTCTCGAGGGAATATGTCTAACAATACTTGAAATAGGCATAATAAAGCCTCTCTTACAGAAAGGAATAGCAACGGAAATGTCAAATTAAAGACAATTAAAGACAAGGAAAAAAGTTGGTTGGTTCAATACAGTGTAAACATCGTTTTTAGTTTGCTCTGCCTAAAAGTAGCATTTTAACGCGATATAGTTGGAAATAAAAATAAATATTTTAGAAAACATGACTTAATAAGTGTCCGGAGTGAACTGTGCCTTAGAAATTAAAACCAATTGTGTAATGAGCTTGTAATTCACTAAAACGTGGAATAAACTGTAAGTACTCTTGCATTAAGACTAAAATCGCTTCACAGTGCAATAATAATATTAACAATAAAAACTTTTTGCTGTACTGCGGACCATACGTTTTGCACCACGGATATATACTAGATACCATGTCGTTGCTTACAGAAGAAAAGCTTCTAGATATTCTGAAGAAAGCTAATGAAGAACAATTGAAAAAAATTCAGGAAAATAGTACAGAACAAACAAAACTATTGAGAGACGAAATCCAAAATATATATAAAGTGGTAAATGATAAAACTGATTTGAACAATATCGAAATCTCAAAACTAAAACAAAGCAACCTATTCGTGCAAAGGAAACTGCGTAAAAATAACATTATTGTGTTTGGTCTTGGTATAAAACGGAATATTCCGCGAGAAAATCTCTTAAAAAGCTGTCTGGCGAACCTAAATAAATTATTACCAATTATTAACCTCTCCGAAAGTGACATAAACAATATTTCACTAATTGGGAACAGTGAACATCCCCCAATATTAATCGAGTTCATCTCGTATCTTAAAAAATCTAGTATATTTCCAAATCTAAAAGGCCTTAAGGGTACCAACGTTTCTATCTCAAATGACCTATGTCTCGAAGATCGACAAATTCAGAAGACACTCGTGACTCATCAAAAAACTGCTAGATCTCAAGGGCTCCAGACGCAAATAAAAGGATCTACCTTATTTATTAACAACCAACCATATTCAATTGAAAAATTGAAGGAACTAGAAAACCAAGTAAGCGACTCGGAACCGGAAGAAGATAACGAAGAATTTGAGACAGCAAACTCTCAGAAAAAAGGGGCCAGTAGTCCAGAAAGAAAATTAAGCGAGCAAGATAATTCACTCAAAAGGAAAAGGAGAAAAATAAATTATAGCCCAAGTAACGTTGGTGCAAATATCGCCACCGGAAATCGAACAAAGTCACTTCAAAAAGACTGAATTTATTTTGGTATCTATATTTAATAGTCTTAGAATAATCAATATATATTATACAGATACTTTTTTCTTTTTTTTTTAATTTTTGTAGCTATTAATATTTGAATTAGGCCAAAATTTGCTAATGAGGGCGAACCAGTACATAGACGAATTACCATTTCTTGAAATTGAAGCAAAAGATATTTATAATGCTGACCAATTATTACCTACATATAAAACATCGAATAATAAGGGTTTCTCTATACTTCACTGCAACATACGGAGCATAAATAAGAATTTTGACGAGCTACTAATAATGATGCACGAGTTTCAGTATTGTTTTGACATTGTAGTACTCAGTGAGACGTGGAGGGTGCAAGATATGGGATTCTTTAAGATTGATGGTTTTTTCGCAATTTATAATGAGGGTGACATTAATAAGAATGATGGGGTGATAGTTTATATAAAGAATATCTACAAAACATGTTATTCTATTGAACACACTAATATCGGAGAGATTAAGGTGTTAAATATAATGATTAAAAAATTAGGTCAAAAAATTCTTATAAATGCACTTTATAGATCACCTGCCACTTGTCCAAACACTTTTGTACAGAACCTACACTCATTTTTTGAAAAATTCATAAACCAAAATTTAAACTTTCATTTTTTTGTGGGGGACATTAATATTGATATAAAATCAAACAAAGAATGTTCTCAAAATTATCTTAATATTTTAAGTGAGTTGGGATTTATGTCATTAATTAATAAACCTACGAGAATACAAAATGAATCTAAATCGTGTATAGACCATATATTTCTTAAAAGCTGTGAAAGTGCGAATATAAGCTCTTTTATTATAAATACAGACTTAACCGACCACTTTCCTGTTGTTGCCCTAATAGAATGTGAAAAGCTAAAACAAGAAAATCAAGCATATGTGACAAAAAAATTCAAAATAAATGAAAATGAACTTCTCAATTACATTAAAAATGAAAATTGGGAGAAAATCTACAACTGTACAAATGCCGAAGAGGGTACCAACTACCTAATAGAAAAAATAAAAAAAGGATTAGAACAATCTAAAATAGAAATACAGTATAAAACTAAATATAAGAAGCGAAACCCGTGGATTACTTTGGGGCTGATGAAATCTATTGAAAATAAACAAAAATTATATAGAGACTACAAAGATGATGCTGGAAACAATGGAAAAGAAACGAAGTATAAAAATTATAAGAATAAATTAAATAAATTGATATTCCAAACAAAGTCGGATTATTTCAAACAAGAAGTGGAAAAAAATAAAGGGGACAGCAAAAATCTATGGAAGTCAGTAAATAAATTTACAGGTAAGTGCCGGGAAAAAAACGATATTACAGAAATAAAAGTAGAAAATAAGGTAATTAGGGAAAAGAAAGCAATGGCAAATTACTTTAATAAATATTTTGCAGAAGTAGGTAAAAATCTGGCAAATAACATTTCTAAACAAGCAACTGTAGATAATAGTAAGAGCCATTATACGGAACATTCAATATTTTTTTTCCCCACGGACCCAGAAGAAGTAGAAAAATTTATCAAGGAACTGAAAACGAAGAAAGCTCCAGGAAATGATGGAATTACATCTGAGCACTTAAGATTGATCGCTCCATATATAAAAAATCCATTCAGCCATCTTATTAATAAAATATTTCAAGAGGGTACATTTCCATCTATTCTTAAAATCGGCATTGTCAAACCATTACTAAAAAAGGGAAGTCCTATTGAAGTGACTAATTATAGACCTGTATCGTTAGTATCTAGTGTAGCAAAAATTGTGGAAAAAATAATTAAAAAACGTATTGTTGACTACTTAGACAAGTATAGCCTGCTTTCTAATAAACAGTTTGGGTTTAAAAAAGGATATTCTACGGAGGATGCTCTGATTTATCTGACAAATAATATATATAAAAATCTAGATGAAAGCAAGCCTGTATTAGGGATTTTTTTGGATTTAGCAAAAGCTTTTGATACTGTCAAGCACAATATATTAATTAGGGTACTCAATAATATAGGATTCCGGGGAATAGCTTTAAATCTAATGGAAAGTTACCTAGAAAATCGACAGCAATATGTTCAAATATCGGAAAAGCTAAGCGAGCCAACTAATATCGAATACGGTGTTCCACAGGGGACGGTTTTAGGGCCAATATTATTTTCTATATATATTAATGAGTTGTTCAGTGTGAGGTGTGCTGGTTCTGTTTCGTCCTTTGCAGACGACACCGTAGTGTTATACAGTGGAAATTCCTGGAAAGAAGTGAAAGAAAGTGTGGAAAAAGATTTAATATTATTGAAGAACTGGTTTGACACAATGTACCTAACGATAAATTTCGAAAAAACAAACTATATCTCTTTTAGTTGTGATAAAAGAAAAATACCATTTTTTAAGGAAATACGGCTTAAGCAGGATAAGAAGGACATAATAATCAAAGAAGTTTCGCATACTAAATATCTTGGAGTACAAATTGATAAACATCTAAAATGGGATGAACAAATTAAAATATTAACAAAAAAATGCAGAGCAATATTATATAAATTTAAAAAACTGAAAAGCATACTATCCCAAGAAAACTTAAAAACAGTATATTTTTCATTAGTATACTCGGTCATACAGTATGGAATATGTGTATGGGGAGGAGCTTATAAACATCACTTAACCAAACTACAAGTTATTCAAAAAATATTCATAAAAATTATATACAATAGAGACACAAATTATTCCAGTGATTCGCTATTCGAGGAAAGTAAACTAATGGATATATGTCAAATTTACTGTTTTAAAATTGTTTGTTTACAATACAAGGGAAAAAATAAACTGGAACCAATTTCTCATGAATACAATACTAGACACAAAAAAACAAAACACACTAGAACACTTAGGGCAAAAAAAACAATTGGACAAAGATCTTTTCAATTTTTAGCCACACATATATATGTATCAGTTCCAGAAAATATTCGCAAGGCAAACAATTATATACGTTTTAAGAAACTTACAAAACAATGGTTATGTTCAATACCCCGACAAAAAGCCAGTGATCTTGTGGAACTACGCTCCTAAGGTTGATGGCAGTGTCAATATTACTGAGCTCGCCAATAAAGACTTCTATGAGCCAATGCTCTCTCAGAATATACATTTGAATAGGTAATTTTGACATAACGATTCGATCTTGTTCATTTTATCTTGCTTTTAAATAAAAATGTCTTTGTACTGATGGTTCGCCTAATTAACATAAGTTACTTATATTAAAATGTTTTTTTAAATTTATTTTAATTAAAACAAAAGTATACACTCTTAACGGTGGTAGTAATGATTGAAATTAACTAGGCATATATATTTAATTTATTATTTTCATTATATTTTTATTACAACATGTAAATGCAATAGAACCTCAAAAAATATATAAGATATAAGTTAAATTTTAGACAAAACATAGGTATTATATTATGTATAGGTATTGCTGCCAGGGTTTTAGAAAGTGAGACAGAAATATCCGCGCACGAGTCTTAAGTGATTTTAGCGGATATATTCTTCTTATATTTCCAATCACCTTGCAGTTTTAGATATAAGGAAGTTAATGTATTTGATTTATTTTTGGAAATATATATATATATAATAGTATCCCTCATTTCTAATATCAGTAAAATAATTTAAAAAATCATTAAAAAACGGATAGTAAGCTTTCTTGACAGGTTTCAGATACTCTCAGACGGATCATTTGGCTTTAAGAAGATGCTTTAATAGAACTAACTAATGCAGTATATCATAATCTAGACAACAATAAGGTGGTTATGGGGATATTTCTCGACCTGGCCAAAGCGTTTGATACAGTCGACCATGAAATATTAATCCAGGAACTTGAAAATATAGGATATCAGGGGCAATCTTTTAAAGTTGTTAAAAAGCTATTTATCGAGTAGAATCCAGCACCTTAACATCGATAATGCTCTTAGTTCGCCAAACGAGATTGAATACGCCGGTGTCCCACAGGGAACAGTATTAGGCCCGATACTATTTACAATATATATAAATAATTTGTTTAGTTTAGGGAGTACTGGGTCAATTTCCTCCTTTGCGTATGGCGCCGCGATTATATTATGCAGGAGAATCTTGGAGGGCCGTTAAGGAAAGTGTAGAGCCAATACCTAATAAAGGTAAAAAACTGGTTTAACAGAATGTCCCTAAGTATCAACTTTGAAAAGACTAACTACATTGCCAGCTGCAATAGAAAAAACACCTTACTATAATAAATTAAAATTTATCAAAATCAACAAAATATTTGCATAAAAGAAACGGTTCATACTAGATATCTAGAAATAGGAGTGGATAAATACCTAAAATGGTATATACATATAAATACATTAATTAAAAAGTTACGGTCAATTTTATATAAATTTAAAAAATTAGGATCTATATTATGCTTGAAAAATTTAAAAACGTTATATTATTCACTGTACTCAGTTTTACAATATTGTATTTGTGTTTGGGGCTCTGCATATAAAACTCATTTGGATAAGCTTACAATTGTACAAGAACTTTTTATGAAGAGTATGTATAAGAAAAAATTAGATTATCCCAACGATTTGCTGTATCAGGAGAGTCAATTGTTGGATATAAATAAATTTTTTTGTTTTAAAATCCTCTCTTTACAACATAAAAAAATGACCAGCTACGAAAAATAAATCATGGACACTAGGCATAAAATAAATAAACAAACTACAACACTAAAAGCTTAGAAAAAAAATGGTCAAAGATCATTTTACTTTTTATCCTCGCACATATATGTACAGGGTTATTTTTTATAATTGGATACCCACCTACAGGGTTTAATGTAAGTGACAGAAAAAAACTTTTAATACAAAAGTTGCATAATTTTGTCCGTCATATCTTTTAGACTTATTAAAAGAATCATACATCACAAAGATAAAAAACAAATGAAGTTTTATTTTTTTTAATGGAACACCCTATATATTTTCCACCAGGGGGAAAGATCTCTTTCTCCTGATTTCAAAAATATATAACATATCAATATTTAGATCAGTCGTTTGTGAAGTATTTGAGTTTTGATAAATTCAATTGATTATAATCGAGGTGGCGTTCCGCTGGATATTCGGAAGAAGACAAACTTCAATTAGTACGTATTTTCTATTCCAATAACAACTGAATAGCTGTAGTTCAACAGCAATATCGTCGAATTAATCCTAGACGACGGGTACCATCGACTAACACAATCAAACGCATTATCCAGCGATTTAATGAATCCAAAAATCTCGGTCGATAAAAGAGAACCGTTGTTAGAAATGACGAAGAAGACTTAAATATTTTACTATCCTTTGAAGGTAACAGTATTCTCTTGCATTCTAATAATTATAAATAAAATAAATTAGAAATCATATTTTAGAAAATCCCGAAAGTTCGATCTCAACGGTTGCCGCACAATTTGGAAAGTCGTTCTACAAGATTCAGACCACTTTGAAACATTACAAATATCATCCGTACAAATTTATGCCAGTTCAAGACTTATCTGAAAGAAATTTGATTTAACGGTTACATTATTGTCAAGAAATATTAAGGCATATAGGAGTAGATCCCGAGTTCTTAACAAAAATAATTTTCACCGATGAAGCTACGTTCACGACGGCGGGGATGTTTAATAGAAAAAACAAACACTATTGGGCAAGTGAAAACCCACATAAAATTCAACCAGTCAAATACAGGGACGGAGGTTAGTTCATGTATGGTGCGGCGTGCTGAACAACCAAGTAATTGGACCTATTATTTTTGATGGGTATCTAACGGGCAATCGATATTTAGATTTCATTCAAAATATTATTGAAAACTATTTAGAAGAACTTCCAGTTCGGCAATACAATAACCTTGTTTGGCAATAAGATGGGGCACCACCCCATAATATCGTTCAATTTACTGAATACCTAAATGGCAGATATGACCTTTGGATAGGCAGGAATGGCACACTTTAATGGCCGGCTAATAGCCCGGACCTAAGCCCGTTAGATATTTTTCTGTGGGGATTTCTAAAAAACCGTATTTATTACGATAGACCTCAAAATATACGTGTATTGAGACAAAGAATTGAACAAGAAATATTCATGCTCAATACAGATCACCCAGATTTTACTTCGAACGCGATCCATCACAAGATGAGAGAAAATATTCAAAAATGTGTCAGAAGTCGTGGCGGGTATATAGAAAATATATAGTTATTTACTTTACTTTATATTATTGAAATTGAATTGTAAAACATAAGTCATTTTTTCTTCCTGATTGTTTCAATTTAAAGTAGGTAAATAAACAAATATGTCACGTTGAAGTATGCGGAACGCCAACTCGATTATAATCAATTCAATTTATCAAAACTCAAATATTTCACAAACGACTGAATTAAATGTTGATATGTTATATATTTTTGAAATCAGGAGAAAGAGATCTTTCCCCCTGGTGGAAAATATATAGGGTGTTCCATTTAAAAACATAAAACTTCATTTGTTTTTTACCTTTGTGATACGCGTATGATCTTTTTAATAAGTCTAAAAGATATGACGGGAAAAATTATGCAACTTTCGTATTAAAAGTTTTTTTCTGTCACTTATATTAACCCCTGTAGGTGGGTAATGTGGGTATCCAAATATAAAAAATAACCCTGTACATAATTTGCATTTATGGACAGAGGAAAATCTCAGCATCAATTTGAACCCATCAACGTGTGGAGCGGAATCATCGGGCAACATTTAACTGGACCTTTTGTACTTCCAAGAAGGTTAACTGGACAACTTTATTTGGAATTTCTTCAAATCAATTTCCCAGAACTTTAAGAAGATTTACCTCTACCAATACGACATCATATATGGTTCATACATGATGGGGCCCCGCCACATTTTAGTCTAGTAAACAGGAACCTTGGAAATCGATGGATACGAAGAGGAGGACCAGTGGCTTGACCTCCTCGATCACCTAACCTAAATCCATTGGATTTTTTTTTGTGGGGCTATTTAAAAACTTAATATGATTAAGGCACCCATTTTAAGGAGACTTTGGTAGTAACCATCATATTAAAAAAAATTATTGAATTACACCTAGTACTTCAAAAGTTATTTAAAAATAAACGATCTCCATAGGGATGTCCTTTATGGGCCCGTATATACGTGGGGGGCGCCGTAGCAAAAAAAAAGTATAGGAGCTTGTTAAATTATTTTTGCGTGTTCTATCTGAATCCAGGAGATTGTCCACATATTCTGGGACACCCTGTATAAATTATGAAGCTTGTCAAGACTCGATTTTGGCAGAAATATTGACAAATTTGACGGTATTTATATCGAGATTTTTATTTAGTTGACTATTATTATCTCAGAAAATTATTTAGTTTACTTACTTTTATATTATCCGTGTATAAATAAATAGTTTAACGCATTTTTTATCTTTTTTAGCGACGGACACTTTACAACTCCCCCAACAAGATGAAAGATGACGTCAACATACTTCCTGAACTTTGCGGTTTTTATGGTTTTGCGCGTTACGATTACCATGACAACGCCAGTAATGGATATAGGAAAAAACAAATACGAAGAGTATATCATAGAGCACGAGATATCCGCTACCCAGGCTAAAAATGTTGCTCTAAGTACTGATATAGAGGCGAGTAAGTACACTTTAATATGTTTTTTGTATATGAATGCGAAGAAATATAGCTACTATACGTTTTGATTCGATTTGGATCCGAATTGAACCACATATTATATGTATATAGCTAATACCGTGTTACAGAATTGTCTCCAGTATGCGGCGTTTTGGGGAAGCTTTGCTGCTGCGCAGCTCGCGCATGTCGGGTTCGGCTTTAAACTTATTTAATATAAGTTGTTCAAATAGGTACTGATTCATAGAAAAAGCAATAATTATAGTAAACCTTGGTAAAATATGAAATATAAAAAGATATAAAGGCATTAATATTCTCGAAGACGCAATACATCGCAAGAAATTAAGAAAATTATAGGATCTGTTTCTTTTGGGGTGTGGATATGGAAATTGAAATTCCGAATTAAGGTTTAGTTTCCGGCATAGTTCTGTAAGTAATAATGGTTGTTCTTAACACCGTAACAGGTGCCCTTTATCGCCTGGTTTCTTTCTATCATTGTCTATACAACATACGACGAAAGTTGCACAAAAATTACTGTTTTTTTTAACATTGTAATATTTCCCAGTAACAGTAAGTTCATATTTAAGTAATAATATTATTGTTATAGTATAGTAAAATCTCTTAATAGCGACCACCCTCGGGGAATTAAATGTTGCTCGGTTAACAGGGGTGATCGGTTAATAGAGAAAGATTAAAACAACTGGACGGCATTTTACAGTAATTGTTTAATACTAATTATCTACATACAGGGTGTTACAAATTCGACATACGAGCATTGGAATCTCGGAAACCATAGGAGTTAGAGAAACGGTTAAATGGGTGCAAAGTTGTGCAATTCGGTGCTGATTAAAATGCCGCTTTAAAAGTTTTAAGATTTCGAATACTTCCGATATTATTCGAAAAAAACCGAAATATTGCAAAATCTTTTTTTTTCCTGAGCTCATTTGAATAGCTATTTAAAAATTAATGACACTTTGTCATTGCAACTTTTTCTCCTCTACAATATGACGTTATTAAACTAAAGATCGGACGTTTAGTCTCCGAGCGGCCGACATCAACTTTATTTTTTCAAATACGGACCTGGATTTTTTTTTACCGATTTTTAAACCCTCCTACCCTCAAAATGTAATGGCGGTATTACTTTCTCATAATAATGAATTGCCTTTGCTTATTTTTTTTTAATTCATATTTTACATTTGTCAGTCCGATCCTGGCATGTACCCGGAATTTTAAAACTTTTAACGCGCCATTTTAATCTGCACCCAATTGCACAACTTTGCCCCCATTTAACCGTTTCTCTAACTCCTATGGTTTCCGTATGGTTTCCGAGATTCCAATGCTCGTATGTCGAATTTGTAACACCCTGTATATGCAAATAATTTTTAAATGTTTTTGTTTAAATTTATAGGAACTAAAATTAAATGGGATGAAGCCAATTTACCAATATGTACAGGGACATTTTTTTAAGATTGGCGATTTTCCTGCTAACTATAATAAAAAACAAATCGTATATTTCTCAATGATTTTCGATAAGGAAGCCGAATTTAATGTCAAAAAATACGTAGATTTACAAATTTGACAGATGCGACGCCATTTTAAATTTTCTTAAATGGCAACCCTCATCAATAACCACACGAGTAAATTGCACCTGGTGATCCGATTTCAAAAACCTATATTTGTTGATATTTATTTTCAGCGGTTTCGGAAATACGGCAGTTCCTAATTTGCCTCAATCGATTTTGTCTTTTAAGTGTCTCACCCCTTTAATAAATAGACCTTCTAAGCTGAACTCCTTAGTTTTTTCCACAGTAACATAATTTGCCGTGAGCAAGCGATCTACGCTATAGTTAAATCCGACAGATGTCAAAAGGTGACAGATACGGCGCCATTTTGATTTTTTTTTAATGGCAAACTATAGCGTAGATCGCTTGCTCACGGAAAATTATGTTACTGTAAAAAAAATTAGGGTGTTTAGCTTAGAAGGTCTATTTAATAAAGGGGCGAGATACTTAAAAGACAAAATCGATGGAGGCAAATTAGGAACCCTCGTATTTCCGTAACGGCTGAAAATAAGTATCAACCACTATAGGTTTTTGAAATCGGATCGCCATGTGCAATTTACTTGTCTAGTTATTTATAAAGGTTGCCATTTAAGAAAATTCAAAATGGCGTCGTATCTGTCACTTTTTGATATCTGCCGGATTTGGCTATAACATAGATCGCTTGCTCACGGTAAATTACGTTGCTGTGATAAAAATTAAAGTGTTCAGCTTAAAACGTCTATTTATTAAAGGGGTGAGACACTTAAAAGACAAAATCAATGGGGCCAATTAGGAACCCCCGTATTTCCAAAATGGCTGAAAATAAATATCAACAACTGTATAGTTTTAGAATCGGATCGCCAAATGCAATCGAATCGTCTGGTTAAAAGCGAGGGTTGCCATTTAAAAAGTTCAAAATGGCGTCGTATCTGTCACTGTCTGACATCTGTCGGATTTGACTATAGCGTAGATCGCTTGCTCACGGGAAATTATGTCACTGTGAAAAAAATTAGGGTGTTCAGCTCAGAAGGTCTATTTATTAAAGGGGTGAGACACTTAAAAGTCAAAATCGATGGAGGCAAATTAGGAACCCCCGTATTTCCGAAACGGCTGAAAATAAATATCAACAACTGTATAGTTTTAGAATCGGATCGCCAAATGCAATCGAATCGTCTGGTTAAAAGCGAGGGTTGCCATTTAAAAAGTTCAAAATGGCGTCGTATCTGTCACTGTTTGACATCTGTCGGATTTAACTATAGCGTAGATCGCTTGCTCACGGGAAATTATGTAAATGGGAAAGAAATTAAGGTGTTTAGCTTAGGAGGTATATTTATTAAAGGGGTGAAACACTTAAAAGACAAAATTGATGGAGGCAAATTAGGAAACCCCGTATTTCCGAAACGGCTAAAAATAAATATCAGTAACTATAGGTTTTTGAAATCAGATCGCCAAGTGCAATTTACTCGTATGGTTATTTATGAGGGTTGCTATTTAAGAAAATTCAAAATGGCGTCGCATCTGTCAAATTTGTAAATCTATGTATTTTTTGAAATTAAATTCGGCTTCCTTATCGAAAATCATTGAGAAATCTGTAATTTGTTTTTTATTATGGTCAGCAGGAAAATCGCCAATCAGGTGAGACACTTAAAATAATGTCTCTGTACATACCGGGTGTTGCATCGTCGAGCGGGACATAGGAAATCCCATGTAATTTTAAATGGGGTCAATTATTGGCTTCCCTAATTATTTTAGAGAAAAATTCTATTTAGGTTTATTAAAGAGCACTAAAACCCACATTCAAAAGAATAACTTTAGATATTTTTGATGAGCCCGTTTACGGGTTATCGCCGATTCCTTTTTAACTATTTCTCCTTTTTATGGCCCTGTATTTGCGGGCACCAGTCAAGGTAAAAGATGACTGTCAAATAAAGTTGTCATTTTGAAATGTGTGCTTTATTGTTATAAAAACTCGTACATCGAAAATATTAAAGGTGTATTTATGAGTACAAATTAATCTGAATAAAACTAAAATAAAGTATCCAATTACAAGGTTAATTATAACATTTTACATGTTTCAATATTTTACTAATTAATAGGTAGGTACCATTAAATTGTTAGAACTTTAGGATTTAAGAAGATGTTCAAATATTCCTCAAAATGACAACTTTATTTGACAGTCATCTTTTACCTTGACTGGTTGTTTCAGGCGCCACCACTTGTCCACAAAATACTTTTATTGTTTTATTAGTTTTATGTTGTTAATTTATTTTTATTAAATATTTTATATCAGGAATCAATAGATTACAAAGGTGTCTTTTGATTGTCGATTTTAAGTAAAAAGGTCATATTATCAACACTGTCATATTGCATCACCCTGTATTATCCATGCTTAACACAGGATGATAAGCAACGCCTGCAGAAAATTCTAAATAATTGTTGTAGATTTGTTTACGGTCTAAAAAAATATGATCACATATTATGTGAAAAAATAAATTAATTAGATTAGTTAAATGTATTCCACACACGGAAAAAAACAGTATTGAAAATTGTGAATAAACCCATCACCGAAAGGAAAAGAAGGAAAGATTCTTGGACTTGCAAGAAATTAGATCGCAGCAATGAAGATTTAGTCCGACGCAAAATTTATAAGATGTATAAAGAGCATACGGTACCAACACTGGATAATTTACTGAAAAGACTTGAGATAGATAACAAGGATATCAATTGCGGTAGGACAACGCTGTGGAAGTGTCTTTAACGAATCGGCTTTAAATTAAAAAAAGTCGATAAACAGCAAGTTATCATGGAATCGCAACGACTTAAGGCATGGCGATTTGAATATATGACAAAAATCGCTCACTACAGAAGTGAGAACAGACCTATTATATACTTAGATGAAACCTGGTTTGATATCCATGATACCCCATCAAAAGGTTGGGTTGATTATAGTGACAGGTGTAGAACAAAGGCACCATCAAACAGAGGAAAAAGAATAACCATAGTACATGCTGCAGTGTCCGAAGATGGTTGGGTACCTAATGCACTTTCATTGGCAGCCAAGAATATAAATGACTCCTGTTTGGATTACCATAACGATACCACAGCGGAGTTATTTGAAGATTGGTTCGTAAATAAGTTAATTCCTAATGTTTCTTTAAACAGTGTGATTGTTATGGACAACGCAAGTTACCACAGTAGACAGTTAAACAAGCACCCTTGTTCAAAAGATACGAAAATAGCAATACAGGAATTTATGTATCAGACTGATATATATTTTCATTAAAGTTACACTAAAAGAGAGTTACTTGATGTGCTTAAATTTCTGAACCTAAAAAAGAAGTACTACTGCGACAGCTACGCTAACAGTAAGGGTCATACAGTGCCAAGGCTTCCGCCGTATCACTGTATATTCAATCCCATAGAACACATATGGCATCAATTAAAATCTGCCGTTTGACGTAATAATGTATCACCCACTATAAACGCTAGTGTACTGGATATTATTATTACTGAAGTGGACAAAGTGCCTGTGAGTAGCTGGAAAAATTGTGTTTTGCATATTAGAACTGTTGAAAATTCATACATTCAAATTAGGAATATTACAGAAAGATTTATTATTAACATGGGTGTTGATAGTGACAGTGAAAATGTATTAAATGAGTAAACTGTAGTTGCATTAATTAATTATAATATATTCTATTTAAAATTGTTTATTATTTGTGTCAAATCATCCATG
Organism: Polydrusus tereticollis; assembly: GCA_963920685.1. Lineage (NCBI taxonomy): Eukaryota > Metazoa > Arthropoda > Insecta > Coleoptera > Curculionidae > Polydrusus > Polydrusus tereticollis. Next base: position 184,129,284 of record OY987326.1, read on the forward strand.
CTTGAAATACAATTCAGTGCGGGCCTGTGTAGACCCCAGTCTGGTTTTAAGCAGGCGTCAACACGAGTCGGTAAGTTATTCTCTTAAATCTGTGAACGGACTTTACCAATACCTCTTACTGGTATTTATTTACAAGCTGCTAAACGCTTCTAGGTACTCCATTGTCCTTGAGATCCAGGTTGATTTTTAAAAATGAACTCTATAATGTTCCCATTAGGTTGAACACACTTACCACCATGCCCCAGCATACTATACGCCTTTTTCAACGATGCTTCACCTATAACGTTGTGTCGCATTTTAATAATTTCTTTGAACTCTTTGCCTGTTTCTTATCTTCCGTCTTTCGTAAGCAAGCTAAAGCTGTTTTACTGAATGAACAGATGAATGCTGGATAACGGAACCATAATCATATTATAGCTTCCTTAGGGTAGCTACAGTTAATCATTACTCTTGTCTCAGTGTGTATAATAGTGAGTTCCTTTTTACCATTCGGTTGATGGTGCTAATAATTAATGATTAACGATCTATGCAACCAAGGGTGATTGGTGTAACCAGTGCAAACTGTAGAGTGAAAGGAATTTCCGCAAATTTCAAATAGTCTGAAGAACGCTATAGTATGTATACGTTATCAAATTGTTATGTAATGTGAGTTTAGCTTCGCCAGGGTTAATGTTGAGTAGCTGAGATTGCTCAGCTAGACTTCGCTATTTAAGGATTCTCGGTTGATTTACTTATCACTTTATTTTTTTTCCTTTGTGCATTATTTGCAATTATTCTCCTTAATTCTTAATAAAGTCTTTTATTATTATTATTATTATTATATTAAATACTAGAGTACAAATATTACAATTTGCTAGAAATGGTATTTTGTATATTTATCTTCTTATTATACAATAGTGGCCTACGCACATGTTATTAAATAGTTAAATAGAATTAGAGGAACCACCAAATCTATCAAAATTTAGGCGAGGTGCTAAGAAAATTATCGCCTGCGCCGCTTTTTGTCTGCAGCACGAGCCGCCACTGTTTAGTACTGATTTACCTACGTAATTCAGTTTAAAATTTTTTAATTATACATACTTGGTATTTTCCTCCTTATGAAATATTGACTGGATTTTTTATTATTTTGTTTACAAATTCATACAAAAACAAATAACGTATTTCAATTAAAGCAATATTTCCACGTTTCAATACACTTAGCAATACTGGTAGGTTTTAATGAATTCAAGGCTTCGACCTTCTGCAGCTTTTTTCGCTAAAAAATTGATTCGAATTCTACACTTCATTAGTTTTGTGGAAAATAGATAATAAAAACCTATTACAGCTTAAATAACTTTGTTTACATGCATCTAATTTACAACGGAATTATATTTAATGGACATTTTTCAATTGGTTTTTTTCGGATTATCGTTTAGGTTATATTATGTGGTAATAATGAGGACAAGGATGGTAAAAAAAATAATTTTATGTAAAGCAATAAGAAAATAGGTCGGATATTTTTATATGGTAACTAGTACAGTAAATAGAGACAAATACATCGCATTTACTGGAAAAAAATACTTAATGGCTGAAATTTTGAGGGGGTGTTCGGGGGCATCTCCTAAGTCTAAAACTCAGTTTTCGTATTCGAGGGGGTGGGGGAAGATAAAACCCCATGTCTTTATGGGGGAAAGTTCGTTTTAATTCTCTATCTTTGTTGCTTTTGTCCGTAGAGAAAAGTCCAAAGGATCAAATTTGTAGGAAATGAAATTATCTATCCAATGATAATAAAATCAAGGTCGTAGGTTGATTAAGTCAATTACATTGGCCGGTCAAAGGTCAAAAGTTAAGAGTAGTTTCTGGTTTTTCGCTAATACCGTGAAACCGGTGAGTTTTTTTGCATACTGCTTCAGTACCATATTAAAGTACTCAAAATTACCTACAAAATGAGTGCTCGAACACGCTTCTGCGGTTAATATTTTGCCATCAATCCAACGACAAAGTTGACCGCGCGCGCCGCGCCGTTCGCGCGAGCCGCGCCGTTCGCGCGAGCCGCGTACGGTGTGAGTTGTACTCTCATTGCGCGTACATTGCACTCTCTAGGTGCAGTTAATAATTATCGTTTAATTTTTTTCTAATCAAAATGTGAGACGTAGTGTAAGTTGTACTTGTTTTTTTTTTTTTTGTTTTTTTTATCTAGGGGAAAACGGGAAATCCATCATGGACAAACGAGAAGGTCTGACCTTGCCGAATAGTGTGAGAGTCCTACTCACTAAAACCCTATAAAACCCCAACTATTGCATGTTTAGTATTGTACAGTCAAATCAAACATGCAGAAAATATCATTTGTGATTCAACAATCGGAAATAACCTATTTCATTTTTACTTATAAATAATTTACAGCGCTTTCAAAAAAACGCACGGAAAAACAAGTACAACTTACACTACGTCTCACATTTTGATTAGAAAAAAATTAAACGATAATTATTAACTGTACCTAGAGAGTGCAATGTACGCGCAATGAGAGTACAACTCACACCGTACGCGGCTCGCGCGAACGGCGCGGCGCGCGCGGTCAACTTTGTCGTTGGATTGATGGCAAAGTATTAACCGCAGAAGAGTGTTCGAGCACTCATTTTGTAGGTAATTTTGAGTACTTTAATATGGTACTGAAGCAGTATGCGAAAAAAATCACCGGTTTCACGGTATTAGCGAAAAACCAGAAACTACTCTTAACTTTTGACCTTTGACCGGCCATTGTAATTGACTTAATCAACCTACGACCTTGATTTTATTATCATTGGATAGATAATTTCATTTCCTACAAATTTGATCCTTTGGACTTTTCTCTACGGACAAAAGCAACAAAGATAGAGAATTAAAACGAACTTTCCCCCATAAAGACATGGGGTTTTATCTTCCCCCACCCCCTCGAATACGAAAACTGAGTTTTAGACTCAGGACATGTCCCCTCAAAATTTCAGCCATTAAGTATTTTTTTCCAGTAAAATATACCTATTTACTGTACTAAACATAGAGAAGGATTTTATATTTACGTATGCCTACAGGGTGGTTCGAGAGGAAAGAGAAGCATTTTAGTGACGTGTTTTAGAGATAATAGTATAAAGGACCTATATTACGTTACAAGACCGGAAATTACTATTTTAGCCGCGATCCTGATGCCGAATTGACAACAACCGAGAGAAGGTAGGTGTGTTTCTACTAAAAATTGATAATTCAGAGACAGGCGCGTAACTACAGGGGGGCCTAGGGGAGCCGGCCCCCCCCCTAGACGTCGCTAGCCCCCCCCCCCCCAGAAAAAGGCTGACTTTGTAAGCTCGCTACTCGCCTCGCAAATATAGCATCAATTTTCACATAACATGAACGTACATGCGCGGCGATCCCGATCGACCCGATCCGATTCTCGTTGAACTTTGGGCTTGTTTATTCAAAAATTAAATCCCTCGAGCTTCGCTCTCGGGATCTAATCAGAATAAACATATCCAAATTCAACTCGAAAAATTTCCAAAAAAAGTTTTCGTGACAGCTGAAAAATCTAACCGATAAAAAAACGAGGTCTTGTGATATTAGGTTAGTTCAGGTTGGTTGTGGTGATATTAGGTACTGTTGATTATTGACCAAAAATTTGTTAAAATTTGGGCGTGGTCCAAAAAAAGTCACAATACCGCCACTACAAGTCACAATAACAGGCCCACCCTAGGCCACCCCCAGGTCAGAGCGCTAGTTACGCCACTGTTCAGCGATAGTTTATGCGAAACGGACGGGGAGCATCTATATTTTGCATCTTTATGTGCATGTAATATAAGCGGTGGAAGTATTGTTTTGTATCGTGTACCTTCTTCTCAAAATAATGAATAACGATTTGTTAAGACTTGTGCTGCTGGAATAAACTAATCCAAAACGTGGATGAAGCAGTTGCATTCAATGGCATTAGAACTAAAATACTTCCCAGGGCAGATCCCTTTGATCTCTTAAATTAAAATTTTGTTAAGGTATTTGGGCTTACCAAATCCCTGTGTGAGAATTTACTAAACATACTCACACCTTATATTACTGAACCCACTAGAATATCTATACTATGTTTTTCGTATATCTAGAGGGCACTAAAAATTTGTACTACAAATGAAGTAACAGATATACGCGATATAGGTACCGTACGACATGATTTAGGCATTTATCGTTCTGTATCTCATCGTATAAGCATTAAATTGAAATACTTCATATGCCAGTGTACCAATGCATGTCTTAGCTTTCGATTCCAGTTTATTGTAAAAACCGCAGGTTGTTGTGTCGAAGTAACCCCACCATTAAGGCTAATTCGACACACGATTTATTTGCAGTGAATGTCAAAGTAACCTTTCCTAAGGGTTACTTCGACACCAAAAAAAGTGTTTTTTTTTTAAAAAAGGCAAATCGAAAACGTCAAATGCTTTAATACAAGGTTATATTAGAAAATATAAAGAAAAAAACAACATAATTCTTGTCGTGAACAAAATTAAAAGTAGAATTCTTATGGTAGGAAAAAATTTTTAGTCATCGTCTTCGCACACCGGACATTCGTAGCTAGGTACCTTGGAACCTTTGTTGCACAACCCACACACTCAGCCATTGCAGAAAACGCAGCGAATCCACGCTTTTTGGTTGTAGCAATACGAATAGTCACATTAGCATACGGAATACATATTGCAGTCTTGACATTAATAATTCGAATCTTTGGAACCGTCGTTGCAAATACCACAAACCCACATTAAACAAGAAACACAGGCAATTTAATCTCTAGAATCTGTATAGGTAGAATAATGACATTTACATACAGAGCAGTTATTTGAGCTGTCATAATTTTGTCCTGAACGTCCTTTAGATGTAGAAGCATCTGATGGCTGCAAACGTCGACTATGGCCACTATCAGCTTTCTTTGGTGTTTTAGCTTTTTTAAATTTTTTAACTTTCAAGGCAAAAACTTCATTGTCACTATCGTAGGATGCGGTGAGCGCATGTGGAGTACTACAAACTAAGGAAGCATTATTAAAGTTTATAGGTGTAGTAGGTGTAGTAGGTCTTTGCTCCTTTTCGTTTATTGTATTCACTGATATTGACGGCTCATTGGTCTGTAGTTTCATTTGTTGGCCTGGCCGGATAAGCAGTTTCTTCCCTCTTTTACGAAGTATAGGAGGGCCAGTACTAGTATAGCCTCGGGACTTTTTAAGAAAGTCCAGTAAACTTTCATCTAATAATTTTTTAGATCCGCAAGACAATAAATCAGATGGCAGCTTGCATAAAATTTTCTCGGGTTTAAATGGACTTAACCTTGTGGCTTTAAATCCAGACTTAAGATTTTGTGCAGAAGTTGGTAACAGTGAATCCCATAACTGTTTTAAAAGCCCTGAGAATTGCTCTTTGGGGACAGTTCCTCGACGACGGGATTCCTTCCTCCACTTGTCCAAAACTGTTCTCCATTTTTTCTTCATAGGCCCGAAGAAACTTACGTCAAGGGGCTGCACCAGGTGTGTCGAATTAGCTGAAAGCGGGGTCATGTAGATATTATGTTCTAGGCGTTCTAACGACACTTGGCGAAAAATGCAAAGCCAGGTTATCTCCAATGACGATATTTTAACCATTTGGTTCGCTGTTATTCTGAATGTGTGGAAGTAAACTATTAAAAAAACCATTGTTCAAAAAGCAACATGTCAAACCAGCCACTTTTACTACACGCAAATTCACAACCTCTGGGACCACCTACAGTCCAATTTTTATACACATTTTGATTTTTATACACCACCATTGGCGGGAGCAATACCCCTTCTGCAGTTCTACAAACCATAATACTTACTGAAGTTCTGGAATGTTTCTGGACTCTTTCAACTCGTTTACGCCCTCGTGGTACCAACACTTTTTTTGCACCAGGATCGTCCGTAATATTGGTCTTATCATAATTGTATACAGAGCAAGGAGGAGCATCTTTCAAATGAGACTCGATGTTATTAAAAAACTCTTTTATTTGTGGTGGTCTAACAGCCGCCCTTTGTGTCTTTATATTAGTAGCCAACCTGATGGTTAAATTATTGCTTTTTATACAAAAGATCTCACAAAATCGTATCCAGGCATATTTTCTATCCAATTGGGTATCGTTCTACCTTGTTTTGTAACAAACGAACACACAACCTGAGCAATGCCTTGATTGGTCATTGGATAACCTCAGTCGCTTACGGTTCCAAGAGTTTCTGCAATGAGTTGCTCTTCTTCTTCCGTCAAGATAGTAGGATGGCCTGGTTTTAGGAGATGGTGACCATGCACCTTATCCACCAGTGTTATGCGAGGTATTTTAATTGTCTGAAACAAAAACTCATAATATTATCCCAAAGCAACGCGTTGCGATGTAAAGAACATGCCAAGTCGAAGTAGCCCCGGCCATGTCGAAGTTACCCCGAATGTTGAAGTAGCCCCAGTTTATGATATTGAATTTTAATTTACTTAATTTTCTGTTTGTTTAATTTCCTCCATTGCTTCTAATCTGTGGCAGGACCATCTAGACCACCGTTTAATAAAGTGCTTATTAATTGGACCAATTTTTTTCCCTTGTATAACTTTGGAATGTTCTGATCCAAGTGGGTTTTCTTGAATTAGTTTCTTAGTTTTACCGACCATAATGACCACGCAATGAAATTTTATCAGGTAGTCAATTTATGGCCTTAAAAGGCAACGGTACAATTTTGGACAAACTATACAGGGTATATAACTGCCTACCTATCTGGGCTTACAGGAACGCATGCCTAAGAATATTAAAAATATATATACCGGGTGGCCCACTCTTAACGCTGGGGATTGCATAGCATCTAAGCAACTCAACTTTTTAATATTTTTCGAAAACAGAGTTGTAGGGAGGCATTAGGCCTTTATTTTAAAATTATATTGAATTATACAGGGTCTCCCAAATAGTCAGGGCATATTAAACATACTATTTTTTTTTTAAATAGAACATCCTGTATATTATGACGTTTTTGAATTGCTTGAATAATTCTAAGAATATTTAGTAAAGCATATCATATGCTTAAATTTAATAGTTTTGTATTATTAACGATTTTCCAAAAAATTGGTGTTTTGTAACACTTAAAGAAAATGCACCTGTGACGCCTGTCGGTAGTACAGAGTTAATATATTAAATTTGGATTATGGAATATGATTATTAAGGGGGACCAAAGCATACACTGTAAAAATGAAAAAGACCTACCGGAGCCTTTTGCAATGACTTTCTAAAGGTAGCAATTTTAAAAACTTAAAACGTCCTAAAAATCTGATATTTTAAATACAACCCCTGTTATTTTTTATGCCTAATCGAATAACATTTTTAACGGTTTCTCCTAAAATAGCTAATTTTCCCTTTACCACATAAACTTAATGCCAATTTCCTCATAGAGTGCCGTGGACGCCAAATTTATGGAATTGTTAATTTTATTACTAATTAATAAGTCATTCCAAGTGACTTGATAAAGATTTTGTAAATCAAGGTATTCTTTAGAGGGAAAAATTAATGCGATTACTTAAAACAACTGAAATAAATTAATTTTTTATTTAAGAAAGGTTAGCCTAAAAGTAGGTAGGTAGAATATAAGGAAATTAAAAAGTAATAACATTATAGCAGATGTTGTTCAAATGATCCGCCGCCGTATTGAATACATTTTCTTAGTCGGTTTTCAAATGATAGTCTTACATTATTCGGCATTTCTCTAGGAACACTGTGGAAAGTATGTCTTACTCTATTTTTCATGTCCTTTTCAGTTGTTGGAGAAATGTCATAAACGGTAGACTTCACATAACCCCACAAAAAAAAAATGTCTAAACTAGTCAGATCGGGACTACGTGGTGGCCATCTCTGCGGTCCACCTCTACCTATCCACTTATTTGGAAACATATTATCTAATTGTGCTCTTACACTCCTTTCGAAATGAGCGGGTGCTTCATCCAGCTGCATCCACATTCTTTTAATTAAATTAGAGGAACGTTATCTAAAATATCCCAGAAGTCTTCCTGAAGGAATCCTAAAAATTCTGCCCCGGTTAAGGTCCTTTCAAAGAAAAACGGCCCAATTAAATTATGTCCTATTATTCCTGCCCAAACATTTCCTAGCCATCTTCTCTGGTTTTCTGCTTGGCCTGTATTGTAGAAAGTGCACTCGTCTGAAAAAAAAATAACATAACGAAAAAAGTTGAAATCTTCTTCTAGTTTTCCCAGTGTCTATTCACAGAATTGAACAGTGATTTGATTGCTTCATTATTTGCAGGTTTTACTAATAGTCTTTTATTATACTTGACGTTCCCCGTAGTTTTAAATGTTTGTAAAATTCTCTCAAACACGATCGTGCGGAAATAGTCCGATTGAGGCCCTCTAGCCATGGAAGCATTAGGAGCCGAACTTTCTGCTGTAATATTACAAAGTCCATTAGTCCCTTTTCAAGTAAATACCATTCTAAATGCCAATAATGTGATGTTATACTTAGTACTTGCGCATGATAGGCCTGTTTCTGTGAACATTGCACATAGGCACCACGGCACCAGCCTGCCTTAGCAGTTGATGTGCCTTGCTCAGTTCGGTCTGGAAATCTGCGGGTCAATCAATGTTACTGTATTGTGGAATTAGCCAGTTTGTCTCTCTTTATTGTCTGAAAAATCCTAAGTTCCCTAAATGGTATTCAAGTGAACTCAATAACTTAATTTTTGAAAAGAAAAAATGTCACAAAACACATAAACAGGCTAATTTATGTTGCCATTATAAAAAGTTTTCTCTCTTGAGATCGCAATGTAATATTTTGAAGTATACTTATCTTATCTTAATTATAGTAAAAACGTTGAAAATAATTTAAATAATAACGTACTTTTTTTTGGAATTTTGTGACTTGAAGAAGCAGCGGTATCCCTAGTTGTATACATTTGGACGGGCAGACGGAAACGGATGACCAGTCAATAGTGGAAGTATTTAGGTCACATTTTCAAAATGTGTTTAAACTTGATATAACTATTTGACAGATTACACTAATAATAGTGATTTGCCCTTGAATTTCGTTTCAATCACTTCGAGAGAGATCTTTGACAGTATTCTAAATCTGAATCAAAATAAAGGACCTGACCTTAATGGCATAACTATAAGATTTTTGGGCAGCTGTCTAAGCTTTCACTTGAGAGTGGCGTTTTTCCTGAGGTGGAAGTACGCTTTTGTTACTCTTATATTTAAGTCTGGTAACTAATCAGATGCCAAAAATTACAGACCGATTTCTGTTTTGAGTATAATTCCTAAACTTTTTGAGAGTTCGGTGATGTCTTCTATTGCTGGAACAGCACGGCTTTTGTAGGGGTAGCTCAACGGCTACAATCATAATGACTTTTGCTCAAACGGTGTTGGATGCCTTGGAAAGTGGATACCATGTTGACGCTATCTATACGGATTTTAGCAAGGCATTTGACACTGTAAATCACTATATTCTGGCATTTATAAACTGAAGTGCTTTGGTTTTGTGGCTAATATCTTATATAAGTAATAGAAAACAGTTTGTTAAGGTAAAGAGATTTGTTTCACAGGACATATCCGTTACATCGGGTGTGCTACAGAACAGCCATTTGGGTCCCTACTTATTTATAATTTTCATAAACGATTTAAAGTTGGAAATCTTGTTTTTGTTATATTTATATCGATAATAATGACCCATTACTAATGTCTCTGTCAAATGTAAAAGAGCTGTCTTGTCAAGTTTAAAATAAAGTCAGTCGTTGTGCAGTCGTTGCTGAAGGCTTAAGTGGGATTTATAAACTTGGTCGCAACGCTCAGTTCAGTTCCGCGCAGTCCAGTTCGCTGATTGTCGTTCGACTTTAAACAAACGAAAACATACCAAACCATTTATAAACCCTCAATTCATTCGCAGCGGTACGCCCAGTCGCGCAGCGAAACGCTCGGCTACGCTCGAGATGGCCAAGTTTTATCTTTTGACGCTGCAGTTCGTTGTCGCAGGACTTTTAACCAATGAAATGCGAAAGTTGAATCACGTGGTGGTTGACAGATGACGGTTGCCGCAAGTTGACCAATGAAATGCAATACGACAAGCGAACAGCAGCTAAGTTTATAAATACAAATTTGTTTACGGCGAACTCTGGCGTACTGCGCTGCGGAACTGAACTGCGCGTAGCTGAACTGAATAGTTTATAAATCCACCTTTAACAAAAACAAACCGCTGTTTTATTTTTCTGCAACAGTTTTCACAGCCTTTGTTTTTTGATAACTTAAAATTGTTGTTGAGTCAGTTTATGATGCTTTGAAAATCCACGGGGACTTAAACAGAGGATATAAGTGGTGTGTTAGAAATAAAATAGACCTAAACACAAAATGCAAAATAATTACTTTTCATCTCAAAATGCATCCACTCAACTATGACTATAAATTGAATGATTGTATTTTGGAAAGAGTTGCCACTATGTGTGACTTAGGCGTTTACTTGGATGTTAAACTGGATTTCATTGTCAACAAATTATTAAAGTTATTGGGATTTATGTGCAGAAATACTAGAGATTTTCAAAATATTAATAACTTGAATACGATTTACAAAACCCTTGTTAGGTCATGTTTGGAATTCCTTTCTTGTGTGTGGTCATTTAAAACATATTCAAAATATCAATAAGGTACAAAAAAAATTGTTGGATTTATTTCATTCAAATTTAGGTTGCCTGTTGACTTCTGATGGTCTGAGACGGAGACTGAATTTGGATTCGTTTTCCGAAGATAGAATCAAATTTGATATACAGAGTGGAAAAAAGTCGCGCATAATGCCTGTAACTTTTGAATTACCTCGTATACGAAAAAGTGACCTTTGTGAAAGTTGTTCAGTAAATTATTCCCCACATTTCTACCTGCATGATTTTTTACTGTCATTTCTGGTTTGGTTGCCATAAAGACTAACTTACTTTTTTTAAATGGAAATATGATTGCATATTTGGATTCTACTGGGAAAACTCTGAATTTTTTGTATTTCAAATTTTTATTTATTTAAAGTTGTAACAAACTTTATAATAACAAAATACCTAAATAGCCTAGAAAATTGAACAACTTACCATCGAAATAATAATCAAGTGAAACCTTTTCAGTGGATCAGGTCGCCTATGGATCAGGTGTTTAAAATGACCACCATTTTCTGCTAAGCAAAGTGCCAGTCGATCCCTGAACCCATTTACAACGTTTAAAAGGAAGTCCTCTAGAATGGCCCGAATTTCAGCACTAATTCTTACTTTTAAAGATTCTAAGTCATTTGGTTAACGTAGACGTTGTTCTTTAAGTGTCCCCACAAATAGAAGTCGAGCGGGGTTAAATCCGTCATAATGCGCATAATCCATCTTGCTGGAATCATACCTGTTCGTTTATGCCATTATTTATACCCGGTAAAACCATTCTGCAAGAAGGAATTATATGATTCCTGCGGAGGTCCAGATATTTTTCGCCATTGTTTGAGCGATGAATAGATATATGTTTTTCTCTTACTTCAGCAAATTGATTGTTTTTCTCTTAAGTAAAGAATCGTATTGTTGTTTTCTCATTACTTCTTGAATACTGATTGTTATTAAGCGATATACATATTGTCTTTTTTGTACTCTATTTTTTGTTTTTTATTTTTGCTAACATGAAAGTGGGTCACTTGAATGTGCGGTCTTTATTTACAGGTTTTAATGACCTAAGAACCCTAATTGAGCAAAATGATTATGATATCTTCTTTTTATCTGAGACATGGCTTTCTGATGGTAATTGCTCTATACCTTTTGAAATCCCTAATTATCAGTTTTTCAGAAGGGATCGGATCGGTAGGGGAGGGGGAGTAGCTGCTTATGTAAAGGCTAATTATACCATTGAAATTGCTACATTTGATTTTGACATAAACGTGCAATTGGAATTTTTAATATTCAAAATAAAACTAGCAACAAAAACATATGCCTTTTCAGTTTTTTATAGACCACCCTCATTAAATTTTAATAGCTTGATTTCGGATTTTGATAACATATTTTCATTTCTTTATCCCACAGTTGATGATATTTTTTGTCTAGGTGACTTCAACATTAATCTGCTTAACTTGCACAACCCTTTAACGTCATTATTTGAAAATTACAACTTTGAGCAAATTATTAAGGAGCCTACCCGTATTTCTGGCACTGTAAGTACATTGATTAATGCAATATTTGTAACAAATCAGTCTATAATAAATAAATGTGGAGTTATTTCTGCATTTTATTTTATTGTGATTGCAATCTTCAGAAGGCATCAACTGTTCCTACAATTATTAGATATCGGTCTTTCAAAAACTTTAATGTAAATAATTTTTTAGAAAGTATGTAGGTACAGCTTACCATGGGATAATATATTTTATGAGAACAATATTGACAAAAAAATTAAACTCTTAAATTCTAATATTTTAACTTTGTTTGATGTGCATGCTCCTATAAAAGAATCGAGAGTAACGAAACCCAAGGCACCATGGTTCACCGCCAACATTAAAGTATTTATGAAACAGGGAGATTAGTGCTTTGCAAAAATTTAAAAGAACAAAATTAAATGAAGATTGGATTAACTATAAGTATTTAAGAAATCTTACTTTGGCTGTGATAAGAAGAGAAAAAAAAATTATTTAAATTCTTTGTGTGATGAAAAAAATTCTAAAAAAATTTGGTCGGCTTTAAGAAGCTTTAATATTTGCTCTAATAAAAATAATTTAATACCAAAATCATTTACTGACCCTAATGACATTAATAATTTTTTTGCAGCTTTTCTTCAAAATACATCTAATTGTAATGATAGAGTTAATTTTTATGATTATTTACCTCATCCGTTATAAAAGTGGGTTGATTTTCACCTGATTATTCAGCGATAATCTCCCGCTCTCCGGTGAAAATCACCCTTGTCAAAAGTGAAAATCTCACCCGTCAGAAATCGTTAGTATTTTATTTGGTAAATAATCTTCAAAATACATTTCGGGATTGGGAAATAATCAGAAAATCATTCTCAGATTTTTTGCCATTAGGAAATCGCTCTCGAGCAAGCCCTCGAGCGATTTCCACGGCAAAAAATCTTCGGAATGATTTTCGATAATTTCCCTATCCCTTAATATATTACTACAGAAAACAATGTTTACAGTGATACATTACAATTTTCATTTAGGCTAGCCGAAATATCTGACGTCAACAAAATTTTAAACAGTATTTCAACAAATGCGACGGGGATAGATGAAATTTCTCCTTTGATGCTTAAGTATTGCAGTCCATATGTAGATAAATATATTACGCATATAGTTAATTGCTGTTTAGAAGTCAGACTACCCCGACCAATGGAAAATATCAATTGGTAAACCATTGGCTAAGGTCAGTGGCCCAACCACTTTAAATGATCTTAGGGTAATAAGCATTCTACCTGCAATCTCAAAAATGTTTGAGGGAATTTTATATAATCAGATGTACAACTATTTCACTAATAACAATATCATTCCTTCTACACAATGTGGATTTAGGAAAGGATTTGGAACTGCTGTGACTTTAACAAATGTAGCAGATGGCATTATTCGTGCGTGTGACAAGAAAATGAATAGTATACTAATTCTTCTTGACTTTTCAAAAGCTTTCGATACCATCAATCACGCACTTCTTGTATCTAAATTAAAATATTACGGCTTTCATAATGATTCTTTTCTGCTTATTAAATCATACTTATTTAATAGATTTCAAAAAGTTTTTTCCGATAATAATTATTCTGAGCAAGCTAACATTCGTTCTGGGATGCCACAAGGCTCAATTTTAGGTCCCTTACTTTTTCTCATATATACCTCTGATATCCTTAGATCTTTAAAACATTGTAGAGTACAGGCATTTACTGACGACACACAAATATACTGCTGTTTTGATGCTGAGGATTATGCTGATGTCGAGTTGAATATAAATCAAGATTTAAAAATTTTAAGTGAGCTTTCTCAGAGTCATAATTTAAATTTAAATCCTACTAAATCCTGCATGCTAATTTTTGGTAATAAAAATCGTATTAATGATTTAAAAGATATTTTAAACATATCCGTTGATGGATCAAAATTAAAGATTGTAGATAGTGCTAGAAATTTGGGTCTATTGATCGACACTGAACTAAGATTTAAGGAGCATCTTAAACAAATATTTCAAAAAACGTATCTTTCTTTAAAAATATAATATAGCAATAGACATATTTTAAATTTTAAATTGAGAAAAGACTTGTGTGAATCTCTCGTTTTGTCCAATTTTAACTATTGTGATTTTGTGTACGGGTTTTGTTTGGATGCTCAAAGTAGATCTCAAATACAGAAAGTTCAGAATGCCTGCCTTCGATTTGTATATGGCGTGCGCAAGTTTGATCATATTTCTCACTTGTATAGGGCTATTAACTGGTTGAGAATGGATGAACGTAGAATTCTTCATTTTTGCATTTTTGTGGTAAAGATTCTTAAAAATCCAAATTCCCCTATTTCGATTCGAGAGCGTTTGATTTTTCGTCATAACATTCATGATAGACCGGTTAGAGACAGAAGTAAGTTAACTATGCCACATCATCAGAGTGCCATGTTTCAGCGCTCCTTTACTTATAACGCTGTTAAGTATTATAATTCAATACCCACTGACATGTTGCTTTTAAATGCAAATTTATTTAAAATGAAATATAAGAAATATCTTTTAAATTTACAAAATACTTAACTTTTTATGATAAAATTATATTATGTTTTTTAAATTTTTTGTTTGAGTTGTTAAATTATTTCTATTTAATTATTATACTCGCTAATTACACTGTGTAAAAAATTATATAAGAATTACTTTATTACTTTATTAATGAACAATCAAATAATTAACATATTTTTATTAATTTGTTTATAATGTCTGACTGGTTTAGTGGAGTAGCTATTACAGCTAGACTACGCCAGTATTTGACATTTATTTTTCATAATTTTTATTGTAAATCCTTTGCCGAAATAAAAAGACATTTATTATTATTATTATTATTAAATTACCATCTATGAAAAATATCTCACAATATGTCTACCAACTATGCCCGCCCAAACATTAACTTTTTCGGGCCTCTGAGTATCTGGAACCAGTGAGTATTCTCAGCGGACCAATAACGATAATTGTGTCTATTAACAATGCCATTTAAATGTAAAGTAGCTTTATCCGAGAAAATTATATTTGTTGCGAAATTATTGTCGTTATTGCATCTTTCCATCATCAGCTCACAAAATGTAGGTCTTCTATCAAAATCGTCCTCGTTTAACTCGTGCACAAACTTTATCTTGTAGGGATGCAACTTCTCCTGCTTAAACAAATTTTTTACTGACTGATGAGACACATTAAAATCCATTGCCATTGGCCTGAATGATTGTGTTGCATTTTCATGTATTGAGAGCACGATATCCAAAGCTTTGTCTCCCCCGGTTGCTGTTTTAAGTCAACCTGATCTAGCGGCCTCACTAACACTGCCTGTTTTCTCGAAATTTCTTTACCACTCGCCACACCGTTGACTGATTTATTGGAGGCCTATTTGGATATAATTCATTGAAAAGTTGATAAACCTGATCTTGTGATCTCTTCATATTTCCGTAACCGCTCATTATTAGGATTTCAACTCGTTGTTTCTCATTCAGATGAACCATAGTGTTAAAATTAGAAGTCAGACAACAGAAAATTAAACAGGAACTCAATATTGACACCTCTTAGGTCGCTGTCATGAAAACACCTTGACTCAACTGGTGGGTATTAGGTAGAAATAGTAAATTATAATTAGGAAGTTTTTCATTTTTGAGCTGTCATTATCTCGGAACCGCTTGCAGAAAATTTGAAATACAAAAAATTTAGAGTTTTCCCAGTAGAATTCAAATATGTAATCATATTATGCAGGGTGTTCCATTTAAAAAAAGTAAGTTAGTCTCTATGGCAGCCAAACCAGAAATGACAGAAAAAATTCATGCAGGTAGAAATGTGGGGAATAATTATTTACTAAACAACTTTCATTAAGGTCACTTTTTCGTATACGAGATAATTCAAAAATTACAGGCATTATGCGCGACTTTTTTGCCACTCTGTATATTTCCTATTTAAATTAGTGAATAGAATAATTGAATGCCCAGATCTTTTGCATCCGGTTAACTTTCGCGTTCCACCAAGGGACACAAGAGATCATTCTTTTTGCACTTGACCATCATAGATGCAACTACGGTAAATCCTCTCCCATACCTAGAATTGTTAATACTGGAAACAGAATTAGCAATGACTTTTTTAACGCTTCGTTTCCTTTAAGACCCATGTTTGTAGCCTTTCAATGTGATTATAGTATTGTATTAGTATTTAAGACCTGATTTAGGTGTTAGTTATTTTGTTTTTCTTGCAAATAAATAAATAATTATTTTAATCAAACTTATATAAACGCATTTACCAAAAGAATAATTAAAATAATAAAACCCAGCGTATGGTACAAACGTATATTTCCAACTGCCCTCAATCAATTCCTAAAACAAGGGCCTTTTAGGGTATCCCAAATAATCCATAAATATTCTTAAAGATTAACAGGACTGAAAGAAATATAATACGTTGACACAATCCATTTGCGTCTCGCCTAAATGGTACAGATACAGGGTGTGCTTTTCTTAAGTTGTTACACTTAACACCCTCTGAATCGCTTTCATCTTTGTCGGTTAGAAAATTATTGTCTAAGGGCAAATCTTCAGACAATATTTGATTTGCAATCTTAACTAACTCTTTTGGTTTCAGCGGTATTTTATACAACCATTTTCTTATGTTAAGCCCGGATGATGCAGAACACTTTAATTTAAATTTATTTAAGGGAATTTAATGGCGTCAATGAAGATTAATTTAGAAATTAAAGCACGCGTAGAAACACCAAATTTTTAAAATCAACCATCCCAGCATACCCTTAATTTTATTTTAAATGGTAAAAGTTGCCGAACATCTTAACTTAAATTTAAAGCAGTCTGCTTAAACCCGGTTTTAATAAATTCTAAAATTTCCAATTAATCAATACGAGTATAAATAGATTTTCTATTAAACGATCTACCTCAATTTATCTTTTAAAGTGGCATAATTGAGTCTTCACTTACAGATACAAATATAATATGACAACCGTAAAGATAACTGTTTAAAATTAACTCTCACAAATTTCAAGGATCCCATTAAACATGTTAATTTACATTTTTAATATACATGTAGCCATAAATCGCGTATAGGTACCTACTTAATTTTCGAAAAGTAATATTAAATATCCGGTACCCCAAACATTTTAAGAATTTTAATTACTGCTGTGTTTATATTTTTGAAATTTAATCCACACGCGAAATGTAAACTTCGCAGGGGCGGCTTTTATATTTATATTTATATTTTTTTACGCCAAATTTGGTTAATATTATTAAATCTGTTATAATAATATAAATTCCTAAAATCAAAAATGTTGTATTTTTAGCTTCTTAACCGGAAAATAATATAATAAAAAAAATAATATACAATTTTTAAGCAATATTATTCATGAGACTGCCCACCGGGACACCACTGGAACTCATAATCTAGTTAATGCTAACTTAGGGTTTTATCACAACGAACCACACTGCCAAATTTCACCAAAATCGGAAAAAGGATCTTTGAGATATTAATAAAAAGCATAACTAAAAAATCTAAGAAATAGATAGGTATTAATTAATTTTATTTTTTTTTTAAACATTTTTATAATTGAAATTATTTTTCATTTTCAAAAATTTCACCCCATTCTCCAAACATAAATAACACTGTTAAGCAATTTTATTTCTTTCATAACGTTATTTAATACTTCTGGAGTTATTCTTCTTTTTGCGGCTCAAGCTGTAGCTTCTAACTCATCATTATTTTGAAAACTTTTTCAGTAAACTTCATTGCCAAGGAATCCCCCAAAAAAAGTCGACCGGTGTTATATCTGGGGATCGCGGAGGCCAGTTTATGGGACCACGAATGGCAATTAAATTGTTTTGAAGGTGTTCTCTCAAATATTCCATATTATCGTTTCTTAAAAATTGTCCGTATCTTTCCGAATTTAGTGTTCCTTCATAAATAATGAATCCAAAAATTCGTGTTCCCAAAATACCGCACCACACGTTAAATCCAAAACGACGTTGATGTCTGGATGTATGAACTCGATTTTCATTTTGTTTTACACCATGTACGAAATCAACACAGTAATAAGTTAAAAAGAGTAAAACATCTACTAAACTAACTATTTAATCATACTCCAACAGTATGTAATTTTTTCACTAAAAGTAAAATAAACCTCGAATTTTGTGACATATTGACGTTTATGGTAAATTAAATCTTTGCTAATTCAATTATTTTATCAGGGCCAAGCTATTTTTTTTTTAGAATGTTTTCGGATGAAAATTTGTGATATATTGGCAGCTTTCGAGGCATAAAATCTGATATATCTGTAATATTAGTAAGAAACTTTTATTTTTTTTAGTGGTAATTGTTAAAAGATGATTTGGGCATTAAATAAACCCAATATGAAAGTAAAAAAACATACATTTCCCATAAAATATTTCAATTAAAAAAAAAATAAAGAGAAATTCGATTTTTTGCACACTTTCTATAAAAATTTGCAAAATCCAAAATATACATTTTACGTCTATTGAGGAAAGGTTTCCTATGAGTTATTTAAAATTTTGATCCAATTGTTTTTTTAACCTAAAAGAAAATTAAAAACCGTTTTAGAAAATAGTAGTTTTTAGTTTTTCTCGAAAATGTACGATATTAAAATTTTTTAGGTATAGGGAGATGTATTGAAAAAATAGAGTATTTGAGATGGTCTATCCGACGTCCTTAACCGCATATTGATAGGACAAGTTGTTCATTTTCAGAAATGGCCATTTTTGAATTTTTAGACAAAAAAATAAAATACTTGCCATCTTCCGATCTGGCTGAATTTTAATAGGCTTCGGAAGGAGATGGTTCTTTACAACATTAAAAATTTCAAAATGATTCAATCAACTTTTTTGACCCCTAGCGTGCTTTATACGAGAATTTTTAAAGTTTGACTTGACATTTTAATAGGTTTAAACAAAGCACCACATATTGGAATTTTATTTCACCAGGTCCTTCGACCGGATTGTAACAACTAATCATGTCAAATTTTCCTTCGTGAGAATAATGTTTCAATATTTTAAATTTTACTACACAATACAAGAGTTAAAATAAATAATATAATAATTACCAACTTTAAAACTGACAGGCATCTATAACCAGGTGACAGATCTATACAAATTATTTAAACAATAATTATAAACGTTATCCAATTTCATAACTGTGTGAGGCTGAATTTAAATGATACATTATGTTCGAATAGGATGCATTCTTTGAACATAATTTATATTATAAAAATGATTTTTTAGATATATTATAAGCTTCTATAATTTTTACATTGTTTATACGTTTCTAATGATTTGTTATTAGTTTCGTTTTATTATGTGTTGGCTGGTAAATTGCAAAAAAGTTGCGCAATTTTGTGGCCAATAACATTCTATACCAGAAAATTCCGCATACTTTCGGAGATATTAGGAAAAAACCGAAATTTTGCGATTTCGCTTTGGTTTTTTTTCTGAAGTTATTTAAATATGTATAAAAATAAAATGCACTTTCTTATTGGCACTTTGGTACCTCTACAAGACAGCGTTTACGTTACCAGTTTTCAGTACAACGTTTCGCTTCGAAGGAACAATCATTAATTTATTTTTTAATGACCCGTAAAAAAAAGTATACCCTGTATTAGATAGCATTTCCTAATACTAATTCAACGATATATATTACAGTATGGTTTCTCATCGTTTTATTAAAAAAAAGGCTTCTTAATAAATTTTGAACAAATGATAGCGATGAAGACAAAAATTATTATACATAAGTTTTAACCCAGAATAGATACCAGAATTGTAACTAAAAATATTTTGGCAAGAATAGTTATTGAACATTAAGAAACTATAGTTATTTAGAACCACACTTCATTCCAGTGGCAGCTCGTGGGCTATTTTGCAGGAGGGCTACCGGAGGCTATTTTTGGAATGTCGATAAAAATAGGCATATTAAATTTTTTAAAACTAACCCAAGCATTTTTGCAAGTCATTTTTGTAATAATTAGGTATATTTTAACTTGATAATGAAAAATGTCATATTTATGCATTGTATTAATTTCTGTGGTTTATTCTTTTTATAACGAATGTACCTAAGGTATTGTGAAAATACATTCTTAATTATTAACCTATACTATCGTTATTATAAGTAAATAGCGCGAAACAAACGACTGACACCTTATCTTTTCAAGCGTCTCAGCCGCCGACTGCCGGCTGAAATTTTCGCAGCCCTCAGTAGCATTAAAATTGCATATAGCGAGTCGCAGCGAGCGTAACCGACGCCACACGATCTGGCACTTGTTACGTGTAAATTCATGGCTGAAATAAAGTTGAGCTTCATTCAGTTACAAAAATTGCAGACGTAGAGTGGTCGCTAGGGACGGTTTGACTCATTTCTTACTTATTGTGGTATAAGAATTCCTCTGTTCATTTAATTATTTGAAATGTAACAGATCACATTTCAAAGAAAACTTAAACAACTAAAAAACATTCGCTTGCCAGAATCATGACCAGAATGCGGTCCTCATTATAGCATTAACATCTCTTTTGGGCGCCTAGCCTATTTTTTGTTGTTTAGCCTTAGACGTTTTACTTTATAATAATCATTACGTTTTTCATTTTTTAGTTATTGTACCTGCTGGATGTCAAGAATGTACCAAAGAAGAGAAGCATTATTGCATGAGCTCAGACCTCATAAGTGATCATTGTTGTTGTGATAGACGATTTCATGGTAAATATGAAAACATTTCATTAATATAAAAAGTATAGTCCGACACAAGATAAATGGTCATGATTCTACCTGCTTTATAATGACCGGGTGACTTTACCCCCATAAAGCAATTAATGGCTGGTTTGCAAGCGTTTCTCTGTACAGGAAGCGATTTAATTTTTATTTTGATAATGTACGTATTTTAGGTATAATTAATGATACCTGTCAAAACTGTAAATCCGACGACGGAATTGAAGAAAAAAACGAGCAAAAAACAAAGAGCCATTTACAGATGTGCTGCAAGACAGGGTTGAAAAAAAAACATGTTTATTTAAAAAAAAACTTAAAAACATGTTTTTTTTTGTTTAAATCTATTTTTTTTTAACTGTTCAAGAAAAAACATGTTTAAAACGTGTTTTAAACACATCCAAAATTAATTTAAGGTTTGAATAAAAAAAACCATCTAGTAAGACCCGTTCTTTTAAAAATAACAGAACAACAAATCAAATTAAATGTTGAAAATGTGTGCCATTTATGGCTTGACAATACCCAACGCAATAAATAACTTTTTGCACATTTTTAACCAATTCCGGAGTTATAGCAAGCATTTCCCTTCAGATCATCTCTTTCAACTCCTGCAAATTGTTTGACCGGTCAACACACACTTTCGATTTGAGGTAACCACACAAAAAGTAAGTTCAGCGGAGTTAGGCCTGGCGATCTAGCAATCCATTCGATAGGCCCTCTCCTTTCGATTGGAAAAGGTTTCATCTAAACATGTACGCACAGTGGCAGCATAGTGCGGAGGAGTACCATCTTGCTGAAACATCAGTTCTTCGTCGGGGGAGTCTGGGTTCAATGGATTCGGAAATAAAAGTCACTAATGCTGGAATTAATCAAGTTGAAGAAATTCGAGATATATTTGTCCAGTTAAAGAAAAATGAATCAATTACTCCTCCGCGCACTATTTCACACCACACATTTGTTTTTTGAGGGTACTGGCTGTGAACCTCCATCATCAAATGCGGATTTTCTGTTGCCCAACGACAATTTTTTCTGTCCACATTACCAATCAAGGAGAACGTAGCTTCATTGGAAAAAATATTTGTTACTAAATTATTATCTTCACTCAGCTTCAGCTTCATCTGCAGGATTCAAACGCCTTTTCTCGACATTTGGCATAATTCATAGTAATCTTCGAAATCGATTAGGAACAGAAAATGCCGCGAAACTTGTAACCATATTTAAGCAGCTTAATTCAAACCAAGAGTAGAGTTTAGTAGAATGACTAGGAGACTTTTGGTTTAGTTTTTAGTTTGTTTGTCTTTGTTACTTTTACAAGGCGCTTTTATATGTTTACACTTTTTATTTGCTTATGTTATTGGAACACGGTACACAGACTGTAGGTACTTAGGTATATAAACTAAGACCTAGAGCTAGTCTTAAACGTTTTTTTATAATTATGTACTTTTAATATTAAACGTTAGATATAAATATTGCTATTTTTGTTTTTAATTTAATATTTTTTGTTTTAACAGTTTTATGTGATTTTCAGTAAAGCTTGACCAAAAAAACAACTTAAAAAAAAACACTGTTTTAAACATGTTTTAAACAGTTTTAAACAAATCTGTTTAAAACACTAGTAAGTGTTTTAAACATGTTTAAAACACTAGTAAGTGTTTTAAACATGTTTAAAACAAATGTTTTAAACATAACAACCCTGCTGCAAGACGATCGTTTTACGAGTGTATCAAGATAAAATTCTTATTTTTTTTAGTTTTGAAATGAAAGAACATCTTACACTTTTTATGGATTGCGGGGGCAGATTTTTTAAAAATTTTAGTATGTTATTTTGAAATTTGAAATAAGCATTTTCTTTCATTGCACCGACCTTGTAGCCATACAGTGTGATACAAAAAAAGCAGGTCAAAAATCTTACGGGAAATATTTGTCTGCATATCTTTTAAAAACGTCAGAGGGCATAGAAGCTGCCATTAAGAGGACAGTAGAGTTAACCGGTATTCCAAGGTCTACCTTACGTCGGTTCCTTGACCAAGACAATTCACTGGAGAGAAAGGACAGATCTGACGAAGATACATTGAAAGTGTTTGGAAATGGTGATGCAGAGTTGATTCGCAGGGTAGGTAGTGTATGCGATGTATGAGCTTAAGCAGATTCCGTCAATTGATTCTTTGCGGGAAAAGTTATTAGCAAATGGTCGATTTGCTGCTAGTCGCGAAACGTTGGGCCGGTTCCTGCACAAAATTGAATTTCGATTTTAAAAAAATTGACAAGCGAATTTGCATTAAAGAGGCCCACCGGTTAGTGGAATGGAGACAAAAATATTTAACACAAATTCATCAGTTCCGCGCAGAAAACCGAAATATATACTATTTAGATGAGACTTGGTTCGACACTCATGACATGATAAAAAAAAAGATGTCAATATTCTTCATCAAAGTGCATTTTAGATGTACCTGCTTCTCGAGGGAAGAGAATATCCATCTTACACTGTGGCTCAAGGGATGGCTCGGTGCTGAATGCTTTGCTACTTTCAGCAAAAAACATTAAGGAGTGCTTGTTAGACTACCATCAGGATATGACAAGTGAGCTTTTTAAAAATTGGATAAAAAATTTTCTTCTTCCAAATATTCCACCAGGCAGTGTAGTCGTTTATAATAATGCTAGTTATCATAGCACCTTAGCTGAGAAAATACCAACCATAAGCAGCAAAAAAGAGGTACTGCAAGAGTTCCTTAGCCAATATCACCTCTATTTTGAAGATAATTATACAAAAAAAAACTAGTTGAGGTACTAAAAACCAAATCGTATGATAAAATATATTGCGTAGATGAGGCTATAAAAGCATCCGGTAACATACCACTTAGATTGCCCCCCCTACCATTGCGATTTGAATCCTATAGAAATGATATGGCCCGAATTAAAAAACTAAGTTAGACGCAATAATGTAAACCCAAAAAAACCCGGTAATTACACAGATGTCAAAAAAGCCTTTGCCATTCGCTTTCAAACAAAAAAAAATATTCTGGTGTCTCAAAAACTAAAGAAAATAAAGGGGGGTGGAACTTCAACGTATGATACCCTGTATAATAAAAATTATATATTAGGGCTTACTACTTTTACACATATTAATAATTCACGTCAAAGTCAGCAATACACAATACATTTTTCTACATATACAAACATTGTTTCAATCTTTCTACTACCACCCTGGACCGGAATGATTTATTTGCCAAAATAGAAGCACAAGCAGCTATATAAAGTATCAAGGCGGTAGTTAGTCATGACCATTTATCGTGTGTCGTACTTTACCATAACTATTCTTAGTTAAGTAAATCCCCCCGACAGAAAAAAAAAATAGTTATTTTACTATATTTCAGAAAATAAATATTAATAACAGAAAAAGGGAAGGACACAATAATATCACGGATGTCTCATAAAATGACGCCGAATTGATTAACCGCGAGCTTCTAAAACGTGACACATACTCTTTTATCGCTTTCATTTTAACCTATTCAATAAATAAATTACATATAACTGCACAAAAACAAGATTCACTTAATAAATTTTAATTAGTGCTCGCACTTAATTAAGGTTAATAATAATTGCTCTTGGTGTATTATTCTTACGACCACATAATATGGATGTAATGAATGTCTATTATGGTTATAAAACCAAGTTGTAATATATTTTCGCCATTGACGTCTCAATGGCTGAAAATATCTACAACTTCTTAAAGTCCGGCATATTAATTTCAACCGGTACCGTGTTAGCCGCACAGGGTTCGAAAATATCATAATATTTATACAGGGTGTCCGGTAAGTACCTCCTAATTTCTCGGTAGCATACAGAGCAGGTCAAAATAACCTCAGTTTGTCATAGAAAAAAATTTCCTAAAGTGCTATTAACGGAGATAGAAAGCCCCAAAGGGGTACACAGCCATTTACTTTTTTGACTCCAACTTTTGAACCGACTTGTATAATTTAATGAAATTTGAATATTTTATAGAGGCCATAAAGAGGCATTAAACCATACTACAGTAGATGTTTCACCTCGCCAGGGAAAATTTACTCTTAATTTATTTCGATAAAACTGGCGGTTGTCGAGATAAATCGGTTTGAATGCAAAACACTCAAAAGTTACTAATGCTAAACACAAACCAGTAAAAATCGTGCATGTGCATTTAATTTTTTGGGAAGCGCCTTACAACTCTTCGAAGGTAAGAAGACTTTATGCTGAAATTTCCAGCTCAGACATTATGAAGTCCAAAAACCTTTCAAAAAGTTGATCGGAGCTTTATTAAAATACAAAAATAATGAAAACGTTTTAATGTTATTTTGGCAAATATTCAATATGCGGGCTCCATGTACTTCAATACATTTTTTATACAGACGTGTGGAAAACCCAATTTTCCGCATGGATATCAGTGCGGAAAATTGATTTTTCCACACTAGTGCGGAAATATTTTTCGACGCGATTATGTCAAAATCAATAATATATAAAATTTGGAACCTTCGCCATTTCTCAAAAGTTTTACTGTCACTGTAGCTTTTCTTAGCTACGAGGTTACTAAGGAAACTTATAGTAACAATTAAAAATCAACAAACTGACAATTTGACATTATTATTAATATTAGTTATTTGTGAGTTAATTTCGTAGTAATTTGTGCATATTTTTCGTAATTTTGCAATCTCAGAATGAGTTTAACTGATTTTGATAATCTGGAAATGGAAGATGGGGTTCCAGAGTAGGTACATTATGAGTGCAGCAAAAAACGTAGATTTAGATTTGCTTCCAGAAAAATCCAAAGTAAGGTACATTCAAGAATATGAAAAGTTTACGAAATGGTGCACCGACAAGAAAATAAGCAACATTAGTAAAGAAGAGGTGCTTTTGTTTTATTTCCAAGAAATTTCAAAGAATTTTCAACCTTCTACAATGTGGTCCAAGTACTCAATGGTAAAATCTATGCTGAAATTGAAAAAA
Organism: Polydrusus tereticollis; assembly: GCA_963920685.1. Lineage (NCBI taxonomy): Eukaryota > Metazoa > Arthropoda > Insecta > Coleoptera > Curculionidae > Polydrusus > Polydrusus tereticollis. Next base: position 184,155,179 of record OY987326.1, read on the forward strand.
AACGTTGATATTAGCAGGCATTTTAAATTAATTGCTTTTTTGAAAAAGTAAATGGTGGGTTTTAGACCAAAAAAGTCTAAAGCCCTAAGCCATGAAGATGTTAAAACGTTTTTAAGCATTACGCCTAACGATATTTATTTGCTTATTAAAGTTGCAACTATATTTGGAGTCGCTGGAGCCTGTAGGCGCGAAGAATTAACTTATCTGTTGTGTGAAAACGTGGTCGAACAAAAGGAGTTGTTTCTGGTGAAAATACCAGATAGCAAGACTCACCAGAGTAGAAGCTTTGTTGTAACTGGAGAAAAAAATCTCAATTTAATTAAGAAGTACATCTCACTGCGTCCCAAAAGTACACCGCATCAAAGGTTTTTTTGTCAATTTCCAAAAGGGAAAATGTACTAATCAAACTGTTGGCATTAATAAGTTTGGTAAGATGCCATTAACTGTGGCTGCTTTTTTAAGACTTCCAAATCCAGAGACCTATACTGGACACTGTTATAGACGCTCTTCGGCTACTATGTTGGCCGACGCTGGAGTGGATATTACTAATTTGAAACGTCTCGGGGGATGGTTGTTGCAGAATCATATGTGGACGAGTCCATGGGGAACAAAAAACGTATAGCCAACCACATTCTACACTCTAAAGAAAAAAACTCCCCTCCACCTTCACCCTTGCCTTCTACAAGTTTTGCGTATGAAATTAATAATATTCCTGACAGCAGTGGACCAGCGAACCCGCACCAGTATGACAATTTAAGAAAAGAAAGTGTCAACATTATTGCCAACACCAAGGAAGCCAACCAACAAAATGCTCCAAATTTAGTTAATAATGCTTATAATTGTCACTTTTCGGTTACCTACCATGTTAATTTTAACAAAGAATAAGTTTTTTTAGCAGTTTCCTATAACTTAATGTAGTTATTACTTTTTTCCTCAAAATTAGTTACTGTTACATAATGTATGCGATTATTATAGTTAATTAAAAATTATTAAATTTCTTTGAAATATGTGTTACTTATTTCCCCACGTCTGTAAAAAACTATTGTACCTGACACTTGCGGAAAATGTTTTCCCTGCACTCGGCTGCTTCACCAAACTCCGCTACGCGTCGTACGGTGAACGGCGGACTCGTGCGGAAAAATTAATTTTCCGCACTTGTTAGGTAAATAGCTATTCTTAGTCTTTGAATATTTTCCCGCTACACTGCAAAAAAGATCCCGGCTTTATTACGGACTTCGTTAGAATGCTGTGTTATTTTCGCTAGTTCTTCTCTAGTACTTACTGGTGTTGAATAAACTAGTTCCTTTAGATATCCCCAGAAGTAAAAGTCGAAGGGATTTAGGTCTGGAGACCTTGGTGACCATAAAGCAGGCCCACCTCGATCTATCAGTCAAGGGCCAAAAACGCTTGTTAAGTGTTGACGTACTATACGGTTATAATAAGGTAGAGCACCATCATGTATGTACCACATTTGCATTCTTCTATCAAGAGGCACCTCTTCCAATAAATTATTTAAATTTTTCTGCAAAAATTATAAATAAATTTCACCATTGAGTCTTTTTTCCAAAACAAATTGACCTATCAGGGTATTTCCGATAATGCCAGCCCACACATTTACCATAAACCTTTGTTAGTGTTTGTTTTGAATGATGGCGTTCGGATTTTCATCAGCCCAAAAATGTAACTTGTGTGAGTTTATTATGCCATCTCTTGTAAAACCGGCTTCATCGGTAAACAAAATAAGGTTAAAAAAATATAGATTTACGTGATATTGCTGTATAAACCAGTTTGAGTATTAAAGTTTGCTGGATAATCATCCAGAGACATAGCGTGTACTTTTTGAATATGGTACGGATGAAGTAACTGTTCCTTTAGAGTTTCATGTACAACCCATTTTGAATTTTGTAACATTGTTTTGTGTTGCGACCTTTTTCATGCTGTTTGCAGGGTTGTCAGCAATATCTTGGGAAATTTGTTCTTCTACGTGAGGGTTTCGTGCTCTCCTGGGAGGTCCCTCACCGCCACGTCGCTGCAAAAACGACCCTGAATAAAAAATTTCAAAAAGTAATTCGTTAACTCTAATAAGTACTTTCTAATCATCTTTTACCTGTTTCCCTTAGGCTCCGATCAACCCTTTAAAAGGTTTTTTGACTGGGCAATGTTCGGGCTGGAAATCTTTCCGAATAAAGTCAGCATATTCTGTGTAAGAATATTCTTCCATTTTTTAAAATTATTTCTAGTTAAAGGCGGTTTTGACAAGTTCCGTCAATAGTAATCATTATGTAGGTAATAACAATAACAACCTGATTTTTACTAGTTTGTGCTTAGCATTAGTAAGTTTTGAGTGTTTTGAGTGTTGTCAAATGACACCGGTCAAAACTTTGGTCCAACGAGTATGATCGAAAGTCCGTTCCTGACTTCCCTGACGATATAAAACATCTACTGTAGTATGGGTTAATGAGTCTTTATGGTCTCTATAAAATATTAAATTTCATTAAATTATACAAGACGGTTCTAAAGTTAGAGCCAAAAAAGTAAATTCGCTGGTTATTTTCACCTACTCTGTATGCTCCCGAGAAAGTCGGATTTAAACGAATTTCAAAGAAAATTGTAGATAAATTAATGGAGAATCGCTAACATTTTAAAAATTTACTAAAAAATAGACGTAACCAAAAAAAATGTTTTTTACCATAAGTTTAAGACACTCTGTGTGGCTCTAAATTAAGTTTTAATGATCAAGTCAAATCTGTTCTTAACATTTTTGTTTTTGGTTCACATCGATATCTTTATTTTTGTGGAAAATATAGATTTTTTTAAAGAAACATTGCAATTTCCAATATTTTTTCTGTACAAAGAAAACTAAGGTTGCTATGGAAGATGTTTTGTTGAATCATCCCATACTTGGACATGTAATTTACCGCTTTTAAAAGCTATCAAATTACTTTTTGTAAATGAATGTGTGTTACTTCTGAGTTTTCTTCTTACTTTTAAAAATGGATATGTCTCCGACTGATGTTGCCAAAGCCATTGTTTTAATCCATGATGGACGGTCACAGTATTACGTGGCAAGAGTTTTAAACGCCACAAGAGGTAAAGTACAAAGGGCTGTAAATCCGTTTAATCAGGATGGCGAGTACAGAAGGAGTCAATGTGGTAAGAAAAGGTGTACGAATGAACGAGATGATCGCTTTATTGCACTAAATGTTCTACATGATCGAAGAGTAACTTCTGTGGAGGTAAAAAACAGATTGGAGGACGTACGGCAGGTTAGTTCAAAGTAAGGGAGAGAACGATAAGAAGGAGGTTATTTGACATTAGATTACACGCAAGGAGACCTGCAACCGCTCCCGAGTTGCTAAGAAATTACAGGGTTTAACGGCTTAGATTTGCAAGGGAAATCATGGGGCATTGATGAGTGAGAAAATATCCTATTTACCGACGAATCTACGTTTTGTTTAAAATCACCGGACGGTCGTCAAAGAATGTATAGAAGAACAGGAGAACGTTTTGAGCACGTGGAGGAAACACTCGTTACTAAGTTATTTGTTACTGTTAATACTATTGTTTATTGTTATTTTTTAAGTGTGTTGTTATTTAATTCGCGCGTGCCATTTTTGAGCTTTGAGTTTAAAGTTTTATAATGGTTTTATAGGGGAGGGGATTAATTAAATTTTGTTAAACAAGTTTGTACTGTTTCTTTTAAAAAAATTGCTAAAAGCAACAAACTTAAATAAACCAGGAGAACAATTTTGCAGACTTGCAGACTTAAATTTTTTTCGAGTGGTATTCGACATGACTATTTTACGAGAGTGAGAATAAATGGAAACGGATGTTTTAAAACAACTTTTATTTAAATTTTAAACAAATCCAGTAATAAAAAAGGTAATAAAAACTACCTACATATAAAAATTACAATTATTGTAGTTGATGATCTGCGCGTTATTTTTTTCAATTACAGCTGCAGAATAAGTTTGCACCTGGACCTGGCTTGCATTCGAAGTAGAAGAAGAAGCTGAGACCTTATTTTCCTGATTTTCTCGGAGATTTTGAACTAGTTTTAAGTGATGTTCTGGATTAAGTTGCAAGTATGGTTTCAAAGAGTTGGTACTGGAATGACCTGTAAGCTTAATAAGTTCTTGGTCACCAACTCCTTTTTTTTGCCAACGTAGAGATTGCAGACGATCGGTGGAAATGGTTTGTAATCTTACATTTTTTAGTGTCCAGGCGATATTTTTTCCGCAGATAGCTTTGTCCATTTTGATATAGTATTAATTCCCAAAGGCATGTTTTTATACCATACTCCTTTTTCCGAGTTGGGATTGACAGTCAGAAATAGCCTCTCTGTTGTTAGGTAGGGATTGGTAGTTCTTTTATCCATTAGCTTCAAATATAGACGGACTGGACACACACGTTCATTGGTTTTGTTTTTTATTAGCCATTTACTAAGTATTTGTTAGCGCTTTTGAACCTCCTTGGGAAGTCTTCGAGAATATCGGATTATAATCAATTCGTCCAGAGAAATTACCTTTAAGGTCAAGTTCCTTTTGAAAATAATGTATTTTGCAATTTGCAGCTTTATTACCGCGCCAGGCAAGTTCAAAGGAGCAAATATGGAAAAAAAATTCTTGCAACCCGTCAGGATTGTTCTCTTCGTAGCATTCCACGATTTCTAAAAGTTGTTCCAATGTGAATGCTTTTGAACTTGCTTTCTCTTTTCTGGCGCTGCCTGCAGTTGCCGACGCTTCGCATCTCTGGCCAAGCGAGCTGATTTGAAAATTATGTCTTGGAAAGGATCAATTTTCCTTTCAAATTCCTTATAATATTTATCTTGGACCATTTGGGCAGTTGTATTCCATAAATACTTTACACTTGATTCTTTATAGTCATCACCATTATTTTTCTTTATGTTGTAGCCGTAATCTTCTAGAATTTTTGATAAATCTTCCGGCGAAGTATCTCTTGCTAATTTATAGTTTTTTTCCAGTAAAAATTGGGAAAATTGTTCCCACGCTGACTTCTTTGATTTCACTGTATTTTATATTCGATTAAAAGAATTACTTCCGAATCTTGTTTCACTTGAAAATAGTTATTTATGCAACAAGGGTGTAAAGTAGCATTTTTTTACGAATGGGAAATTTTTCGCACGAGCCGCAGGCGAGTGCCCAAATCACATGAGTAAAAAAAAGGCACTTTACGCACGAATTGCATACACAATTTTTTCTACTACCGGACGTTATACAGGGTCGCTGTTATGTATTGAAATGGTCGATTATTTCTTAAAGGAAGAGAGTTATCTAAAAAATATTAAGAACAAAAGTTATAGGAACAATAACAATAATAAAATTTCATATATGTACTTACAAATACGGATTTATATTCAATTTAATTGTGGACTATATGAATATTAAATGTACAGCTATTAGAATTATTAAAAGTTAATCCTTGGCTCTTAAGTCTAGAATTTACTTGTGAATCTTCACAATCCACACGTCTGCTGTTACAAGCCACATTAGAACTAGATGTAAATGGTGTATCAGTTAGCTTATTTATATTTGTTGAAACTTCAGAAGACAAATTTGATGTAATATTACTTATTTCGATTTCAGGAATATTGTCAAACGTACTAGTGGAATTAGAAGAGGAAGCATCATTTGTTAATATTTTATTCGATGTGTCAATTTTTTTGCTCAGTGTACTGTCAATGTAACCCTCTGCGACAGCAGATGATTTCCATCCCCCATGCTTCTTTACTGTTATAAGGTCTCCTCCAGAATTTGCCAACATAGTGGCAGATGACCTTCGAAAAGAGTGACCAGTATAACATGTTGGATTTGGCAATTTCAGATATTCAGCTATTACAGAAGGCATCTTACCAAATGTGTTTATGCCCACAGGTTGTTTCCAACATTTATTTTGGGCATATTTTAAAAATAATCTGGATGATTCAATATTAGGAGGTCTTAATGTCATATATTTTATAATGTACGATAAATAATTTATGGAATTATTTGGGTTTAGAACTGTAAAAATTCTTTCCATACCATTTTTTGAATTAGGAATTCTTATAATAAGGACTGTTTCCTTGTTCTCAACATCATTTATTGTCATTTTCATCAGTTCTTCTCTGCGACAAGCCCCAGAAATGCCAATAATAAACGCAACCTAAAATAATAAATCGTGTCGATATAAACTCTATAATAACTACTATTAAATAAAAACATTTTATAGAGAATCTAAAAGTATTAAGAACTAAGGTAAAACTTCTATAATTTTGATATGATATTTTACCTTACCAATAGAATTAAATTGATGTAAAGTTACCTTTATCATTAAAAACTTCGAATCCGGAGCCTCCAAAATAAACTTGATGAAATGACTTTTCTCAAATATTCCTGATTTCTTTGCTTTGTAGCCTTTGCTTCTCTGTTTAAGAAAGGCAATTAACTTTTGGTAGGTTGAAATATCTACTGAATTTTTAATTTTCAAGGTAGCCTTTAGCATGGAAAATATTGACCACATTGTCGATGATTTATAGCTTTTTAATTCATCTGAAAAATAAGCTAGCAAAGCAGTTTCTGAGTACCTTGTCACTTTATTTTTCTTGCACCAACTCATAAACAATGTATATTTTTGCTCGTAAATTAACCGAGACTTGTTGGGAAGCAAATTCAAAGTAGCTTCCTGTGCAGAATCTGCAATATTCGGCGGAGTGTTCTCAAAATCCGATAAATCACTGTCCATAATGTTGAGATTTAAAAATCTGAAATAAAATTAAACGAAATCATAACAATATAACACATTTGATATCACAACTCAAAACTTACCGTATTAAAATCTTCACTAATTCCTAAAATCATTAAAACACCTGGCATAAATCACAAATTGTCAACATTCAGATACGTCAAACAGAAATCGCCATTTGTCCATGGCCAACCAGACCAATTTTAAGTAAAAATGCAGGTATCCATATCAATGTAATCATTCAAAAGTTAAATTTTAGACACCTTCCATAGTGTGTAAAGTTAGTGTTTTACGCACGGTAGTAGAAAAACTCATTTTGTTTTCACATATAAACTGGGCTTAATACAAAAATGTCAGTTTGACATGACTTCAATTAAATAATTGTTGTCATAGAAATAAAAAAATGATTGTATTTTCAGGTGACTTTTTTTCTAAAGGTCAAAAAATGGTCGCGGCAATACGAAGTTGGTTGATTTTGTCGACTACCAGTCCAGGTAGTTGTATTGTTTGCTGAATACCGATTTTATTGCCGGTGTAATACACTCTAGTGAAATAGTCACCCCAAGACAGAATTTCTTCCAGGTCTTTGTTGAGATATGGGACCTCTTGCTAAAAAATCGTATTTGTGGCAAAAATAAAAAACTGTCACTGTCATCCTCCATAGCAACCTTAGTTCTTCATACAGAAAAATTATTGGAAATTGCAATGATTTTTAAAAAGATCCATAGTTTCCACAAAAATAAAAATATCGAGGTGAACCAAGAACAAAAATGTTAAGAATATATGTAACTTGCGCATTAAAACAATTTAGAACAATATAATGTTTCGCCACTCCACACTTATTTTATAAGGCTCTAATTAAAAACCATTTGTGCAAGTATACAACTCTTTCACAATATGGTTGCAATACTTATTGATATAGTTTTTAAAGGTTGTATATCGTATTATAATACTTTTATAAAATTCTTAAACACACAAGAATTATTTGTTGTATAATACAAGTTGTAAACGCCGCGCCGCGCGCCGTTATGAAACAAATTTATACAGTTATTTTTCTTTTTGAACAAAATTATCGCTACGATATGCGCTATAAAACTAAACTGTTCTTAAGACAACGCTATTCGATTCTTTTAAAGTTCTACTTTTACTACTTGGGTGATGCATATTAAAATGGATTAATGGAATTTTGTATTTAACTATTTTTAGTAGTCCTAAGTAAAATTTTCCTAATCGTAACATCTTGCTCTAAAATAAAAGGTAGGAAATTATTCGGAAAGCGGAATGCAGCAGATTTTTCGCTAAATTTTTGCATACACTCTAATTTTATGTCGCTAATCTCGAGTCCGAAGATTTTTTTCGGCGCTCTCTACTAGTGAGAAAAGATATAATAAGATTTTTTCATTTACGGGCAGAGGTACGATATTTTGCATGTAGTACTTAAAATTTTGCCATTTCTACTAAAATATCACTTGTGTAACTCATAATATAGATTTAAGAAGTAGTCCATATTCTGTGGCGAGATTGTAAATAGAAATAAAGGTCTGTCTTTACCACCAAATAACTTTATTTGCCCCTCTAGGGTAAAAAACAAGGGTTATAAAAATACATAAAATGACGATGAATTAAATTAAATTTCTTAATGCATGTGTTGTACTAGTTTCGACTTTAGAGAAAGTCATCCTCAGCAACTAACCATTTAAGAAATTTTTTTATATGAAAAGAAGTTAAAACAGTTGGGGGAGCAGAGAGGTGATTCAATAATACAATACAATATAATGCAGATTATGCAACCTTTGAAATCGACAGGAGTTTAGTATAAGAACGATGGATCTCCATGTGAAGGTAGGGGTTGATTTATACGCAAGTAGAATTAAGGACCTTAATCATAGTCGAGTGATTTAAGCAATGTTGAAGTCAAAACGTGTTGAAAAAGAAGAATTGTAACATATCAATTCATTCTCTTTTCAGTGAAACTAAATTAGCGAGGGGACATGCTTAATGTTATGGTGGATTGAATATTTGTTAATGAAATTAAATGAACTTATTATTCTAAAAAAGGGGTTGTCAAAATGAGACTATGTCATTTCAAATAAAATGGGAATGCATCTGAAAAGAGAAAAATTTTTCAAATTTTAGGAACTAATAGATAGCAATAAGGTTTTTTTTTTTTTGTTTCACAACTTAACGGTTTGTTAATTATATTTGTAATAATATCATTAATCATGTACTCACCAAGTGGTCACTATTCACTTGTTAAAAATAAAATAAAAATAAAATTAAATTAAAAATTATTAGGACATTAGATTGTTGACTTTTTGTTTTTCATTTTGTTGCCAGGTGAAGAAATTAATTTTAATCTTACCCTCAGCATGCTATTCGAAGGAAATGGCGTCGTTAAATGGTGAGTACCCAGAATTGGTACTATTAGTTACACCCTTTTTTTCTTTTTTATATGCGTAATTTAAATCAAGTTTCCGGTAATCAACTGTCAATTCCAAAAGCGGCAAATTCAAATGGGTTTCTACAGATATCCAAGGAGGAATAAGATATACAACAATATTGTCACTCAGTTACAAAAAAAGGGGGGGGGTCAAATAAAGTTATTTGGTGGTAAAGACAGACCTTTATTTCTATTCATAATATAGACTTTTGGTAAAATAAACGGAAACTGTAAAAGAAAAACTTGAAAAGAAGCCGCAAAACGTAAAAACTTGAAAGAGAATAGAAAAATGTAGATTGTCCATTGACGGGTGAAGAGAAGGCCGTTGCTTCTTTGGTGCACTGTTCCTAGCAGAAGTAAATCCTCCAGCTGCCGATAAAGATGAACCAGTGTTAGTTGTAGTAGGGAATGCTAATTAGGGGTCCGGTAAATTATAGATATAACGGAATTAAGAGTTTTTGAAATTTTACTTGCATGAGCAGCTTGAATAGGGGAGGGTGGGGCAAAGCGGAATAAAATTTGATTTTTTTACAGTTAATTACTGATCCTTTTTAACAATTAATCTACACTGAACCGTTTTTAGTATACATATTTTTTTAAAATGTCCTACATTCCTTCCACTTTACCTCACTTCTCACTTATAGGACAAATTGGAAAAATACCCTGTATCTCCGAAATGGTGATAGCAATCTATATGCAGTTTTCACCTTGCCATTGAAATTAAGCCTCAGACACCGACATCAGATTTCTTTTATTTCGTTAAGAAATAGGAGTTTCCTTTTAAAAACGTCCAATTTGGCCCACCCTGTACAGGGTGTTCTATTTTTGATAGTTTTATAGGGTATCTCGAAAATCATAAGGAATTTCATAAATCTGATATAGATGTTATGAGTTCTTTTTTTGAGGAAACAATTGCTGCGAAAACAGATCATGGCTACCTTGTTCCCCTGGACAGCTACAGGGTGATTTTCAAATTTTGACGGTTATTGAAATTCCATGTAACTTCTTTGTTATTATAGATACGAAAAAACTGTAAATTGATAAAATATGTAGTTTTTTCCGCAAAGTTCAGTGGCGTAGCCAGTTTTTTTCTATCTTGTTTAATTTTTAAGAAATTGACCCAACTTATATTTTTTCTTATGGGACACCCTGTATATTTTCAATTACGTTTATTCTGCTTACCATTAGCTTTTCAAATATATATATTTGTAATCAGTTTTTGGATAAAATAATTCAATAAGCGATTTTCATAAATTTTCCTCATTTTTCGTAGCGGGCGATGGCAGGTAGGAGCAAAACAAAAGAGTAAGTCTTATTTCACCATTTCTAAAATGTCATATCTCAATTTTAGTACATGCAATACAAAATTCTAAAAACTATTAATTTTTTATTATCAACACTATGCCCAAGGCTCGACCAATTTTCTGTAATTTGTTAAAATAGCTTTCTTCCAAAATTATGTTTAAAAGAAATAAAAATAATAATTTTTTTAATTGTTCATATAATTATTTAATTCTTTTTATATTTTTTGTATTAAAAGTGAAATTTTCTATAAATGCATGATGACTTTTTATCTACTAATTTCTTTGCATTTGCAAATTTTACATTTTACCAGATAATAATTTAAAAATCTCTTAGTAAGCCATGGATAACAAAATCATTTTTTTAAATTATTTATAGACATGTCAGTCTGTCTTTAATTTGTCATAAAGCAAAGTTAATATACGCGGTTAAGAATGGAAAAGTTCCAAAATTTTGAAAAATATAATATGCTAGAGTGTTTTCTTGAGTGGCAAAAAAATAGTCGGGCAGCATCTGATTTGTATTTTGAAAGATATCCGGAGCGGCAGCAACCTGATTTAAGAATTTTTCAAAGGCTTGAAAATAACCTTATTAATTATGGATCGTTTTCAAAAGCAACACCAAAGACCTATCAGAAGGAAAATAAAGCAAATGAAACCATTAATGTATTGGCATGCGTGGCTGCGGATCCGACCACTTCACTTAGAAATATTGAGAAAGATATTGGCGTGGTACCCTCAAAATCATCCCGTCTGTTAAAAACTAACAAATTTAAATGTTACAGACCTCGAAAAACTCATCATTTGCATCCTGGTGATTCAGAGAGGAGACTTCAGTTTTGCAATTTGTATTTAAATACATATGTTGCGTGAAGATGAATTATTTTTTACCAAAATAATCTGGACCGACGAAACACGAGTAACAAGCGACGGAATATTTAATCGCCACAACAATCATCTGTGGGCCGATCATAATCCTCATCAGCAAGTAAATAGAGTATATCAGGGTCGATTTGGATTTAATGTGTGGCTGGCTCAATTGGGAAATAGAGTTCTAGCCTATGAAATATTTGAAGGAAATCTAAATTCCGAGATTTACTTGAATATTTTGGAAAGACATATCATCAGTTATTTAGACAATATACCATTACAAGAGAGGGAAAAACTTTTTTTTCAGCATGACGGTGCACCATCCCACAACGCAGCCATTGTGGTAAATTGCCTATATAAACACCAATTTTGGAGAAAAATGGCTTGCAAATAATGGACCTATTAGGTGGCCAGCCCCTTCACCTGATATCACCCCATTAGATTTTTATTTATGGGGATTTTTAAAAAATAAAATTTACAGCGTCAGAAGTAATACGGTTGAAGAACTAAGACAAAATTTTGAAGCCGCTTTAAGAAGCATAAAACACCTGAATATTCGGAACTCCCTGAATGGTGTTCGTAGAAGATGCCAGCTATGTATCGATGCCAATGGGCTCCAATTTGAGCATTTGTTGTAATTGTTATGTATATTTTTTTGTTGTTTATTTAAAATAAAAATGGTTTTGCAGATCTATATTTCTATGCTTTATCTTTTATTTAAAAAATACAAAATCGATGTATTTCCAAAGTTGGTGACACTAAATGATGAGGTAAATATTTTCAGAGTTTTAAACATATAAAAAAATAATTAGTCATACATATTCTTTTGTCCTTTTCTTACTAACGGGGCTTGCTATGTGCAAAATAGGCCTATCTAAAGTAATTTGCAAATTACTCAGCTATTTCTTTAGAAAACTGCAAAAATGTATATATATTTGGAAAGCTAATGGTAAGCAGAATAAACGTAATTGAAAATATACAGGGTGTCCCATAAGAAAAAATATAAGTTGGGTAAATTTCTTAAAAATTAAACAAGATAGAAAAAAACTGGCTACGCCACTGAACTTTACGGAAAAAACTACATATTTTATCAATTTACAGTTTTTTCGTATCTATAATAACAAAGAAGTTACATGGAATTTTAATAACTGTCAAAATTTGAAAATCACCCTGTAGCTGTCCAGGGGAACAAGGTAGCCATGATCTGTTTTCGCAGCAATTGTCTCCTTAAAAAAAGAACTCATAACATCTATATCAGATTTATGAAATTCCTTATGATTTTCGAGATACCCTATAAAACTATCAAAAATAGAACACCCTGTACAGCTAGGTTCAGTGTAAGTTTACACAAAACAATTGTCTTAAAACCAGAGATTTTTTTTAAACGTCCCCATAAAAAATATTCATTCAACACACCACCAAAAAATTGTTTGGTTTGCCATCCTTCATTTTTATTTATATAAAATGTTGAAACTTATTAAACTTTCTAAAACACTATATATCGTAGACTGAATATCTTAGTTAAACAATTTATTAAATAGTTATTTATTTATAATAACTGCTTGCGAAACATTTTCTTCTAGAGAATCATTCATTTCTAGGAAATAAGTACTTAATAATTTTTCTTCAGATAGTTTACGGTAGGAATAAATTATCGATCATTGAGGTAGTCGATAAGCAAAAAGGGGGCTAGTTAATAAACCAATCACGTGCCTACGAGGATGAGCCTGTCATACATTTTTCGATGGCACTTGTATAGTTTGGATTAGATAATAAGGTAATAAACTTCCTTTAATATTGAAGGTATTGTATAGTACTTATGGATATAGAGAGAGGCGACTGGACGATAGTTGTTTGGCAAGGCTTCTTACCTTTTTTGGGTATGGGCTGGACTCGCGCAGTTTTCCAGCAAGAGGGAAATATTCCTCTTTTGTAAGATAAGGTAAAAACCCTGCAAAATACCGGTGTTAGTTCGTCAGCGCATGTCTTAATTACGATGACTGGAATATCGTCCTTAAATATCTTGTATTATTCAAATCAAAAGAAGTGTCCATATTTCTCTAAGAGACCTGAATCTAATATTCAACCAAAAGAACCAACACAAAGTTCCGGTCTCAATTAATTCAGACCGGGACTTTGTGTTGGTTCTTTTGGTTGACTCTTGTATTATTGATCATGCGTAAGCTAATCTAGTTCTATAATATTATTGCATTTTTTAAACATCCGTTTAATTAGACAATTTTTAAGAAATCGCGACATCTGTTCAAACCTAACTTAAGTAAATAACTATTTTCTGTTGCAGAACATTTGCCATATATTCCCCACACATGCTATTTCGGCACTCAGCTTTGCACCACCGTAGCTACAGATTGTAATAAATACACTCGTCTAAGGACATGCTGCTGTGATAAGTATTTATTACAAAAATGTAAGTATTTCGTAATTATGTGTATAAGGAAAGTGAAAGTAATTTGAAACCCTTTGAAAATCCTTATTTATACTCTGTTTGTGTGTGTTACAGTGTAAACATATTATTTTTAGACTTACCTATCTCGGTGTGTTTGAGTATGAGCGTTTATCCTTTAAACCCCACATCTTCAACACCCTGAAAAAAGGCTTTGCTGCAATGCAAATCCTTTATGTCTTACTCTCCTCTAAATCCTCACTATCTCCCTACAACAAACGACTTATCTATAAGCAAATCATCTAACCAGTACTGACCTAACCACCAGTTGTTTTAATTTTTCTCTGTTAACCGGCCAACATTTGATTCCTCGAGGGTGGTCGCTATTGAGAGGTTTTACTGTATTTTTGTTTTATATTTAGAATCTAATATTTTTTCTTTTTTCCTTTGAATCACATTTATTTAAAAATAAATTTTATTAAAAATAATAATGGTCCTAAGAAACAGAACATGCCCCCCTGAATTTATGCCCCCTTCGCCGCAAAATACGGCTACACCACTGGCAGGCGCACTTTGATCCGCGCGACATTTAATTTTACAATTTGTTAAGCAAAACTTATCGCCATTGCACAAAATAATTAGTTATTTATTCTATAACCATAGCTTTAGTAGTTACTAATATACATTTTTTCAGGGAAGGAAAAATACAGTTCCGGACACGCAGAAAGCACCAAAAACCAAGGCACATCAGCTTTATTTATATTATTTATAAGCATTGTATATATTTTCGTTTAAAGTTGGAAAACATCACATTTTGGCTGTTAAAATATTATGCATTTCCAAGATTTTATTTTTGAAAATGACCTTTAGTTGTTTAAAATAAAACATAGTTATACTGTAAAATTAATTTATTTTGTTACATTGTAAAACTTTTATATACCAAAGCAATATATATTTTGTTTATTTTTCAGTTAAGTATTAATAAAAAACTTAGTTAAAATTAAACTTACAAATTAAGTTATATTATTTTTAAACACTATAAAGTAGGTATGTTTGTTAAAAATATGGCATAACAATAGCCGCCATAACTGTGTTAAAACTGCGTAATATTTATTTTATCAAAATAAAAAGTTGCGTTGAAGAAAAATATTTAGTTGTTAATTGGGTTATTAAAATAAGTTTCAGTGTTAGGATATATTCGGTTAGCATTGACTGAATTAGAACACTGATGATGATATTACTTATGATAGAACTTAAAACAAATGCACAAGGAGTTGATTGAATAAATCTAAAAATGTTTATAAAACATATTACTTTGCACATTGTTAATAGCCTCATTGAAAATAATCATATTCCTGCTTTGTAGAAAACAGCTGTGGTGATCCCTCTTCCAAAACTAAATACCCCAAAAAACTTCTTAGATATAAGAATAATTAGTACTTTGCCCACAATTTCAAAAATTCTGAAAAGGTTCTGTACAAACAAATTTTAGCCTTCTTTACAGAAAATAAAATCATTTACAACTTCCAATGTGGCTTCAGAAAAGATTTTCGTACAGCAACTGCACTAACTTCGGATGTTGACGATGCAATAAACGCTGTCGACATGGGAATTGTGAGTGTGCTTGCACTGTTGGATTATTCCAAGGCATCCGACACTCTGGACCGTAGACTTTTATGTGCAAAGAAATATTCTGCTGCTTCTGCAATGCTCTAAATCTAGTAAACTCCTTCCTATCAGACCATTCTCAGAGTATTTCGTATAATGTAAGCATTCACTCTGGAGTGCCTCAGGGCTCTGTATTGTCTCCTTTACTGTTTATAATTTATATTATTGACATAATAACCTCAACAACTTTTTGTAAAAAACAGGCTGATACTGATGACTCACGTCTTTATTATTTTTTTCATCGGTCAAACACAGTTCAAGTGACTCAAAATATTACTCATGACCTCGAAAACATCAAATCACTCTCAGAGGAACACAATTTTATTTTAAACTCTAAAAAATCTCAGTTAGAGACTTGGGCTTAATGGTCGATGAAGAACTGCGCTTTCGTGAACATATAAAAAACCTACCTACTCAATTGAACAGTAGGTGTTATCGCACTTCACTTACTGTGACTTCATATAGGGGCCGTGTCTCTGCGAGGAGGGCAGATACAAAGTGCAGAAGGTGCAAAATATGTGTTGTAGACTAATTTATGGTCTTCGCAAATATGACCTCATTTCGCATAAGATAACTGAATGCAAGTGGCCTAATATGAACAATCGCCGGTTTGGTAATTTCGTACATAGATTGCTTACCTCACCCGAATCTTCTAATTTGATAAAGAGTAAATTTATTCCTAGAACAACTGTTCAAAATAGGAAAATAAGATTTAGGAATAAATACACAATACCCCAACATAGAACATCAATGTTTAAGAGAAGTTTTTCATTTAACGCCATTGGTCTGCCTGAGGAATTCAGATTATGCAATACTAATAAATTCAAACTCTGTAATTACCTGCTGAGTGAACACGCTGCTAAAAATCCAGATATGTTCGTTGTTTTGAACGTATTACATCACGCATAGTATCTTGCTTCTTCCTTCTTTTTGTGTCCTGTGTTGTATGCATTTATATCATGTGTTAATGTGATCATGTTACACACTTCTAGGGTAGATACAACACAAGAAAAAAGAAATAAAGTTCATATGATCATGGGTCCGAAAACGCTTCCTCAGGGAGCAAGAGCCTTTGAAGATGGCCTTCATAAACTAAGGTAACTCGACCAAATATGGGCATACGTATAAATTTTATAACGTATAAATTCAATTTTTGATCATAGATGAGTAACAAAAGCGGTAAACACTCATCTAGAGCAGACATGTTCGGACGACTATGAAAGAAAGAGATTAACATTTTGATTTTTCTCAAATTTTATAATTTTAGTCCAACTGGCCATATTTTGGGCATTAGCGCCAAATATGGTCATGGGCGAGTCCTAATATGGTCACCCAAAGAAAAACTCTATTTTTTATTTTAGAAGTACATTATGGAATAAAAATAGAAAGGTTTTGTGTTCTTTTTTAATTTTATGCTGAACAAAATAGTTACATAGCAAAACAAGAATATTAAAACAAATACAAACATATGGTGAATAAAATGTCCACGTAGTAAAACGAGGATATTGAAGAAAACAAAAAACGAGAAGATTATGACAAATAAAAACACTAAACATTAATCGTCATCGCAGTTGGGACACTGAAATGAAATAAGCACATCGTTAGCTGTTAATCCGCAACACTCTTCGTGTACCCAATGATGACACACTGCCTCATACCTATGTGCCGCTTTTCCTTACAGAGGAAACAATACCAAGATTATTTTTTTTATGTTAGTCCGCTTGTTGATGGCTGTGGCTGAGATGTTTTGGTAGATCCCTTTTCCTCTAAAAGGGTTAATGTCTTTATTTGGACTTTGTTTTCTGGAGCATTGGATTTTTTTGTTTTGTCACTGGAGAAGTAGAAAATATTCCTTTAGTTAACTGGACAGCCTTATAATTTATAGCCTTTCTGGATGGAGCTTTCTTTTGTTTAATAAGATCCAGATCTGGCGTTAGCAACATATCATCAAAAGTCTTGTTACAAGTGCCGTTATTATTCCGATCAGAAAAAATTTCAGATGTGGTCGATAGAACATCTTCCTCGATATCTTCTGATGAACCAGAAGGGCCCCAACTACTTTTTGAAGTTGTGTCACTGATTTCGCTTTCTGAATCCTTGCGTTTTCTTTTTTTTGTCTTGAACCAACAGTTGCTTAGGAGTAGACGTTGCTTGAGGGGAAATAGTCTCCAGTGACTTTTGTGAAGGCGGATGATTTCTCGAAGGGGTATATCCCTGTAGCACGAAATCCTGCAGATACACTGGAAGGAGTCACAGTTTTAAACCACACCTTGGAAAACACTAGACCAAAACTTGACTTTGTGAGCTTACGCTGAGAATGCACTCCCCAGAACCTTTGCTATTCATCCTCCCAATGATATTCAAAGGCTCGAAAAACAGATTCGTCCGATGGCTGTAATTCGTGTGTACAGTTGCTAGGGAGACAAAGTAGTGTTATATTGTAACAGTCAGCAGCAGTTACAATAGATCCATCCAGATGAGTTTTAGCTCCATCAAAAATTAACAGTCAGTTCCTGCAGGCTTATACTCCGCGAAGTGATGTATCCATTTTACGAAAACCTCACAAGTCATACTTGGGAGTCATAAAAAACTTACAACCTGGAGGAAGGTTATCTTGATATTCCGGTTTAAGACGTTTGCCTTTAAAAAGAATCACGGGTGGAATCGCTTGACCCAATGCGTTGCCGCAAGACACGATTGTCACATTTTCGGCGTGTTCAGATGCAACAAGTGGCACCCTTTTGGCACCTTTTTGAGTTAAAACTTCAGGCTGCATATGAAAACTTGTGATTTCCTTCGAGCAACTTCTGGATGTCGACGTAAAAACAACTCTAATCATTTTCTCCCGATCATGCTGGAGCTTTTCTTCGTTCCAAAATTGGTTGCGGTAGCTGAAGTAGTTCCGGAGTTACAAAACGAAAACTAGTTTATGAAAGCCACCTTCCAAGGGCTCTAGCTCTCTGAGGAAGCGTTTCCGGGCCCATTTTCATATTACTAACCCTATTATTTTTTCATGTATTCTATTTATCCTAGAAGTTTGCAACATGATTACATTAACACCCTGTATAATGAGCGTGTATTTGGTTAAGTAAGAGTAGCCTGACGTCTAGACTTCGCCAAAGTAGGCTTTGTCTATGTAATTTATTTCAAAATAATTTATAAATATTTATACAGGGTGTTTCTAAATGTCATGTACATAAGAAAGGGGGTGATTGCCTGGCTTATTTTATGACTAAAAATCCATATAAACATATGTCCACAAACGCTTCGTTACCGATCTACAGGGTGTTCAAATTTCAAGATTCTTTTTAGGTTTTCTTCATATATAGCTCCTGCAGTTTTTAAGACATTTTGCTCAAATTTGGAACACAGGTTACGCTGTAGGACTTACATCATTGGGCATGCCAAGTGGCTCTGAGAATCTACAGAGAGATATTTTTTCCGGGGTCATGCCCCCATTTCTCCCCCTGAACTTTTTTGTGGTGCTCCGTTGGTAGAGTTCAAAATATGACGTGTATTTTCTCTTTTGTTTATAAGCTTTTTAGTCTCTTGTTGGTTTTTCGCATCTGTGACCGACAGCAAAAACCTAAATAATTATAATAACAAGAGAGCTATGATAAAGCAATTGTTGAAAGTGACGTCCTTCAATGCCCACTCTTCTTCTCATTGATGCCCGTACTCGTTCGAAAACCCCCGGAGTATTTCTTACGGTTTCAAATGCATCTAGTATTTGGTTTCGTAAGTCATCAACGTTATTCACAGGTGTTGTATACACTAGAGATTTAAGGTGCCCCCATAGAAAAAAATCAAGGCTATTTAAGTCAGGGGACTTAGGGGGCCATGACTGAGGTCCACCCCGCCCTATCCACCTGTTCTCATACACTTCACTTAAATACTCCCTAGCCAAAATAGAAAAATGTGCTGGGGCGCCATCGTGCATATACCACATTTGATTTCTCAGCAAAAGAGGTAAGTTTTCGAGTAATAAACGCAATTATTGTTGCAAAAAATGCCTGTATGAGTGACCATTAAGTCGACCAGGCAAAAAGAAAGGGCCAATCAAATGATCTCCAATTACACCACCCATACATAATGAGAACTGCTCTTGAAAATGCGTTTCTACAATTTCATGTGGATTTTCGTCAGCCCATATGTGGTTATTGTGAAAATTTAAAATTGAATTCCTTGAAAAATTGGCTTCGTCGGTAAAAAGGATTTTACAATCAAAATTGGGGTTTGCTGCTAGCCCATTAACGTACCACTGGCAGAAATTCATCCTTAAAGGAAAATCTGGAGGAAGGAGCGCCTGCACCCTTTGAATGTGGTAAGGCTATAGCATAGAATCAAACAGGATACGCCAAGTAACTTCATGACTAATATTTAAATTTGAAAAAGTAGTCCATACTTACAGTGGAGCCAATGTAATGTAAATGAAACAATGCAGTCTTCCTCCACAGTTTAATTTTAAAGTAAATTTTAAGTTCCCAACATGTTTCGAATGCTTAAGCATTCATCATCAGGGGATACTAACATCCAGTTTAAAAGCGATGTATGTTGTCTCAAACTAACGAGTACAACTTATAATGTGATACAGTAATATGTGAAAGTTGAAGGCTTGGTATGAACTAGCTAGTTGTGTTGAAATTAATGTAAAGATAAAAAATTGAGTGAAATGTGAGATTTTAATAGAAAAAGAAGCATTTTAATGAGATAGTAAATTAATTTAAAGCATATGAAGGAAAAAGTTTTATTTTGTATTGTATGATATTAAATGTGTTAAACTTCCACGTTGCAGGCGGGTACTACGGTCGTGTTGTAGCACAGGTTATATTTAATTCATTTATAACTTAAAAACATTTTCATTAACTTTTAAATAATAATTTATTAAATGTTAAAAATACAAATACAATTTCAAATATAGGGTATATCCCCATACCATCATGTCAGCTAAAAGACATTAATTTAAATTTCCTATTTTAATTCTCCAATTTTTAATTTCTAAATTTGGTTAAACACCTAAGTTTAACAAATTTAATATCATACAATACAAAATAAAACTTTTTCCTTTATATGCTTTAAATTAATTTACTGTCTCATTAAAATGCTTCTTTTTCTATTAAAATCTCACATTTCACTTAAATTTTTATCTTTACATTAATTTTAACACAACTAGCTAGTTCATACCAAGTCTTCAACTTTCACATATTACTGTATCACATTATAAGTTGTACTCATTAGTTTGAGACAACATACATCGCTTTTAAACTGGATGTTAGTATCCCCTGATGATGAATGATTAAGCATTCGAAACATGTTGGGAACTTAAAATTTACTTTAAAATTAAACTGTGGAGGAAGACTGCATTGTTTCATTTACATAATATTTAAATGTTCACAGATTTTTCTGGCCCTAGTGCCGAGATTTTCTTCTATTTCATCTAGAACAGCTTCTTCGATCTGTGGTGTTCTAACAGTACGTGGTGTACCTACATCATTGTTATTCTTATTAAAAGTTCCAGTTTCAACAAGACGTCTATGAGTATTCGACAATGTTGGATGATCAGGTATCATTCTATTGGGATAGCGATCTATGTACAGACGTCTGGCTTCTCTTGCATTTCCATTCGTAAGGCAATAGATGAAATGCATCTTAGCCATTTCAGAATTCATAGAATTTGGCATTGTTACGTCATTTTGACGCGTATTTAAACCACTTTTACGCCTTACAGTTTGCAACCACTCGCTATATCAAATGCTAACTGTCAAAATTAATAAACACAAGAAATATCCAAATAAAGCCAAAGCCTACTAGATCATTTTAAAAAAATTATTTCTATCTAGCGAAATAGAGAAAATCGTTTTTATTTTTTTTCTCAATATCGGTCGCAGATACGAAAAACCAACAAGAGACTAAAAAGCTTATAAACAAAAGAGAAAATACACTTCATGTTTTAGACTCTACCAACGGCATACCACAAAAAAGTTCAGGAGGAAAGAAGGGGGCATGACCCCGGAAAAAATATCTCCCTATAGATTCTCAGAACCATTTGGCATGCCCAATGATGTAAGTCCTACAGCGTAACCTGTGTTCCAAGTTTAAGCAAGATATCTCAAAAACTGCAGGAGTTATTAAGGAAGAACCTAAAAAATCTTGAAATTTGAACACCCTGTAGATCGGTAACGAAGCGTTTGCGGACCTACGTTTATATGGATTTCTAGTTATAAAATAAGTCAGGCAATCACCCCCTTCCGTATGTACATGACATTTAGGAACACCCTGTAAATAATTACTCTGATTTACTATTTAGTCTGTTAATAATAGTATATTATTAACCAAGGTTTAGACAGCCATCATTATTGCCCGAGCGGCAAGTTTAAATCACGAGGAGCGGAGCGACGAGGTATTTAAGACGCGAGGGCTATAAGCTGTTTAAACCGTGGTTAATATAATATTTTTTCCATTGCTACAAACTTTTATAAGACATTTATCTTTATAGTGTTAATAATTGTATCGATATTTTACAATATCAAGCATCTCTAATATTCTAATATGTATTGATAATTATCTGGTTGCCTAACCAAAAGAAAACACCTTTCAGGTTATTCATGTTTATGAATTCATGTTGTAGAATTAAAAAAACAAGTTACCTGCGTTCAAATAGATTCTTGAAGATAGGTCAATAATGGATTTCAATGCCTTATTATTGACCATGGTCAATAATAACTTATAAGGTAGAGAAAAACAATTTTTAACGTTAATAATCGGTCAATAATGGCGATGTTATAGGTTAGTAGTGAAAAAAATTAATTTATGATTATTATTATTTTATTAATAACTTGTTTGAAAAGTAGGCGGTTAATTCAAGTTTTCTAAGAAACTAAGTATATTTGAATAAAGAATTCTTTAAAAAGAAACATCTGATTTGTCGGATGAATTGAAAGCTAAAAACTACACATGAACAAAAATATTAAATATGTATTTAAAAAAAAAATTCTTAACATTATGCCAATGTTTAACTTTTAATTATTATTTTGGAGACTTTTTTTTTCAATTGGCTGATTTATATTTTAGTTGTTAAACATATTAGTACCTACTTGTCCTGTAGTTATTATGTAACTCATTCAAAAAATTTTTTTTTCTGTTTTTGCTATCTTCGATTAAGGCCCCTTCTACTAGAAAGTAGCAACTATATTTTAAACGGAATACCCTGTGAATTAACCCTTTTTTACAGTCTGTAAAACTTGCCTTATTATTTCCCTATACCCATCTGTTCCCTTTTTTAAGATAATTTCAATATTTTTTTTGAAAAGCGACCTGAAATAAATGTTAATATTTTTGAACTCTGAGATAGTAAGACATTGAAATTTGAATCAGAGTTATGCAATACCCGGAGGCTTTTTACGTTGTGGAAATATACAGAGTAGTCTAAAAGTACAGGTGTTTTGGTTACTTAAAGAAATGTCTTACACCAGATTTTTTCAAATGAAGCACCGTATGTTCTTACTGATTTGAAAAGCTTCTGCTGAAATGTATTCTTCATTTATTTATACCATACTTATACCTAACTATACTACGATCCGAAAATAATTGGCAAAACTGTTCTTATCACCATTGACAGTATGCGGAGAAAATAATTAACATCGATTTACACACTTTTAACTGAAATAAAAGCATTCAAAACCGCTTGGGAAGATTGTGCATTAATAAGTCGTTACATGTTGCCAGGTTTTAAATATTCCATTTAAATTCTCATAAAATGTACCAAAATCGGCCTGTCATTAAGGGTATTTTCACCCTACGGTACCTGTTTTACTTAATTTGGCAACGCAGATACGAAAAACCCATGTCTAAAGGCGCTCGCACGCTTTCTTACGTCTCTAACCAACGTTCAGTGTCGTAGACAAGTTTCAATCAAGAGGATATTAGCAATTCAGTTTAATTATTTTGGTGGTTATTCAAAACATCAAATATTATTATATAATGCAGGGGAGTTCTTCAAGTGATAGTAACCAACAAGTTACAAAACGACGTCATTTAAAACCTGGGGAGCGTACAATGGTAAAGAATGTGTATGAGGGAATTCTAAGTACAACAGTGGAATATCATTCACTGATGCAGCAGAACTTTGTGCCACATTGACTAAGACATCTTGCCGTCAGCCGTACTGTTTATAGAACTATCAAGGACAATAGGAATACTGAAGTGTCCGATCAGAAGGAAACAAGAGGACGCAAAAAGATTTTTATTGATCAGCAAATAAAGTTAGCCATTCGTCGGAAAGTGCATGCATTTTTTTTTCAAAATGAACTTACGAATTAAACAAAAAATTCTGCCGAAATTGAAAGGGATGAAAATATGCAAAAAATTTCATGAAGAGTTCTAATGCGTACACTACGAGAATTAAATTTTTGATTCTTAAAACGAAATCGCAAAAGTCTTTTGGTGGAAAAGGAAGAAATCATATTGTGACGTAGAAAGTATCTAGAAGAAATATGTTATCGCTGTGCAGGGAAAAGTATTTACTTTACGCACGAAACATGGTTAAATGAAGGACACACTGTGAATTACATTTGGCAAGATCTCAACCTTAAAGATGCACGTAACGCCTTTATTAATGGACTGTCCACTGGATTGAAAGCTTCTTCAGGAAAAGGTCGTCGGTTAATTATAACCCACATCGGGAGTGATTCTGGTTTTCTTGAAGGTGGGTTAAACGTGTTTGAATCTCGTAAAACCGGTGATTATCATGAGGATATGAACTCGGGAGTGTTTGAAGATTGGTTTAAATCCATCTTACCGCGTATTGAACGTGGGTCTGTAATCGTGATGGATAATGCACCATTCCACAGCCGTCGAGTGGAAGCTTTGCCAACTTCTGCGTGGCATAAAGGAAAGATTGTTGACTGGTTCGAAGAAAAGAATATTGCATTTGGCAAAAAAATGTTAAAGTGCAGTTGCTCGATCTTGAGAGACTTCACAAAAAAAATATACGCAATATGTAGTTGATGAAATGGCTCGTGAACGAGGTGTTACAATATTACGTTTACTGCCTTACCATTGTGAACTAAATCCAATCGAGCTTATATAGGCACA